>CM062292.1:412193450-412859714 GCA_031216915.1 Pictodentalium vernedei
AAAGAGATGATGTCAATATGGTTAGTGCCCCAACATCATTGGATTCACATTCTAGTGGAGGCTCATGTTCAGATATTGTTGGACAACTCGACAGTCGTATCATATATCAGGAACCAGGGTGGCACTCATTCGATTCCGTTATGCGAACTAACGGAGAAGATTCTTCTATATGTCGTGAATTATCATGTGCAGCTTTTTGTCTGTCATATACTGTCTGAACATAATAGCAGACTCACTATCTCGGAAAGGTCGCCTGTTGCCATCGGAGTGGATGCTCAACAAGTGAGTATTCAGGCAGATTTGCTACCAGTTGTGTCGCCCCATGATAGATCTGTTCGCTACGCGCCTGAACAATCAGTTACTGACGTTCGTGTCGCCATGTCCAGACCATCGAGTGTATGCAGTAGGCGCTCTGTCAATCTCATGGGACGGAATGGTAGGATATGCATATCCTCCAACTCCTTTGATTCAGCAGATTCTGTTAAAGATCAAACAGTCTCATTGCAAAATTCTTCTAGTAGCACCTCTGTCTTCTCAGAAACTGTGGATCAATCTTCTCAGGTATCTGTTATGGGACGTTCCCCGGAAGCTTCCTCTGCGAGAGGACCTTCTTTATCAGGGGAAGTCACATACACTGCATCACAACCCAGAAGGTCTCAACCTTCACGTATTTCCGTTGTGCCGTCCTTCTTGCACTGCAAGCAGTTTACAGGATGAGCAGTGGACGCAATTTCTAACTGCAGGAGGTCCTCCTCTTCGTTAAACTACACAGCGAAGTGGAAGGTTTTCTTCCATTTGTGTTAGGATCACTCGATAGACGTCTATGATCCGTCCTTACCAGATATTGCCAACTTTCTGGTCTACTTGTTTGACGATCTCAAACTGCAGCCCGTCACTATTAAGGGCTATAGGTATATGTAATCAGACACTTACGCTCATCAAGATAACTTGGCAATTGGATCTAATGCTTCGCTGTCCAAGCAGGTTAGAAATTTTTCTATTAATAGACCTAGAACCCTCAGATTAATTCCTGAGTGGATTTTGGCCTGGGTTCTATTGAAGCTTAAGAAGCTCCGTTTGAGCTGTTAGATGTTGTAGAGTTCAAATTCTTGACCTATAAAACAGCATTTCTCTTAGCCTTTGCATCTGCTAGAAGAGTTAGTGAACTTAATGCTTTATCATTTGATAAATCTCACTAATGTAGTGTGGGTAATACCATTACTCTAACTATGGAAGTGGGATTTTTGGCTAAGAATCAGACTCCAGATAAATGGCCTGAGCCTATTACCATAAAGGCTCTGCCGTCCACGGACAACCGTAGACCTCTGCTGTGTCCAGTCAGGGCTATGCGCATATATAAACGTTGATCAGATTTTATAAGAAAAGGAAGAAAACGTTTCTTTCATTGATTCCTAATGGAAATGATATTTCTGTGCATTCAGTTGCTAGATGGATTCAGTTGGCAATATGCATCGCCTATGAAAATCTATCTTCAGATCAATGCTCTGTAAATAAGATATCAGCGCATGAAGTTAGAGTGCTGTCCACTTCCTGGGCTTATTCTAACAGTATAGCCATTACTGATCTCATGAAGTCTGCGTACTGGACACAGCCCTCTACATTTACCAAGTTTTACCGTAGAATATTTAGAGTCCATCCCTGGTGACCTTAGATCTTTAGGTCCTTTTTCTGTTGCTCAGAATGTTGTCCATTGAGGGTTACATCTGTAGTTAATTAAGCAGCCTGTTCCAGCAGTGACGCTGTTCCATTGCCCTCTTCGTTCTGCGGTCTCCTACTTCAGAACAAGGGGAAGGGACGTTTTTTCTCTTATTATCATCTGGCTTTATAATGAAAAGCAAGGGAAGACCTCCTCCGGTGTCAGTAGTTCCGAGTCGGTGCTGGGATGGTTTTAATGTGAAGCTCGGTGTGAAGCAAAATACTATGTCTCATTTATATATTATTTTTTAAGTGTAGCTCACTTTGAAGCATTTGTATATGTCGTGTCAAACAGACATTAATATACAATCCTCGGACACTTTTAAATGAGTATAAAGAGTCTCATTCTCTGGATTATCTTTATATATTGGCATCTCTTCACCAAATTAGCATAATGAGTTATGCTGGCATTAAATTGAGAATTATATATTATGTAATACTAAATTACATTGTTGGTGTTATGTCTTTCTCGTTTCTCGTAAAGGAGAAAGACATATATAATTCCTTTCTCTCCTATTCTCCTGTAAGAGATATTCTTTAATGAAGTGTTTGAGTAATTGGATTTTCCTTTATGTCCTAGGCCCTCCAGCCTTTTATGATTCAGCTAGTCTGGGCCATTGGTTGTTATATAAAAATATTATAAATTCAAAGTAATTTGTATATTTTTGTATACTCACCAATGGCCCAGACGGGTATAGCCCTTCCATGAGTGGGCACTCCTACCTCCCTGCTGTTTGCAACATTTAACAGGCAATTATAGAAAAAATGATGGTTGGCGTCAAATTCGGTGTCTTCCTGGATACTTTGCATGCACAGATCACAAAAGTGTGGAGGACCAGATAGGACATTAAATTTTCGGTTTTGCATGCAAATTTTGGGGATTGGGGGGCAAAATTTATGTTTGGCCCTGGATCAATTTTTAGCTCACCTGAGTGAAGCTCAAGGGGAGCTTAACTGGTTGCTTTCCGTCTGTCATCCGTCCGTCATCCGTCATTAACTTTACATTATCAACTTCTTCTCATGAACTGCTGGACCAAATTCAACAAAATTTGCTGTGCATGTTCCCTATCATATGTCAATTCAAGTTTGTTCAAATCAAGTTGACCCGCCTCTCTGTAGGGCCACGCCCGAAAAGTGTGCTTAAATCTTAAAAAATCTTCTTCTCATGAACCAGCAGTAGCAGAGACTTGATATTTGGTGTGCAGCTTCCTTTTGAGGTGTAGACTCAGATTTGTTCAAGAGAAGTTCGAGGAGCTATATTTGCCTTCGTTATGGGATGGGCAAGAATTTTCGCTAAGCCTAAAATTTCTATTTTCCAAACCGAGAGGCAGATTTGGACCAAAGTTGATATGAGGGCATATTGGGTCATAAGTACTTAATTTATGCCCAAATTATTTTTCCCGTCGCCCCATGGGAACTGCAGGAGCTAAAAATAGAAAAAAAATAAAATGCCCAGATCTCCAAAACTACACTGCACTGAGAATTCTTATTTGGTGTGAAGCTTCCTTAGGACCAACAGAATGGAAAGGTAAAAAAAAATTGCTATCGGTTTTATCATGGGGTACTTTTTTGAGACTTTGAAAAAGTGCTGAGTCAGCATTTTTTAACACTGTGGGTAATGGGAAAAACATTTAACACTACTTTTCTCCAAAACCACTGCTCCAAAAGCTTTCAAATTTTACATATAACATCTTTGGAAGATTGTTTCACATGTTTATTGAAATCAATTCACTGGGTCCATATTTGGGCTCTCTATGGGAGCCCAAATGTTTAAATTAGAGCAGTATGAGGAATATTCTTTAAAAATCCTCTTATTCAGATCTACCAATAAGAATCTTTTGAGATTTGATATGCAGCATGCTTAGGGAGGTGAGATTCAAGTTTGTTCAAGCCAAATCCCTGGGTTCATATTTGGGCTGAAAATTTGGGGTCCCGGTCCGGACTTAGAAATTTTGGATCAAAATCCGGAAATTAGTTTTTTGGTTTTTTAGGCCTGTTGGTCAATTTTAAGACAAAAAGAAATTTTTTTTTTTTTTTTTACATTGAAAATTTGGGGTCCGGGTGGGAAAGTTTGGACCAAAATCTGGAAATGAGTTTTTTTTGCTTTTATGCATTTTGGTCAATTTTAAGACCAAAATTTTTTTTTTTTTTTACACTGAAAATTTGGTGGCGGGTGGGAAATTTTGGAACAAAATACGGAAATTAGTATTTTTATACTGTACCAATGACCCAGACATAGCTGGTGCTAACTCTTAAAATATAGGGCCAAACACAAATTTTGCCCCCCAATCCCCAAAATTTGCATCTAAAACTAAAGAAAACATGTCCTGAAAGGCCCTCCACACTTCGCCCCTACTGCGCATGCGCAGTGTCAAGGACGTTCCGAAATTGGCGCCATTTATCATTCTTGATCTTTGTGCTTTTAAATCTCAGTTTAAATGATGCCAGACACATAAATATTAGTGAAATGGTGATTCTAAGGAGGATAGAGAAGGAGGAGAGGAAAAGAATGTGTGACAGAATATTATCAGGGCTGTAACTTAAAATTTTTTTAATGAAATTATGTTAAGTTACCTATTTTCAAGGCAGCAGCCATTTTGTTGTCATTCTGATTATTTAGTTACACTGTTTTTTCAAGTGTTTTCCTCTCTCCCTGTCCTTTAAGTTCCCCCTTGCTATTCTCCCATGCTTTTGGCATAGTTTCTGTAATTATTATTACTAAAATTTCTTGGGAGTTTTAGCTGAATAACAGAATGAATTCTGTTCTTTCCCCATGTTTACGTCTTCACCTACGGGTGGTTAGGCGTTGTGTTCTGCATCTACCATCTTATGTTCTGCAGTTTCTTCCCTGGAAGTCTCTGTTTTGCATCAGATAGTGTATTTTTGGTAACTGATTTCGGGCCTGGGTGCCTGGAGTCTTATATTAGTGTTTTTACACTCATTGTTTACATTTACAACAGCCCTCTGTGTGAGGGGGGGATTTCTAAAAAATAATATCTTTATGTTATTTTAATCATAACTAGATACATTATTATTGTTCGTAAGTGTTGAATAAATTGTTTAAAATATTTTTAAAATTTTTGTCCACACTTAGGCTTGGGATCCATTGGGGCTCAACGTTACTTTTCAGAAACTTGGGCTGTTCTGAAAAAATATTTTTTCAAAATATTTTGATTTCAATTATTTTTTCTATATTAATGGATCATATTATTATTATGTATTTTGATTGCCAGGGGTTAGTGCGAGTACCAGGACTTGTTTTCTTTTCACATTGAAAGGATATTGATCAATTGTTTTAAGAGGAAGTCTTCCTCTGACTTTATTATCATTCTATATGTGGTCAGTGTACTCGCATTAACTCCTGTTCTGTATCATATGATTTCGATGACAATATGGGAAGCGTATGTCACGGTTTGTTGTTGGGGATTTGGACACTCCGGTCCTTTCCCCGCAGGGTCACTCTACTTTATCAATTTCTATTTCAGACGATCAAGATTAGGGTGATGTATCTGTGATATCTTCCAACAGTGTGCCTCCGTCGTCACAATTAATGAAGGGCTAGCGGAAAAGTGCTCATGTAATACGCCAATTGCCTAAGAGGACCCTAGTAGGTTCGACGGCCTTTGACGTCCGCTAGCTCGCCCGGTGTAGCGTCCATTCACCGAATGGTTCGGCAGCTGGGTTCGTCCGTTGCGGTATAGAAGGAATTTTGGGGTGATGCGAGCACTATAAAATTATCTTAATGCACACCCAGTGACGGCGGATCGGAGGGAGAACGGAGGAAGCCTTTTAGTCCGGTTCATAGCTCGTTCCGGTCCATCCGGACGGCAAGCGAGAGAGGCCCCTCTCTCGTTCAACAACATCTGGCCCCAGATGTTGTGGTTCAAAATGTGTCGCTAGCGGAGCATACGTCCGTCGCTCGGGACGCTCCGTTGTATAGGCAGTCCGCTGAGACTGCTAAGGCTTCCTCTTCTCGTCAGCGCACACGACCGCACCTTGGCTGCGTGACCGCCGATATATTACCAGCTTCGCCGATCAAGGATTCTTCGGCGACCAGGTCACACCATCCGGCAGCCAGGGATTCGAGACCGATGGACTCCGGACGTTCGCATAGGAAAAGTATGCGGGAGCCATCTGATGCGGAGCTTCCCTCGGCGAAGCAGCGATAGACTGCGCCTCCGCAGGTCTCGACGCCGGACATTCTTGTGCACATAGCACAGCTTATCGCAGCATCCCAGCAGCCGACAGAAACGGTGTCGGATCGAGAATTATCCGACAGCGCTGGGTCGGTAGCCGGGGACTCGAGGCCTGCAGACTCCGGACGTTCGCATAGGAAGTGTGCGGGAGTCAACGTACACGGAGCTTCCGGCGGCAATGCATCGTAAGTCCGCTACTGCACAGGCCTCGGGAACGGACGTGCTTTCCTTAATAGCACAGTTTATCACAGCATCCCAGCATCAACTGTATCTGTCGCATATATTTTATCCGACGATGCTGGGTCGGGACGCTCCGCGGAAGCGGGTACGGACGTCCGAAAGTTTCATCCGGTCCGACGGGATACCGAAAGGGATTCGGAGGATTTCAAGCTTTCCCTTTCGGAACAACATATGCTGCGATGCCGGATAAGAAACTGATAGCGTCGGTGGACTTAGAAATTTTTGGTTCGGTTCAGGGACATCGTCCCTCAGTTCCGACATAGTCCAATAATGTCACACAAACTTTCGAATTATTGAACGACGCTATATATATTATTATTTTATCCTTGCTATCCAAGCATTTCTGGTTTCTTGTTCGAAGAGTTATGGAGATGTCTTTCAAAAGTGTGCCTCTGTCGTCATAGTTAATGAAGAGTTAGCGGCAATAAGTGCTCATGGAATATGTCTATCGCTTACGGAGTGACATTCGCTAGCTCACCCGGTGTAGTGTACATTCATCGAATGGTTCGGCTGCCGGGTTCGTCCGTTGCGGTCTAGGAAGGAGATTTGGGTGATGCGAGCACTTTAATTACTTTAGTACTCACCCAGTGACGGCAGATTGAGGACAGATCGGAGGAAGCCTGTTAGTCCGGTTCCTGGCTTTTCCAGGTCCGTCCGGGCTGTGAGCGAGAGAGGTTCCTCTCTTGCCCAACAACATAGGGGACCGCATGTTGTGGTTCAGATATTTTACATTCGGAGCATATGTCCGTTGCTCGGGACGCTCCGTTATATTGACAGTCCGAGAGACCGTCTTTAATGCTTCCTCATCCTCACAGCAGGGCACACGACCGCACATTGGCTACGTGACCTCGAGTATCTGATCAGTTTCGGCATTCAGTGATTCCACGGCGAATAGGTCACGCCATCCGGTAGCCAAGGGACACGAGGCCTATACACTCCGTTCGCTCGCATATTGGAAGTATGCACGGGGTAACGATCACGGAGCTTCCAGCGGCAATGCATCGTAAGACCGCTTCTCCTCAGGCCTCAGTGACAGACGTGCTATCCGAGTTAGCACAGTTGTTTCGCAGCATCCCAGCAATTGACAGTTTCTCGGTCGAATCAGGAATTATCCGACGGCGCTGGGTCGGTGCGATCCGCGGTTGCATCAGCTACGGACGACCGAACGCTTTATAGGGTCCGACAGGATGGCGAAAGGGATTCGAAAGATTTCGAGTTTTCCCTTTAGTAGTATCGGAAGATGCCTTTCATATCTTCTGGCATTTCTTCCAGTGATTATTATTTCGGACTTCATTGCTGCGATCTTGGATAAGAGACTTATAACGTCATTGGACTCGGATTTTTCGATCGGTACAGGGACATTGTCCCTGTCTTACCGACGCAGTCCAATATTGTCATTACAACATGTGTTTTATTTTTCGACGCTATATATATATATATATACAAGCCTGCTACTAAGCATGATAGTTTAGTTTCTTGTCCGCGTTGCTCATTTCTGCCATTTTATCATTTTTACAAATAGTTTATTTTGGCAGAGCAGGGCATACCGAGAGTTCATATGCGTCTAGACGGTGTGATTAAAGACTGCATATATTCTTTTTCGCCGTTTATGTCTTTTCCAATTTCAATGTTGGGAACGACATTATGTATAGTAGACTTAACTTAGACGCTTTATTATACGTAATCCGCCTTACTGAGGCGTTATCATTACGTCTTCAAGAAAAGATTTACGGGATATTATTCTCAATGTATTTTCTTTTGAGGGCAGTAGTTTGTTCACGTATAACTCCGCCCTTCAGTGGCTGATTGGAGTTGGTTAGACGTGACGCAGCCCTAGCTACATCCACACGCGTGGATAGTAAGGTTAAGAACTCTCTCAGAGTCGCTTCATTCTCGGAGGAGCTTCTCTTCGACGGCAACTTTCCGGCAATCCATGAATTGCTCGATTTATACGTTCTCTTGTCTATCTAGTGTTACAAGAGATTCAGACTGGGGCAAACATTCGGTGGTTGACTCAGAGAGTGCCGCCGCAGTTGCCGGACCCGAGTGTGGCTGTTATGACGGTTGCCAGTCAAACAGATTGGGATATATACTGATCCCTACGGATTCGAAGTGCCAGGGTCTTTGGGTTCCGCAGTCTTTTAACTATCAGTTTAACTTCCGCGGAATAATGTTTTTTAGGCTTGCTTTATGTCATTGCATGAACATTATTCAGAAACGCATGCCCAAATTCCTGTCCTTTAATTCGACAGTAGTGGCGTATCTCCGGAACCAGGGAGGCACTCTTTCGTTTCCGTTATTCAATTTAATGGAAAGAATCCGTCTGTTGGTTATAGTACACCAAGTTCAGTTTTGGTCCGTCATATTCCGGGTCGTCTGATTGTTTTATCGGACTCCCGTTCTCTTACGGGTCGCTTGTTGCTGTCAGAATGGACTCTCAACAAACAAGTATTCACTCAGATTTGCTATCTATGGGAGCGCCCAATGATGATTTATTTATGACACAGCTTGCTAATCAATTGCAGACGTATGTGTTGGCTTGTCCAGATCTCTGAGCTAACAGTGTTAACGCTCTATTGATCTATAGGACGGAATGATAGGATACGCGTATCCTCCGGCGCTGTTGTTTTAGCAGGTATTGCTAAGATAAACAACCACAATACATTTCTGTTGATAGCATCTCTATCTTCACAGAGATCATGAGTAATTTACTCTCTTGTCTACTGTGGGTCTTAACGTGAAATCTTCCTCTATGTGAGGATCTTTTTTCACTGGGTAAATCGTGTCATCTTTATCACAACCAGCAAGGTCGCAACCTTCATGTATTCCGTTGTGTGGTCCGTATTGCATTGTAAGCACTGTACTGGACGAGCTTTGGACGCGATTTCTTTCTATAGGAGATCCTCTTCTTCGCTATTCTATGCGACTAAAGTGGAGGCTCTTCCGTCGTGGTGTAGGGATCATTATATTCATATTGTTGATCCCTCCATACTACTCATTGCTATTTTTTAGTATACTTGTTTCACAAGATCTACTGCAGCCTGTTATTATTTAGGTTATAGGTTTATGTTACCTCATACCTATGCACTCTACGATAGTTTACAATTGAGTCTTTTGTCTCTTTATCTAAGTCAGTTAGTAACTTGTTGATAAATAGACTTAGAATCTTTAGATTAAATTCCTATACGGATTTTAACTTCGGTTCTTATTTAGCTAAGTAATCATTTGAGCCTCTGGAAACAGTAGTTTTCAAATTCTGACCTTTTAGACAGTAATTCTGTTGGTTTCTCTTTTACTGTAGAGTCAGTGAGTTTCATGCACTATCGATGGATGATTTTCACTTTCATAGTTTCGGAATCAATACTTCCGTTACTATTTAGGTTGGATTGTTGCATAAGAGTTAGGCTCCTATTATCCGGAACCTATTATTTTAAGGTCCTTCCGTCTTCGTATGGGCATAGGCCTTTACTCTTTCCGGGTACAGTTTATGTATTTATAAACAGATATCTGTTTATTACAAGGGCGTAAGCTTCTTCTGTCTTTGATGTCTAGTAGAAGGACGTTACTCTCCATTTTATTGTTAATGGATTCTATTAACTATCGGTACTGCTTATGGTATATCATTGACTTAGCAGTTGTGCTTAAGATTTCGGCTCATGAAGTAAGAGTTCTTCTACTTCTTGGGCTTACATTAATAGTGTCGCTATTATAGATTTTTGAAGGCCGCTCATTGCGCTCAGCCATCCACATTCATGAATTTTTTCTTAGAAATATCGAGTCAATTTCTTGAGGCCTCTTTTGTTAGGTCTATTATCTACTGCTCAGAATGTCATTCACTTAACAGTTGCTACTATAGCTAGGTAGGCTGTCTGTTTCGGCAGTGTCTCCGTTCGGCTGCCCTCTTCGCTCTGGGCTATTTGACCCAGGGCAAGAAAAAGGGGGGGGGGGAGGGTGTTCCCTTGGGTCACCTGTTTTACTATGAAAACAAGGGGATACCTCCTCCGGAGTTAGTAATTCTGAGCTGTTATTGGGATGGTTGTTTAGTGAGAAGTTTAAGTTTATAAAATTCATTCAAGTCTTAGTTTTTAAAGTATAGCTTTTGAATATTGCATATGTCTACGGACATGATTATGCAATTCTCAGACACTTTTAGGAGTATAAGAGTCTCTATTCTCTAGACTTACTTTATTATTGGCTTACTTTAAAAATTATTAGTATAAGGATTATATTGGATATTAATAGAGTACATGGATGTATGAAGCTCAATTTTGGAAGGTGTTGTATCTTTCTAATTTATCATAAATAAGAAAGATACATGTAAGGCCTATTACTTCTTTTCCCTACAGGGGATGACTCTATTTTATTTTATTGAGCGTATTCCATTTTGCTCTATGTCCTTGGCCCTCCAGCCTTTTTACTATTCAGCTATGTCTGGGTCATTGGTACAGTATAAAAATGTTAAAAAATTTATAGTAATTTATATATTTTTTATACTTACCAATGACCCAGACGGGGATGGCCCTCCCAGGAGTTGGGAACTCTTGCCTCCCCGCTGAGTACATAGCGCTTACCAGGCACTGGTTATTAGAATGATAAATGGTGCCAATTTCGGAACGTCCTTGACACTGCGCATGCGCAGTAGGGGCGAAGTGTGGAGGGCCTTTCAGGACATGTTTTCTTTAGTTTTAGATGCAAATTTTGGGGATTGGGGGGCAAAATTTGTGTTTGGCCCTATATTTTAAGAGTTAGCACCAGCTATGTCTGGGTCATTGGTAAGTATAAAAAATATATAAATTACTATAAATTTTTTAACTTTTTTGGTTTTTTATGCGTTTTGATCCATTTGAAGAAGAAGAAAAAAAAATTTGAGTCTGAAAAAATTTTGTTTGGGACTTCGAAAATTTCCAAACAAAAATAAAAAAAAATCTGTTTTAAGCGTTTATCTCAATTTTGGGACGTAAAAGTGCAGGGACTGAAAATAGAAGGAAAATCCTGTGTATTGTGTGGGCACAATCGCTTCATCTAGTTGGTATTTCTTAGGAGGGGCTTATGCAACTTATTCAAGTCTAGTCCCTGGTTTGATATTTTAGACTACCATGTCATGTGAGCGCCCTAAGCCCCCCTAAGGCCTCTTGTTGAGTTAGCACTAGCTAGTCTGGGCCATTGGTAAGTATAAAAAATATACAAATTACTTTGAATTTATAATTTTTGGAAATAAAACATAAGAAAATACCGTAAACTGCCATGTCTCCCAAAGAAGTTTTGGAGGGCAACTTGAATTTCGCCCCCAATGTAAGCCAAGGCGACTTGAGGAATGACAAGCTGACTTCTTCGCCTTAGTTGTCTACTCGGCTGACCCCTGCTCATACCTCCCCGCTGAGTTATTATTAGTACACTCATCTACAAAGAATGATGATGGCGTGAATCCGTCTCTTCCTGACCACTGCGCATGCACAGAGAGTAAAAGTATGGAGAGCCAGGTAGGACTTTTAATTTTCGGTTTTGTATGCAAATTTGGGGGATTGGGGAGGGGGGGGGGGGGTCAAAATTTGTATTCGGCCTTTGATAATTTTGAGTTTGCACCAGCCAGTCTGGGCCAGTGGTGAGTATAAAAAAATATACAAATTACTTAAAATTTATCATTTTCTGGCCATTTTTTGTCACTATGTTAGGAAGAGGGTTACTGTGAGCAGTAATGCAGTAGTTATGGTCTTTGGTTGTGCCAAACTTCAGATAATAAGGGACATCTGTTCAGAGGCATGTCGGCAGGGGCATCTGTAGACATGTTCATTCTAGTTTAAGAAAATCTTGGCAAGTGAGTGCTGTAGCTAGTTGTTAGAGCATTAGACTTCAAAATGAAAGTCAACGGTTCCATCCAGCTCTGTAACTGTGTTGTGTCCCTGGGGAAGACACGTAATCCCGATTGCCCATGTTGGAGCATGATACTAAGGTTTATTATGAAAGTCAGGTGAGCTATTGTGATCACTCACCGTCTGGTGTCTGTCGTCTGTCGTCTGTCGTCCGTGAACATGGTATTTGCATCTTCTCCAAAACCACTGAACCAATTTAATTGAAATTTGAGATAATAGTTTGTTATGACATCGCATTTTGATTTTGTTCACATCAAGTTGCCTCGCCCCTCAGTAGGGCCACGCCCAAAAAGTGTGCTTAAATCTTAAAAAATCGTCTTCTCATGAACCAGCAGTAGCAGAGACTTGATATTTGGTGTGCAGCTTCCTTTTGGGGTGTAGACTCTGATTTGTTCAAGAGAAGTTCGAGGAGCTATATTTGCCCTTGTTATGGGAGGGGCAAGAATTTTCGCCCCACCCAAAATTTCTATTTTCCAAACCGAGAGGCTGATTTGAACCATATTTGATATGAGGTTTTATTGGGTCATAAGTACTTAATTTATACCAAAACAATATTTTTGTTCAAAATGAGGAATTTTCTTTAAAAATCTTCTTCAGATCCAGCAGTTGGAATGTTTTGATATTTGGTATACAGCATCCCTGGGGTGGGGGTGGGGGGGGGGGATTCAAGTTTGTTCAAGCCAAGTCCGTAAGTTTATATTTGGGCTCACTGTGGGAGCTTGAATTGTAACTTAGTTCAAAATGAGGAATTTTCTTTAAAAATCTTCTTCAGATCCAGCAGTCGGAATATTTTGATATTTGGTATACAGCATCCTTAAGGAGGTGCGATTCAAGTTTGTTCAAGCCAAGTCCCTGGGTTCATATGTGGGCTCCATGTGGGAGCCCGAATTATTACTTAGTTCAATATGAGGAATATTCTTTAAAAATCTTTTTTTAGCTCACCGAAGGGAGCTAAACTTATCACTTGCCATCCGTCGTCCGTTGCCGTCTGTCGTCGTGAACATCTTTCAAACAACTTCTCCTCTGAAACCGCTAGGTCGATTTGCACGAAACTTAGTATGGATGTTCATTACCATATGTCAATTCAAGTTTGTTCAAATGAAATGGATATACCCACTTGGGGGCATAACTCCGATAGCACCCTATGTATATTAGAGAAATTACTAAAAAATCTTCTTCTCCAGCACAAGTGGGCAGAATCATTTGATATTTGGTATACAGCATTATGGGGTGGATCTGATTCAAGTTTGTTCAAATCGACCCCCCCTGGATTTATATTTGGGCTCACTATAGAAACCCGAATTCGAACTTCTTAAAAAATTTTCTCCAGATCCAGCAGGCAGAATCTTTTGATATTTGGTATGCAACATTAAGGGGTGGATTTGATTCAAGTTTGTTCAAATTGGCCCCCTGGGTTCATATTTGGGCTCAGTATAGGAGCCCGAATTTGAACTTAGTGCATTTCAGGCAAATTTCTTTAAAAATCTTCTCAAGATCCAGCAGTCAGAATCTTTTGATATTGGGTATGCAGCATGCTTAGGAGGGTGAGATTCAAGTTTGTTCAAGCCAAGTCCCTGGGTTCATATTTGGGCTCACAGTGGGAGCCCAAATTATAAGTTAGTTTAAAATGAGGAATTTTCTTTAAAAATCTTCTTCTTCAGATCCAGCAGTTGGAATGTTTTGATATTTGGTATGCAGTATCCTTAGGGGGGTGAGATTCAAGTTTGTTCAAGCCATGTCCCTAGGTCCATATTTGGGCTCACTGTGGGAGCCCGAATGATAACTTAGTTCAAAATGAGAAATTTTCTTTAAAATTCTTCTTCTTCAGATCCAGCAGTCAGAATGTTTTGATATTTGGTATGCAGCATCCTTAGGGGGTGATATTCAAGTTTGTTCAAGCCATGTCCCTAGGTCCATATTTGGGCTCACTGCGGGAGCTTGAATTGTAAGTTAGTTCGAAATGAGGAATTTTCTTAAAAAGTCTTCTTGTTCAGATCCAGCAGTCGGAATGTTTTGATATGTGGTGTGCAGCATCCTTGGGGGGTGGGGGTGGGTGGGGGGGGGGGGGGGGGGGGTGAGATTCAAATTTGTTCATATTTGGGCTCCCTATTGGAGCCCAAATTATAACTTGAGTTCAATATGAGGAATTTTTCTTTAAAAATCATCTTCTTCAGATTCAGCAGTCAGAATGTTTTGATATTTGGCTTGCAGCATCCTCAGGGGGGTGAGATTCAAGTTTGTTCAAGCCAAGTCAGTGGGTTCATATTTGGGCTCACTGTGGGAGCCTGAATGATAACTTAGTTCAAAATGAGGAATTTTCTTTAAAAATCTTCGTCTTCAGATCCAGCAGATGAATGCTTTTGATATTTGGTATGCAGCAGGGGGGTAAGATTCAAGTTTGTTCAAGCCATGTCCTTAGGTCCATATTTGGGCTCACTGTGGGAGCTCGAATTGTAACTTAGTTCAAAGTTAGTTATACAGCATCCTTAAGGAGGTGCGATTCAAGTTTGTTCAAGCCAAGTCCCTGGGTTCATATGTGGGCTCCATGTGGGAGCCCGAATTATTACTTAGTTCAATATGAGGAATATTCTTTAAAAATCTTTTTTTAGCTCACCGAAGGGAGCTAAACTTATCACTTGCCATCCGTCGTCCATTGCCGTCTGTCGTCGTGAACATCTTTCAAACAACTTCTCCTCTGAAACCGCTAGGTCGATTTGCACGAAACTTAGTATGGATGTTCATTACCATATGTCAATTCAATTTTGTTCAAATGAAATGGATATACCCACTTGGGACTCCATAGGGGGCATAACTCTGATAGCACCGTATGTATATTAGAGAAATTACTAAAAAATCTTCTTCTCCAGCACAAGTGGGCAGAATCATTTGATATTTGGTATACAGCATTATGGGGTGGATCTGATTCAAGTTTGTTCAAATCGACCCCCCCTGGATTTATATTTGGGCTCACTATAGAAACCCGAATTCGAACTTCTTAAAAAATTTTCTCCAGATCCAGCAGGCAGAATCTTTTGATATTTGGTATGCAACATTAAGGGGTGGATTTGATTCAAGTTTGTTCAAATTGGCCCCCTGGGTTCATATTTGGGCTCAGTATAGGAGCCCGAATTTGAACTTAGTGCATTTCAGGCAAATTTCATTAAAAATCTTCTCAAGATCCAGCAGTCAGAATCTTTTGATATTGGGTATGCAGCATGCTTAGGAGGGTGAGATTCAAGTTTGTTCAAGCCAAGTCCCTGGGTTCATATTTGGGCTCACAGTGGGAGCCCAAATTATAAGTTAGTTTAAAATGAGGAATTTTCTTTAAAAATCTTCTTCTTCAGATCCAGCAGTTGGAATGTTTTGATATTTGGTATGCAGTATCCTTAGGGGGGTGAGATTCAAGTTTGTTCAAGCCATGTCCTTAGGTCCATATTTGGGCTCACTGTGGGAGCTCGAATTGTAACTTAGTTCAAAGTTAGTTATACAGCATCCTTAAGGAGGTGCGATTCAAGTTTGTTCAAGCCAAGTCCCTGGGTTCATATGTGGGCTCCATGTGGGAGCCCGAATTATTACTTAGTTCAATATGAGGAATATTCTTTAAAAATCTTTTTTTAGCTCACCGAAGGGAGCTAAACTTATCACTTGCCATCCGTCGTCCATTGCCGTCTGTCGTCGTGAACATCTTTCAAACAACTTCTCCTCTGAAACCGCTAGGTCGATTTGCACGAAACTTAGTATGGATGTTCATTACCATATGTCAATTCAATTTTGTTCAAATGAAATGGATATACCCACTTGGGACTCCATAGGGGGCATAACTCTGATAGCACCGTATGTATATTAGAGAAATTACTAAAAAATCTTCTTCTCCAGCACAAGTGGGCAGAATCATTTGATATTTGGTATACAGCATTATGGGGTGGATCTGATTCAAGTTTGTTCAAATCGACCCCCCCTGGATTTATATTTGGGCTCACTATAGAAACCCGAATTCGAACTTCTTAAAAAATTTTCTCCAGATCCAGCAGGCAGAATCTTTTGATATTTGGTATGCAACATTAAGGGGTGGATTTGATTCAAGTTTGTTCAAATTGGCCCCCTGGGTTCATATTTGGGCTCAGTATAGGAGCCCGAATTTGAACTTAGTGCATTTCAGGCAAATTTCATTAAAAATCTTCTCAAGATCCAGCAGTCAGAATCTTTTGATATTGGGTATGCAGCATGCTTAGGAGGGTGAGATTCAAGTTTGTTCAAGCCAAGTCCCTGGGTTCATATTTGGGCTCACAGTGGGAGCCCAAATTATAATTTAGTTTAAAATGAGGAATTTTCTTTAAAAATCTTCTTCTTCAGATCCAGCAGTTGGAATGTTTTGATATTTGGTATGCAGTATCCTTAGGGGGGTGAGATTCAAGTTTGTTCAAGCCATGTCCCTAGGTTCATATTTGGGCTCACTGTGGGAGCCCGAATGATAACTTAGTTCAAAATGAGAAATTTTCTTTAAAAATCTTCTTCTTCAGATCCAGCAGTCGGAATGTTTTGATATTTGGTATGCAGCATCCTTAGGGGGTGATATTCAAGTTTGTTCAAGCCATGTCCTTAGGTCCATATTTGGGCTCACTGCGGGAGCTTGAATTGTAAGTTAGTTCGAAATGAGGAATTTTCTTAAAAAGTCTTCTTGTTCAGATCCAGCAGTCGGAATGTTTTCATATGTGGTGTGCAGCATCCTTGGGGGGTGGGGGTGGGTGGGGAGGGGTGAGATTCAAGTTTGTTCATATTTGGGCTCCCTATTGGAGCCCAAATTATAACTTTAGTTCAATATGAGGAATTTTTCTTTAAAAATCATCTTCTTCAGATTCAGCAGTCAGAATGTTTTGATATTTGGCTTGCAGCATCCTCAGGGGGGTGAGATTCAAGTTTGTTCAAGCCAAGTCAGTGGGTTCATATTTGGGCTCACTGTGGGAGCCTGAATGATAACTTAGTTCAAAATGAGGAATTTTCTTTAAAAATCTTCTTCTTCAGATCCAGCAGATGAATGCTTTTAATATTTGGTATGCAGCAGGGGGGTAAGATTCAAGTTTGTTCAAGCCATGTCCTTAGGTCCATATTTGGGCTCACTGTGGGAGCTCGAATTGTAACTTAGTTCAAAATGAGGAATTTCTTCAAAAATGTTCTTCTGATTCAGCTGTCAGAATGTTTTGATATTTGGTGTGCAGCATCCTTGGGGGGGGGGGGGGGGGGGGGGGGGTGGAGATTCAAGTTTGTTAAAGCCAAGTCCATGATGGGTTCATATATGGGCTCTATAACTTAGTTCAATATGAGGAATATTCTTTAAAAATCCTTTTTTTTTAGATCGACTGGTCAGAATCTTTGTATAGTTGGTATAAGCTTTTCTTAGGAGGAGCAGATGCAACTTGTTGAAATCAATTCTCTGGGTTGATATTTAGGCTACCATGTCCGGTGAGCGCCCCCAGGCCCCTCGGGGCCTGTTGTTTTTTAGATCCACTGATCAGAATCTGTGGATATTTGGTATAAGCTTTTCTTAAGAGGGGCAGATGCAACTTGTTGAAATCAATTCCCTGGTTTAATATTTAGGCTACCATGTCAGGTGAGCGCTCTCAGGCCCCCTGGGGCCTCTTGTCTCAATAAAAGCCTTGGATAAATTTTTGCTTTATTCACCTAGTACAGTGATAAATTTTCCCCGTAGGTTTAACACTGAAAGAATTTTTTCCTGTAGTAGAGACAGACTTGTCGACCTCTTCTCACCTCTACCACATTCGTGTAGCAGAATTAATAGTTCAGTCAGGTTCAGTTGTTGTTTTCTTTAAACCTTTTTGAAAGTATTACACAATGCCAGTAGAAAACACCACACACTATTCATTTAATTAAAGTATTTTTGCAAGTTTAGCTCAAGTTTGTAGGGGAATTATTTTTAGACAGAAATGTATTATTGCACCTTGTTTATTTTTGCCAATTTTGCTTGTCCATCGAATTGGATCAATGTACTCCTCACTTCTCGCTGTGTTTTGTAGCAAGTAACAGCATGATTTTGCTGTCACTGCCCTGTAAATGATTTATGGGATAAACAAAATAAATGTGGAGTGTTTTCAAGTAAAAAAATTTATTCTACTCATAGGATTAAGAATGAAACCAACTCGCCAGTGGCTTGTCAGTTTCATTCTTAATCCTACTCATAAAATGATTTTTTTACTTGAAAACACAATACATTTATTCTACATATACTGCTCATCAATGGTGCACTTGCCTTCAACCATTTTTAGCTTAACTTGACATAGTCAAGATAAGCTATTGCCATCACGCATGCAGAAGTCTGTTAGTCTGTTAGTCTGTGAGTCTGTGACGTCTGTTCACATTTTCCTTTAGCACGGGCTACACCCCGCAGTTCTTGTCTGATCGTCACGAAATTTCATATGCAGGTTTGGGAGTCATGTCTAGATGAGAACGTCCCTTTTGGTCGCGATCGGGCAACCGGTATGGCTGCCCGAGCCCAAAACCCGAAAACCATTAGCACAGTCTACAGGTCGTATTTATGAAGGGATTTCATTGTAACTTGGTGGGATGCCTCTGTATATTGCCTAGATGAGAACGTCCCCTTTTGGGCATGATCTACCAACCGGGATGGTTGCCCAAGCCCGAAACCCAAAAACTTTTAACACAGTCTGCAGGTCATGTTTAATGTGGAGGGATTTCATTGTAACTTGGTAGGAGGACTCCTTATGATGTCTACATGAGAATTTTACCATTTGGGCATGATTGGGCAACTGTGACGGCTACAGTGGCCCGAAGCCCGAAAACCTTTAGCACAGTCTAGAGGTCATATTTATGAAGGGCTTTCATTGTAACTTGGTAGGATGACTCCAAATAATGTCTAGATGAGAACGTCCCATTTTGATCGCGATCATGCAGCCTTGATGGGTGCCCGAGCCCAAAAACCTTTAGCATAGGCAAAAGGTCATATTTATGGAAGGATTTCATTGTAACCTGTTAGGTTGACTCCATATAATGCCTAGATGATGACATCCCCTTTTGGTCGTGATTGGTCAGTTGTGATGGCTACAAGTGCCCGAAGCCCGTAAACCTTGAGCAGTCTACAGGTCATATTTATGAAAGGATTTCATTGTAACTTCTTAGGATCACTCCAGATGATGCCCAGATGAGATTGTCCCCTATGGTTGCGATCATTCAGACATGATGGCTGCCCGAGCCCGAAGCCCAAAAACCTTTAGCACAGTCTACAGGTCATATTTATGAAGGGATTTCATTGTAACTTGGTAGGTTAACTTCATATAATGTCTAGATGAGAACGTCCCCTTTTGGACATGATTGGGCAACTGTGATGGCTAAAGGTGCCCGAAGCCCAAAAACCTTTAGCACAGTCTACAAGTCATATTTATGAGGGGATTTCATTGTAACTTGGTAGGATGACTCCAAATAATATCTAGATGAGAACGTCCCATTTTGATCGCGATCATTCAGCCTTGATGGGTGCCCGAGCCCAAAAACCTTTAGCATAGGTAAAAGGTCATATTTATGGAAGGATTTCATTGTAACCTATTAGGTTGACTCCATATAATGCCAAGATGATGACATCCCCTTTTGGTCGTGATTGGTCAACTGTGATGGCTACAAGTGCCCAAAGCCCAAAAACCTTGATCACAGTCTACAGGTCATATTTATGAAGGGATTTCATTGTAACTTCGTAGGATCACGCCAGATGATGCCCAGATGAGATTGTCCCCTTTGGTTGCGATCATTCAACCATGATGGCTGCCCCGAGCCCGAAGCCCGAAAACCTTAAGCACAGTCTACAGATCATATTTATGAAGGGATTTCATTGTAACTTGGTAGGTTGACTTCATATAATGTCTAGATGAGAACGTCCCCTTTGGACGCAATTGGGAAACCGAAGCCCGAAAACCTTTAGCACAGTCTACAGGCCATATTTATGAAGGGATTTTAATGTAACTTGATAGGATGACTCGTTTTAGAATAATTTCACTGTAACTTGGTAACTTTTGTTGATATACGTTAACTGTGAGGGCCACATACATTAACTGTGAGGTCATATTAACCCACCCCTCAGCTCTTTAGTACAGTGTACACCTCATATTATTTTTATCATAAACATTGCATACAGGGAACAGAAATGAACATATTCCCAATTATCACAATTCTTGTCTTATTTCATAATCCTTTCATAAACATTGAACATTATCCTTTTCATCAAACACAACACACAAGTTAAGCTACAGTGTCATTGACACTTTCATTAACTCTTTTTGTGCAGAGCTAGTAAGTTCGTGAATCTGACATATGCACGGTGGTTCTCTCTGGGTACTCTGGTTTCCTCCACCCATTAAACTGATTCATATGATGCAACCCTGTCTGTTGAAAATGTTGTTAAACTCCAATAAACAGACAAACAATACAATCGTGGCTCCCTTTGTCCCTTTCTGAAAAAACAAATAACTGAAAAGATTTCCTTGTCTTTATATGCATTATGTTAACCCTTTACCTAACGTAATGATAAAACTGGTCAGCACTTATCTCAAAATTCACTCTTGAAATTTTACAATTCTTTTGTTTTTCCGTCTCCAAATACAAAACTTATTCTCCATTATTGGGATGAGCTTGTTGTGCTTGTTCCACTGAGGGTCCTAAATTATGTTTTTGAGTCAAAAAATGAAAGAAGTTTTCATGTTCAAGAAATTTGTAAGTGTTGTTTTTATTTAGGTTGGATAACTATTTAGAAGAATCCAGACAGAAGTTCCCAGCACTTAATGAATTTTGAATGCAGGAAAGTCTAGTGAAATCCATAAATGTTCTCTATTTTAGATTCCTGAACTAAAAGAAGAATCACCGATGATATCAGAAGAAGCTGAGGATTTATCTGTGTGTCTCATTCAAAAATTAGATGATATAGAGCGCGAGGAACAAGGGTGAGATTACAAGTTTTTTATCAGAGTTTCAGGTGCCATTGAGAGAAAATATTCTCAAAGTCAACAGTACAATTTTTTTCAAGTACCAAACTACTCAAAATAAATGTAATCCCTTTTTTTGATTTGTTAACACTTCAAAATGAGGCTTCTTAAAGAAATAAAAATAACTTTGATTATGGTAGATAATGCTGAAGCATGTTTTATTAAATCGCTTTTCTGGCACCCAGATATGTTTTCAAAAAACAGGGTATGAAATTTGAGGCCAACAAAGATTTAACTGGTGAGTGTTAGAAGCCACTATCAGGGCTCTACTGAAAAGTACTGAAAGCCACTTTCAGGGTTCCTTCGGGCCTTGAAAAACCTTGAAAAGCCTCAAATTTGAAAATCAATTTTCAAGGCCTGGAAAATAATTTTTCTCAGATCTCTAAATGGGACCTGGAAAATCCTTGAAGACAATCTTTCAAAACACGAAAATCCTTTTTTGTGATGGGCTTCATGAAATGTGGAGGCAAACACCTCAGGGAATAGCATCAGTAACCTTGAAAAGCCTTGAATTTAACTTCTTTGATGCCTTGAAAAACCTTGAATATGACATGAAAATGGCCTTGAAAAGCCTGGAATCCACTTATTGATTAGCTGCAGAAACCCTGACTGAAGTGGTTTTACACTGTATTCATTATTACCTTTTTCGTTCAGCACTTGAAACACACAAAAAATGTTTTAAAAAATGTTTCATTACAATTTATTGGAGAGTCCCAAGAGGCACTCTCCAAAAAATTGTAACAAAACAATTGTTTATGAATAAAATCTTACTAAACTGGGGCACCATTTGCTTGTAGCATTGTACCCTTGATAAAAAATTCTAGCGTCACAGATCACCGTTGAAAAATAATTTACCATTCTACCACTTAAGGTAACCTGTGTGGAGCTGCTTGTTGTGAGTATCCCCAAGGGGTGGGCTGGAGCTTGGGGCCATTTCCAGCAGTCAAGAGTGTTTCCTTCAAGCCCATGTTCCCATCAGAAATAAATGAGTTAAGATTAATTACAAGGAGTGTTAGCCATGTAGGCTAGGATTACTTATCTGCATTGTTGATTATTTCCTATTTCAGACTTGGACCAACAGGTTTTGCTCCAGCAAGAGGAAGTGTTCTAGTCTTTTTGCCAGGTAAGTAAATAAAATACATATGTATAAGGCATTTATTATACTAAAATTTTTCCGTTAGCCCTCTGCAACCCAGGGCTTATATTTTATTTAAATTTGGGAGAATCCATTTAGATTATCGCGAAAGTTGTAGTGAGAATCCATACCTGCTATGAGTGTCCTAGGATCCCATGAGGCCACCATGGTTGGACCCCTGTTGTATACGGATAATACATATTAACTTTTTACCCAACACAGCATTTTTATACTGTACCAATGACCCAGACTTAGCTGGTGCTAACTCTTAAATATTTAGGGCCAAACGCAAATTTTACCCCCCAATCCCCAAATTTTGCATCAATAACCAAAAATTACATGTCCTATATGGTCCTCCATACTTTTCCACTACACATGCGCAGTGTCAAGGAGGTCTCGAAATTGGCGCCAAAAGTCATTCTTTGTTTGGCCCTCAATTCAGTATCACTTCACTGATATTTGTTCTTGTAAATCTCAGTTTAAATGATGCCAGACACATAATTATGAGAGAAATGGTGGATATAAGGAGGAAATAGAAGGAGGAGAGGAAAAACAGTGGAAAGAAATGTTCAGGGCTTTAACTTATAATTATTTTACGAAATTATTTCATGTTGCCTATTTTTGAGGCATGACCCTGTTGTTGTCATTTTTGCTATGAATGTTCCATTGTTTGATCAGTGTTTCCTCTCTCCCTTTCCTTTATTCCCCCCTAAATATTCTCCCATGCTTTTGGCTTATTTTTTTGTAATGTTTATTACTAAAATTTCTTGGGCGTTTTGGCTTGGAAACAGAATTATTTTCTGTTTTTTCCCCATGTTTACATCCTCGACCTTGGGTGTTTAGGCGTTTTGGTCTGCATCTACCATCTGATGTTCTACAGTTTCTTCTTGGGAAGTCTCTGTTTTGCATCAGATAGTGTTTAAATTGGATACTGATTTCGGGCCATGTTTACCAGTGCCTGGAGTCATGTTTCTGGTTTGTTTACATTTTTTGTTTAGGTTGACAACAGTTACTTCTGATAGTGATTACTTGTTCATAGCAAGATACATTAATATTGTCCGTAAGTGTTACATTAATTTTTCAAAATGATTTAAAATTTTTGTCCACACTTAGGCTTTTTTGGGATCCATTTGGGCTCAGGGTTCCCATTGGGAACTTGGGCTCTTGTGAAAAAAATTTTCAGAATTTTTTTTTCTTTTTGAATGATTTTTTCGTAATGTTATAATGGATTATTTTATTATGTATCTTTGTTTTCAAGGTTTAGTGTGAGTACTATGACTGTTTACTTTTTTCGCTATGAAAGATTATTGTTCAAATTGTAATGGGAGGAAATCTTCCTATGATTCTCATGATGTCTGTATTAATTGTAGTCAATGTACTCACACTAACCCTTGTTCAGTGTGTATCAATTGGGATGACAAACGTTGGAGACGTGTGTCACGGTATGTTGTTAGCGGGTAGAGGACCATGTCGGTCCTCTCTCCGCAGGGTCACTCTAGTTTTTCACTCTCTTTTTCAGAGGAACAAGAACAGGGTGATGTTTCCATGATGTCGTCCAAGAGTGTGCTTCCATCGTCACAATCAAATGAAGAGCTAGCAGCAAAAGTGCTCATGCAGATATGCCAATTGCCTAAGAGGCCCCAAGTAGGGTCGACGGCATTGAAGTCCGCTAGCTCGCCCGGTGTCGCGACCATTCACCGAATGGCTCAGCACCCTGCTTCGTCCGTTGCAGTCCCGGAAGGAGATTCGGGTGTTGTGAGCACTATAAACATACCATGTGCACTCCCAGTGACGACGGAACAGAGGATAGTACGGAGGAAGCCTGTTAGTCCGATTCCTAGCTCATCCAGGTCCGCCCGGACCGCGAGCGAGAGAGCGAACATCAATGCACCGCGATGTTGTTGTATGTTCATTTGTTAGTCGGAGCATACGTCCACTCCTCCTGCTCGGGACGCTCCGTCGCATAGACAGTCCGACGTGGCAGTTCTATTGGCTTCCTCATCCTCACGTCAGCACACACGACCGCACCTTTGCTATGTGACCACAGATTTCCAGGGGACGTTCGCATATTATAGAAATGCAGGAAGGAACGTCCCGGGAGGTCCTGTTTCGCTGACCAGGGATTCTACGTCGACCAGGTCACTCCCTCCGCTCGCCAAGGACACGAGGCCTTTCCAGTTGGAACGTTCGCATATTATATAAATGCAGGAATGAACGTCCCTGGAGTTTCCAGCAGCTATTTACGTAAGACCGCGGCTCCACAGGCCTCATTGACGATCAAGAACAGAGTAATGTTTCCATGATGTCTTCGAGAAGTGTGCTTTCGTCGTCACAGTCAAATGAAGAGCTAGCGGCAAAAGTGCTCATGCAGATACGTCAATTGCCTAAGAGGTCACAAGTAGGATTGATGGCTTTGGCATCCGCTAGCTCGCCCGGTGTAGCGACCATTCAACGAATGGCTCGGCACCCGGGTTCGTCCATTGCGGTCCAGGAAGGAGATTTAGGTGATGTGAGCACTATAAAATACAACGTGCACGCCCAGTGACGACGGATATGAGGATGGTACGGAGGAAGCCTATTAGTCCCGTTCCTAGCTTGTCCAGCTCCGCATGGACTGCGAGCGAGAGAGGTCCCTCTCTCGTACAACAACATCTGGGTACAGATGTTGTGGTACAGAACGTTCCTCAGTTGGGGCATACGTCCACCGCTCAGGACGCTCCGTGATATAGACAGTCCGGAGAGACTGCTTTATTGGCTTCCTCATCCTCCCGGCAACACACACAACCGCACCTTGGCTACGTGACCAGTGATATCGAGCCAACTTCGCCGACCAGGAATTCACGGCGACCAGGTCACGCCATCCAGTAGCCAAGGATACGAGGCCTTCGTACTCCGGACGTTCGCATAAAGAAGTATGCAGGAGTCAGTGTCTTAGGAGCTTCCAGCGGCTAAATGTTGTAAGACCGTAGCGCCACAGGCCTCCGTTACGGACGTGCTATCACAGATAGCACAAATTATCGCAGCATCCCAGCAACCGACAGAAACTCTGCCAGATCAGAAATTATCCGAAGAAGCTGGGTCGGTACGTTCCACTGCAGGTGTAGGCACGGACGACCAAGAATTACAAGTGGTCCGACTGGATGGCGAAAGGGATACGGAGTAGTTGAAATTTTCTCTTTCGGAACAACATAAATTGCTGTAGAGTTCATCCGGCTTTATCTTTCTGACGTTGTTCCTCCGGACCAAAATGCTGCGTTGCCGAATAAGAGACTGATAGCGCCACTGGACACAGATTTCTTTAATCGGTTTAGGGACATCATCCCTGAGTTTCCGTCACAGTCAAGAAATGTCTCATGGACATTTGAACTATTGTATGACGCTATATATAAACTTGCTACCAATCAGGCAAGTCCGGTTTCTTATTGGCAAGTGCTCTACATCTGCCTTTCATCAATTCAAGGAATAATTTGAAACGGCAGGACAGGGCATTCCAAGAGTTCCTCTGCGTCTAGACGACCAGGCCGAAGATCTAGAATTGTCTATACTGTCATCTATGTCAATTCCAACCATGACGTTGGAAACGACAGTATCGTCTAAACGGCTAGCTTAGACGCATTATCGTACACAGTTCACCTTACCAGAGCGTTATCATTACGTATCAAAGGAAAGAATTCCAGGATGTACGATCCTCCTTAAGAGTTCTTTCGAGGGCCATAGCATTCTCCACATATAACTCCGCCCTTTCAGTGGCAATCTGGAGTTGGTTACACGTGATACGGCCCTGGCTACATCCACGCACGTGGATAGTAAGGTGAATAACTAGAGTCGCTCCTGTCTCGGAGAGCTTCTCTTCGACGGCAAGCTTTCCGCAATCTATGATCAGATAACTAAGAAAGCTTTAGACTCTCTGCTATTCAAGTCAGCGGAGAAGAGTAGGACAGTCACTTCTGGGGCGAGTACGTCCAAGGGAAGTTCCTATAGAGGTTCCTATGCATCCTCTAGGTCTTACTCTAGAGACCGTCAAGGTAGCGACTCAGGTAGGGGCCGTAATTCTGGCCGAAACAACCGGTCAGACGCCCCTAGGTCGACGGGGCGAGGTGCGGGCCCTGGAGGATGTGGTTTCTCCTTCCGCAAGCCTCACAGATCCAAGAGGTGATTGTTTAAACCTCTGTCGAGTTCCAGTGGGTGGAAGTCTGTCGAGTTTCTCAAACTATTGGGAATTAATTACGGAAAACCCTTGGGTTCGAGGGGTTATATCGGAAGGACTGAGACTGTCCTTCAAAGGAAAACCTCCGTTAACTCGAAGTTCCAGATGGACTCAGCTTCCGTCAAAATCAGTTGAAAAGAACCTCGCTTCTATCAGAAGTCAAGTCTCTTTTAGTGAAGAACACGATAGAGGTCGTAGAAAACCAGGAATCTCCAGGTTTCTACAGCCATCTTTTTCTGGTTCCGAAACCAGACGGCTCGTTCTGTCCAGTCATAGATCTGAGCTGGATAAACAATCTGTTCGTGGCTTCAAAATTATATATGGAGACCATTCGATCGGTCAGAGCGAGCATTCGAGTGAACGACTATGCTGCGAGCATAGATCTCAAGGATGCGTACTTTCACGTCATGGTTCATCCGGCGTTCAGAAAGTATCTTCGCTTCACCGTCCTAGGAGTCGTATATCAGTTCTGAGAGTCCAATGGGCTTCGGTCTGAATCTAGTGCCCTGGGCTTTCACTCGAATAATGAACTCGGTATTGACTCATTTCCGAGCTCATTTGTCTGCAGTAACGTCGGCCTACCTGGACGATATTCTTCAGAGGTACGGCAACGAGTTAATGCTTCAGAACGTTGTACAGAATCTGCTTCTTTTGCTTCGATGTCTCGGTTTCATAGTAAAGTCGGATCTGGTGCCGTTCAAGTCGTTCACCCACCTGGGATGAGCTTCGAGACGCACAACAATCTCGTTTGTCTGCCGTTAACCAAAGCGAAGTTAGTCAGTTGTTACGCTCGCTATTGTCTTCACTCAGACAGGGTTACAGCGAGAGAATTCATGTGACTGATAGGTCTGTGCGGAGCTGCCGCGGATCTCATTCCAATGGGGCGGCTACGCACTCGTCCTCTCCAAATCTTTATGACTCCGAATTGGAGGGTGAAGATTCATTCGCTCGATACGGACATCCTCTTGTCAAATCAAGTGAAACAAGAGATTCAGACTTCGGCAGACATTCAGTGGTTAACTCAGGGCGTTCCATTGCAATTGCCGGATCCGAGTTTTACAGTTATGACGGATGCCAGTCAATAGGTTGGGGCGCAACACTGAGCCCAATGGATTTAAAGTGCCAGGGTGTTTGGGATCCACAGTTCCTAATCAAGCACATAAACATCAAAGAAATGATGTCAATTTGACTTGCGCTACGTCCTTGGATGGACGTTTTTCAGAATGCACACGTGCAAATTCTATTCGACAATACGACGATGGTAGCGTATATTCGGAATCAGGGAGGCACTCATTCCATTCCGTTGCTCAAGCTAACGGAAAGAATCCTTCTGTTTGTACTAGATCATCAGGTACTCCTATCGGTCCGTCATATTCCGGGTCGTCTGAATGTATTAGCGGACTCCCTTTCATGGAGGGTTCGCTTGTTGCCGTCAGAATGGACTCTCAGCAAACGAGTATTCAATCAGATTTGCTATCAATGGGAGCAGCCAAGGATAGACTTATTTACGATGCATGTCAACAATCAGTTGCAGACATGTGTCACCATGTCCGGATCCTCGAGTGTTTGCAGTAGACTCTCTATCGATCTTGTGAGACGGAATGAGAGGATATGTGTATCCTCCAGCACCGTTGATTCAGCAGACATTGCTCAAGTTAAAACAATCTCAATGCAATTCTGTGGTAGCATCGCTGTCCCCACAGGGACTGTGGATTAATCTACTCAAGTGTCTGTTGTGGGACATGCCATGGAAGCTTCCTCCACATTTCGGTCCATTCTATTGCTAGATGGATTCAATTAACTATCCGTAGTGCTAATCATAAATTATCTTCAACTCAGCAGTCTGTGCTTAGATTTCAGCTCATGAAGTAAGGGCTCTATCTATTTCTTGGGGTTACGCTAATAGTGTTGCTATTACAGATCTAATGAAGGCTGCATATTGATCTCAGCCTTCCACTTTCATGAATTTTTTATCTTAAGAAATATTGAGTCCATTTCTGGAGATCTGCATTGTTTAGGTCCATTATCTGTTGCTCAGTATGTCATCCACTAAACAGTTGCAACTATGGTTATGCAGGCTTTCTGTTCCGGCAGTGACTGTCCTGCTGCCCTCTTTGCTCTGGGGTATTTGACCCAGGGCAAGGGGAAAGGGCGGGGGGGGGGGGGGGGGGGGTGCCCTTAGGTCACCTGCTTTATAGTGTTAAGCAAAGGAATACCTCCTCTGGAGTCAGTAATTCTGAGTCGGCACCGGGATAGTTTTATAGTGTTAAGCTAATGTTTACTCATTCTTATAATATTTTTAAAAAGTGTAGCTTGGTGTGAAACTTTTGTATATGTCTCGTTTCACACGAGCATTAATATACAATCTTTGGACCCTGTTAATGAGTATAAGAGTCTCATTTCTTTGGACTTCCTTATTTATTGGCTTTCCTTTAAAAATAATTAGCATAATGTGTATACTGGATGTTAATAGAGATCATTGAGGTTATTGTGCTCAATTACAGAATGGTGTTGTGTCTTTCTTTTTGATACAAATAAGAAAGATACATGTAAAGCCTATTTTTCATTTTCTCCTCTAGGGGATAATTTGGTTATATGTAGTTGAGCCTATTGGCTTTTCCTTTATGTTTTAGGCCCTCCAACCTTTTTACTATTCAGCTAAGTCTGGGTCATTAGTACAGTATAAAAATGTTAAAAAATTTATAGTAATTTATATATTTTTTATACTTACAAATGACCCAGACGGGGATGGCCCGCCCATGAGTGGGAACTCATACCTCCCCGCAGAGTACATAACGCCTACCAGGCACTGGTTGTAAGAATGATTTTGGGCGGCAATTTCGAGACCTCCTTGACACTGCGCATGCGCAGTGGAGTAAAAGTATGAAGGACCATATAGGACATGTAATTTTCGGTGTTTGATGCAAATGTTTGGGGATTTGGGGGTAAAATTTGCGTTTGGCCATAAATAATTAAGAGTTAGCACCAGCTAAGTCTGGGTCATTGGTAAGTATAAAAAATATATAAATTACTATAAAATTTTTAACTTTTCAAGTATTCATTGGAAGTGATAACTGTGGAACAAGATCCCAGAAATAATATATATTTTTTTACTGTACCAATGACCCAGACTTAGCTGGTGCTAACTCTTGAATATTCAGGGCCAAACAGAAATTCCCTCCACCCCCCAATCCCCAAAATTTGCATCCAAATCCAAAAAATCAATGTCCTATGTGGTCCTCCATACTCTTATCCACTGCGCTTGCGCAGTGTCAAGGAAGTACCGAAATTGGTTCCAAATCCTCATTTCTTTGTTTGGCCCTTCAATCAGTAACATCTCTCTGATATCTGTGCTTATAATCTCAGTTAAAATGATTCCAGACACAAAATCATGAAGGAAATGGTGGATCTAAGGATAAAATAAGAGGATGAGAGGAAGAAACAGTGGAAGGATGTGTTCAGGGCTGTAACTTATAATTTTTATGTAAAATTATTTCATATTCCATAATTTCGGGGCATGGGCCTGACATTTTCATTCTTGCTATGAAATCTCCACTGATTGTTCAGTGTTTCCGCTCTCCCTTTCCATGATACCCCCCTTGCTAATCTACCATGCTTTTGGTATAATTTTTGAATTTCTTTTATTGAAATTTATTGGGAGTTTTAGCATAGTTACAGAATGTTTATTCTGTTATGGTTACGTCCTCACCCTAGGGGTGTTTAGTCGTTTTGGTCATGCATCTACCATCCAATGTACTGCAGCTTCTTCTGTGGAAGATTCTGTGTTACATCGGATAGTGTTTTAAATTGGTTACTGATTTCGGGCCATGTTTTTCCGTGCCTGGAGTCTTGTTTCCGGTTTTTATTGACTTTTGTTTATGTTGACAACGGTTATTTATGTCAGTGATTCCTTGTCTTCTGTAAGATTCATTATATAGCCAGATACATTAATATTGTCCGTAAGTGTAACATTAATTTTTAGAAATGTTTTAAAATTTTTGTCCACCCTTAGGCTTTTTTGGGATCCATTTGGGCTTATCGTTCCCTTTGGGAACTTGGGCTCATGTCAAAATTTTTTCGAAAATTTTTTCTTTTGAATTATTTTTCGAAATTTTTGTAATGGATTATATTATTATTATGTATCTTTGTATATTTTTATACTGTACCAATGACCCAGACATAGCTGGTGCTAACTCTTAAAATATAGGGCCAAACACAAATTTTGCCCCCCAATCCCCAAAATTTGCATCTAAATCTAAAGAAAACATGTCCTGAGAGGCCCTCCACACTTCGCCCCTACTGCGCATGCGCAGTGTCAAGGACGTTCCGAAATTGGCGCCATTTATCATTCTAAGTTTGGCCCTTCATCAGTTAACATCTGACTGATCTTTGTGCTTTTAAATCTCAGTTTAAATGATGCCAGACACATAAATATTAGTGAATGGTGATTCTAAGGAGGATAGAAAAGGAGGAGAGGAAAAGAATGTGTGACAGAATATTATCAGGGCTGTAACTTAAAATTTTTTAATGAAATTATGTTAAGTTACCTATTTTCAAGGCAGCAGCCATTTTGTTGTCATTCTGATTATTTAGTTACACTGTTTTTTCAAGTGTTTTTCCTCTCTCCCTGTCCTTTAAGTTCCCCCTTGCTATTCTCCCATGCTTTTGGCATAATTTCTGTAATTATTATTACTAAAATTTCTTGGGAGTTTAGCTGAATAACAGAATGAATTCTGTTCTTTCCCCATGTTTACGTCTTCACCTACGGGTGGTTAGGCGTTGTGTTCTGCATCTACCATCTGATGTTCTGCAGTTTCTTCCCTGGAAGTCTCTGTTTTGCATCAGATGGTGTATTTTTGGTAACTGATTTCGGGCCTGGGTGCCTGGAGTCTTATTTTAGTGTTTTTACACTCATTGTTTACATTTACAACAGCCCTCTGTGTGAGGGGGGGATTTCTAAATAATAATATCTTTATGTTATTTCAATCATAACTAGATACATTATTATTGTTCGTAAGTGTTGAATAAATTGTTTAAAATATTTTTAAAATTTTTGTCCACACTTAGGCTTGGGATCCATTGGGGCTCAACGTTACTTTTCAGAAACTTGGGCTGTTCTGAAAAAATATATTTTTATACTGTACCAATGACCCAGACATAGCTGGTGCTAACTCTTAAAATATAGGGCCAAACACAAATTTTGCCCCCCAATCCCCAAAATTTGCATCTAAAACTAAAGAAAACATGTCCAGAGAGGCCCTCCACACCTCGCCCCCACTGCGCATGCGCAGTGTCAAGGACGTTCCGAAATTGGCGCCATTTATCATTCTAAGTTTGGCCCTTCATCAGTTAACATCTGACTGATCTTTGTGCTTTTAAATCTCAGTTTAAATGATGCCAGACAAATAAATATTAGTGAAATGGTGATTCTAAGGAGGATAGAAAAGGAGGAGAGGAAAAGAATGTGTGACAGAATATTATCAGGGCTGTAACTTAAAATTTTTTAATGAAATTATGTTAAGTTACCTATTTTCAAGGCAGCAGCCATTTTGTTGTCATTCTGATTATTTAGTTACACTGTTTTTACAAGTGTTTTTCCTCTCTCCCTGTCCTTTAAGTTCCCCCTTGCTATTCTCCCATGCTTTTGGCATAATTTCTGTAATTATTATTACTAAAATTTCTTGGGAGTTTAGCTGAATAACAGAATGAATTCTGTTCTTTCCCCATGTTTACGTCTTCACCTACGGGTGGTTAGGCGTTGTGTTCTGCATCTACCATCTGATGTTCTGCAGTTTCTTCCCTGGAAGTCTCTGTTTTGCATCAGATGGTGTATTTTTGGTAACTGATTTCGGGCCTGGGTGCCTGGAGTCTTATTTTAGTGTTTTTACACTCATTGTTTACATTTACAACAGCCCTCTGTGTGAGGGGGGGATTTCTAAATAATAATATCTTTATGTTATTTCAATCATAACTAGATACATTATTATTGTTCGTAAGTGTTGAATAAATTGTTTAAAATATTTTTAAAATTTTCGTCCACACTTAGGCTTGGGATCCATTGGGGCTCAACGTTACTTTTCAGAAACTTGGGCTGTTCTGAAAAAATATTTTTTCAAAATATTTTGATTTCAATTATTTTTTCTATATTAATGGATCATATTATTATTATGTATTTTGATTGCCAGGGGTTAGTGCGAGTACCAGGACTTGTTTTCTTTTCACATTGAAAGGATATTGATCTTTTGTTTTAAGAGGAAGTCTTCCTCTGACCTTATTATCATTCTATATGTGGTCAGTGTACTCGCATTAACTCCGGTTCTGTATCGTATGATTTCGATGACAATATGGGAAGCGTATGTCACGGTATGTTGTTGGGGATTTGGACACTCCGGTCCTTTCCCCGCAGGGTCACTCTACTTTATCAATTTCTATTTCAGACGATCAAGATTAGGGTGATGTATCTGTGATGTCTTCCAACAGTGTGCCTCCGTCGTCACAATTAATGAAGGGCTAGCGGAAAAGTGCTCATGTAATACGCCAATTGCCTAAGAGGACCCTAGTAGGTTCGACGGCCTTTGACGTCCGCTAGCTCGCCCGGTGTAGCGTCCATTCACCGAATGGTTCGGCAGCCGGGTTCGTCCGTTGCGGTCTAGAAGGAATTTTGGGGTGATGCGAGCACTATAAAATTAACTTAATGCACACCCAGTGACGGCGGATCGGAGGGAGAACGGAGGAAGCCTTTTAGTCCGGTTCATAGCTCGTTCCGGTCCATCCGGACGGCAAGCGAGAGAGGCCCCTCTCTCGTTCAACAACATCTGGCCCCAGATGTTGTGGTACAAATGTGTCGTTAGCGGAGCATACGTCCGTCGCTCGGGACGCTCCGTTGTATAGGCAGTCCGCTGAGACTGCTAAGGCTTCCTCTTCTCGTCAGCGCACACGACCGCACCTTGGCTGCGTGACCGCCGATATATTACCAGCTTCGCCGATCAAGGATTCTTCGGCGACCAGGTCACACCATCCGGCAGCCAGGGATTCGAGACCGATGGACTCCGGACGTTCGCATAGGAAAAGTATGCGGGAGCCATCTGATGCGGAGCTGCCCTCGGCGAAGCAGCGATAGACTGCGCCTCCGCAGGTCTCGACGCCGGACATTCTTGTGCACATAGCACAGCTTATCGCAGCATCCCAGCAGCCGACAGAAACGGTGTCGGATCGAGAATTATCCGACAGCGCTGGGTCGGTAGCCGGGGACTCGAGGTCTGCAGACTCCGGACGTTCGCATAGGAAGTATGCGGGAGTCAACGTACACGGAGCTTCCAGCGGCAATGCATCGTAAGTCCGCTACTGCACAGGCCTCGGGAACGAACGTGCTTTCCTTAATAGCACAGTTTATCGCAGCATCCCAGCATCAACTGAATCTGTCGCATATATTTTATCCGACGATGCTGGGTCGGGACGCTCCGCGGAAGCGGGTACGGACGTCCGAAAGTTTCATCCGGTCCGACGGGATACCGAAAGGGATTCGGTGGATTTCAAGCTTTCCCTTTCGGAACAACATATGCTGCGATGCCGGATAAGAAACTGATAGCGTCGGTGGACTTAGAAATTTTTGGTTCGGTTCAGGGACATCGTCCCTCAGTTCCGACATAGTCCAATAATGTCACACAAACTTTCGAATTATTGAACGACGCTATATATATTATTATTTTATGCTTGCTATCCAAGCATTTCTGGTTTCTTGTTCGAAGAGTTACGGAGATGTCTTTCAAAAGTGTGCCTCTGTCGTCATAGTTAATGAAGAGTTAGCGGCAATAAGTGCTCATGGAATATGTCTATCGCTTACGGAGTGACATTCGCTAGCTCACCCGGTGTAGCGTACATTCATCGAATGGTTCGGCTGCCGGGTTCGTCCGTTGCGGTCTAGGAAGGAGATTTGGGTGATGCGAGCACTTTAATTACTTTAGTACTCACCCAGTGACGGCAGATTGAGGACAGATCGGAGGAAGCCAACAACATAGGGGACCGCATGTTGTGGTTCAGATATTTTACATTCGGAGCATATGTCCGTTGCTCGGGACGCTCCGTTATATTGACAGTCCGAGAGACTGTCTTTAATGCTTCCTCATCCTCACAGCAGGGCACACGACCGCACATTGGCTACGTGACCTCGAGTATCCGATCAGTTTCGGCATTCAGTGATTCCACAGCGAATAGGTCGCGCCATCCGGTAGCCAAGGGACACGAGGCCTATACACTCCGTTCGCTCGCATATTGGAAGTATGCACGGGGTAACGATCTCGGAGCTTCCTGCGGCAATGCATCGTAAGACCGCTGCTCCTCAGGCCTCAGTGACGGACGTGCTATCCGAGTTAGCACAGTTGTTTCGCAGCATCCCAGCAATTGACGGTTTCTCGGTCGAATCAGGAATTATCCGACGGCGCTGGGTCGGTGCGGTCCGCGGTTGCATCAAGCTACGGACGACCGAACGCTTTATAGGGTCCGACAGGATGGCGAAAGGGATTCGAAAGATTTCGAGTTTCCCTTTAGTTGTATCGGAAGATGCCTTTCATATCTTCTGGCATTTCTTCCAGTGATTATTTTTCGGACTTCATTGCTGCGATCTTGGATAAGAGACTTATAGCGTCATTGGACTCGGATTTTTCGATCGGTACAGGGACTTTGTCCCTGACTTACCGACGCAGTCCAATATTGTCATTACAACATGTGTTTTATTTTTCGACGCTATATATTTATATATATACAAGACGGCTACTAAGCATGATAGTTTAGTTTCTTGTCCGCGTGGCTCATTTCTGCCATTTTATCTTTTTTACATATAGTTTATTTTGGCAGAGCAGGGCATACCGAGAGTTCATATGCGTCTAGACGGTGTGATTAAAGACTGCATATATTCTTTTTCACCGTTTATGTCTTTTCCAATTTCAATGTTGGGAACGACATTATGTATATTAGACTTAACTTAGACGCTTTATTATACGTAATCCGCCTTACTGAGGCGTTATCATTACGTCTTCAAGAAAAGATTTACGGGATATTATTCTCAATGTAATTTCTTTTGAGGGCAGTAGTTTGTTCACGTATAACTCCGCCCTTCAGTGGCTGATTGGAGTTGGTTAGACGTGAGGCAGCCCTAGCTACATCCACGCGTGGATAGTAGGTTAAGAACTCTCTCAGAGTCGCTTCGTTCTCGGAGGAGCTTCTCTTCGACGGCAACTTTCCGGCAATCCATGAATTGCTTGATTTATACATTCTCTTGTCTATCTAGTGTTACAAGAGATTCAGACTGGGGCAAACATTCGGTGGTTGACTCAGAGAGTGCCGCCGCAGTTGCCGGACCCGAGTGTGGCTGTTATGACGGTTGCCAGTCAAACAGATTGGGATATATACTGATCCCTACGGATTCGAAGTGCCAGGGTCTTTGGGTTCCGCAGTCTTTTAGCAATCAGTTTAACTTCCGCGGAATAACGTTTTTTAGGCTTGCTTTATGTCATTGCATGAACATTATTCAGAAACGCATGCCCAAATTCCTGTCCTTTAATTCGACAGTAGTGGCGTATCTCCGGAACCAGGGAGGCACTCTTTCGTTTCCGTTATTCAATTTAATGGAAAGAATCCGTCTGTTGGTTATAGTACACCAAGTTCAGTTTTGGTCCGTCATATTCTGGGTCGTCTGATTGTTTTATCGCACTCCCGTTCTCTTACGGGTCGCTTGTTGCTGTCAGAATGGACTCTCAACAAACAAGTATTCAATCAGATTTGCTATCTATGGGAGCGCCCAATGATGTTTTATTTATGACACAGTTGGCTAATCAATTGCAGACGTATGTGTTGGCTTGTCCAGATCTCTGAGCTAATACTGTTAACGCTCTATTGATCTTTAGGACAGAATGATAGGATACGCGTATCCTCCGGCGCTGTTGTTTTTAGCAGGTATTGCTAAGATAAACAACCACAATATATTTCTGTTGATAGCATCTCTATCTTCACAGAGATCATGAGTAATTTACTCTCTTGTCTACTGTGGATCTTAACGTGAAATCTTCCTCTATGTGAGGATCTTTTTTCACTGGGTAAATCGTGTCATTTTTATCACAACCAGCAAGGTCGCAACCTTCATGTTTTCCGTTGTGTGGTCCATATTGCATTGTAAGCACTGTACTGGACGAGCTTTGGACGCGATTTCTTACTATAGGAGATCCTCTTCTTCGCTATTCTATGCGACTAAAGTGGAGGCTCTTCCGTCGTGGTGTAGGGATCATTATGTTCATATGGTTGATCCCTCCATACTACTCATTGCTATTTTTTAGTATACTTGTTTCACAAGATCTACTGCAGCCTGTTGTTATTTAGGTTATAGGTTTATGTTACCTCATACCTATGCACTCTACGATAGTTTACAATTGAGTCTTTTGTCTCTTTATCTAAGTCAGTTAGTAACTTTTTGATAAATAGACTTAGAATCTTTAGATTAAATTCCTATACGGATTTTAACTTCAGGTTCTTATTTAGCTAAGTAATCATTTGAGCCTCTGGAAACAGTAGTTTTCAAATTCTGACCTTTTAGACAGTAATTCTGTTGGTTTCTCTTTTACTGTAGAGTCAGTGAGTTTCATGCACTATCGATGGATGATTTTCACTTTCATAGTTTCGGAATCAATACTTCCGTTACTATTTAGGTTGGATTGTTGCATAAGAGTTAGGCTCCTATTATCCGGAACCTATTATTTTAAGGTCCTTCCGTCTTCGTATGGGCATAGGCCTTTACTCTTTCCGGGTACAGTTTATGTATTTATAAACAGATATCTGTTTATTACAAGGGCGTAAGCTTCTTCTGTCTTTGATGTCTAGTAGAAGGACGTTACGCTCCATTTTTTTTTGTTAATGGATTCTATTAACTAGCGTACTGCTTATGGTATATCATTGGCTTAGCAGTTGTGCTTAAGATTTCGGCTCATGAAGTAAGAGTTCTTCTACTTCTTGGGCTTACATTAATAGTGTTCTATTATAGATTTTTGAAGGCTGCTCATTGCGCTCAGCCATCCATTCATGAATTTTATCTCAGAAATATCGAGTCCATTTCTGGAGGCCTCTATTGTTAGGTCTATTATCTACTGCTCAGAATGTCATTCACTTAACAGTTGCTACTATAGCTAGGTAGGCTGTCTGTTTCGGCAGTGTCTCCGTTCGGCTGCCCTCTTCGCTCTGGGCTATTTGACCCAGGGCAAGAAAAAGGGGGGGGGGAGGGTGTTCCCTTGGGTCACCTGTTTTTACTATGAAAACAAGGGGATACCTCCTCCGGAGTTAGTAATTCTGAGCTGTTTTTAGGATGGTTGTTTAGTGAGAAGTTTAAGTTTATAAAATTCATTCAAGTCTTAGTTTTTAAAGTATAGCTTTTGAATATTGCATATGTCAACGGACATGATTATGCAATTCTCACACACTTTTAGGAGTATAAGAGTCTCTATTCTCTAGACTTACTTTATTATTGGCTTACTTTAAAAATTATTAGTATAAGGATTATTGGATATTAATAGAGTACATGGATGTATGAAGCTCAATTTTTGGAAGGTGTTGTATCTTTCTAATTTATCATAAATAAGAAAGATACATGTAAGGCCTATTACTTCTTTTCCCTACAGGGGATGACTCTATTTTATTTTATTGAGCGTATTCCATTTTGCTCTATGTCCTTGGCCCTCCAGCCTTTTTACTATTCAGCTATGTCTGGGTCATTGGTACAGTATAAAAATGTTAAAAAATTTATAGTAATTTATATATTTTTTATACTTACCAATGACCCAGACGGGGATGGCCCTCCCAGGAGTTGGGAACTCTTGCCTCCCCGCTGAGTACATAGCGCTTACCAGGCACTGGTTATTAGAATGATAAATGGCGCCAATTTCGGAACGTCCTTGACACTGCGCATGCGCAGTGGGGGCGAGGTGTGGAGGGCCTCTCTGGACATGTTTTCTTTAGTTTTAGATGCAAATTTTGGGGATTGGGGGGCAAAATTTGTGTTTGGCCCTATATTTTAAGAGTTAGCACCAGCTATGTCTGGGTCATTGGTAAGTATAAAAAATATATAAATTACTATAAATTTTTTAACTTTTTCAAAATATTTTGATTTCAATTATTTTTTCTATATTAATGGATCATATTATTATTATGTATTTTGATTGCCAGGGGTTAGTGCGAGTACCAGGACTTGTTTTCTTTTCACATTGAAAGGATATTGATCAATTGTATTAAGAGGAAGTCTTCCTCTGACTTTATAATCATTCTATATGTGGTCAGTGTACTCGCATTAACTCCGGTTCTGTATCGTATGATTTCGATGACAATATGGGAAGCGTATGTCACGGTATGTTGTTGGGGATTTGGACACTCCGGTCCTTTCCCCGCAGGGTCACTCTACTTTATCAATTTCTATTTCAGACGATCAAGATTAGGGTGATGTATCTGTGATGTCTTCCAACAGTGTGCCTCCGTCGTCACAATTAATGAAGGGCTAGCGGAAAAGTGCTCATGTAATACGCCAATTGCCTAAGAGGACCCTAGTAGGTTCGACGGCCTTTGACGTCCGCTAGCTCGCCCGGTGTAGCGTCCATTCACCGAATGGTTCGGCAGCCGGGTTCGTCCGTTGCGGTCTAGAAGGAATTTTGGGGTGATGCGAGCACTATAAAATTAACTTAATGCACACCCAGTGACGGCGGATCGGAGGGAGAACGGAGGAAGCCTTTTAGTCCGGTTCATAGCTCGTTCCGGTCCATCCGGACGGCAAGCGAGAGAGGCCCCTCTCTCGTTCAACAACATCTGGCCCCAGATGTTGTGGTACAAATGTGTCGTTAGCGGAGCATACGTCCGTCGCTCGGGACGCTCCGTTGTATAGGCAGTCCGCTGAGACTGCTAAGGCTTCCTCTTCTCGTCAGCGCACACGACCGCACCTTGGCTGCGTGACCGCCGATATATTACCAGCTTCGCCGATCAAGGATTCTTCGGCGACCAGGTCACTCCATCCGGCAGCCAGGGATTCGAGACCGATGGACTCCGGACGTTCGCATAGGAAAAGTATGCGGGAGCCATCTGATGCGGAGCTGCCCTCGGCGAAGCAGCGATAGTCTGCGCCTCCGCAGGTCTCGACGCCGGACATTCTTGTGCACATAGCACAGCTTATCGCAGCATCCCAGCAGCCGACAGAAACGGTGTCGGATCGAGAATTATCCGACAGCGCTGGGTCGGTAGCCGGGGACTCGAGGCCTGCAGACTCCGGACGTTCGCATAGGAAGTATGCGGGAGTCAACGTACACGGAGCTTCCAGCGGCAATGCATCGTAAGTCCGCTACTGCACAGGCCTCGGGAACGGACGTGCTTTCCTTAATAGCACAGTTTATCGCAGCATCCCAGCATCAACTGAATCTGTCGCATATATTTTATCCGACGATGCTGGGTCGGGACGCTCCGCGGAAGCGGGTACGGACGTCCGAAAGTTTCATCCGGTCCGACGGGATACCGAAAGGGATTCGGTGGATTTCTAGCTTTCCCTTTCGGAACAACATATGCTGCGATGCCGGATAAGAAACTGATAGCGTCGGTGGACTTAGAAATTTTTGGTTCGGTTCAGGGACATCGTCCCTCAGTTCCGACATAGTCCAATAATGTCACACAAACTTTCGAATTATTGAACGACGCTATATATATTATTATTTTATGCTTGCTATCCAAGCATTTCTGGTTTCTTGTTCGAAGAGTTATGGAGATGTCTTTCAAAAGTGTGCCTCTGTCGTCATAGTTAATGAAGAGTTAGCGGCAATAAGTGCTCATGGAATATGTCTATCGCTTACGGAGTGACATTCGCTAGCTCACCCGGTGTAGCGTACATTCATCGAATGGTTCGGCTGCCGGGTTCGTCCGTTGCGGTCTAGGAAGGAGATTTGGGTGATGCGAGCACTTTAATTACTTTAGTACTCACCCAGTGACGGCAGATTGAGGACAGATCGGAGGAAGCCAACAACATAGGGGACCGCATGTTGTGGTTCAGATATTTTACATTCGGAACATATGTCCGTTGCTCGGGACGCTCCGTTATATTGACAGTCCGAGAGACTGTCTTTAATGCTTCCTCATCCTCACAGCAGGGCACACGACCGCACATTGGCTACGTGACCTCGAGTATCCGATCAGTTTCGGCATTGAGTGATTCCACAGCGAATAGGTCGCGCCATCCGGTAGCCAAGGGACACGAGGCCTATACACTCCGTTCGCTCGCATATTGGAAGTATGCACGGGGTAACGATCTCGGAGCTTCCTGCGGCAATGCATCGTAAGACCGCTGCTCCTCAGGCCTCAGTGACGGACGTGCTATCCGAGTTAGCACAGTTGTTTCGCAGCATCCCAGCAATTGACGGTTTCTCGGTCGAATCAGGAATTATCCGACGGCGCTGGGTCGGTGCGGTCCGCGGTTGCATCAAGCTACGGACGACCGAACGCTTTATAGGGTCCGACAGGATGGCGAAAGGGATTCGAAAGATTTCGAGTTTTCCCTTTAGTAGTATCGGAAGATGCCTTTCATATCTTCTGGCATTTCTTCCAGTGATTATTTTTCGGACTTCATTGCTGCGATCTTGGATAAGAGACTTATAGCGTCATTGGACTCGGATTTTTCGATCGGTACAGGGACTTTGTCCCTGACTTACCGACGCAGTCCAATATTGTCATTACAACATGTGTTTTATTTTTCGACGCTATATATTTATATATATATACAAGCCTGCTACTAAGCATGATAGTTTAGTTTCTTGTCCGCGTGGCTCATTTCTGCCATTTTATCTTTTTTACATATAGTTTATTTTGGCAGAGCAGGGCATACCGAGAGTTCATATGCGTCTAGACGGTGTGATTAAAGACTGCATATATTCTTTTTCACCGTTTATGTCTTTTCCAATTTCAATGTTGGGAACGACATTATGTATAGTAGACTTAACTTAGACGCTTTATTATACGTAATCCGCCTTACTGAGGCGTTATCATTACGTCTTCAAGAAAAGATTTACGGGATATTATTCTCAATGTAATTTCTTTTGAGGGCAGTAGTTTGTTCACGTATAACTCCGCCCTTCAGTGGCTGATTGGAGTTGGTTAGACGTGATGCAGCCCTAGCTACATCCACACGCGTGGATAGTAGGTTAAGAACTCTTTCAGAGTCGCTTCGTTCTCGGAGGAGCTTCTCTTCGACGGCAACTTTCCGGCAATCCATGAATTGCTTGATTTATACATTCTCTTGTCTATCTAGTGTTACAAGAGATTCAGACTGGGGCAAACATTCGGTGGTTGACTCAGAGAGTGCCGCCGCAGTTGCCGGACCCGAGTGTGGCTGTTATGACGGTTACCAGTCAAACAGATTGGGATATATACTGATCCCTACGGATTCGAAGTGCCAGGGTCTTTGGGTTCCGCAGTCTTTTAGCTATCAGTTAACTTCCGCGGAATATGTTTTTTAGGCTTGCTTTATGTCATTGCATGAACATTATTCAGAAACGCATGCCCAAATTCCTGTCCTTTAATTCGACAGTAGTGACGTATCTCCGGAACCAGGGAGGCACTCTTTCGTTTCCGTTATTCAATTTAATGGAAAGAATCCGTCTGTTGGTTATAGTACACCAAGTTCAGTTTTGGTCCGTCATATTCTGGGTCGTCTGATTGTTTTATCGCACTCCCGTTCTCTTACGGGTCGCTTGTTGCTGTCAGAATGGACTCTCATCAAACAAGTATTCAATCAGATTTGCTATCTATGGGAGCGCCCAATGATGTTTTATTTATGACACAGCTGGCTAATCAATTGCAGACGTATGTGTTGGCTTGTCCAGATCTCTGAGCTAATACTGTTAACGCTCTATTGATCTATAGGACGGAATGATAGGATACGCGTATCCTCCGGCGCTGTTGTTTTTAGCAGGTATTGCTAAGATAAACAACCACAATACATTTCTGTTGATAGCATCTCTATCTTCACAGAGATCATGAGTAATTTACTCTCTTGTCTACTGTGGATCTTAACGTGAAATCTTCCTCTATGTGAGGATCTTTTTTCACTGGGTAAATCGTGTCATCTTTATCACAACCAGCAAGGTCGCAACCTTCATGTATTCCGTTGTGTGGTCCGTATTGCATTGTAAGCACTGTACTGGACGAGCTTTGGACGCGATTTCTTACTATAGGAGATCCTCTTCTTCGCTATTCTATGTGACTAAAGTGGAGGCTCTTCCGTCGTGGTGTAGGGATCATTATGTTCATATGGTTGATCCCTCCATACTACTCATTGCTATTTTTTAGTATACTTGTTTCACAAGATCTACTGCAGCCTGTTGTTATTTAGGTTATAGGTTTATGTTACCTCATACCTATGCACTCTACGATAGTTTACAATTGAGTCTTTTGTCTCTTTATCTAAGTCAGTTAGTAACTTTTTGATAAATAGACTTAGAATCTTTAGATTAAATTCCTATACGGATTTTAACTTCAGGTTCTTATTTAGCTAAGTAATCATTTGAGCCTCTGGAAACAGTAGTTTTCAAATTCTGACCTTTTAGACAGTAATTCTGTTGATTTCTCTTTTACTGTAGAGTCAGTGAGTTTCATGCACTATCGATGGATGATTTTCACTTTCATAGTTTCGGAATCAATACTTCCGTTACTATTTAGGTTGGATTGTTGCATAAGAGTTAGGCTCCTATTATCCGGAACCTATTATTTTAAGGTCCTTCCGTCTTCGTATGGGCATAGGCCTTTACTCTTTCCGGGTACAGTTTATGTATTTATAAACAGATATCTGTTTATTACAAGGACGTAAGCTTCTTCTGTCTTTGATGTCTAGTAGAAGGACGTTACGCTCCATTTTTTTGTTAATGGATTCTATTAACTAGCGTACTGCTTATGGTATATCATTGGCTTAGCAGTTGTGCTTAAGATTTCGGCTCATGAAGTAAGAGTTCTTCTACTTCTTGGGCTTACATTAATAGTGTTGCTATTATAGATTTTTGAAGGCTGCTCATTGCGCTCAGCCATCCATTCATGAATTTTATCTCAGAAATATCGAGTCCATTTCTGGAGGCCTCTATTGTTAGGTCTATTATCTACTGCTCAGAATGTCATTCACTTAACAGTTGCTACTATAGCTAGGTAGGCTGTCTGTTTCGGCAGTGTCTCCGTTCGGCTGCCCTCTTCGCTCTGGGCTATTTGACCCAGGGCAAGAAAAAGGGGGGGGGGGGAGGGTGTTCCCTTGGGTCACCTGTTTTTACTATGAAAACAAGGGGATACCTCCTCCGGAGTTAGTAATTCTGAGCTGTTATTGGGATGGTTGTTTAGTGAGAAGTTTAAGTTTATAAAATTCATTCAAGTCTTAGTTTTTAAAGTATAGCTTTTGAATATTGCATATGTCAACGGACATGATTATGCAATTCTCACACACTTTTAGGAATATAAGAGTCTCTATTCTCTAGACTTACTTTATTATTGGCTTACTTTAAAAATTATTAGTATAAGGATTATTGGATATTAATAGAGTACATGGATATATGAAGCTCAATTTTTGGAAGGTGTTGTATCTTTCTAATTTATCATAAATAAGAAAGATACATGTAAGGCCTATTACTTCTTTTCCCTACAGGGGATGACTCTATTTTATTTTATTGAGCGTATTCCATTTTGCTCTATGTCCTTGGCCCTCCAGCCTTTTTACTATTCAGCTATGTCTGGGTCATTGGTACAGTATAAAAATGTTAAAAAATTTATAGTAATTTATATATTTTTTATACTTACCAATGACCCAGACGGGGATGGCCCTCCCAGGAGTTGGGAACTCTTGCCTCCCCGCTGAGTACATAGCGCTTACCAGGCACTGGTTATTAGAATGATAAATGGCGCCAATTTCGGAACGTCCTTGACACTGCGCATGCGCAGTAGGGGCGAAGTGTGGAGGGCCTCTCAGGACATGTTTTCTTTAGTTTTAGATGCAAATTTTGGGGATTGGGGGGCAAAATTTGTGTTTGGCCCTATATTTTAAGAGTTAGCACCAGCTATGTCTGGGTCATTGGTAAGTATAAAAAATATATAAATTACTATAAATTTTTTAACTTTCAAGGGTTAGTGCGAGTACTACGGCTGTTTAATATTTTTTAAATATGAAAGAATATTGTTCAAATTGTAAATCGAGGAATTCTTCCTCTGATTCTCATGCTCATTGTATTTGCTGTAGTCACTGTACTCACACTAATTCTTGCTCAGTGTGTGCCAATTGGGATGACAAACGTTGGAGACGTGTGTCACGGTATATTGTTAGTGGTGAGAGATCGGTGCCATCATTTCGCCGCAGGGTCACTCTAGTTTTTTCAGTCTCTTTTTCAGAGGAACAAGAACAGGGTGATGTGTCCATGATGTCTTCAGGAAGTGTGCTGCCGTCGTCGCAATCAAATGAAGAGCTAGCGGCAAAAGTGCTCAAAGAAATTCAACAATGGCCTAGATCCTTACTAGGATTGACGACCTTGTCGCCAGCTAGCTCGCCCGGCGAAGCTATCACTTGTAAAGAGGGTGATGTGACGCCAGGTTCGTCCATTGCAGTCCAGGAGAGGAGAGGGGTGTTGTGAGCACTATAATCTTGGATCACGCACACCTGGCGACGACGGATCGGAGGATGGATCAGAGGAAGCCCGTCAGTCCGGTAGCTAGCTCGTTCTGGTCTGGGGCCAGATGTTGTCGTACATAACGTTCGTCAGTCAGAGCATACGTCCACTCCTCCTGCTCGGGACGCTCCGTCGCATAGACAGCCAGGGGCGGCTAGTCTGTTGGCTTCCTCTTCCACACGCCAGCACACATGACCGCACCTTGGCTATGTGACCTCAGATATCCAGCCTGCTTCGCCAACCAAGGATTTCACATAGACCAGGTCATTCCATCCGGTAGCCAAGGACACAAGGCCTTACCAGTCGGGACGTTTGCATAAAAGAATTATGCAAGAGGCACTGTCCCAGGAGCTTCCAGCAGCTAAACAACGTAAGACCACAGCTCCACTGGCCTCCGTGACGGACTTGCTATCGCAGATAGCACAACTCATCGCAGCATCCCAGCAACCTTCGGAAACTCTTTCAGATCAGGAACTGTCTGAGGAAGCTGGGTCGGTACGCTCCCCTGCAGTGTCAGATAGGGACGACCAAGATTCACGAGGGAATCCGAGGAGCTGGATTTTTCCCTTCTAGAACAACATAAGGTGGCTGTAGATTTCATCCGGCAACACCTTCCAGAAGTTGTTCCTCCGGATTAGAGAGCTGCGATACCAGATAAGAGACTGATAGCGTCACTGGACACAGACTTCTTTGGCCAGACTAAGGACGTCGCGCCTGAGTTTCCGGCCCAGAACACAAGCTTGTTTCCACCAGTAGAACACTTGAACATAATACAGTCGAGAAGACAGGTACACATACAATCAAGATCACCGTCCAAATCCTATAATGATGAATTATTTATTATACTTTCAAGTTATAGTTATGATTTGGTAGTAGGTTTGTATAGAGGGAAATAATAGATAATTGTATTTGTTGTTAACTAAATAATGAAGATAAGAAGAAAATGTAGAAAAGAATTTTGGTTAAATGGGTTTTAATAACTGCATGTTGCTGAACCATCTCCTTTCCATAATTTGTTTCAATTTAGTTATCTGGATAATTGTTGGTTTTTACGATAGTTTATCTTAGTTAAGTAACTTTCATTAATGTTTATCAAGAACTATTGACTGCTGTCTCAGGACAGAAACATAAGAATAAGAATGTCAGAATGAGACAATAGTATTCAAATAGGCATGTATATTTACATAGGAGAGAAATGCCAACAATTTCAAAAAACTAAATGTACTTTTCCACCATTTGCAGTGATAGTCAAGAACCACAATCCAACAATCACCGGTACAAAGGTAACATAGTATTACTCCCACCCGGTCAGGTAGAGTTAGGTATTCTGTGATAGACCAAAAACTAACAGCCATTTGTATGTAAAGTGTCAGGAATGGAGTGGTCAAGCCAGAAAATAAGCAGACTGTCATCTGCAAAATGTAGTCCCCAGAGGTTGAATTTAGTGATGCTACCCTGCTATGCCCTCTGTGAACCTCAATCTCAATCAGGGTCTCAAAACTAAACAGAAAGAGGTACCCAGAGGATAAATTTGTCCACTGTATGGGATAGCATCATCAAATTCACCCTCTGGGGACCTTGTTCTGCAAATGTCAGACTGCTTATTTTCAGGCCTGGGAGTGGTTCAGCAAACCAGCTAGTATTTTACCGGATAACTACAGCACATGAAGAGCAAATTGCAACCAAACAACCTGCAGAGCGGAACTATCATCCAATGTATTACTTCAAGTTCTGTACTTTACCACAAGAAGCACAAGCAATGCTCTGACCAGTGGGACTCTGGGTTCGACCTAGAGGTCTGCTGGCCAGAGCCTCGTCTGCTCTTACTGTGCCCTGCAACAGATTTGCAATCATTGTTTGGAATTTCCACTCCACAAGCAATCCATCCACATCATACCCTCCACGCACTGTGTCTTGTAATGTAAGTATGAAGACAGTTATTTGAAAATACTGTAACGTGGCGTTCTCTGCTCATTGCTTTTGGGGATCGAAGCCAATCGTGTTTACATCTTTATAGGAGTGGCCATGAGTGAAGAAGGATCTGGGTCAAAAACACAGTGAGGCACCATCATTTCGATCGATACTGATATTTTTATACTGTACCAATGACCCAGACATAGCTGGTGCTAACTCTTAAAATATAGGGCCAAACACAAATTTTGCCCCCCAATCCCCAAAATTTGCATCTAAAACTAAAGAAAACATGTCCTGAAAGGCCCTCCACACTTCGCCCCTACTGCGCATGCGCAGTGTCAAGGACGTTCCGAAATTGGCGCCATTTATCATTCTAAGTTTGGCCCTTCATCAGTTAACATCTGACTGATCTTTGTGCTTTTAAATCTCAGTTTAAATGATGCCAGACACATAAATATTAGTGAAATGGTGATTCTAAGGAGGATAGAAAAGGAGGAGAGGAAAAGAATGTGTGACAGAATATTATCAGGGCTGTAACTTAAAATTTTTTAATGAAATTATGTTAAGTTACCTATTTTCAAGGCAGCAGCCATTTTGTTGTCATTCTGATTATTTAGTTACACTGTTTTTTCAAGTGTTTTTCCTCTCTCCCTGTCCTTTAAGTTCCCCCTTGCTATTCTCCCATGCTTTGGCATAGTTTCTGTAATTATTATTACTAAAATTTCTTGGGAGTTTTAGCTGAATAACAGAATGAATTCTGTTCTTTCCCCATGTTTACGTCTTCACCTACGGGTGGTTAGGCGTTGTGTTCTGCATCTACCATCTGATGTTCTGCAGTTTCTTCCCTGGAAGTCTCTGTTTTGCATCAGATGGTGTATTTTTGGTAACTGATTTCGGGCCTGGGTGCCTGGAGTCTTATTTTAGTGTTTTTACACTCATTGTTTACATTTACAACAGCCCTCTGTGTGAGGGGGGGATTTCTAAATAATAATATCTTTATGTTATTTTAATCATAACTAGATACATTATTATTGTTCGTAAGTGTTGAATAAATTGTTTAAAATATTTTTAAAATTTTTGTCCACACTTAGGCTTGGGATCCATTGGGGCTCAACGTTACTTTTCAGAAACTTGGGCTGTTCTGAAAAAATATTTTTTCAAAATATTTTGATTTCAATTATTTTTTCTATATTAATGGATCATATTATTATTATGTATTTTGATTGCCAGGGGTTAGTGCGAGTACCAGGACTTGTTTTCTTTTCACATTGAAAGGATATTGATCAATTGTTTTAAGAGGAAGTCTTCCTCTGACCTTATTATCATTCTATATGTGGTCAGTGTACTCGCATTAACTCCTGTTCTGTATCGTATGATTTCGATGACAATATGGGAAGCGTATGTCACGGTATGTTGTTGGGGATTTGGACACTCCGGTCCTTTCCCCGCAGGGTCACTCTACTTTATCAATTTCTATTTCAGACGATCAAGATTAGGGTGATGTATCTGTGATGTCTTCCAACAGTGTGCCTCCGTCGTCACAATTAATGAAGGGCTAGCGGAAAAGTGCTCATGTAATACGCCAATTGCCTAAGAGGACCCTAGTAGGTTCGACGGCCTTTGACATCCGCTAGCTCGCCCGGTGTAGCGTCCATTCACCGAATGGTTCGGCAGCCGGGTTCGTCCGTTGCGGTCTAGAAGGAATTTTGGGGTGATGCGAGCACTATAAAATTAACTTAATGCACACCCAGTGACGGCGGATCGGAGGGAGAACGGAGGAAGCCTTTTAGTCCGGTTCATAGCTCGTTCTGGTCCATCCGGACGGCAAGCGAGAGAGGCCCCTCTCTCGTTCAACAACATCTGGCCCCAGATGTTGTGGTACAAATGTGTTGTTAGCGGAGCATACGTCCGTCGCTCGGGACGCTCCGTTGTATAGGCAGTCCGCTGAGACTGCTAAGGCTTCCTCTTCTCGTCAGCGCACACGACCGCACCTTGGCTGCGTGACCGCCGATATATTACCAGCTTCGCCGATCAAGGATTCTTCGGCGACCAGGTCACACCATCCGGCAGCCAGGGATTCGAGACCGATGGACTCCGGACGTTCGCATAGGAAAAGTATGCGGGAGCCATCTGATGCGGAGCTGCCCTCGGCGAAGCAGCGATAGACTGCGCCTCCGCAGGTCTCGACGCCGGACATTCTTGTGCACATAGCACAGCTTATCGCAGCATCCCAGCAGCCGACAGAAACGGTGTCGGATCGAGAATTATCCGACAGCGCTGGGTCGGTAGCCGGGGACTCGAGGCCTGCAGACTCCGGACGTTCGCATAGGAAGTGTGCGGGAGTCAACGGACACGGAGCTTCCAGCGGCAATGCATCGTAAGTCCGCTACTGCACAGGCCTCGGGAACGGATGTGCTTTCCTTAATAGCACAGTTTATCGCAGCATCCCAGCATCAACTGAATCTGTCGCATATATTTTATCCGACGATGCTGGGTCGGGACGCTCCGCGGAAGCGGGTACGGACGTCCGAAAGTTTCATCCGGTCCGACGGGATACCGAAAGGGATTCGGTGGATTTCAAGCTTTCCCTTTCGGAACAACATATGCTGCGATGCCGGATAAGAAACTGATAGCGTCGGTGGACTTAGAAATTTTTTTGGTTCGGTTCAGGGACATCGTCCCTCAGTTCCGACATAGTCCAATAATGTCACACAAACTTTCGAATTATTGAACGACGCTATATATATTATTATTTTATGCTTGCTATCCAAGCATTTCTGGTTTCTTGTTCGAAGAGTTATGGAGATGTCTTTCAAAAGTGTGCCTCTGTCGTCATAGTTAATGAGGAGTTAGCGGCAATAAGTGCTCATGGAATATGTCTATCGCTTACGGAGTGACATTCGCTAGCTCACCCGGTGTAGCGTACATTCATCGAATGGTTCGGCTGCCGGGTTCGTCCGTTGCGGTCTAGGAAGGAGATTTGGGTGATGCGAGCACTTTAATTACTTTAGTACTCACCCAGTGACGGCAGATTGAGGACAGATCGGAGGAAGCCAACAACATAGGGGACCGCATGTTGTGGTTCAGATATTTTACATTCGGAGCATATGTCCGTTGCTCGGGACGCTCCGTTATATTGACAGTCCGAGAGACTGTCTTTAATGCTTCCTCATCCTCACAGCACGGCACACGACCGCACATTGGCTACGTGACCTCGAGTATCCGATCAGTTTCGGCATTCAGTGATTCCACAGCGAATAGGTCGCGCCATCCGGTAGCCAAGGGACACGAGGCCTATACACTCCGTTCGCTCGCATATTGGAAGTATGCACGGGGTAACGATCTCGGAGCTTCCTGCGGCAATGCATCGTAAGACCGCTGCTCCTCAGGCCTCAGTGACGGACGTGCTATCCGAGTTAGCACAGTTGTTTCGCAGCATCCCAGCAATTGACGGTTTCTCGGTCGAATCAGGAATTATCCGACGGCGCTGGGTCGGTGCGGTCCGCGGTTGCATCAAGCTACGGACGACCGAACGCTTCATAGGGTCCGACAGGATGGCGAAAGGGATTCGAAAGATTTCGAGTTCTCCCTTTAGTAGTATCGGAAGATGCCTTTCATATCTTCTGGCATTTCTTCCAGTGATTATTTTTCGGACTTCATTGCTGCGATCTTGGATAAGAGACTTATAGCGTCATTGGACTCGGATTTTTCGATCGGTACAGGGACTTTGTCCCTGACTTACCGAAGCAGTCCAATATTGTCATTACAACATGTGTTTTATTTTTCGACGCTATATATTTATATATATATACAAGCCTGCTACTAAGCATGATAGTTTAGTTTCTTGTCCGCGTGGCTCATTTCTGCCATTTTATCTTTTTTACATATAGTTTATTTTGGCAGAGCAGGGCATACCGAGAGTTCATATGCGTCTAGACGGTGTGATTAAAGACTGCATATATTCTTTTTCGCCGTTTATGTCTTTTCCAATTTCAATGTTGGGAACGACATTATGTATAGTAGACTTAACTTAGACGCTTTATTATACGTAATCCGCCTTACTGAGGCGTTATCATTACGTCTTCAAGAAAAGATTTACGGGATATTATTCTCAATGTAATTTCTTTTGAGGGCAGTAGTTTGTTCACGTATAACTCCGCCCTTCAGTGGCTGATTGGAGTTGGTTAGACGTGATGCAGCCCTAGCTACATCCACGCGTGGATAGTAGGTTAAGAACTCTCTCAGAGTCGCTTCGTTCTCGGAGGAGCTTCTCTTCGACGGCAACTTTCCGGCAATCCATGAATTGCTTGATTTATACATTCTCTTGTCTATCTAGTGTTACAAGAGATTCAGACTGGGGCAAACATTCGGTGGTTGACTCAGAGAGTGCCGCCGCAGTTGCCAGACCCGAGTGTGGCTGTTATGACGGTTGCCAGTCAAACAGATTGGGATATATACTGATCCCTACGGATTCGAAGTGCCAGGGTCTTTCGGTTCCGCAGTCTTTTAGCTATCAGTTTAACTTCCGCGGAATAATGTTTTTTAGGCTTGCTTTATGTCATTGCATGAACATTATTCAGAAACGCATGCCCAAATTCCTGTCCTTTAATTCGACAGTAGTGGCGTATCTCCGGAACCAGGGAGGCACTCTTTCGTTTCCGTTATTCAATTTAATGGAAAGAATCCGTCTGTTGGTTATAGTACACCAAGTTCAGTTTTGATCCGTCATATTCTGGGTCGTCTGATTGTTTTATCGCACTCCCGTTCTCTTACGGGTCGCTTGTTGCTGTCAGAATGGACTCTCAACAAACAAGTATTCAATCAGATTTGCTATCTATGGGAGCGCCCAATGATGTTTTATTTATGACACAGCTTGCTAATCATTTGCAGACGTATGTGTTGGCTTGTCCAGATCTCTGAGCTAATACTGTTAACGCTCTATTGATCTATAGGACGGAATGATAGGATACGCGTATCCTCCGGCGCTGTTGTTTTAGCAGGTATTGCTAAGATAAACAACCACAATACATTTCTGTTGATAGCATCTCTATCTTCACAGAGATCATGAGTAATTTACTCTCTTGTCTACTGTGGATCTTAACGTGAAATCTTCCTCTATGTGAGGATCTTTTTTCACTGGGTAAATCGTGTCATCTTTATCACAACCAGCAAGGTCGCAACCTTCATGTATTCCGTTGTGTGGTCCGTATTGCATTGTAAGCACTGTACTGGACGAGCTTTGGACGCGATTTCTTACTATAGGAGATCCTCTTCTTCGCTATTCTATGCGACTAAAGTGGAGGCTCTTCCGTCGTGGTGTAGGGATCATTATGTTCATATGGTTGATCCCTCCATACTACTCATTGCTATTTTTTAGTATACTTGTTTCACAAGATCTACTGCAGCCTGTTGTTATTTAGGTTATAGGTTTATGTTACCTCATACCTATGCACTCTACGATAGTTTACAATTGAGTCTTTTGTCTCTTTATCTAAGTCAGTTAGTAACTTTTTGATAAATAGACTTAGAATCTTTAGATTAAATTCCTATACGGATTTTAACTTCAGGTTCTTATTTAGCTAAGTAATCATTTGAGCCTCTGGAAACAGTAGTTTTCAAATTCTGACCTTTTAGACAGTAATTCTGTTGATTTCTCTTTTACTGTAGAGTCAGTGAGTTTCATGCACTATCGATGGATGATTTTCACTTTCATAGTTTCGGAATCAATACTTCCGTTACTATTTAGGTTGGATTGTTGCATAAGAGTTAGGCTCCTATTATCCGGAACCTATTATTTTAAGGTCCTTCCGTCTTCGTATGGGCATAGGCCTTTACTCTTTCCGGGTACAGTTTATGTATTTATAAACAGATATCTGTTTATTACAAGGGCGTAAGCTTCTTCTGTCTTTGATGTCTAGTAGAAGGACGTTACGCTCCATTTTATTGTTAATGGATTCTATTAACTAGCGTACTGCTTATGGTATATCATTGGCTTAGCAGTTGTGCTTAAGATTTCGGCTCATGAAGTAAGAGTTCTTCTACTTCTTGGGCTTACATTAATAGTGTTGCTATTATAGATTTTTGAAGGCTGCTCATTGCGCTCAGCCATCCATTCATGAATTTTATCTCAGAAATATCGAGTCCATTTCTGGAGGCCTCTATTGTTAGGTCTATTATCTACTGCTCAGAATGTCATTCACTTAACAGTTGCTACTATAGCTAGGTAGGCTGTCTGTTTCGGCAGTGTCTCCGTTCGGCTGCCCTCTTCGCTCTGGGCTATTTGACCCAGGGCAAGAAAAAGGGGGGGGGGGGGGAGGGTGTTCCCTTGGGTCACCTGTTTTTACTGTGAAAACAAGGGGATACCTCCTCCGGAGTTAGTAATTCTGAGCTGTTATTGGGATGGTTGTTTAGTGAGAAGTTTAAGTTATAAAATTCATTCAAGTCTTAGTTTTTAAAGTATAGCTTTTGAATATTGCATATGTCAACGGACATGATTATGCAATTCTCACACACTTTTAGGAGTATAAGAGTCTCTATTCTCTAGACTTACTTTATTATTGGCTTACTTTAAAAATTATTAGTATAAGGATTATTGGATATTAATAGAGTACATGGATGTATGAAGCTCAATTTTTGGAAGGTGTTGTATCTTTCTAATTTATCATAAATAAGAAAGATACATGTAAGGCCTATTACTTCTTTTCCCTACAGGGGATGACTCTATTTTATTTTATTGAGCGTATTCCATTTTGCTCTATGTCCTTGGCCCTCCAGCCTTTTTACTATTCAGCTATGTCTGGGTCATTGGTACAGTATAAAAATGTTAAAAAATTTATAGTAATTTATATATTTTTTATACTTACCAATGACCCAGACGGGGATGGCCCTCCCAGGAGTTGGGAACTCTTGCCTCCCCGCTGAGTACATAGCGCTTACCAGGCACTGGTTATTAGAATGATAAATGGCGCCAATTTCGGAACGTCCTTGACACTGCGCATGCGCAGTAGGGGCGAAGTGTGGAGGGCCTTTCAGGACATGTTTTCTTTAGTTTTAGATGCAAATTTTGGGGATTGGGGGGCAAAATTTGTGTTTGGCCCTATATTTTAAGAGTTAGCACCAGCTATGTCTGGGTCATTGGTAAGTATAAAAAATATATAAATTACTATAAATTTTTTAACTTTTTCGGTAACCCATGAACTTGGATTTATTATTGTTTTTTTTTTATTGGTTTTTCAACCTCAACATTCAGAGGTGCATTCTGGTGGGCCGGGTGTTGAGGTATTAATCACCTTGAATGATAGTTCTAGTTTTGTCTATCATCGAACGCTTCTCTCTACCTAACCGGGTGGGGGTAATAATATGTGACCTTTGTATCTGTGCTGGGTGTATTGTAGTTTTTGTCTATCACTGCAAATGGTAGAAAAGTACATTTAGCTTTTTGAAATTGGCACCATCTCTTTTGTATGGAAATATACAAGCCTATTTAAATAACACCAAACACTTTACTCTACCTGACTGGGTTGGGGTATAAATGCCTGTATCAGATGTACTGAGGCAAAATAGTTTTATAAACAAGAGGAATCAGGTGATTGTTAGAGTAATTTCTCCACATATTGAGAAACAGGATTAGTTAACAGGAGTATGTTCTATAACCTGTATGGACTTATCCATTCAAATTTGTACTGAAGGTAATAATAACACTTGGGCCGGCTGCTGAAGGCCTTGGTTACCCCTGTACTCCCAACTGCCTCCCTATTCCCACGCTTCTTCTCTTCTCCCAACACTCGGAGATGAACTGTTTGATGGCATCCCTTACCCCATTCTTCTCAATCTCTCCGATTAGAATATTAACCCTCTCCTTTGAGTATCCCACTAGCCGCATGTCCTTCATTCTCCCATCCCACTTCCCCATTATACTCCCAGTGAATCTTATTTTTTAGACTGGTATTTTGTGCATTCTAGAAGAAAGAGTTCCAGCGTCTCCAGCACTCCCAATTTACACATCTGGTACTCCTTTTCACTGTTTTTCCCAATTTTCCCCTCAGCTTCAGGGACTGTGACCTCTGCTTGAACAACAGTGACCCCCCAAAGGTGCCATCAAGGTACTCTTCAAAACCAGACTTCTCTTCATCACGCAGGCCACCCAAAGACCTCTTTGATTTGACCCCCTCTCATCAATTACAGTTACCATCCTGCATGACCCTTTCTCTGACGATTTTTTTTACCCTGGATTGCCCCAAAGTTAGGTATGGTAAATTGTCTTGTATTTGGAAACTCTATTCAGTTGATAGAATTATTCAGTTAAGAGATATCCATATTAAGTGGGTTTTACTGTAGTATTAATTAACACCCATATTCATTCTTTATTCTTTAATATATATTATAAGACCATGATAATGGGAAGCCCATTCTTCTACAACAATGCTTCTAGTATGGTGGAACTGTTAATGAGAGATTTTGTTTGTTTGTTTGTAGGATTAGCTGAAATAGAATCTCTCAGAAAGAAGTTAGACACCATTATTAAACATCAGTAAGTATCTATTCATCACATTTCTTTGTAAACCTATGTTGATAAGCATTGGTTTTTCAGATTGATCTTGGTTTGCCTGGTTGAGTTCTAGAAGCCACTATCAGGGCTTTGAGAAAAATGAGGGTACCAGAGCAAAAGCCAACATTTTCCCTGCTTGTGTTTGATATTCAGTCAAATATAAACAATATTTTGTTAGCTCACCTACTTCTATTAGAAGTGGTGAGCTATTGTCATGATCTCGGGCGCCAGCGTCCAGCATGTCCAATATTGTAAGATTTAATGTTAAGGTTAATTTCTGAAAGATCAGTGGGCTCAGGCCTTTGATATTACATATGTAGGTTGTAGGGGGCTATCAGAACAGTATTTAACCCTGATACTACGACTTTTTTCCAAATTTCACCTAAAATTTTCTTCCAAAACTTGTAAGAATTTGCATTTAGCTGTTGTAAGAATTTGCGTTAAAGTCAGCTTTTGTGCAGATTGTGCTGCTTTAACTTCTCATTACTGTTGATTTTCATATTTCAATAACAACTGTAGGTATTAACCCTACTGCATGCAGAAATTTAATGGAAATTTTCTTTTTTTTCAGTCAAAATTTTCATGTTTTTCTCGGACTTAGTAAATTTTGAGTTGTAAAACTTTGGAAACTTTGTGTTTAGGTGAGTTGTGTTTCTATGTGTCTTTCCAGGCGTTTAATATTCTACACTTGGGTTACTGAACTCCATTGCAGTAATATTTAACCCTCATTACATGCATATTTGAGGAATTTGAGGCTGATTTTTTGCCAAAACTTGTTGTAAGAATTTGCGTTCAGGTGTTGTAAGAGTTTGCGTTAAAGTCAGCTTTTGTGCAGATTTTGGTGCCTTCACCTCTCATTACTGTTTATTTTCTCATTTCAGTAACTACTTTGGGTATTAACCCTACTGTATGCAGAAATTTAACTGATTTCTTCTCTTTTTTCAGTCACAATGTTCATGTTTTTCTCTGACTTACTCAATTTTAAGTTCTGAAAGTTTGTGTTAAGGTGAGTTCTGTTTCTATGTGTCTTTCCAATTGATATTGTACACATGGGTTACTGAACTACATTGCGGTAATGTTGCACCCTCATTACATGCATATTTGAGGAATTTGAGGGGGATTTTTGGGACTTATATTCACTTTCTTTAAAAAAAGTTTTTTTTAACTTTTTTTTTTTGTTTAATACTTTCTCATACTTGTTACTAGTAACATTAAGGCTTATTTTAGTTGTTGATGTGATGTATTTTTGTTGGGACTTATAGTCACTTTCTTGAACAAATGTTTTTCCGCAACTCCTCTTTAACCAATGAATGTACTTCAATTACAATTTCAGTGATTCTTCATTACATAATGCCATTTTGCACCTCCTATTTTATTTTTTTTTGATCTGATGTATTTTTATTTTGTAAAAAATAAATTTATGAAAGCCTTTCCTAATTCTTATTTATGATTTAATATCTGGCCTCACGATTCATATTCTTAATCATAAACATTTCTAAAAGAAAAAAATGCTTTTATATTCAATGATTCTATGTTGAATTGATATATAATAAATGCAGAAATATAGACTTTCCAAAGCCATCACATAAACCACCTTAATCATTTGATGCCTAGTTAATGATTTATATTAACTAAATATTAGGCATATTACACTGGAACGACATTATCAAGCGCGAATGTCGGTGAGCGTTGGGATGTAACATGCCTCTTGTTTTATATGAATTTGTTTCATTGCAAATTATTGGAGAGTGACTATGGGCACTCTCCAATAATTTGTAATAAGACAAATTTTGAATAACAAAATTCAGATGACCAAAAATAATCTAGCACTTAACCAGGTAAAGTTCTTATGTAAATTTTAATTGAGTTTCATCAGCTAACTCTAGAACATTGCAGTATATTTATTTATTGGTGTTTAATAACACTTTTGATAGCCACCATCACCTCATGTCAGACAGTTTTACCGCAGATGAAGCCAGAGTACCCATAGAGAACCACTGAGCAGTGGCAAGCAGCTCTCCAACATACTACACACAAGCCGGATTAGCATTGGTTAACCCTTTTCCCAACATAACGGCCAAAACCGGCCAGAGCTATTCACAAAAATCATCAATTAATTTTCATCATTTTTTGTCTCAAAAACATAGGTCATGACGAGCTTGTTCCAATGAGGGGTCATAACCTATGTTTTTGAGACAAAAAATTAGATATTCAAGAATTTTGTTTCCAAGTGTCGTCTGCTTTTCATGTTAGGTAAAGGGTTAAAGACAAGTGCACCATCAATGTGCAGTACGTCTTAGTACACTGTGCCACTGTTTCCCCATGTGGGCAATCATGATAAAGTGCCTCCATTGTCCAAGTCCATCCATATTGCAATGTCAGCATGATAGGTTGAACAAACATTTGATTTTTGCCAAATTTGGTCTCAGGATTCTACTCATGAATGTCTTGGAAAAGTTTGAAAACCAGTCCTGCCTGAATTGTTTTCAGGAGCTATGGCTCTTGAATTATTATGCCCTTCTGACAAATAGTCGGGGGCATACCGTTTTACCCCTGTCCTTCCGTCCACTGTCTGCATCTAGGGTACATTTTTTGTCAGGCTAACTCCACTCACACTTTTCAGGCTAGGACCTTTTCTTTTCACAGGATGTTTGTACATATTTCAGAAGTATGCTTATTGTCAGGATTTTAGTTTAAACAATATTTATTTCCAACTTTCAAAACAAAAAATACATGTAACAACATAGGATGTGTGTGGATCAGTTAGAAAGCTCCTAGCTTACACATGGTCGTTTCCACTCATAGTACATTTATAGGTAACATATACTAGATGATTAACAGCTGTACATCTGTTACAATCCAAATCTCTGATTTTGGACTGACTTTACATATATGTACTCCTTGGTTAGTTCAGTAAGTTATCAGGATAGGAAATTGAAACAAATTCAAGAAAGTAGAACTCAAAATAGAGAGAGAAGAAAGAAAACAGTGAAAATACCAAACGGTAAAGGAAGGATTATGACTTTGGCTGTTGCATAAACTCATTGAGGCTTTTGCATAAACCCGAACAGACATCTGACCATCAGTAGAACTGTGGCGAGTACAAATAGGTCAGTTCACCCTGCCTGCATTTCCAGTAGTTAACCCTGCCTTTGTTTCTCCTGCATGATGGCAGATGGCTCACGTCGTGGCATATGAACATGTTCGCCATTCAGGATTGCCATGGCAACTTCAGTGTTAAGCTCACGGTGGAAGAATGTAACAGTGCAGTCATTTAACCCTTTACCTAACGTGAAAAGCAGACGACGCCAAAAAAATTCTAGACTAATTTTTTTCATTTTTTGTCTCAAAAACATAGGTTATGACCCCTCATTGGAACGAGCTTGAAGAGCTCGTTCCAGTGAGGGGTCATAACCTATGTTTTTGAGACAAAAAATGAAAATATTTTGAAAATTAATTGGCGATTTTTGAGAATAGCGCTGGCTGGTTTTGGCCGTTATGTTGGGTAAAGGGTTAAGAGGTCAAACAAAAACATTTCTTTCAGAATATGTATAACAAACAGATGGCGAGAGACCCTGGGCCTAAGTTTCTATTTTAGGGAATGCGGAGGCCCAATTCCCTGAATTGGAAACCCAACACAGTAAGTGTTGGTTCGAAACCGGAAATAACACAGATAAAGTGTAAAAGGCAAGATCTCAATTACAGGGAGTGCTGATTTACATCTCGTCAACTAGATCATAATAGTCAACCTCCCTTGCCCAACACAATGGAATATGGTTTGAAAAATTGCCAATCACAACTTATTATAGCCTCACGCTCCATCCCAGGAGCACAGCACGAGATCCCTGCTGGATCGTGTCCAGCAAGCTCGTCCCAACAGGGGATCACAGACCATTCCACCGGGACGAAAACTGAAGATTCTTTGTCACTCAAACTATCCTACTACTGATTGGGCATAGAATTAACCTAAAAATACTTTTGCTGAGAAGAGAGTTGTGTGGAGTAAAACACAATGTGATTTGGAATGGTGTTTATTTGTGAGTTAATTAACTAGTTAATTATGGCTCACCTCTGACCCCAGGCTCCCATAAAGATGCTTAAGGATGTCAGGATTTTGATTTGTTTCAATATTTCACAAAATTACAGGTTGTTGAACTTCGTAAATTTTTTGCAGAATTTCACCTGTATGGTGCATGGTTTATCCGACGAACTCCTCTTACAGTTTTTAAGCTAGGAACTTTTTATTTGACAAGATGTTTGTATATATAGCAGAGGTGTATTATCAGGATTTTGATTTTCTTCAGTATTTCACAAAATTGCAGGTTGTTGAACTTAGTCAATTTTGTTTGGTAGAATTTCACCTTTATGGCCTGTGGTTTGTCCGGCTAACTCCTCTTACAGTTTTCAAGCAAAATGTATATGGTAGAACACACGGGGGCATCATAGATGTCTTACAGACACAGAATATTTACATTTTCAAATAATAAATCACTGCAGTGCTTTGTAACAAACCTCCTGTGTCCCTACACTTTGCTGGAGCACTCTTTATTTTCTCTTTTGTGATATAGCAAATAATGCACCAGTTTTCTGATTGCCACTATGGTGGGGGCTGCCGTGGCAGTTGCGAACTCTAGTTTTCTCATTTCAGTTTCCAACTTGTGGGCAGACTGAGGCAGTGTCTCTATGATAAGTTTAACAAATGTTATCCACTTTTCACCAAATTTGTCCAGTACCTCTCAGATTGTTTCCTAGTTTCAGAAGTGTCAGGAGCTAGCACATATTCCTTTTTAACCACCACAATTCAAACCTGGGATCTCTGATGGAAACCTCTTTTTCCTATAATGCAGCTTGGAATTTAACCAATTCAACCTTTTTCACCAGAGTCTATAGGCACTCTCCAATAAACTAGAGTAAAACTAATCAACATTAAATTATTACTACTCTACTTGATGTACTTAATCTATACAGTCTGCCCGACAAGAAGTTACAAAATACTTCTGGTGCGTAGGTGGCATTTTCTCTGAAAAGTTGCTATCATTTACTTTACAGACTTATAGTTATACCACTTCATTCATCCATCACAATGGAAGATCAAAGCAAGGCTTTTGAATCAGTGCCTGAAGGCTACAGAAAGGTAATTATTCTTTAACCCTGAACTTGTAGAGTGCTAAATTATATTTTTATACTGTACCAATGACCCAGATATAGCTGGTGCTAACTCTTAAAATATAGGGCCAAACACAAATTTTGCCCCCCAATCCCCAAAATTTGCATCTAAAACAAAGGAAAACATGTCCTGAAAGGCCCTCCACACCTCGCCCCCACTGCGCATGCGCAGTGTCAAGGACGTTCCGAAATTGGCGCCATTAATCATTCTAAGTTTGGCCCTTCATCAGTTAACATCTGACTGATCTTTGTGCTTATAAATCTCAGTTTAAATGATGCCAGACACATAAATATTAGTGAAATGGTGATTCTAAGGAGGATAGAGAAGGAGGAGAGGAAAAAAATGTGTGACAGAATATTATCAGGGCTGTAACTTAAAATATTTTTATACTGTACCAATGACCCAGACATAGCTGGTGCTAACTCTTAAAATATAGGGCCAAACACAAATTTTGCCCCCCAATCCCCAAAATTTGCATCTAAAACTAAAGAAAACATGTCCTGAAAGGCCCTCCACACTTCGCCCCTACTGCGCATGCGCAGTGTCAAGGACGTTCCGAAATTGGCGCCATTTATCATTCTAAGTTTGGCCCTTCATCAGTTAACATCTGACTGATCTTTGTGCTTTTAAATCTCAGTTTAAATGATGCCAGACACATAAATATTAGTGAAATGGTGATTCTAAGGAGGATAGAAAAGGAGGAGAGGAAAAGAATGTGTGACAGAATATTATCAGGGCTGTAACTTAAAATTTTTTAATGAAATTATGTTAAGTTACCTATTTTCAAGGCAGCAGCCATTTTGTTGTCATTCTGATTATTTAGTTACACTGTTTTTTCAAGTGTTTTTCCTCTCTCCCTGTCCTTTAAGTTCCCCCTTGCTATTCTCCCATGCTTTTGGCATAGTTTCTGTAATTATTATTACTAAAATTTCTTGGGAGTTTTAGCTGTATAACAGAATGAATTCTGTTCTTTCCCCATGTTTACGTCTTCACCTACGGGTGGTTAGGCGTTGTGTTCTGCATCTACCATCTGATGTTCTGCAGTTTCTTCCCTGGAAGTCTCTGTTTTGCATCAGATGGTGTATTTTTGGTAACTGATTTCGGGCCTGGGTGCCTGGAGTCTTATTTTAGTGTTTTTACACTCATTGTTTACATTTACAACAGCCCTCTGTGTGAGGGGGGGATTTCTAAATAATAATATCTTTATGTTATTTTAATCATAACTAGATACATTATTATTGTTCGTAAGTGTTGAATAAATTGTTTAAAATATTTTTAAAATTTTTGTCCACACTTAGGCTTGGGATCCATTGGGGCTCAACGTTACTTTTCAGAAACTTGGGCTGTTCTGAAAAAATATTTTTTCAAAATATTTTGATTTCAATTATTTTTTCTATATTAATGGATCATATTATTATTATGTATTTTGATTGCCAGGGGTTAGTGCGAGTACCAGGACTTGTTTTCTTTTCACATTGAAAGGATATTGATCAATTGCTTTAAGAGGAAGTCTTCCTCTGACCTTATTATCATTCTATATGTGGTCAGTGTACTCGCATTAACTCCTGTTCTGTATCGTATGATTTCGATGACAATATGGGAAGCGTATGTCACGGTATGTTGTTGGGGATTTGGACACTCCGGTCCTTTCCCCGCAGGGTCACTCTACTTTATCAATTTCTATTTCAGACGATCAAGATTAGGGTGATGTATCTGTGATGTCTTCCAACAGTGTGCCTCCGTCGTCACAATTAATGAAGGGCTAGCGGAAAAGTGCTCATGTAATACGCCAATTGCCTAAGAGGACCCTAGTAGGTTCGACGGCCTTTGACGTCCGCTAGCTCGCCCGGTGTAGCGTCCATTCACCGAATGGTTCGGCAGCCGGGTTCGTCCGTTGCGGTCTAGAAGGAATTTTGGGGTGATGCGAGCACTATAAAATTAACTTAATGCACACCCAGTGACGGCGGATCGGAGGGAGAACGGAGGAAGCCTTTTAGTCCGGTTCATAGCTCGTTCCGGTCCATCCGGACGGCAAGCGAGAGAGGCCCCTCTCTCGTTCAACAACATCTGGCCCCAGATGTTGTGGTACAAATGTGTAGTTAGCGGAGCATACGTCCGTCGCTCGGGACGCTCCGTTGTATAGGCAGTCCGCTGAGACTGCTAAGGCTTCCTCTTCTCGTCAGCGCACACGACCGCACCTTGGCTCTTGGCTGCGTGACCGCCGATATATACCAGCTTCGCCGATCAAGGAATCTTCGGCGACCAGGTCACACCATCCGGCAGCCAGGGATTCGAGACCGATGGACTCCGGACGTTCGCATAGGAAAAGTATGCGGGAGCCATCTGATGCGGAGCTGCCCTCGGCGAAGCAGCGATAGACTGCGCCTCCGCAGGTCTCGACGCCGGACATTCTTGTGCACATAGCACAGCTTATCGCAGCATCCCAGCAGCCGACAGAAACGGTGTCGGATCGAGAATTATCCAACAGCGCTGGGTCGGTAGCCGGGGACTCGAGGCCTGCAGACTCCGGACGTTCGCATAGGAAGTGTGCGGGAGTCAACGTACACGGAGCTTCCAGCGGCAATGCATCGTAAGTCCGCTACTGCACAGGCCTCGGGAACGGACGTGCTTTCCTTAATAGCACAGTTTATCGCAGCATCCCAGCATCAACTGAATCTGTCGTATATATTTTATCCGACGATGCTGGGTCGGGACGCTCCGCGGAAGCGGGTACGGACGTCCGAAAGTTTCATCCGGTCCGATGGGATACCGAAAGGGATTCGGTGGATTTCAAGCTTTCCCTTTCGGAACAACATATGCTGCGATGCCGGATAAGAAACTGATAGCGTCGGTGGACTTAGAAATTTTTGGTTCGGTTCAGGGACATCGTCCCTCAGTTCTGACATAGTCCAATAATGTCACACAAACTTTCGAATTATTGAACGACGCTATATATATTATTATTTTATGCTTGCTATCCAAGCATTTCTGGTTTCTTGTTCGAAGAGTTATGGAGATGTCTTTCAAAAGTGTGCCTCTGTCGTCATAGTTAATGAAGAGTTAGCGGCAATAAGTGCTCATGGAATATGTCTATCGCTTACGGAGTGACATTCGCTAGCTCACCCGGTGTAGCGTACATTCATCGAATGGTTCGGCTGCCGGGTTCGTCCGTTGCGGTCTAGGAAGGAGATTTGGGTGATGCGAGCACTTTAATTACTTTAGTACTCACCCAGTGACGGCAGATTGAGGACAGATCGGAGGAAGCCAACAACATAGAGGACCGCATGTTGTGGTTCAGATATTTTACATTCGGAGCATATGTCCGTTGCTCGGGACGCTCCGTTATATTGACAGTCCGAGAGACTGTCTTTAATGCTTCCTCATCCTCACAGCAGGGCACACGACCGCACATTGGCTACGTGACCTCGAGTATCCGATCAGTTTCGGCATTCAGTGATTCCACAGCGAATAGGTCGCGCCATCCGGTAGCCAAGGGACACGAGGCCTATACACTCCGTTCGCTCGCATATTGGAAGTATGCACGGGGTAACGATCTCGGAGCTTCCTGCGGCAATGCATCGTAAGACCGCTGCTCCTCAGGCCTCAGTGACGGACGTGCTATCCGAGTTAGCACAGTTGTTTCGCAGCATCCCAGCAATTGACGGTTTCTCGGTCGAATCAGGAATTAGCCGACGGCGCTGGGTCGGTGCGGTCCGCGGTTGCATCAAGCTACGGACGACCGAACGCTTTATAGGGTCCGACAGGATGGCGAAAGGGATTCGAAAGATTTCGAGTTTTCCCTTTAGTAGTATCGGAAGATGCCTTTCATATCTTCTGGCATTTCTTCCAGTGATTATTTTTCGGACTTCATTGCTGCGATCTTGGATAAGAGACTTATAGCGTCATTGGACTCGGATTTTTCGATCGGTACAGGGACTTTGTCCCTGACTTACCGACGCAGTCCAATATTGTCATTACAACATGTGTTTTATTTTTCGACGCTATATATTTATATATATATACAAGCCTGCTACTAAGCATGATAGTTTAGTTTCTTGTCCGCGTGGCTCATTTCTGCCATTTTATCTTTTTTACATATAGTTTATTTTGGCAGAGCAGGGCATACCGAGAGTTCATATGCGTCTAGACGGTGTGATTAAAGACTGCATATATTCTTTTCGCCGTTTATGTCTTTTCCAATTTCAATGTTGGGAACGACATTATGTATAGTAGACTTAACTTAGACGCTTTATTATACGTAATCCGCCTTACTGAGGCGTTATCATTACGTCTTCAAGAAAAGATTTACGGGATATTATTCTCAATGTAATTTCTTTTGAGGGCAGTAGTTTGTTCACGTATAACTCCGCCTTTCAGTGGCTGATTGGAGTTGGTTAGACGTGATGCAGCCCTAGCTACATCCACGCGTGGATAGTAGGTTAAGAACTCTCTCAGAGTCGCTTCGTTCTCGGAGGAGCTTCTCTTCGACGGCAACTTTCCGGCAATCCATGAATTGCTTGATTTATACATTCTCTTGTCTATCTAGTGTTACAAGAGATTCAGACTGGGGCAAACATTCGGTGGTTGACTCAGAGAGTGCCGCCGCAGTTGCCGGACCCGAGTGTGGCTGTTATGACGGTTGCCAGTCAAACAGATTGGGATATATACTGATCCCTACGGATTCGAAGTGCCAGGGTCTTTGGGTTCCGCAGTCTTTTAACTATCAGTTTAACTTCCGCGGAATAATGTTTTTTAGGCTTGCTTTATGTCATTGCATGAACATTATTCAGAAACGCATGCCCAAATTCCTGTCCTTTAATTCGACAGTAGTGGCGTATCTCCGGAACCAGGGAGGCACTCTTTCGTTTCCGTTATTCAATTTAATGGAAAGAATCCGTCTGTTGGTTATACTACACCAAGTTCAGTTTTGGTCCGTCATATTCTGGGTCGTCTGATTGTTTTATCGGACTCCCGTTCTCTTACGGGTCGCTTGTTGCTGTCAGAATGGACTCTCAACAAACAAGTATTTAATCAGATTTGCTATCTATGGGAGCGCCCAATGATGTTTTATTTATGACACAGCTTGCTAATCAATTGCAGACGTATGTGTTGGCTTGTCCAGATCTCTGAGCTAATACTGTTAACGCTCTATTGATCTATAGGACGGAATGATAGGATACGCGTATCCTCCGGCGCTGTTGTTTTAGCAGGTATTGCTAAGATAAACAACCACAATACATTTCTGTTGATAGCATCTCTATCTTCACAGAGATCATGAGTAATTTACTCTCTTGTCTACTGTGGATCTTAACGTGAAATCTTCCTCTATGTGAGGATCTTTTTTCACTGGGTAAATCGTGTCATCTTTATCACAACCAGCAAGGTCGCAACCTTCATGTATTCCGTTGTGTGGTCCATATTGCATTGTAAGCACTGTACTGGACGAGCTTTGGACGCGATTTCTTACTATAGGAGATCCTCTTCTTCGCTATTCTATGCGACTAAAGTGGAGGCTCTTCCGTCGTGGTGTAGGGATCATTATGTTCATATGGTTGATCCCTCCATACTACTCATTGCTATTTTTTAGTATACTTGTTTCACAAGATCTACTGCAGCCTGTTGTTATTTAGGTTATAGGTTTATGTTACCTCATACCTATGCACTCTACGATAGTTTACATTTGAGTCTTTTGTCTCTTTATCTAAGTCAGTTAGTAACTTTTTGATAAATAGACTTAGAATCTTTAGATTAAATTCCTATACGGATTTTAACTTCGGTTCTTATTTAGCTAAGTAATCATTTGAGCCTCTGGAAACAGTAGTTTTCAAATTCTGACCTTTTAGACAGTAATTCTGTTGGTTTCTCTTTTACTGTAGAGTCAGTGAGTTTCATGCACTATCGATGGATGATTTTCACTTTCATAGTTTCGGAATCAATACTTCCGTTACTATTTAGGTTGGATTGTTGCATAAGAGTTAGGCTCCTATTATCCGGAACCTATTATTTTAAGGTCCTTCCGTCTTCGTATGGGCATAGGCCTTTACTCTTTCCGGGTACAGTTTATGTATTTATAAACAGATATCTGTTTATTACAAGGGCGTAAGCTTCTTCTGTCTTTGATGTCTAGTAGAAGGACGTTACGCTCCATTTTATTGTTAATGGATTCTATTAACTAGCGTACTGCTTATGGTATATCATTGGCTTAGCAGTTGTGCTTAAGATTTCGGCTCATGAAGTAAGAGTTCTTCTACTTCTTGGGCTTACATTAATAGTGTTGCTATTATAGATTTTTGAAGGCTGCTCATTGCGCTCAGCCATCCATTCATGAATTTTATCTCAGAAATATCGAGTCCATTTCTGGAGGCCTCTATTGTTAGGTCTATTCTCTACTGCTCAGAATGTCATTCACTTAACAGTTGCTACTATAGCTAGGTAGGCTGTCTGTTTCGGCAGTGTCTCCGTTCGGCTGCCCTCTTCGCTCTGGGCTATTTGACCCAGGGCAAGAAAAAGGGGGGGGGGGGGGAGGGTGTTCCCTTGGGTCACCTGTTTTTTACTATGAAAACAAGGGGATACCTCCTCCGGAGTTAGTAATTCTGAGCTGTTATTGGGATGGTTGTTTAGTGAGAAGTTTAAGTTTATAAAATTCATTCAAGTCTTAGTTTTTAAAGTATAGCTTTTGAATATTGCATATGTCAACGGACATGATTATGCAATTCTCACACACTTTTAGGAGTATAAGAGTCTCTATTCTCTAGACTTACTTTATTATTGGCTTACTTTAAAAATTATTAGTATAAGGATTATTGGATATTAATAGAGTACATGGATGTATGAAGCTCAATTTTTGGAAGGTGTTGTATCTTTCTAATTTATCATAAATAAGAAAGATACATGTAAGGCCTATTACTTCTTTTCCCTACAGGGGATGACTCTATTTTATTTTATTGAGCGTATTCCATTTTGCTCTATGTCCTTGGCCCTCCAGCCTTTTTACTATTCAGCTATGTCTGGGTCATTGGTACAGTATAAAAATGTTAAAAAATTTATAGTAATTTATATATTTTTTATACTTACCAATGACCCAGACGGGGATGGCCCTCCCAGGAGTTGGGAACTCTTGCCTCCCCGCTGAGTACATAGCGCTTACCAGGCACTGGTTATTAGAATGATAAATGGCGCCAATTTCGGAACGTCCTTGACACTGCGCATGCGCAGTAGGGGCGAAGTGTGGAGGGCCTTTCAGGACATGTTTTCTTTAGTTTTAGATGCAAATTTTGGGGATTGGGGGGCAAAATTTGTGTTTGGCCCTATATTTTAAGAGTTAGCACCAGCTATGTCTGGGTCATTGGTAAGTATAAAAAATATATAAATTACTATAAATTTTTTAACTTTTTAATGAAATTATGTTAAGTTACCTATTTTCGAGGCAGCAGCCATTTTGTTGTCATTCTGATTATTTAGTTACACTGTTTTTTAAGTGTTTTCCTCTCTCCCTGTCCTTTAAGTCCCCCCTTGCTATTCTCCCATGCTTTTGGCATAGTTTTTGTAATTATTATTACTAAATTTTCTTGGGAGTTTTAGCTGAATAACAGAATGAATTCTGTTCTTTTCCCCATGTTTACGTCTTCACCTACGGGTGGTTAGGCGTTGTGTTCTGCATCTACCATCTGATGTTCTGCAGTTTCTTCCCTGGAAGTCTCTGTTTTGCATCAGATAGTGTATTTTTGGTAACTGATTTTGGGCCTGGGTGCCTGGAGTCTTATTTTAGTGTTTTTACACTCATTGTTTACATTTACAACAGCCCTCTGTGTGAGGGGGGGATTTCTGGAAAATAATATCTTGATGTTATTTTAATCATAACTAGATACATTATTATTGTTCGTAAGTGTTGAATAAATTGTTTAAAATATTTTTAAAATTTTTGTCCACACTTAGGCTTGGGATCCATTGGGGCTCAACGTTACTTTTCAGAAACTTGGGCTGTTCTGAAAAAATATTTTTTCAAAATATTTTGATTTCAATTATTTTTTCTATATCAATGGATCATATTATTATTATGTATTTTGATTGCCAGGGGTTAGTGCGAGTACCAGGACTTGTTTTCTTTTCACATTGAAAGGATATTGATCAATTGTTTTAAGAGGAAGTCTTCCTCTGACTTTATAATCATTCTATATGTGGTCAGTGTACTCGCATTCACTCCTGTTCTGTATCGTATGATTTCGATGACAATATGGGAAGCGTATGTCACGGTATGTTATTGGGGATTTGGACACTCCGGTCCTTTCCCCGCAGGGTCACTCTACTTTATCAATTTCTATTTCAGACGATCAAGATTAGGGTGATGTATCTGTGATGTCTTCCAACAGTGTGCCTCCGTCGTCACAATTAATGAAGGGCTAGCGGAAAAGTGCTCATGTAAATACGCCAATTGCCTAAGAGGACCCTAGTACGTTCGACGGCCTTTGACGTCCGCTAGCTCGCCCGGTGTAGCGTCCATTCACCGAATGGTTCGGCAGCCGGGTTCGTCCGTTGCGGTCTAGAAGGAATTTTGGGGTGATGTGAGCACTATAAATTAACCTAATGCACACCCAGTGTCGGCGGATCGGAGGGAGAACGGAGGAAGCCTTTTAGTCCGGTTCATAGCTCGTTCCGGTCCATCCGGACGGCAAGCGAGAGAGGCCCCTCTCTCGTTCAACAACATCTGGCCCCAGATGTTGTGGTACAAAATGTGTCGCAAGCGGAGCATACGTCCATCGCTCGGGACGCTCCGTTGTATAGGCAGTCCGCGGAGACTGCTAAGGCTTCCTCTTCTCGTCAGCGCACACGACCGCACCTTGGCTGCGTGACCGCCGATATATTACCAGCTTCGCCGATCAAGGATTCTTCGGCGACCAGGTCACACCATCCGGTAGCCAGGGACACGAGGCCTGCAGACTCCGGACGTTCCCATAGGAAGTGTGCGGGAGTCAACGTTCACGGAGCTTCCGGCGGCAATGCATCGTAAGACCGCTACTGCACAGGCCTCGGGAACGGACGTGCTTTCCTTAATAGCACAGTTTATCGCAGCATCCCAGCATCAACTGAATCTGTCGCATATATTTTATCCGACGATGCTGGGGCGGGACGCTCCGCGGAAGCGGGTACGGACGTCTGAAAGTTTCATCCGGTCCGACGGGATACCGAAAGGGATTTGGAGGATTTCGAGCTTTCCCTTTCGGAACAACATATGCTGTTGTGTATGTCATCTGACTTGGTCTTCTACAGCTTCTTTCGTCGGACCAGAATGCTGCGATGCCGGATAAGAAACTGATAGCGTCGGTGGACTTAGAAATTTTTGGTTCGGTTCAGGGACATCGTCCCTCAGTTCCGACATAGTCCAATAATGTCACACAAACTTTCGAATTATTGCACGACGCTATATGTATTATTATTTTATGCTTGCTATAGCCAAGCATTTCTGGTTTCTTGTTCTCAGAGTTATGGAGATGTCTTTCATAAATGTGCCTCTGTCGTCATAGTTAATGAAGAGCTAGGGCAATAAGTGCTCATGGAATATGTCTATCGCCTACGGAGTGACATTCGCTAGCTCACCCGGTGTAGCGTACATTCATCGAATGGTTTGGCTGCCGGGTTCGTCCGTTGCAGTCTAGGAAGGAGATTTGGGTGATGCGAGCACTTTAATTACTTTAGTACTCACCCAGTGACGGCAGATTGAGGACAGATCGGAGGAAGCCTGTTAGTCCGGTTCCTGGCTTGTCCAGGTCCGTCCGGGCTGTGAGCGAGAGAGGTCCCTCTCTCGTCCAACAACATAGGGGACCGCATGTTGTGGTTCAGATATTTTACATTCGGAGCGTATGTCCGTCGGTCGGGACGCTCCGTTATATTGACAGTCCGAGAGACTGTCCTTAATGCTTCCTCATCCTCACAGCAGGGCACACGACCGCACATTGGCTACGTGACCTCGAGTATCCGATCAGTTTCGGCATTCAGTGATTCCACGGCGAATAGGTCGCGCCATCCGGTAGCCAAGGGACACGAGGCCTATACACTCCGTTCGCTCGCATATTGGTAGTATGCACGGGGTAACGATCACGGAGCTTCCAGCGGCAATGCATCGTAAGACCGCTTCTCCTCAGGCCTCAGTGACGGACGTGCTATCCGAGTTAGCACAGTTGTTTCGCAGCATCCCAGCAATTGACAGTTTCTCGGTCGAATCAGGAATTATCCGATGGCGCTGGGTCGGTGCGGTCCACGGTTGCATCAGCTACGGACGACCGAACGCTTTATAGGGTCCGACAGGATGGCGAAAGGGATTCGAAAGATTTCGAGTTTTCCCTTTAGTAGTATCGGAAGCTGCCTTTCATATCTTCTGGCATTATCTTCCAGTGATTGTTATTTCGGACTTCATTGCTGTGATCTTGGATAAGAGACTTATAGCGTCATTAGACTCGGATTTTTCGATCGGTTCAGGGACATTGTCCCTGACTTACCAACGCAGTCCAATATTGTCATTACAACATGTGTTTTATATTTTTATACTGTACCAATGACCCAGACATAGCTGGTGCTAACTCTTAAAATATAGGGCCATACACAAATTTTGCCCCCCAATCCCCAAAATTTGCATCTAAAACTAAAGAAAACATGTCCTGAAAGGCCCTCCACACTTCGCCCCTACTGCGCATGCGCAGTGTCAAGGACGTTCCGAAATTGGCGCCATTAATCATTCTAAGTTTGGCCCTTCATCAGTTAACATCTGACTGATCTTTGTGCTTATAAATCTCAGTTTAAATGATGCCAGACACATAAATATTAGTGAAATGGTGATTCTAAGGAGGATAGAGAAGGAGGAGAGGAAAAGAATGTGTGACAGAATATTATCAGGGCTGTAACTTAAAATTTTTTAATGAAATTATGTTAAGTTACCTATTTTCAAGGCAGCAGCCATTTTGTTGTCATTCTGATTATTTAGTTACACTGTTTTTTTAAGTGTTTTCCTCTCTCCCTGTCCTTTAAGTTCCCCCTTGCTATTCTCCCATGCTTTTGGCATAGTTTTTGTAATTATTATTACTAAATTTTCTTGGGAGTTTTAGCTGAATAACAGAATGAATTCTGTTCTTTCCCCATGTTTACGTCTTCACCTAGGGGTGGTTAGGCGTTGTGTTCTGCATCTACCATCTGATGTTCTGCAGTTTCTTCCCTGGAAGTCTCTGTTTTGCATCAGATAGTGTATTTTTGGTAACTGATTTCGGGCCTGGGTGCCTGGAGTCTTATTTTAGTGATTTTACACTCATTGTTTACATTTTCAACAGCCCTCTGTGTGAGGGGGGGATTTCTAAAAAATAATATCTTGATGTTATTTTAATCATAACTAGATACATTATTATTGTTCGTAAGTGTTGAATAAATTGTTTAAAATATTTTTAAAATTTTTGTCCACACTTAGGCTTGGGATCCATTGGGGCTCAACGTTACTTTTCAGAAACTTGGGCTGTTCTGAAAAAATATTTTTTCAAAATATTTTGATTTCAATTATTTTTTCTATATCAATGGATCATATTATTATTATGTATTTTGATTGCCAGGGGTTAGTGCGAGTACCAGGACTTGTTTTCTTTTCACATTGAAAGGATATTGATCAATTGTTTTAAGAGGAAGTCTTCCTCTGACTTTATTATCATTCTATATGTGGTCAGTGTACTCGCATTAACTCCTGTTCTGAATCGTATGATTTCGATGACAATATGGGAAGCGTATGTCACGGTATGTTGTTGGGGATTTGGACACTCCGGTCCTTTCCCCGCAGGGTCACTCTACTTTATCAATTTCTATTTCAGACGATCAAGATTAGGGTGATGTATCTGTGATGTCTTCCAACAGTGTGCCTCCGTCGTCACAATTAATGAAGGGCTAGCGGAAAAGTGCTCATGTAAATACGCCAATTGCCTAAGAGGACCCTAGTAGGTTCGACGGCCTTTGACGTCCGCTAGCTGGCCCGGTGTAGCGTCCATTCACCGAATGGTTCGGCAGCAGGGTTCGTCCGTTGCGGTCTAGAAGGAATTTTGGGGTGATGCGAGCACTATAAACTAACCTAATGCACACCCAGTGACGGCGGATCGGAGGGAGAACGCAGGAAGCCTTTTAGTTCGGTTCATAGCTCGTTCCGGTCCATCCGGACGGCAAGCGAGAGAGGCCCCTCTCTCGTTCAACAACATCTGGCCCCAGATGTTGTGGTACAAAATGTGTCGTAAGCGGAGCATACGTCCGTCGCTCGGGACGCTCCGTTGTATAGGCAGTCCGCTGAGACTGCTAAGGCTTCCTCTTCTCGTCAGCGCACACGACCGCACCTTGGCTGCGTGACCGCCGATATATTACCAGCTTCGCCGATCAAGGATTCTTCGGCGACCAGGTCACACCATCCGGTAGCCAGGGACACGAGGCCTGCAGACTCCGGACGTTCGCATAGGAAGTGTGCGGGAGTCAACGTACACGGAGCTTCCGGCGGCAATGCATCGTAAGACCGCTACTGCACAGGCCTCGGGAACGGACGTGCTTTCCTTAATAGCACAGTTTATCGCAGCATCCCAGCATCAATTGAATCTGTCGCATATATTTTATCCGACGATGCTGGGTCGGGACGCTCCGCGGAAGCGGGTACGGACGTCCGAAAGTTTCATCCGGTCCGACGGGATACCGAAAGGGATTCGGAGGATTTCGAGCTTTCCCTTTCGGAACAACATATGCTGTTGTGTATGTCATCTGACTTGGTCTTCTCCAGCTTCTTTCGTCGGACCAGAATGCTGCGATGCCGGATAAGAAACTGATAGCGTCGGTGGACTTAGAAATTTTTGGTTCGGTTCAGGGACATCGTCCCTCAGTTCCGACATAGTCCAATAATGTCACACAAACTTTTGAATTATTGAACGACGCTATATATATTATTATTTTATGCTTGCTAACCAAGCATTTCTGGTTTCTTGTTCGAAGAGTTATGGAGATGTCTTTCAAAAGTGTGCCTCTGTCGTCATAGTTAATGAAGAGTTAGCGGCAATAAGTGCTCATGGAATATGTCTATCGCCTACGGAGTGACATTCGCTAGCTCACCCGGTGTAGCGTACATTCATCGAATGGTTCGGCTGCCGGGTTCGTCCGTTGCGGTCTAGGAAGGAGATTTGGGTGATGCGAGCACTTTAATTACTTTAGTACTCACCCAGTGACGGCAGATTGAGGACAGATCGGAGGAAGCCTGTTAGTCCGGTTCCTGGCTGGTCCAGGTCCGTCCTGGCTGTGAGCGAGAGAGGTCCCTCTCTCGCCCAACAACATAGGGGACCGCATGTTGTGGTTCAGATATTTTACATTCGGAGCATATGTCCGTTGGTCGGGACGCTCCGTTATATTGACAGTCCGAGAGACTGTCTTTAATGCTTCCTCATCCTCTCACCAGGGCACACGACCGCACATTGGCTACGTGACCTCGAGTATCCGATCAGTTTCAGCATTCAGTGATTCCACGGCGAATAGGTCGCGCCATCCGGTAACCAAGGGACACGAGGCCTATACACTCCGTTCGCTCGCATATTGGTAGTATGCACGGGGTAGCGATCACGGAGCTTCCAGCGGCAATGCATCGTAAGACCGCTTCTGCTCAGGCCTCAGTGACGGACGTGCTATCCGAGTTAGCACAGTTGTTTCGCAGCATCCCAGCAATTGACAGTTTCTCGGTCGAATCAGGAATTATCCGACGGCGCTGGGTCGGTGCGGTCCGCGGTTGCATCAGGTACGGACGACCGAACGCTTTATAGGGTCCGACAGGATGGCGAAAGGGATTCGAAAGATTTCGAGTTTTCCCTTTAGTAGTATCGGAAGATGCCTTTCATATCTTTTGGCATTATCTTCCAGTGATTATTATTTCGGACTTCATTGCTGCGATCTTGGATAAGAGACTTATAGCGTCATTGGACTCGGATTTTTCGATCGGTTCGGGGACATTGTCCCTGACTTACCGACGTAGTCCAATATTGTCATTACAACATGTGTTTTATTTTTCGACGCTATATATATATATACAAGCCTGCTACTAAGCATGATAGTTTAGTTTCTTGTCCGCGTTGCTCATTTCTGCCATTTTATCATTTATACAAATAGTTTATTTTGGCAGAGCAGGGCATACCGAGAGTTCATATGCGTCTAGACGGTGTGATTAAAAACTGCATATATTCTTTTTCGCCGTTTATGTCTTTTCCAATTTCAATGTTGGGAACGACATTATGTATAGTAGACTTAACTAAGACGCTTTATTATACGTAATCCGCCTTACTGAGGCGTTATCATTACGTCTTCAAGAAAAGATTTACGGGATATTATTCTCAAGGTAATTTCTTTTGAGGGCAGTAGTTTGTTCACGTATAACTCCGCCCTTCAGTGGCTGATTGGAGTTAGCCACTAGCCCTAGCCCTAGCTACATCCACTCGCGTGGATAGTAAGGTTTAGAACTCTCTCAGAGTCGCTTCGTTCTCGGAGGAGCTTCTCTTCGACGGCAACTTTTCGGCAATCCATGAATTGCTCGATTTACACGTTCTCTTGTCTATCTAGTGTTACAAGAGATTCAGACTGGGGCAAACATTCGGTGGTTGACTCAGAGAGTGCCGCCACAGTTGCCGGACCCGAGTGTGGCTGTTATGACGGTTGCCAGTCATACAGATTGGGATATAATACTGATCCCTACGGATTCGAAGTGCCAGGGTCTTTGGGTTCCGCAGTCTTTTAGCAATCAGTTTCTTCCGCGGAATAATGTTTTTTAGGCTTGCTTTATGTCATTGCATGAACATTATTCAGAAACGCATGCCCAAATTCCTGTCCTTTAATTCGACAGTAGTGGCGTATCTCCGGAACCAGGGAGGCACTCTTTCGTTTCTGTTATTCAATTTAATGGAAAGAATCCGTCTGTTGGTTATAGTACACCAAGTTCAGTTTTGGTCCGTCATATTCCGGGTCGTCTGATTGTTTTATCGGACTCCCGTTCTCTTACGGGTCGCTTGTTGCTGTCAGAATGGACTCTCAACAAACAAGTATTCAATCAGATTTGCTATCTATGGGAGCGCCCAATGATGATTTATTTATGACACAGCTTGCTAATCAATTGCAGACGTATGTGTTGGCTTGTCCAGATCTCTGAGCTAATATTCTTAACGCTCTATTGATCTATAGGACGGAATGATAGGATACGCGTATCCTCCGGCGCTGTTGTTTTAGCAGGTATTGCTAAGATAAACAACCACAATACATTTCTGTTGATAGCATCTCTATCTTCCCAGAGATCATGAGTAATTTTCTCTCTTGTCTACTGTGGGTTTTAACGTGAAATCTTCCTCTATGTGAGGATCTTTTTCACTGGGTAAATCGTGTCATCTTTATCACAACCTGCAAGGTCGCAACCTTCATGTATTCCGTTGTGTGGTCCGTATTGCATTGTAAGCACTGTACTGGACGAGCTTTGGACGCGATTTCTTACTATAGGAGATCCTCTTCTTCGCTATTCTATGCGGCTAAAGTGGAGGCTCTTCCGTCGTGGTGTAGGGATCATTATGTTCATATTGTTGATCCCTCCATACTACTCATTGCTATTTTTTAGTATACTTGTTTCACAAGATCTACTGCAGCCTGTTATTATTTAGGTTATAGGTTTATGTTACCTCATACCTATGCACTCTACGATAGTTTACAATTGAGTCTTTTGTCTCTTTATCTAAGTCAGTTAGTAACTTTTTGATAAATAGACTTAGAATCTTTAGATTAAATTCCTATACGGATTTTAACTTCGGTTCTTATTTAGCTAAGTAATCATTTGAGCCTCTGGAAACAGTAGTTTTCAAATTCTGACCTTTTAGACAGTAATTCTGTTGGTTTCTCTTTTACTGTAGAGTCAGTGAGTTTCATGCACTATCGATGGATGATTTTCACTTTCATAGTTTCGGAATCAATACTTCCGTTACTATTTAGGTTGGATTGTTGCATAAGAGTTAGGCTCCTATTATCCGGAACCTATTATTTTAAGGTCCTTCCGTCTTCGTATGGGCGTAGGCCTTTACTCTTTCCGGGTACAGTTTATGTATTTATAAACAGATTTCTGTTTATTACTATGGGCGTAAGCTTCTTCTGTCTTTGATGTCTAGTAGAAGGACGTTACGCTCCATTTTATTGTTAATGGATTCTATTAACTATCGGTACTGCTTATAGTATATCATTGACTTAGCAGTTGTGCTTAAGATTTCGGCTCATGAAGTAAGAGTTCTTCTACTTCTTGGGCTTACATTAATAGTGTCGCTATTATAGATTTTTGAAGGCCGCTCATTGCGCTCAGCCATCCACATTCATGAATTTTATCTCAGAAATATCGAGTCCATTTCTGGAGGCCTCTATTGTTAGGTCTATTATCTACTGCTCAGAATGTCATTCACTTAACAGTTGCTACTATAGCTAGGTAGGCTGTCTGTTTCGGCAGTGTCTCCGTTCGGCTGCCCTCTTCGCTCTGGGCTATTTGACCCAGGGCAAGAAAAAGGGTGGGGGGGGGGAGGGTGTTCCCTTGGGTCACCTGTTTTACTATGAAAACAAGGGGATACCTCCTCCGGAGTTAGTAATTCTGAGCTGTTATTGGGATGGCTGTTTAGTGAGAAGTTTAGGTTTTTAAAATTCATTCAAGTCTTAGTTTTTAAAGTATAGCTTTTGAATATTGCATATGTCAACGGACATGATTATGCAATCCTCAGACACTTTTAGGAGTATAAGAGTCTCTATTCTCTAGACTTACTTTATTTATTGGCTTACTTTAAAAATTATTAGTATAAGGATTATATTGGATATTAATAGAGTACATGGATGTATGAAGCTCAATTTTGGAAGGTGTTGTATCTTTCTAATTTATCATAAATAAGAAAGATACATGTAAGGCCTATTACTTCTTTTCCCTACAGGGGATGACTCTATTTTATTTTATTGAGCGTATTCCATTTTGCTCTATGTCCTTGGCCCTCCAGCCTTTTTACTATTCAGCTATGTCTGGGTCATTGGTACAGTATAAAACTCGACGAGCTCGTTCCAACGAGGGTTCACATGATATGGTTTTGTTGAATGTTTTGGAAAAATTTAAAAAAATGATATTTAAAATAATAAATTTTGATATCGTCTGCGTTGGGTAAAGGATTAATCCTGTGAATCCTGGTAGTATCTTCCATGTCTGTTCAGTGGTTAATCCATAATATTCATTATTTGGGGGGGTAGACCAATTAATATTTTCAATGTACAGCCCTGAACCCAAATTTTGACTTTGTGCAATATGAGGATATTTTTTTTTTTTACATCTTCTTATCTACTTGTCAGACAGGAATCTTTTCAAATGCAGTATCCTTGGGAGGTTCAGGTTCAATTTTAATCAAATCAAGTGGGTGCATGGTGGCTCAGTAGGTAGAGGTGCAGGCTGCAAGCCGAGAGGTCCTCGGTTCGAATCCCACCTGCGGCAACCGCGTTGTGTCCTTGGGCAAGACACTTCATCTCCATTGCCCGCGTGGGGCACGATGACGCCGTGTACTAAGGCGTACTGCACGTTGATGGTACGCATGTCTTCAACCAATCTAACCCTGCCTGTGCTGCAGTGCGGAATTATGATGTTGGGGAGCTGGCCGCTGCTCGTCGTTGCTCGGTAGTTCTCTCCGCGTATTCCGGCTTCCTCCACCTGTAAAACTGTCACGGTCATGATTAGCCATTGTGCATAAATATGTGATCTTGAACATCAATAAATAAATCAAATCAAGTCCCTGGAATCATATTTGAGCTCATTGTTGGAGCCAGAATTTTAACTTGGTGCAATATGGGGATTATTCTTTAAAAACCTGCTTCATCACACGTACCAGTCAGAATCTTTTGATATTTGGTTTGCAGTATCCTTAGTTGGGCCAGATTTCAGTTTGTTCAAATCAAGTCCCTGGGTTCATATTTGGGCCCTCTCTGGTGACCTAAATTTTAACTTAGTGCAATATGGGGGGAATTCCTTTAAAAATCTCCTTCAGATATTTGATATGCAGCAACCTTAGAAGGTTCAGATTTCATTTTATTTAAACCAAGTCTCTTGGGTCATATTTTGGCTCCCTGTGGGATTCCAAATTTAGCTTAGTGCAATATGCAGCCTATCTTTCACATTCAAGAGTCAGATTCTTTTTTTTTTTACAAAGTATTGACATCCTCAGTGTGGTGAGATTCAAGTTTGTTCAAATCAAATCCATGGACTCATATTTGGGCTCCCGAGGAATATTTTTTAAAGATCTTCTTCAGATCCACCAGGTAGAATCTTTTGATATTTGGTATGTAGCATTACTATAACTCCTAGATTAAAGTTTGTTCAACGTGTTACACTTGACTGATTTTGGAGAACATGATAGGGGTTTGAAATTTAATGCAGAACCCAATATAGAACTTAACTGTTCGTTTAAATGAACTGTGCCAAAGCATTACAGTGCTGGTAGACTTTAGTTAGATTTATATGTGAATACATAAGATTAACATATGTTTATTTGGGGTTCCTTGAGTCCTCTTGAGGCCTGGGGGTGGTGGGAGGAGGGTCTGTTGGCCAAATTGTTTGGCTTTTTGCTTGAGAACAAGATTTGGCAGATTTTCCAGTAGTTTTATCCTGTTGAGGGAGGGGAGGAGGAAGTGGATGGGATCAATTGGGTGATTTATTTCTCTTTTTGCTTCAAAATGAGTTTTGAAGAAGTTCAAGTGATTTTATGAAAAAAAAGAAGAAATTCCCCAAACATACCCTTTTCCCCACTTCCACTCCTCTAGCTAAATTATCATGACTGTATTAGCATGTAGATGCTGAATATGACCTCAAATCCTTCTTTAAATAATTTTAACAGTTGAGTGCTTAAGGCCCTTAAGGGCCTCTTGTTTATGTTTGTCTGTTAAATCTTTTCCATTTTTTAAGGTTATATTGTCAACAAATATTGCTGAGAGTTCAATCACTGTTCCAGATATTAAATATGGTAAGTTCATACTTTTTTCTGTTCTCATTTGATTATAGCATTCTAATTCTGGTACCATAGTCAATGGAACAGTCTTAATTATATCCTCACCCTCAAACAGAATAGGGGGTGTAATTCATTCATTCAGTCCAGGGTTCGTACGGGTCCTGGAAATCCTGGAAAGGTCATGGAATCTGAAAAGAGTTTGTCCAGACCTGGAAATCCTGGAAAATGGGGGATATTTTAGGTTGGGTCTGGAAAAGTTTTGAAAAAAAACGAGTTGCTGTGTTTTACTGAGTACATGAATGCGTAATTCTGCCTCCAAACTTTCACATGCATCGGATACATTATCAGTAAAAAAGAATCAACTGGCAGTCCAATTTGCACATCCCTGTACAGTGCATCACCTCTTGTCTATCCTCCATTGATTAGCGAGGATTGCCGGTTCCTGCATTTTTAATTAACCATTATGGGCATTCCCAACAATTTTACACACGCTGCTGGTTTCTTTGTTGACTTGCAATTTTTATTGTGTTTGTTCAGCGTGACCAAATAAACGCAATGATGGGAAAATGTACTTTCAGTACAGGGTGGATGGCTATGGATGAATACATTTAATGTGAAACAACTCCGGCCAAAATTTTTTATTTTAATTTACATATAAATAGCCTGTCATCTCTTTTCTGAAAGCTGTTAGTCACGCCCTCTAAGCAGACAATGAGATTGAATGACATGCGCAAGTTTGCCAATATGGCGGCGTTCTTGTACCTTTAACATGTGCTCACTTCGTGTGTTGAAACGTAAATTCTTCGTGTAGAATTAATTTTCAAGTGCGAAATTACTTAAGACAAATTAGAATTTCATAGGCAAAATGAATAATGGAAATCATTTTATGGAGCTAACAAATTCATGCAGACAGTATGGTACATCATGCAACTGCTTTTTGTTAAGTGGGCCAAATGCATTGACTGATGACTTGTAGATTTGTGTGGACACAGGGATTCCCCTACATTACAATTGTTAAATATAGAATTCACGGCCTGACAATCCCAGTAAGTAAACACAATTTCTTATTATTGTACAGCTTGTGCAAGTTTTATTAAAATAATTAATTTCTTTTATTGAGTTTTTGTTACGACACATGCACTGTTTTGTGTTGGTTTTGAAAATCGTTTCCCCCCCCCCCCCCTCCCCCCCTTTTCCAATGAGAGAGGTCATGGAAATTGTGATTTTCAGTCTGGAAAAGTCATGGATTTTTTTTCCAGATTATGTATACGAACCCTGTCATTCATTCATTCATTCATTCATTCATTCATTCATTCATTCATTCATTCATTCATTCATTCATTCATTCATTCATTCCATTCATTTGTTCATTCATTCATTCATTCATTCATTCATTCATTCATTCATTCATTCATTCATTCATTCAGTGTGATGATCTATCACCAGGAGAAAAGGATATGCATCGCATCCTCTCATTTTTACAAGAGGTATGCCCCTTGATCAATTTAGAAGATAGTTTATCCTTTTGTGTACGCAAAAATTTTTCATTCTTCTTTCAAAATCATTGGACATATTTGAATCTCCTTTTCTTGTTATGCCCCCGAAAAATTTTTTCGAGGGGTATATAGTGGAGGTCTCCGTCCGTCCGTCCGTCCGTCCGTCCAGCCATACGAACATTTTGTATTATAACTCGAACATCAGTTGTCGGATTTTAATGTTCTTTGGTATGGTGATAGGGCAGCTTGGGGGATCAGATGCCCTTGTACCTAGGGTTTTGTCCGACAAATCTTACAGGAGTTATGTCCCTTATTTACTTTTTCCATCCATCCATACGAACATTTTGTATTATAACTCAAACATCAGTTGTCAGATTTTAATGTTCTTTGGTATGGTGATAGGGCAGCTTGGGGGAACAGATGCCCTTGTACCTAGGGTTTCGTCCGACAAATCTTACAGGAGTTATGCCCTTATTTACTTTTTCCGTTCATCCATACGAACATTTTGTATTATAACTCGAACATCAGTTGTCAGATTTTAATGTTCTTTGGTATGGTGATAGGGCAGCTTGGGGGTTTTGTCCGACAAATCTTACAGGAGTTATGTCCCTTATTTACTTTTTCCATCCATCCGTACAAACATTTTGTATTATAACTCGAACATCAGTTGTCAGATTTTAATGTTCTTTGGTATGGTGATAGGGCAGCTTGGGGGAACGGATGCCCTTGTACCTAGGGTTTTGTCCGACAAATCTTACAGGAGTTATGCCCTTATTTACTTTTTCCGTCCATCCGTATGAACATTTTGTATTATAACTCGAACATCAGTTGTCAGATTTTAATGTTCTTTGGTATGGTGATTGGGCAGCTTGGGGGAACGGATGCCCTTGTACCTAGGGTTTCGTCAGACAAATCTTACAGGAGTTATGTCCCTTATTTACTTTGAAAATTGATGATTTTTTGGTTTCCTACCAATTAAAATTGTTTGGCTGAACCGATGAGTTTCAAATTTTATATGCTGATTACTCAAGTCAAAGTACAGGACGGTTTCAATTTGAGGTGTGACTTGGCAATTTCTGATGCAGTTATGCCCCCTTTTTCACTTGGAAAAGATGCAAGACCAGTTCTACTTTTTCAATGGTTTGAGAATTTTTAACAAAGGTATGTACTATTCCTATTTTTGCCTCTTTCAGTTATTATTCAATATGGCACCATTCAAGTCATCTGCAATTATTTTTATAACTTTTTCTCTATTACTGACTCCTTAGTGCTGTTCTGCAATGTAGCAGCAGTGAAGCTGTTGTCTGTTGTTACAAAACATATTAACAAAATATGAGTAATAATAATTTTATTGGCACTTTGCCATTCCTTACTGTTGTTCTGCAATGTAGTGTTGTTCTGCAATGTAGCAGCAGTGAAGCTGTTGTCTGAATATCCACATGTGAGTACGGGGGCATTAGCACACGCGTTAGCGTTGCTCTTGTTAAATCTTCAGGAAATTATACATGAATGTGTAATATGACATGGTCTTTCAAACATGTATTGAGTTATTCTGTTGTCCACATGGGATGAGTGGGTGGGAGATGGGGTCCAGTTAGGTGAGTTTTACAGACTTTTGCGTGATTGTATGCAAAATAATGGGGAGGGGGTGGGTTAATTGGTGATTTTTCATAGGCCTATCACATGGGATGGGGGCATTCGGTGATAGGGTTGGGTGGGGGTGTCCATTTTTAGCTCACCTGGCCTAAAAGGCCATGTGAGCTTTTCACATCACTTGGCATCCGTCGCCATCTGGCATCCGCCATCCAGCATCCATAAACGTTTCACATATTCATCTTCTTCCCAGTAACCGCTGAGCTGGTATGAACCAAACTTGGGAGGAATGGTCTATGGGAGGTCCTGTACAAACGATCCTCATTTTGTTCCTGTCGGATGAAAAACATGGCTTCCAGAGGCATTCTTTGATTCTGGTTGGTGGATTTTCAAAAGTCTTCTCCTCTGAAACCGCCAGGCCAAATGTTTTGAAACTTCACATAAATGATGACTGGGACACCCTCTACCAACTGTCCTCATTTAATGTTGATCAGGTTACAACCATGGTCACAATTGCGGCTTACAGTTACTATAGAAAAACTATGAGATATCGCATTTTCATCTTCTTTTCTGGAACTACTGAGCCGACATAAACCAAACCTGGCAGGGATAGGCTATGGGAGGTCCTCTACAAACGATCCTCATTTTGTTCCCATAGCTTTGAAAACATGGCCGCCAGAGGCATTCTTTGATTCTGATTGGTGGATTTTGAAAAATCTTCTCCTCTGAAACCACTGGGTCAAATGTTTTGAAACTTTACATGGTTGATGACTGGGACCTCCTCTACCAATGATTCTCATTTAATGTTGATAGGGTTGTAAACATGGCTTCAATTGCAGCTTATAGTTACTATAGAAATTCTATAGGAAATCACATTTTATCTTCTCTGGAACTTCTCAGCCGACGTGAACCAAACTTGGCAGGAATGGTCTATGGGAGGTCCTCTACAAACGATCCTCATTTTGTTCCCGTGGGTTGAAAAACATGGCCGCCAGAGGCATTCTTTGATTCTGATTGGGGGATTTTCAAAAATCTTTTCCACTGAAACTGCCAGGCCAAATGTTTTGATACTTCACATAAATGATGACTGGGACCCCCCTCTACCAACGATCCTCATTTAATGTTATTTGGGTTGTAAACATGGCCGTAATCTCATGGAACGGAATAATAGGATATGCATATCCTCCAGCTCTGTTGATTCAGCAGATTCTGTTAAAAAATCAAACAGTCTCACTGCAAAAACCTGCTAGTAGCACCTCTGTCATCACAGAAACCTTGGATCAGTCCTCTCAGGTGGCTGTTATGGGACCTTCCCCGGAAGCTTCCTCCTCGAAAGGATCTTCTTTATAAGGGGAAGTCACTCGCACTGCATCACAACCCGGAAGGTCTTAACCTTTACATATTTCCGTTGTGCAGTCCTTCTTGCACGGAAAACATTTTACAGGACGAGCAGTGGACGCAATTCCACAGATTGCCAATTTCCTAGTCTACCTATTTGACATACTCAAACTGCAGCCCATCACTATCAAGGGCTATAGGTCTATGTTATCAGACATTTACGCTCATCATGATAACTTGGCTATTGGATCAGATACCTCTTTATCCAAGCTAGTTAGAAATTTCTGTATTAATGGACCTAGAACCCTCAGATTAATTCCTAAATGGAATTTGGCTTGGATTCTGTTGAAGTTTCAAGAAGCTCCATTTGAGCCGTTAGATGTTGTAGAATTCAAATTCTTGACCTATAAAACAGCTTTTCTCTTCGCCTTTGCTTCTGCCAGAAGAGTTAGTGAACTTCATGTATTATCTGTCAATGATTCCCATTACTGTAGTGTGGGTAATACTGTTACCTTCACTATGGAAGTGGGATTCTTGGCTAAGAATCAGATTCTGGATTAAGGCTTTACCATCCTCGGATAATCATAGACCTGTGTCTCGTTAGAGCTATGCGCATTTATAAAGGCCGATCAGATTTGATTAGAAAGGGAAGAAAACGTTTCTTTCTCTGATTCCTCACAGAAAATATATTTCTGTTCATTCTGTCGCTACATGGATTAAGTTGGCAGTATGTGTTGCCTACGAAAATCTATCTTTGGATCAACGTTCTGTCAACAAGATTTAGTGCATGAGGTTAGAGCACTGTCTGCTTTTTGGGCTTATTCTAACAGTATAGCCATTACTGATCCTATGAAGGCTGCATACTGGACACTGCCCTCTTCATTTACCAAGTTTTACTTGAGAAATTTAGAGTCCATCTCCGGTGACCTTAGATCTTTGGGTCCTCTTTCTGTTGCTCAGAATGTCATCCATTAATATTACATCTAAAAGGTGTTTAGGCAGTCTGCTCGAGAACTGACGCCTTTCTGCTGCCCTCTTTGTTATGAGGAATTTCTCCTCCGAGCAAGGGAAAGGGGGGGGGGGGTACGTTTTTTTATCTGTCTTTATAGTGAAAAGCAAGGGAATACCTCCTCCAGAGACAGTAGTCAGCGTTGGTGCTGGGTAGTTTTAATGTGTAGCTCGGTGTGAAGCAATAACTATGTCTCATTTATGTACTGTTTTTAAAGTGTAGCTCACTGTGAAGCATTTGTATATGTTACGTGTCATAAGAGCATTAATATGCAATCGTCGGACTCTTTTAACTGGGTTTAAAGCATCTCATTCTCTGTACTAGCTTTATATATTGGTTTCCTTCACCGAATTAGCATAACGGGTTATGCTGGCATTAAATGGAGAAATTATGTAATTGTCAATTACATTGTTGGTGTTATGTCATTCTCTTTTCTTATAAAAGAGAAGGACATATGTCATTCCTATATCTTCTCCTGTTCTCGTGTAGGAGCTATTCTTTATCAAAGTAATTGAGAGATTGGATTTTCCTTTATGTTCTAGGCTCTCCAACCTTTTTACGATTGAGCTAGTCTGGGCCATTGGCTGTATAAAAATATGATAAATTTAAAGTAATTTGTATATTTCTTATACTTATCAATGGCCCAGATGGGGATGGCCCTCCAATGAGTGGGCACTCATACCTCCCTGCTGATTATAACATTTAGCAGGCACTGTAGAATGAATGATGGGTGGCGCCAATTTCGATACCGTTCTGGATACTGCGCATGCGCAGGTAACAAAAGTATGGAGGACCAGATAGGACTTAAATTTTTCGGTTTTGTATGCAAATTTTGGGGATTGGGGGGTGCAAAATTTGAGTTTGGCCCTGAATTATGTTGAGTTAGCACCAGCTAGTCTGGGCCATTGGTAAGTATAAAAGAAACAAATTACTTAAAATTTATCATATTTTTATACTGTACCAGTGACCCAGACTTAGCTGGTGCTAACTCTAACAAAACCAGGGCCAAACACAAATTTTGCCCCCCAATCCCCAAAATTTGCATCCAAAACAAAAAGAAATCATGTCCTAAAGGACCTCCATACTACGCCCCCACTGCACATGCGCAGTGACACGGACGTCCCGAAATTGGCGCCAATTATCATTCTCTGTTTGGCCCTTCATCAGTCAACATCTCACTGATCTTTGTGCTTGTAAATCTCAGTTTAAAGGATGCCAGACACGTAATTTTTGGAGAAATGGTGATTCTAAGGAGGATAGAAGGAGGAGAGGAAAAAGAAGTGACAAAAAAATAATCAGGGCTGTACTTAAAATTTTTTGATGAAATTATGTTAAGTTGCCTATTTTCGAGGCATGGGCCTCTTGTTGTCATTCTTGCTAAATGTTGCGATGCTTATTCAGTGTTTCCTCTCCCCTAGCCTTCTAAAGTCCCCCCTTGCAATTCTCCCATGCTTTTGGCATATTTTTGAGAAAGTTCATTTCTAAAATTTCCCTGGGAGAGTTGCTTGGTTACAGAATGTTTTCTGTTATTTTCCCCATAGTTACGTTTTCACCCATGGGTGTATAAACGTTGTGTTCTGCATCTTCCATCTGATGTTCTGCAGATTCTCCCCTGGGAGTCTCTGTTTTGCATCAGATAGAGTGTAATTTTGATGACTGATTCCGGGCCAGTTTTTGCAGTGCCTGGAGTCATGTTTTCTGGTGTTTTACACTGTTTGTTTACATTGGCAACAGCCTTTTTTGAGGGGGGCTGTTTGCCTTTGGTGTAGTTTATCTCACTATAAGATACATTTATATTATCCGTAAGTGTCTCATTAATTATTTAATATAAATTTAAAATTTTTGACCACACTTTGCCATCGGATCCATCGGGGCTCAATGTTACTTTTCAGCAACTTGGGCTTCGCTGAAAAAATATTTTTTCAAAATTATTTTGATTTGCAATTGTTTTTTCATTTATTAATGGATCATGTTATTATGTATCTTTGTGTCAGGGGTTTGTGCGAGTAACTAGGACTTGTTGTTGACTTTTCACAATGAAAGGATATTGTTCAAATTGTAATGGGAAGAAATCTTCCTCTGACTTTCATGATCATTGTATTAATTGTAGTCAGTGTTCTCGCACTAATCCCTGTCCTGTATGTCAATATTGGGATGATAAACATTGGAAACGTGTGTCACGGGATGTTGTTTCTGGAGAAAGGGCTATGCCGGCTCTTTCTCCGCAAGGTCACTCTACTCTCTCAGTTTCTTTTTCAGAGGAACAAGAACGGGGGATGTTTCCATGTTATCTTCTACAAGTGTGCGTCCATCGTCACAAATGAATTCAGAGCTAGCGGCAAAAGTGCTCATGGAGATTAGACAAATGTCGTCCGCTAGCTCGCCCGGTGTAGCGTCCATTCACCGAATGGTTCGGCAGCCGGGTTCGTCCGATGCGGTCCAGGAGGAAATTTTGGGTGTGATGCGAGCACTATAAACATACAAGGTGCACACCCAGTGACGGCGGATAGTAAGCGAGAACGGAGGAAGCCTTTCAGTCCGGTTCCTAACTCGTCCAGGTCCAGCCGGGCCGCGAGCGAGAGAGGCCCCTCTCTCGTACAACAACATCTGGGACCAGATGTTGTGGTACAAAATGTGTCGCAAGCGGAGCATACGTCCGTCGCTCGGAACGCTCCGTTGTATAGGCAGTCCGCAGAGACTGCTAAGGCTTCTTCTTCTCGTCAGCGCACACGACCGCACCTTGGCTGCGTGACCGCCGATATTTTGCCAGCTTCGCCGATCAAGGATTCTTCGGCGACCAGGTCACACCATCCGGCAGCCAGGGATTCGAGACCGATGGACTCCGGACGTTTGCATAGAAAAAGTATGCGGGAGCCATCTGATGCGGAGCTGCCCTCGGCGAAGCAGCGAAAGACTGCGCCTCCGCAGGTCTCGACGCTGGACATTCTTGTGCAGATAGCACAGCTTATCGCAGCATCCCAGCAGCCGACAGAAACGGTGTCGGATCGAGAATTATCCGACGGCGCTGGGTCGGTACGCTCCACCGAAGCATCGGGGGCGGACGACCGGGAACATCATGAGGTCCGACCGGATGGTGAAAGGGATACGGATGATTTGGAGCTATCCCTTTCGGAACAACATAAAGCTGCCGTGGACTTCATCCGGCACTTTCTCCCTCAAGTTGTTCCGTCGGGCCAGACTGCTGCGATTCTGGACAAGACGATTATAGCGTCATTGGACTCTGAATTTTTTGAGCGGTTCAGGGACATCGCTCCCGAGTTTCCGTCGCAGTCCAATAATGTTGCAAGAACATTTGAATTATTGAACGACGCTATATTTAAACTTGCTTCCAAGACGGGGAAAACAGGTTTCTTGTCCGCTAATACTCTCAACCTGCCTTTCATTAATGCAAGGAATAAATTCGATACGGCAGGACAGGGTATCCCGAGAGTTCCTCTGCGTATGGACGACGAGGCGGAAGACTTAGAGCTATCATTACCGTCGTCGGCTTCTATTCCAACCGCGGTGTTGGAAACAGCTATTGCGTCTAACAGAGCCAATTTAGATGCCTTATCTTACGCAGATCACCTTACTAAGGCGTTATCACTGCGCCTTCAAGGGAAAGAGTTTCAGGATATTCAATCCTCTTTAAGACTTCTTTCAAGGGCAGTAGCTTATTCCACGTGTAACTCCGCCCTTTCAGTGGCAAATCTGGAGTTGGTTAGACGTGACGTAGCCCTAGCTACATCCACACTTGTGGATTCTAAGGTGAAGAACTCTCTTAGAGTCGCTTCGGTCTCCGGAGAACTTCTCTTTGACGGCAAGCTTTCCGCTATTTATGATAAAATTACAAAGAAAGCTTCGGATTCTCTGTTGTTCAAATCTGCTTCTAAGAAGCCGGATACAGCAGACAAGAATAAGACAGGCACTTCTGGGTCTAATGCGCCCAAGAGAGGTTCCTATAGAGGTTCCGGTGCGTCCTCTTGGTCTTATTCGAGAGACCGTCAAGGTAGCGACTCTCGTTCGGGACGTCCTTCGGGCCGGGACAATCGGTCGGACGCCCCGAGGTCGACGGGGCGAGATGCGGGTCGTGGAGGACGTGGTTTCTCCTACCGCAGGCCTCGCAGGTCCAGGAGGTGATGGCTTAAACCTCTATCGCGTACCAGTTGGCGGAAGGTTGTCGAGCTTTTCACCAGAATGGGCGTCGATTACGGACGACCCTTGGGTGAGAGGAGTGACTTCGGAAGGTCTAAAGAAATCCTTCAAACGAAAGCCTCCATTGACTCGAAGTCCAAAGTGGACTCAACTTCCGTCAAATCCGCAGAAAAGAGACGCTCTGTTGTCAGAGGTGCAGTCTCTTTTAATGAAGAACGCGGTAGAGGTCGTAGAAAACCAGGAAACTCCGGGATTCTACAGCCATCTGTTTCTGGTTCCGAAACCAGACGGCTCGTTCCGTCCAGTCATAGATTTGAGCTGGATAAACAAGCTGATCGTCGCTCCGAAATTTTATATGGAGACGATTCAGTCGGTCAGAGCGAGTATTCAGGTGAACGATTATGCAACAAGCATAGATCTCAAAGATGCGTACTTTCACGTCATGGTACATCCGACATTCCGAAAGTATCTACGCTTCGCAGTCCTAGGAGTGGTGTATCAATTCCGGGCGATGTGCTTCGGATTGAATCTAGCACCCTGGGCTTTCACTCGGGTAATGAACTCGGTAATGATCTATTTCCGAGCTCATTCGTCTGCGGTAACGTCGGCCTACCTGGACGACATTCTTCAGAGGTACGGCAACGAGTTAACGCTTCAGAACGATGTTCAGAATCTACTTCTATTGCTCCGACGTCTCAGTTTTATAGTAAACGAGGAGAAGTCGGATCTCGTGCCGTCCAAGTCATTCACTCATCTGGGAATGAGCTTCGAGACGCACAACAATCTCGTTCGTCTGCCGTTAACCAGAGCGAAATTAGTCAGTTGTTACGCTCGCTATTGTCTGCACGCAGACAAAGTCACAGCGAGAGAATTTATGAGACTGATAGGTCTGTGCGGAGCCGCTGCGGATCTCATTCCGATGGGGCGGTTACGCACACGTCCTCTCCAAATTTTCTTGACTCAGAATTGGAGTGTGAAAATTCATTCGCTCGACGTAGACGTTCTCTTGTCAGATCAAGTGAAACAAGAGATTCAGACTTGGGCAAACATTCAGTGGTTAACTCAGGGAGTTCCGCTGCAGTTGCCGGATCCGAGTTTTACCATTATGACGGATGCCAGTCAAACAGGTTGGGGTGCATCATTAATCCCAACGGATTCGAGATGCCAGGGTCTTTGGGATCCGCAATTCCTGTGCAAGCACATAAACATCAAGGAAATGATGTCAATTTGGCTTGCGTTACGTCACTGGATGGACATTATTCACAATGCTCATGTCCAAATCTTATCCGACAATACGACAGTAGTGGCGTATATACGGAATCAGGGAGGCACTCATTCAGTTCCGTTGTTCAATCTAACGGAAAGAATCCTTCTGTTTGCGCTAGAACATCACGTTCTTCTTTCGGTCCGTCACATACCGGGTCGTCTGAATGTGCTAGTAGACTCCCTTTCACGAAAGGGTCGCTTGTTGCCGTCGGAATGGACTCTCAACAAACAAGTATTCAATCAGATTTGCTACCAATGGGAACGGCCAATGATAGACTTATTTGCGACACATCTCAACAATCAGTTGCAGACGTATGTGTCTCCGTGTCCGGATCCAAGAGCATTTGCAGTAGACGCTCTGTCGATCCCTTGGGACGGAATGATAGGATATGCGTATCCTCGAGCGCCGTTAATTCAACAAGTATTGCTAAAGATAAAACAATCTCAATGCAAGATTCTGTTGGTAGCATCTCTGTCGCCACAGAGACCGTGGATAAATCTACTCAGGTGTCTGTTGTGGGACCTACCGCGAAAGCTTCCTCCACGGGAGGATCTTCTTTCGCAGGGGAAATCGCGCCAACTCCATCACAACCCGCAAGGTCTCAACCTTCACGTTTTTCCGTTGTACGGTCCTTCTTGCATGGCAAGCACTTTACAGGACGAGCAGTGGACGCGATTTCTAACTGTAGGAGGACCTCCTCTTCGCTAAACTATGCGGCTAAGTGGAAGGTTTTTCGTCGTTGGTGTAGGGATCATTCTGTAGATATATTCGATCCCTCTATACCAGACATTGCAAACTTTCTAGTATACTTGTTTGACGAAATCAAACTGCAGCCTGTTACTATTAAGGGTTATAGGTCTATGTTATCTGATACCTATGCACATCATGATAGTTTACAAATTGGATCTAATGTCTCTTTATCTAAGTTGGTTAGAACTTTTCGATAAATAGTCCCAGAACTCTTAGATTAATTCCTAAATGGAATTTAGCTTGGGTTCTTCTTAAATTGAAGGAAAATCCATTTGAACCTCTTGGAACAGTAGATTTCAAATTCTTATCTTATAAAACAGCTTTTCTCTTAGCTTTCTCATCTGCTAGAAGAGTCAGTGAGCTTCATGCACTGTCGGTGGATGATTCTCACTATCGTAGTGTCGGGAACACTATCACCTTCACTACTAATGTGGGTTTTTTAGCTAAGAATCAGGCTCCTAATAAATATCCGGAACCTATTGTTATTAAGGCTCTTCCGTCTTCAGATGGGCGTAGACCTTTACTCTGTCCTGTTAAGAGCGTTACGTATCTATAAACAGAGATCTCAGTTTATCAGAAAGGGACGGAAACGTTTCTTTCTGTCTTTGATGCCTAATAGAAAGGACATTTCGGTCCATTCTATTGCTAGATGGATTCAATTAACTATCCGTACTGCTTATGAGAGTTTATCTTCTTCTCAGCAGTCTGTGCTTAAGATTTCCGCGCATGAAGTAAGAGCTCTTTCTACTTCTTGGGCTTATGCTAATAGTGTTGCTATTACAGATTTAATGAAGGCTGCTTATTGGTCTCAGCCATCCACATTCACGAATTTTTATCTCAGAAATATTGAGTCCATTTCTGGAGACCTGCATTGTTTAGGTCCGTTATCTGTTGCTCAGAATGTCGTCCACTAAACAGTTGCAACTATAGTTATGCAGGCTTTCTGTTCCGGCAGTGACTCCGTCCGGCTGCCCTCTTCGCTCTGGGCTATTTGACCCAGGGCAAGGGGAAGGGGGGGGGGGGGGCAGGTGTTCCCTTAGGTCACCTGCTTTATAGTGAAAAGCAAGGGAATGCCTCCTCCAAGTCAGTATTTCTGAGTCGCTTCCGGGATGGTTTTAAAGTGTAATATTAATGTTAAAATTCATTCATGTCTTATTTTTAAAGTGTAGCTCGGTGTGAAGCATTTGTATATGTCAGGTGTCAAACGGGCTTTAATATACAATACTCGGACACTTTTAAATGACTATAAAGAGTCTCAATTCTCTGGACTACTTTATTTATTGGCTTACTTTAAAAATAATTAGTATAAGGGATATACTGGATGTTAATAGAGAACATGAATGTTATTGTGCTCAATTATTAAGGGTAGTGTGTCTTTCTAATTTAATATTAAATAAGAAAGATACATGTAAAGCCTAATACTCCTTTTCTCCTTAAGGGGTTACCTCTTTACTATATAGTTGAGCTTATTGGATTTTCCTCCATGTCCTAGGCCCTCCAGCCTGTTTACTATTCAGCTAAGTCTGGGTCATTGGTACAGTATAAAAATGTTAAAAAATTTATAGTAATTTATATATTTTTTATACTTACCAATGACCCAGACGGGGATGGCCCTCCCTGGAGTTGGGAACTCTTGCCTCCCCGCTGAGTACATAGCGCTGACCAGGCACTGCCAGTAAGAATGATAATTGGCGCCAATTTCGGGACGTCCGTGTCACTGCGCATGCGCAGTGGGGGCGTAGTATGGAGGTCCTTTAGGACATGATTTCTTTTTGTTTTGGATGCAAATTTTGGGGATTGGGGGGCAAAATTTGTGTTTGGCCCTGGTTTTGTTAGAGTTAGCACCAGCTAAGTCTGGGTCATTGGTAAGTATAAAAAATATATAAATTACTATAAATTTTTTAACTTTTGGGGAGATTTTGGACTTTTTTAATGCAACATTACACTTTTTGTCAGTGTGGACTTTGAAAATTTCTGACATCTTTTCCTTTACGTGAGTGGAGGCTACCGCCGGTATGCTGTGGTTTTAATATTTCATATATGTGTTAAATGCATCAATATAAGATGACATTAATCCTTAGCCAGACATTTTTTGGGGAATTTTGACTTTTTTAATGCAATGTTAGACTTTTTTGTCAGAGTGGACTTAGAAAATTTGTGACTTGTTTTGCAGTATATGAGTGGTTATGCATGTACATAACTGGACATTTTTTGCAGATTTGTAATAAGCCTAGATTTTTTGCATGCCATGTGTTGGTGAGCTAATGGGGATGGACAAACCCCTCTTGTTTTCAAAGTATTTTTAAAATTGTGAGATAAATATTAATGACTTTTCATTTTGAAACAATATGAGTGTGCAGAGGTTCTTTTCCATTCACACTGTGCAGCGTAATTTTAATCACTGGCATTTGTGCATGGTTTAGGGCAGGCCTAAATGCGTTTTTTTTCTCGGTTCATTGTGATATGAACAGAAAAAAAAGAAATAATTTAGCCAATCATTTTGCCTGAAAATGCTTGAACAGAAAGAAGGTTTCATTATAACCAATGTAAACTTACAAAAATAAAAATTAAATGGCTTATGTCTGATATTTTTCCCAAGTTAATAAAATTGATAAATTTGTCCCCTGGGTGCAACAAAGCTTTGCAATGCTTTATCATTGCAAAGCCTTCTCGCACCCAAGGTAGGGCTGGGTGGTATATCGGTTTGTTTGTTTTTTTTAAAAAAAATGAAACTGAACCGCCGCCTTAACAAAAAAACAAGACTTTCGGTTTCAACAAATTGGAAAGTTTATGACCTCTCCAACACCTGCATTCCTTACGTCAAAGGCTGAAATGTCGGGCGAAGCTAAACGCTTGTTTATGTTTATGCTTACTTCTCGAGATGATTGACAACAAATCCCCCAAAACAGTGGTAGCAAATTTCTTTTTTCTTAAACGATATCTTCAGAACCACCCCCAGAGGGAATATGAAAAATTAAAAAGTTTTACATAAGAATCGTTAAGTAAATTTAATGAACTGGGCACAACCTCAGGTTCACTCATATTCGACCAAATAGGTATTGAAAGTTACCTGACAATAGGGTGTAAAAGTAATATAAATTATCTTTGACCCAAAATCATGAGCGTACGGTACGTCGCATAGTAAATTAGATTGGAGGTAAACATAAAATTTATTGAGTTTTAAAACCTCAAAGTTCACATGGGAAAAGTGACTGGTAAATTATGTTAATTAACAGACTTCTGGCACGTTCTCTGAAGTCATGTGCTCAAAGATAATACTGCACATTGGCAGTTTTTTTTTTTTTGTCAACAAATAAATGGTTAAATTAAAATAGAACATATCCTGTTTAATGGATGGCATCATGGCAGGTAACTATTGCAAGTTTTTCAAAACTTTTTGCGAATTATTTGTTTCCTGTTTGAACTTACTTTAAGGAATCGTGCAGTACTGCAGGTCGGTTGTGTATAAGCTGTCAAGTGTCAATTTAATGCTGCATTCCCAATACGCAGTTGTTATAATCAACACATGTTTTCCCATGCGTATTTTGTATATACATCGAATCCCAATATGCAATATTGCAGACTTTCAAATCCCATTATGTAGCCATCTCCCGTCAAAAACATCAATTGCCTGTTTTGATTGAGATGGAATCAACGCAGGGATCAGCCAAGAGGACGAAGTGAAGTTGACATAATTTTCACCTTGGCACCGCTCACTTCGCCCAATTTCTGTGTTTGGGCAAAATCAAAGTAAAAAATGAACCTAAATAGTCGAAATTAGGAGAATTATTGTGAAAACATTGGAGTGAGTGAGTTGCCAATAAAAGTGATTCGTATATCATGACTTACTTCAATAATATTTATCAAAGTCTCAAGAAATATGACTAGTGTTCCTTTTATTCCACTGTCATTTGAAGCAGGAACCATTAAGAAACGGGTAGTCTAATTTGAAACGATGTGATAATTACCGGAATAAGCACAACAATTGCATATTATCCACCAAAACCAGGGTGAGAATTTTGCGACTCCTTAAAATATAAGGAAATGTTGACTTTTGCTAAAATGTAGCTTTTCTTGTAAATGATAAGGCCCCATTCTCACTGACAGAACAAGGAAGATCCCACCAGTGGTGGAGCCATGGTTTGAAATTGTGGGGGACCATGTTGGTGAAGAGTTGTGTGGGGTGGGGGGGGGGATCTCAAGACTGAGGGTACTGTACTTGGGCTGAGGGCAGGAAATCAAAAAGCATCTTTTCAAATTTTCAAATATGGAGATGGAAGGAGCAAGTGGGGGGGGGGGAGGGGGGGGGGGTCGGTGGGGGACAGGTCTCCCTAGATACCCCATGACTCCACCGCTGTAACCCACTACAGTAGTCCACCACAATATGTCCATGAGCTGAGAAGAGTGGTTAACACTGAGTAAACCTGGTGACTCAACACGCTGTATGATCCTCATGACTTGGATGACAAATACAGACACATTTTATGTGTACATTACCCTCTAAAATGTGGATTTCTACAATATATTTTGAAAAACCGAAAACCGAACCAAAAACCGAGTTTTTGTACAAAACCGAACCGAAATGCAAATTTCAAAACCACCCAGCCCAAACCCAAGGGGCAAAGCACACCCCCACCTATGCTTTTGTCTAGATTATGACGCCTAAAACATAAAACAAGAGAATATGAACTTTTGATGACAAAAAATAATTACAAAAATAAAAAATAAAATAAAAAATTGCCCACCTGCTGCAATTTTACAAAAAAATGGCCTGAGAAACAGAAGATGTACTTTGTGGAGTCTAAAAATATCAAAATGTTTGATATTCTGTTTCAGTGATAGATTTTTGCTTAACAAAGAACTTGGTCTGTGATAGAGAAACACACTACACAGCATTGCATGTTAACTGGGCATCAAAAGCAAACTGCAACCAAAGAAAAGGCGAGTATAAACCTGTTTTTAGCTATAAGAGTGCTAGACAACATTTTGTAGTACATTGGGACCCTGTTAATTATACCCTCATATCAGAGAATTGAGGACTATATTGTCAACTCCCTGTACGTCCGTACAACTGTTTGTCCGAACTTGTGGGTACAACTCCTCCTACATTATTGAACCGATTTTGATAAAGTTTCTCAAACTTTATGACTTGCAGGTGAACACGCGCATTTTCCAAAGTTTTTCATCTGTGGCAATTTTAACCCAATTATCTCCCTTGAACTTTGATTTACTTTGGATTTTCAAATGAGATTCCTGTGTGTGCAACACCTACATTATTGAACTGATTTTCTTAAAACTTCTCAAAAATTATGACTAGCAATTGAACATGTACATATTCCAAAATTTTTCATCTGAGAAGTTACCTCCAATCAACTTAGATTTTTTATTGGTTTTTCAAGCTCAACATTCAGAGGTGTATTTTAGTAAGACAGAAGTGGGTGTATCAATCACCTTCAGTGATATTTCAAGTTGAATAGCCACTTTGCCAATGAAAATTATTCAATTAACAGGAGTATTCAATTAACAGGGATTTTGTCACTTTCCTGTATTCGGGAGATAAACTTTGCATTTATTATGCCTCCGAAAATTTTTTCCGAGGGGTATATAGTGGAGGTCTCCGTCTGTCCGTCTGCCCGTCTATCCGGGGGGAACGGATGCCCTTGTACCTAGGGTTTCGTCCGACAAATCTTACAGGAGTTATGCCCTTATTTACTTTTTCCGTCCATCCGTACGAACATTTTGTATTATAACTCGAACATCAGTTATCGGATTTTAATGTTCTTTGGTATGGTGATAGGGCAGCTTGGGGGAACAGATGCCCTTGTACCTAGGGTTTCGTCTGACAAATCTTACAGGAGTTATGTCCCTTATTTACTTTTTCCGTCCGTCCGTACGAACATTTTGTATTATAACTCGAACATCAGTTGTCCGATTTTAATGTTCTTTGGTATGGTGATAGGGCAGCTTGGGGGAACGGATGCCCTTGTACCTAGGGTTTTGTCCGACAAATCTTACAGGAGTTATGTCCCTTATTTACTTTGAAAATTGATGATTTTTTGGTTTCCTACCAATTAAAATTGTTTGGCTGAACCGATGAGTTTCAAATTTTATATGCTGATTACTCATGTCAAAGTACAGGTCGGTTTCAATTTGAGGTTTGACTCGGCAATTTTTTATGCAATCATGCCCCTGTTTCACTTGGAAAAGATGCAAGACCAGTTCTACTTTTTCAATGGTTTGAGAATTTTTAACAAAGGTATGTACTATTCCTATTTTTGCCTCTTTCAGTTATTATTCGATATGACACCATTCAAGTCATCTGCAATTATTTTTATAACTTTTTCTCTATTACTAACTCCTTAGTGCTGTTCTGCAATGTAGCAGCAGTGAAGCTGTTGTCTGTTGTTACAAAACATATTAAAATATAAGTAATAATAATTTTATTGACACTTTGCCATTCCTTACTGTTGTTCTGCAATGTAGTGTTGTTCTGCAATGTAGCAGCGGTGAAGCTGTTGTCTGATTATCCACATGTGAGTACGACTTGGCAACCTTCGGGGGCATTAGCACACACGTTAGCGTTGCTCTTGTTACACTATATCTTGTTTGACAGAGCTCAGGGAGTTCCTGTATTGGATGTACTGACAGCAAGTAGGTCTATAAACAAATGGAAACTGGGGAGAGTCAGGGTAATTTCTCGACAGGTTACAAGATTTTTTTATTTAATTAACAGGAGTTTACTCTATAACCTAGATACAATTAACAGGTCAAATTTGTACTGGATGTATGATAAATAGTTTTGTGCTGGGAAATTATATCCAGTTAACAGGATTATTCAGTTAAGAGATCTCCAATTAAGTGGGCTCCACTGTATTTGTTCATTCTATAGTTGTAATTGGTTAGAGAGTAATTGTAAGCATGTCCATGCACAATGGTAATCAGCTTTGTGCCATGGCCTGAAATAATTCATATTTTAGAAAAGCTTTGCTTATCATCCCCTCATTAGAATGAGCCTGTTTAATTTGCAGGCAAAAATTGAAAATACAGTATTCAGTATTTGTATGGTGATTTTTTGTGTGAATGGTGCTGATCTAATATGGCTGTTACATTTGGTAAAGGGTTAACCCTTTAGTGTTGTACGGTTAACCGGTTTTATAAGTTGGTTTCGGTTTTGCTTGAAAACCAAAACCAAAACCGTGTAACTGGTAAATGAGTACGGTTTCGGTTTTTTCCTAAAATGTCGGGAAGAGATGTTTTCTTCATTCAGTTTGCACTAACAATGTCTGAAATGTAAAGCTTTGTCCGGAAATAACAGTGTCGTCAACGCACGCCACATTCTGGGTGCAAAGAGGCCACTGCAGCATGTCCAGATCACTCGAGAATTATGTATGACAAGTTGTCAATCACAAATCGTTGACGTAAAAATGGGTTGTGTTTTCTGTGAGAATGACAAAACAGACAGCCAACACGCCTACATTTCACTGATTACAGGAAATACCTTGCGCAATTGGCTTCGTTTTTGAACAGGTTTATATGACATAGTCAATCAGTTTAATTAAAATTACTTATCTACAATCTGTTGGACAGGGAATAATATCATATCAGAAAAAGGTCTTGGTATTTCATTGTCGTATTCAAAAATAACATTTGTCACGGATTGCCCCATATCGTGCATCGGATGTTGTCTGTTGCCTCACTTGATGTGCTTATCTGGGAAGAGGTTTTACTGCAATTCAGTTTTGGGACGTCCCGACCCGAGACGATTTGTCCTGAAGGCTTCGGCCCACTAAAAACACGAAACCGCAAGTTCTTATTCTATTTAGTTCAATATATGAAGGCCAAAACGTCTTGAACCGAAACGTCCCAAGACCGAATCGTCCATATCCACGGGATAAAGCTGCGTTCCGTAATATAGCTGTCAACGTGCCACGGTTGCATTCCCACACAACTTACTTTAAGGGGGCCAACCAAAGGAACAAATCAGCGGTAGAAATAGAAATTGGAATGGCAAGAGGCAAACGCAAAAAGTTACAATATATAACAGTACACCAGTGAATTTGTGAAATCAATTCCGTTGAGCTAAAACCATTGCGTGTGTGAGGTGGGGGGGGGGGGGGGGTGGGGGGGACAATAGGTATTTGGTAAAGTGGTTCGTTTTGAAGCCCACCCAGCTACAAACAATATGACTTTCCCATTCCAGGCTGACATGAAATGATTGCTAATTATTTTACTAGGGCGGGTGGTGGCACTAGTCACCACTGTGTGTGTGGGGGCGGGGGGAGGGGGTATTGAAAAGAGTGCATACATCAGTTCATTGTCAAATATGTTGGGATGGGTGTCTAGGTGACCCACTTGGCAACGCTTGTTATTATTTGCAATGCCTGGTAGGGTCATTTTGTTAGGCTGCCCAGGGCCCACCTAGGAGTGAGCACTGAACAGAGCGCTGGGAAATTGTGAATTAGTTCTTTTCACACCCATGTGTTAATATCAATTCATCATAGACTCTCTATGCCTGAACTTAAAGACCAGAGGTGGGGGGGGGGGGGGGGGGGGGGGGCTTGTGCCTAGAATTGGTGAGTGGTGATATTCTACGAACACTATTACATTTTATTTTCTTTTGTATTATTTTGTTTTGATAATGCCTGCCATTTATACACTTAGCACAAATGCTAGTGAATGCCAATTAACCCTTTACCCAAGGAATCGGCCGCATCCGCCGGCATAATATGAAAATTCAGTAGTTGAAAAAATATTATTTTTCAAAAACATTCAACAAAACCATATCATGTGGCCCCTCGTTGGAAGGAGCTCGTTCTGACGAGGGGTCACATGATATGGTTTTGTTGAAAGTTTTTGAAAAATTTGAAAAAAATTCTATTTTAAATTATAAATTTTGATATCGTCTGCGTTGGGTAAAGGGTTAAATCATCATTGAAAACATGACAGTATGGGCATTATATCGACACTACATAGTTTCTGTTGGAAACTGCAGATGTATTACTATAAAAAAACGAAAACCGACCTATAAACCAAGTTTTTTTTAAATAACCGAACCGAAACCGAACCGAAACAAGAAAAATAAAACCGCACAACACTACCTTTATCTAACCAATTGGTTGTAACCACCCAAGTAATTTACAAATTGATCAGTTAAAAAAATAATAATCATTTTTCCAAAAAATAACAACAAAACCATACCATGTGACCCATATCACTGATATGAGCTTTGTCAAGCTCATATCAGTGATATGGGTCACATGATATGGTTTTGTTGAAGTTTGTTGAAACATCTGGAAAAAAATGACTAAAGTAAGGGGGCGCGGTGGCTCAGTTGGTAGAGGTGCAGGCTGCAAGCCGAGAGGTCCTCGGTTCAAATCCCACCTGCGGCAACCGCGTTGTGTCCTAGGGCAAGACACTTCACCCCCATTGCCCACGTGGGGGCACGGTGACGCTGTGTACTAAGGCGTACTGCACGTCGATGGTGCACCTGTCTTCACCCAGTGCTAACGCTGCTTGTGTGCAGTTGGTATGTTGGGGAACTGACAGTTGCTCACCGTTGCTCGGTGGTTCTCTCTGGGTACTCCGGCTTCCTCCACCCGTAAAACTGTCACGGTCATGGTTAGCCATTGTGCAGAACGATGTGACCTTAAACACGAATAAATAATAAATATGACTAAAGTAAAAAAAAATTACATTGTGCACATTGGGTAAAGGGTTAAATGGGTTTCCAGATGTTGAGCAAGTGTTTTGTTTTATTTCATTTTGGTGGTGGGTGAGAGCACCATGGTAGCACATTGGTTTCTGTGTCAGACATCTGATCAAGTTCTTGTCTGACTTGAGTTATTTGGATCATGCCTATACAGTGCGAGTAGGAAGATAAAAAGTACATACACAGAACAACACACGCATGTGAATGAGTTAATCGATAATGCACTCATGCATGCGTGAATGCAGGCCTCTCATTTTATCCTTCCATGCTTGCACTCATTCCATATTAATTAACCCATTCACATGCACATGTCAGGTAATAATGATTGGTTTGAACTCTCCCTTCCAAACTTTAGAAGTAATTCTATACACAAAGATGTTTTTATTTAGTTTATTGTCATTGTGATAGCTTATTAGAATGCAATTGCTTCCATGATTGTAGGTCAATGGAAATTCCAAGTAGGTGGGGTTTTGTTAAGTTTTGACAGATTACGTGTCATCCAAAAATAGTCTGTCAATGATTTCTTTTCAACCAACCTAACAATTGTTTACAACAGGCTTGCACTACAGTGAAAGTCCTAACTCGGAAGTATACTCTCTATTTTGATCTTTCCCTAGCGATTTGGGAAAGAAAAGTGGTGAAAAAGCACCAAGAAAAAATAAGCCAAAACTGGGTCAAGTGCTATTGGCGCTCACCCAGTAAGGGATGGTCTTCTCCTAGAACAGATCCACGGCTTCATTTGTCTTCATAGCCTTGGAACTCGCTTAGAGTCCAATGCTGCAAAAGCTTCGACCACTTGTACTGACTTGTACAGTCAAAAGTGCCCAGAAGTAAGTTGCGCCACAGGCTGTAGGCGCGTAACCGATGATTGCAGTCTGGCTGAAACCTCCGGAAGAAACTCTTTAATACAAAGTCAAGAGCAGCCCCCAAGTCAGAAGACTGCTGGCTCTTGACGTCCGGTGTGTCTGACCCATCCTCCGAGTCGGAAGACACATAGCCCCTCACAGGCAAACTTGGGGGATCAAAATGCGGCCTGCTTCCCAATCCCTTGAGGCAGCGCTGCAGGGGGCACCTGAAAGCCACTAGTAGTCTCGCTGGAGGCAATGAGAAGGCTCTTGGAAAGAACCTGCGTGAGTAAGGAGAGGGCCTCGCTAACCTCATGGCCCATATCAGCTGGTTCGATGTGGGAAGTGTCCGGCAAAGTGGCTTCGCTCCTGACCCTCTTAACCAGCAAAGGGTCACGATCCTCTAGAACACCCAGCATGGGGCGATGGGTGGCTGTGGAAACATCTGAATGCTGATGCTTATAGAGGTATGAAATATCCTGAGGGTCTGAAGTGCGGGAACTCTGGAGAGTCGTCATGGACCTCTGAGGGACAGAAGGTCCAGGGGGCATCAATCCCACAAAACTAGCTGAAGGACCAGAGTACATGGACGGAAATGCAACAGAGTCAAATATGACCCCACCATGTACATCTGAATCCAATGAAAAACCTGCTGGGCTCGACGGCTGAGAGACCACAGCAGAGGGTTTGGTCGGCAGCCCCCTCCGACTTCGCCGAGTGGAAGTCAGGGAAGGCTGAGGCCAATATCCCATGTCCAAATTACCAGACATCCCTGCAGACCCCTATAGGGATAAGCCGAGGCTGTCTGAAACGATGATCAAAGATGTTACAGACGGAGTAGCAGTGGCAGCAGATACATCAGAAGCAGTTGAAACCAGTGGAAAGGCGGAGAGAGCAACCCAGCTTGGCTGCAAGGGAGGAGTCTCAGATGTCAACTGGAGAGGGACAATTGTCCCGGAACCAGGCATCTCTTCACTGGATAATTCAACAGCACCCGCAGGAAAAGACTGCACATCACCCAGGGAGGAGGTAGAACACTCACCAGACATGGTCGTGTCAGTAGATCCCAAACGACAGCATTTCCCTTTCCCGCAGGTGCAGGAGGAATGGCCCTGAGAATGCACCACACTGTTCATGGAAGTCCAAAAGGTGGATGACCAAGACCCACAGAGCTCACAGGGTCGATCAGAATAACACCCATTATATGTGGAACATGAAGCATCAGAATCATCCACATGCTTCGGCAAAAGGCATTGCCCACAAGGAACTGTCCTGGGCATAGCAGAGGTGAGAGAAGTAGAATGGAAGGTGAACCCAACAGAAAAAAGAGGTAGAACACCCCCCAACTACAAGAGGAAGGTGGCAGGAAATAAAGGCCCGGTGGGAACACAACAGAACCCAGACAGCCAAAAGGGACCCAGAAAGCAGAATTTCACCCTCAACGGAGGGAAGAAATCCTGCCAGAACTACCCCCACTGACACCAAACTCCAAAAATAGTAATCAAAAGGGTACACGAAAGTCGCATGCGAACACAGAGAAAATAATAATTACAAAAAATGTGGTTGAATGTTATCTAACGAGAATATACAAAAAACACAGCCATGTTATTTGAAGATCAGCTGATCCATAATTCAGTCACAGGAACATGGTGTAAATTACTTGGAATTATCACTGTTTATCAGAGTAAACGAAAGCATATCTCCCTAAGATGGCCGAAGAAAAAAGAATGAGTTATTGGTTACCTTCTGGTTCCAGAAGCCGTGGATCTGTTCTAGGAAAAGAGCGTCCTCTACTGGGTGTGCTCTGGTTGCACTCAACCCAGTTTTGGTTTATTTTTTCTTGGTGCTTTTACACCACTTTTCTTTTCCAAATTGTTTGGGAAAGATAAAAAAAAATAGAGTGTATATTTCTGAGTTAGGGACTTCCACTGAAATGCAAGTCTGTTGTAAACAATTGTAGGTATAATAAGAAAGAAAATTTACTATACAATTTAAATTTCTGTTTGGCATTTGTGTGTGGAATGAATTTTCATTTTCTGCATGGTTTAGTGTTGCTGCAGATGGGGCATGCATAGAACAGGCTTGTAATACAGTGCAAGTAGGAGGTTGAAAAGCATGTGGCACAATAATAATAATGCATTCTTCATTGATTGTGATCCAGCCTGAAGCCTCGTGTCTCAGTTGGCTGAAAAGTCTGACAATTATTTGCTACTTTTTTAGTGGTTTGTACTAGATATTCCAGCATTCTCCACTTTACTTTGTTCTGATAACATTAAAACTTGCTAATTTAACCCTTTACCCAACGAATCGGCCACATCTGCCCACGTAATATGCAAATTCAGAAGCTGAAAAATATACAATTTCTCAAAAAATTTCTACAAAACCATATCATGTGACCGTCGAGCTCGTTCCAATGAGGGGTCACATGCTATGGTTTTGTTGAAATTTTTTGAAAAATTAAAAAAAATGATATTTAAAATGATAAATTTTTATATCGTCTGCATCGGGTGAAGGGTTAAACTCTCTTTAAACCCCAATTTATTAACTGGTAGAGTGCTAAATTATTTTTGGCCATCAAATCTTGTACTCATGTCTTTGCCTTGTTACAATTTATGGGAGAGTGTGGGCACTCTCCCATAAATTGTAACAAGGCAAACCCTGACAGACTAAATAATATCACTTCAAAGATAATACAAAGCACATCCACTGAATGTGAGCCTTCAAGCTGTGGTACCGGCACTTAAGAATAAAGCCCAAATATGGGCTTCCAGCACTCTACCAGTTAATAAACAAACCTGCAAATATTTCTATTCATGGTAAATTTACTTGCTGCGTTGACATAAAATCGCCAAGTGTTTAAGAATTTATCATCACACACAAATAAGACCATTGGATGTGAAAATGTGTTTTACATGTTTTATTTAATTGGAAGACAGCCTGGTATAGTTACTGAAGGGGTTACATTTGATACATCCTTTTTATTATAGGAAGAGCTGGTAGAGTATCGATGGGACGATGTTATCGCATGATTACAAAAAAATTTTATGAAGAGGATATACCTGACTATGGGATACCAGAGATGGAGGTATGTCATATCCCAAGAATAAATCTTTTTTATTATATACTACTTATTAGATAGATAATATCTAAAAATGATTCTTTGACATCTATTGTCACTACACATATTGGAGAATATATCTCTTGATGTGATATGCATCATACAGTGGACCCCAGTTAACTGAATAGCCATTTTACAAAGAAAATTATTGTGTTGAAAAGAGTATTTCAGTCAACAGGGATTTGGTCACTTTCCTGTATTCTAGAGATAAATTGAGCTTTTAATCTATTATATCTTGTTTGACAGAGCTCATGGAGATGATGTAATAGACTTAATGCCCATATTGGCTGTACTGAGGTGAAATAAGTCTTTAAACCAGTAGTATTTGATAACGGTCAGAGTAATTTATTGACATATTACATGTTTTGTATTAGCTTAACTTGACAAAGTCAGTTCAGATTTTCTTTAGCACAGGCTACACCCTGTAGTTCTTGTCCGATGATCAGTAAATTTCATGTAGAGGTTTGAGGTCATGTCTAGATGAGAACGCCCCATTTTGGTCGCGATCGGTCAACTGTGATGGCTACGCAGGTTCAAAACCTGAAAACCTTCGGCACAGTCTACAGATTATATTTATGAAGGGATTTCATTGTAACTCGGTAGGATGACTCCGTATAATTCCTTTTTGGTCATGATCGATGAACCATGATGGCCACACAGGCATGTGACAAGATTTGTTTAGCAGTTCATATTTTGAACCAATTTCATTGTAACTTGGTAGGATGACTCGGTATGATGTCTAGAAGAGACTGTCATGTTTTGTTCATGATCGGTGAGCTGTTACTGCAGCCTGGTCATGTGACCTAGAGTCCTTTAGCACTTCTACGGGTTGTATTCATGAAGGGATTTCATTGTAACTTGGTTGGATAACACGATGTGATATCCAGATGAGACTGTCTTATTTTGATCAGGATTAGTTAAAAGTGACTGCTGAACAGGCATGTGACATAGATTCCTTTAGCAAACTATACGAGTCATATTTATGAAGGGATTTCATTGTAATTTGGTAGGATGACTCGTTTTGGAATGATTTTACTGTAACTTGGAAACTTTTTAGCTCACCTACATCTGTAAGATGTGTACAGATGTAGGTGAGCTATTGTGATAACCTCGGGCGTCGGCGTCCGGCGTGTCCAATATTGTAAGATTTAATGTTAAGGTGAATTTCTCAAACATCAGTGGGCTCAGGCCTTTGGTATTGCATATGTAGGTTGTAGGGGACTATTAGAACAGTATTTAACCCTGAAACTACGACTTTTTTCCAAATTTCAGCTTAAATTTTCTGCCAAAAGTTGTAAGAATTTGCGTTTAGGTGTTGTAAGAATTTGTGTTAAAGTCAGCTTTTGTGCAGATTGTGCTGGTTTAACATCTCATTACTGTTGATTTTCATATTTCAATAACTGTAGGTATTAACCCTACTGTATGCCGAAATCTAACGAAATTTTTCTTTTTTTTTCACTCAAAATTTTCATGTTTTTCTCGGTCTTAGTAAATTTTAAGTTGTAAAACTTTGTAAACTTTGTGTTTAGGTGAGTTGTGTTTCTATGTGTCTTTCCAAGCGATTAATATTCTACACTTGGGTTACTGAACTCCATTGCAGTAATATTTAACCCTCATTACATGCATATTTGAGGAATTTGAGGCTGATTTTCTGCCAAAACTTGTTGTAAGAATTAGTTTTTAGGTGTTGTAAGAATTTGCGTTAAAGTCAGCTTTTGTGCAGTTTGTGGTGCTTTAACTTCTCATTACTCTTGATTTTCATATTTCAATAACAACTGTAGTTATTAACCCGACTGTATGCAGAAATTTAACGGAAATTTTCTTTTTTTTCAGTCAAAATTTCCATGTTTTTCTCGGACTTAGTAAATTTTAAGTTCTAAAAGTTTGTGTTAAGGTGAGGTGTTAAGGTGAGTTCTCAAAGATCAGTAGGCTCAGGCCTTTGATATTGCTTATGTAGATTGTAGGGGACTATCAGAACAGTATTTAACCCTGATACTATGACCTTTTTCCAAATTTCAGCTAAAATTTTCTTCCAAAAGTTGTTGTAAGAATTTGCGTTTAGGTGTTGTAAGAATTTGCGTTAAAGTCAGCTTTTGTGCAGATAGCGCTGCTTTAACTTCTCATTACTGTTGATTTTCATATTTCAATAACAACTGTAGGTATTAACCCTACTGTATGCAGAAATTTAATGGAAATTTTCTTTTTTTTCAGTCAAAGTTTTCATGTTTTTCTCGGACTTAGTAAATTTTAAGTTGTAAAACTTTGTAAACTTTGTGTTTAGGTGAGTTGTGTTTCTATGTGTCTTTCCAGGCGATTAATATTCTACACTTGGGTTACTGAACTCCATTGCAGTAATATTTAACCCTCATTACATGCATATTTGAGGAATTTGAGGCTGATTTTCTGCCAAAACTTGTTGTAAGAATTAGCGTTTAGGTGTTGTAAGAATTTGTGTTAAAGTCAGCTTTTGTGCAGATTGTGGTGCCTTCACCTCTCATTACTGTTTATTTTCTCATTTCAATAACAACTGTAGGTATTAACCCTACTGTATGCAGAAATTTAACTGATTTCTTTTCTTTTTTTTAGTCACTATGTTCACGTTTTTGTCTGACTTACTCAATTTTAAGTTCTAAAAGTTTGTGTTAAGGTGAGGTGTTGAGGTGAGTTCTGTTTCTATGTGTCTTTCCAGGCAATTGATATTGTATGCATGGGTTACTGAACTACATTGCGGTAACGTTGCGCCCTTATTACATGCATATTTGAGGAATTTGACGGGGATTTTTGGGACTTATATTCACTTTCTTTAAAAAAAAATTTTTTTAACTTTTTTTTTTTATTATTTAATACTTTCTCATACTTGTTACTAGTAACATTAAGGCCAAAAAAAAAAAATCAATTGATTCTCAGGCAATTTTTTTTTCAAATCAATGAGGGAGGGAGGATTTTATTTTTATTTTTTATTTTTATTTCTTCCAGATGGTGAGAAAGGATTGAGAGGCAAAAGTCACTTTCTGATGTCTGTTTTTACCTGAAAAGCATGGAAAGTGCATATTGTAAAATGATATACAAATAAAACTAATTTTATTGAAAACTAAAACTGTTTTTCTTTATTTTCTGATATCACCACTTTTTGTATTTAGAAACAGAACTCTGACTTCACTTTTAAACTTTTACAAAGCAGAACTATTTTATGAATACTAGATATTATTGACCACCCTCGTATTATTTTGGTATCATTGTGAGTTATTTTGATTTTTAGTATGACCCATGGTGAGAGTGTTCTTCTCTGTAAGAGAAGGTATATTCTTTTTAAAAAAATATTTAAAGTGTTTAAAATAAATTTCAAGTTCATATAAGAAGCTGGGTCATTCATGGTTTCTGAATACCCTAACTGAGTTGAAAAGCGTAGTTAAAAAAGTTTTCGATATCCTTCGTAAATTAAGCGTTATTAACAATTTGAGTTAATTAATTTCTTTGGTAAATGACAAAACATTTCAGTTGTCTCCCTTTCCGGCTGCGCTGGGTAATAATACACTGTTCAGAAAACTGACAATTTCTGCCAACCATCTTTCACTGACACGTGCGATTGGTGCTTTGAAGGTCTGCCATTCTTATCCATCCAAATACCTGTGATTTCTATTGTAGCCTTATTACATTTAACCCCCTTCCAACAAACTTCACAAGTTTTCAAAGAAAAACATTCAATGCAAATTGCGGGGCGAATTTCAATGCAGCCAATTTTTCAGTGGAACAGAGCGTAACCGCAAGCAATTTCGATATGGACGAACTGTCTCCAATACATTTTTTTTTGTTTTGAAACGGTGGTTAACTTTTAATAAATTCTAATTAACTCGATGCGTGTCTTGTGTGATTCGTTGTTTTGTCTGGTACTTTGTTTTTAAATAGCCATTTTGTGCTGGTTGCTATCAGTTGGGGCGAATTGTTCGAACGACTACGCCATTGCAATTCTTTTCAGAAATATAAAATTGGGCTAGTTTAGGCTATTTTCATAGCCGTGTGACGGACTTTAACAGCAACCGTGTTTACTGTTTTTTGCGGAAGCGTGTGTTTTTAAAAAATAAAACATAAGAAAATACAGTAAACTGCCATGTCTCCCAAGGAAGTTTAGAAGGGCGACTTGAATTTCGCCCCCAATGTAAGCCAAGGCCAGAGGCTCTCACACTTAACACACGCCTGTGTATATTTACCTGTTTATTCGTTGGTTTTGGGCCTTAAAACCAATAGTCCCTTTTCAATTTCCCTGTTTCCTATTTTCTTGCAATGACGGTCCAAATAAAAAGGCCCAACGCGGGCCATTTTTTTCAACGCGGCGGTGCCTGAGAATCAATTCCTTTTTTTTTTTTGGCCTAAGGCTTATTTTAGTTGTTGATGTGATGTATTTTTGTTGGGACTTATAGTCACTTTCTTGAACGAATGTTTTTCCGCAACTCCTCTTTAACCAATGAATGTACTTCAATTAAAATTTCAGTGATTTATGAAAGCCTTTCCTAATTCTTATTTATGATTTAATATCTGGCCTCACGATTCATATTCTTAATCATAAACATTTCTAAAAGATGTATCCAATGATTCTATGTTGAATTGATATATAATAAATGCAGAAATATAGACTTTCCAAAGCCATCACATAAACCACATTAATCATTTGATGCCTAGTTAATGATTTATATTAACTAAATATTAGGCATGTTACATTGGAACGACATTATCAAGCGCGAATGTAGGTGAGCGTTGGGATGTAACATCCCTCTTGTTTTGACATACGTTAACTTTGGGGGCCACGTCAATCCTTTCCTTAGTTCTTTAGTACTTTCTTCACCTCAAATTATTCTTTTTGAAAACATAGCATGTAAGGTATAAAACTTAACATATTATCCATTATCATAATCCTTTCATAAACATTGAACATTATCCTTTTCATCAAACACTACACTCAATGAAGTTTAGCTGCAGTGTCTTTGAAACTTTCATTCATTTAACACTTAGAAGCCGGGAGTCGAGTTTTCTTGCCTGTGATGCAATATGGCAGGTAATCGGGCTGTGATGTTTCCGCTATCTTTGGGCTGGGGGAGAATTAAACACTAAGCTGGTTCTTCCAGTTAAGTGTCGTCTGCCTGAATAGGCAGATGACACTTGACCAGAAGCACCTGCTTTACTGTAAGTTTTTCACGGTATGTCATGTTCAATAAATTCATTCCGATTCCTCGGCTTCTAAGAGTTAAAGGGAGATGACTTGCATAAGCAGTAAGTTTTTTGTCAAATACTCCATTACACATTAATTTTTTTTTATAAAAACTATAATTTTATTTCACTTAATTTGTCCCTAGTTGTATTTAATTGTTATATTGTCCTTTTTCTGCTATTCTGTTTTATAATGTTTTAATAAAACATTGTTTAAACTAATTAACAGGAATTTACTCTATGATCTATGAGAAAGTAATAGGTAAGATTTGTCCTGAAGGTGTGGTAATGGTTTTGTGTTTGGAAGTTATATTCAATAAACAAGATTATTCAGTTAAGAGATATCCAATTGAGTGGGTTCCAGTGTACAATAGGTTTACTTTGATGTCACTGTGCCTTTTTCGGGTTTTGTTGTTTTAAGTGCCATTGGCCACAACATCACTTATTCTTTCAGAACTTATCTTCATGTTCAGTAACTGTTCTTTGATGCTAACTGTTTTGTTTACTTCAGTCCCATTTATTTTGAAAGTATTGGCAAATAACATAATAATTATTACATGCCTCTAGTAGGAAATACCCATCTGCTGCAACACTAACCAATGTGGAAAATGAAAATCCGTTCTGCACACATGTGCCTAACAGAAATCGTTGACCGACTATTTTTAAATAGAAGCGAAAATTCACTGGAGTTTTCTGCTAATCATGCACCACAATTACAATTTAATATGCAAGCGATAGCTAAAGATAGTAACACGGGTTCCCTCGCAAATTTGGTTGGCAATAAAATGTGTTCATTTTGTTTATAGTTCGTCCCCTGTGTTCAAATGTGTTCTGTGTGCCTATTGGCACATAGAACACATTGGAACTCAGGGGATGAGTTGTCAAATGAAGTGCTGAGTGGCCTTCTAATAATTGCGTCTATAGAAGTGAAGGCATGTAATAAACTCAGAATGACACGTGTGTGAATTGGTTAATTGACATGGCACTTGTGCCATTGTGGAAGGATGAAACATTAAGGCTATGGCCTCTTGTTTTATCCTTACATGCTTGCACTCGTGCCATATCGATTGACCCATTGACACGTGTGTGTTATTCTGATTATTTCCTTCTCCTTGGCCAGAGAGTGGAGATTTTTCTAGATATGCTTGCTCTTCTCCCCCATCCCTCTCCATTATTCATCAAATTTACGATAGTTAAAAATTTAAAGCCCTAAATTGGAAAAAGTTGGAAATTTCCGACAAAGTTCTAGTGGAATTTTTCCAAGCATGTCTAGAATTTGGCCGAAATATAGAGTTCTTAGACTGAAAAGTAGTAAAAATCCTCTAATGTACATTCAAAGTACCGTATTTTATCTAAATTTTCAGACACATTTTGTATTTTTATACTGTACCAATGACCCAGACATAGCTGGTGCTAACTCTAAAATATCTAAGGCCAAACACAAATTTTGCCCCCCAATCCCCAAAATTTGCATCTAAAACCATAGAAAACATGTCCTGAATGGCCCTCCATACTTCGCCTCCACTGCGCATGCAGTGTCAAGGACGTCCCGAAATTGGCGCCATTAATCATTCTTTGTTTGGCCCTTCATCAGTTAACATCTGACTGATCTTTGTGCTTGTAAATCTCAGTTTAAATGATGCCAGACACATAAATATTAGAGAAATGGTGATTCTAAGGAGGATATAGAAGGAGGAGAGGAAAAATGAGTGACAGAAAATAATCAGGGCTGTAACTTAAAATTTTTTAATGAAATTATGTTAAGTTACCTATTTTCGAGGCAAGAGCAAAAATTTTTTAATGAAATTATGTTAAGTTACCTATTTTCGAGGCAAGAGCCTGTTGTTGTCATTCTTGTTATCAAATTACACTGCTTGTTCAGTGTTTTCCTCTGTCCCTTTCCTTTAAGTCCCCCCTTGCTATTCTCCCATGCTTTTGGCATATTTTCTGTAATATTATTACTAAAATTTCTTGGGAGTTTTAGCTGAATAACAGAATGAATTCTGTTCTTTTCCCCATGTTTACGTCTTCACCTATGGGTGGTTAGGCGTAGTGTTCTGCATCTACCATCTGATGTTCTGCAGTTTCTTCCCTGGAAGTCTCTGTTTTGCATCAGATAGTGTATTATTGGTAACTGATTTCGGGCCAGGGTTATCAGTGCCTGGAGTCTTGTTTCTGGTGTTTTTACACTTCTTGTTTACATTGACAACAGCCCTCTGTGTGAGGGGGGATTTCTTGAAAATAATATCTTGATGTTAGTTTAATCATATCTAGATACATTATTATTATTCGTAAGTGTTGCATTAAATTTTTAAAATTTTTGTCCACACTTAGGCTTGGGATCCATTGGGGCTCAACGTTACTTTTCAGAAACTTGGGCTTTTCTAAAAAATATTTTTTCAAAATTATTTTGATTTCAATTATTTTTTCTATGTTAATGGATCATGTTATTATGTATTTTGATTTGCAGGGGTTGGTGCGAGTACTAGGACTTTGTTTTCTTTTCACAATGAAAGGATATTGTTCAATTGGATTAAGAGGAAATCTTCCTCTGACTTTCATAATCACTGCATAAATGTAGTCAGTGTACGCGCACTAACTCCTGTTCAGTATGTGTTATTTTCGATGACAACATGGGAAGCGTGTGTCACGGTATGTTAATGGGGAAATGGCCATGCCGGTCCTTTCCCCGCAGGGTCACTCTAGTTTATCAATCTCTATTTCAGACGATCAAGAACAGGGTGATGTGTCCGAGATGTCTTCCAAAAGTGTGCCTCCGTCGTCACAATTAATGAAGAGCTAGCGGAAAAGTGCTCATGGAAATACGTCAATTGCCTAAGAGGTCCCTAGTAGGATCGACGGCCTTTGACATCCGCTAGCTCGCCCGGTGTAGCGTCCATTCATCAAATGGTTCGGCAGCCGGGTTCGTCCGTTGCGGTCTAGAAAGGAGTTTTGGGTCATGCGAGCCCCATAAAACAACCAAGTGCACACCCAGTGACGGCGGATTAGAGGAGAGAACGGAGGAAGCCTATTAGTCCGGTTCATAGCTCGTCCAGGCCCATCCGGGCTGCGAGCGAGAGAGGCCCCTCTCTCGTACAACAACATCTGACCCCAGATGTTGTGGTACAAAATGTTTCGCATTCGGAGCATACGTCCGCCGCTCGGGACACTCCGTTATATAGACAGTCCGGAGGGACTGTCAATAAGGCTTCCTCATTCTCATGGCAGTGCACACGACTGCACCTAGGCTACGTGACCTCCGATATCCAGTCAACTTCGCCAATCAGAGAATACGCGGCGACCAGGTCACGCCATCCGGTAGCCAGGGACACGAGGCCTGTAGACTTTGGACGTTCGCATAGTAAAGTATGCAGGAGTCAACGTACACGGAGCTTCCAGCGGCAAAGCATCGTAAGACCGCTACTGCACAGGCCTCAGTGACGGACGTGCTATCCCGAATAGCACAACTTATCGCAGCATCCCAGCAACGACAGTATCTCTGTCGCATCATGTAATATCCGACGACGCTGGGTCGGGATGCTCCGCTGAAGCATCCGGTACGGACGTCCGAAAACTTCATAGGGTCCTACAGGATGGCGAAAGGAATTCGGAGGATTTCGAGCTTTCCCTTTTGGAACAACATAAGCTGCTGTATATGTCATCCGGCTTTATCTTCTAGAGGTTGTTTCGTCGGACCACAATGCGGCGATGCCGGATAAGAGACTGATAGCGTCGGTGGACACAAATATTTTTGGATCGGTTCAGGGACATCGTCCCTCAGTTCCGACACAGTCCAATAATGTCACAGGAACTTTTGAATTATTGAACGACGCTATTTATATATATATGCTTTCTATTAACAAGCAAGTCTGGTTTCTTGTTCGCAAAGCTCACCCGGTGTAGCGTCCATTCATCGAATGGTTCGGCAGCCGGGTTCGTCCGTTGCGGTCCAGGAAGGAGATTTGGGTGATTCGAGCACTATAATAGACAATAGTACACACCCAGTGACGACGGATTAGAGGAGAGATTGGAGGAAGCCTGTTAGTCCGGTTCCTAGCTCGTCCAGGTCCGCCCGGGCTGCGAGTGAGAGAGGTCCCTCTCTCGTACAACATCTGGGACCGGATGTTGTGGTACAAACGTTTCGCATTCGGAGCATATGTCCGCCGCTCGGGACGCTCCGTTATATAGACAGTCCGAGAGACTGTCGGTAATGCTTCCTCATCCTCACGGCAGCGCACACGACCGCAACTTGGCTACGTGACCTCGAGTATCCTGCCATCTTCGTCATTCAGTGTTTCCACGGCGAACAGGTCACACCATCCGGTAGCCAAGGGACACGAGGCCTGTACACTCCGGTCGCTCGCATAATAGAAGTATACACGGGGTAACGAACACGGAGCTTCCAGCGGCAAAGCATCGTAAGACCGCTTCTCCACAGGCCTCAGTGACGGACGTGCTATCCAAAATAGCACAGCTTATCGCAGCATCCCAGCAAACGACAGAATCTCTGTCAGATGAGGAATAATCAGACAACGCTGGGTCGGTTCGCTCTGCTGATGCATCAGGTACGGACGACCGAACACTTCATAGGGTCTGACAGGATGGCGAAAGGGATTCGGACGATTTCGAGCTTTCCCTTTCGGAACAACAGAAGATGCCATACATTTCTTCCGGCATTATCTTCCAGAGGTTGTTCCGTCGGGCTAGAATGCTGCGATGCTGGATAAGAAACTAATAGCGTCATTGGACACAGAATTTATTTTTGATCGGTTCAGTGACATCGTCCCTGAGTTGCCGACACAGTCCAATAATGTCACTAGAACTTTTGAATTATTGAACGACGCTATATATATATAAGCTTGCTACCAAAACACACTAGTCTAGTTTCTTGTCTGCAAATGCTCTAATCTGCCTTTCATGAAGTCTAGGAATAATTTGACGTTGGAAACGACAATGATGTCTAATAGACTTAACTTAGACGCTTTATCATATGTAGACCACCTTACTGAGGCGTTATCATTATGTCTTCAAGAGAAAGAATTCCAGGATATGATTCTTAATGAGATTTCTTTCAAGGGCAGTAGTTTTCCACGTATAACTCCGCCCTTCAGTGGCAACCTGGAGTTGGTTAGACGTGACGCAGCCCTAGCTACATCCGCGCGCGTGAATAGTAAGGTGAAGAACTCTCTCAGAGTCGCTTCGGTCTTGGAGAAGCTTCTCTTCGACGGCAACCTTTCAGCAATCTATGAATTGCTCGATATACACGTTCTCTTGTTAATCAAGTGTAACAAGAGATTCAGATTTGGGCAAACATTCGGTGGTTGACTCAGAGAGTTCCACTGTAGTTGCCGGATCCGAGTTTTTCGATTATGACGGATGCCAGTCAAACAGGTTGGGGTACAATATTGATCCCAATGGATTCGAAGTGCCAGGGTCCTTGGGTTCCGCAGTTTTTAGGCAAGCACTTAACTTCCAAGAAATGATATTATTTTGGCTTGCACTACGTCATTGGATGAACATTATTCAGAAACGCATGTCAAATCCTGTCCGATAATACGACAGTAGTTGCGTATATCCGGAACCAGGGAGGCACTCATTCGGTTCCGTTATTGAATTTAACGGAAAGAATCCTTCTGTTTGTTATAGAACACCAAGTTCTGTTTCGGTCCGTCATAATCTGGGTCGTCGGATTGTATTAGCAGACTCCCTTTCACGTAAGGGTTGATTGTTGCCGTCAGAATGGACTCTCAACAAACAGGTATTCAATCAGATTTGCTACCAATGGGAGCGCCCAGTGATAAAGGTTTTGCGACACAACTCACCAATCAATTGCAGACGTATGTGTCACCATGTCCGGATCCCCGAGCATATGTAGTTAACGCTCTATCGATCTAGTACGACGGGATGATAGGATATGCGTATCCTCCAGCGCTGTTGATTCAGCAAGTATTGCTAGGATAATACATTCACAATACAATTCTGTTGGTAGCATCTCTGTCTCCACAGAGACCGTGGATAAATTTACTTAGGTGTCTCCTGTGGGACTTACCACGAAAACTTCCTCCACGAGAGGATCTTTTTTCGCTGGGGAAATCGTGTCAACTTCATCACAACCCGCAAGGTCTCAACCTTCACGTATTCCGTTGTGCGGTCCTTCTTGTATGGCAAGCATTGTACAGGACAAGCAGTGGACGCGATTTCTAACTGTAGGAGGACCTCCTCTTCGCTATACTATGCGGCTAAAGTGGAGGGTCTTCCGTCGTTGGTGTAGGGATCTTCATGTTGATATTTTTGCTCCCTCCATACCAGACATTGCAAACTTTCTAGTATACTTGTTTGACGAGATCGACTGCAGCCAGTTACTATTAAAGGTTATAGGTCTATGTTATCTGATACCTATACACACCATGATAGTTTACAATTGAGCTTAATGTCTCTTTATCTAAGTTAGTTTGAAACTTTTCGATAAATAGACCTAGAATCCTTAGATTAATTCCTATATGGAATTTAGCTTGGGTTCTTATTAATCTAAAGCAACCATTTGAACCTCTTGAGACAGTAGTTTCAAATTCTAGCCTTTTAGGACAGCAATTCTCTTAGTCTTCTCTTCTGCTGAAGAGTCAGTGAGCTTCATGCACTATCTGTGGACGATTCTCACTTTCGTAGTATCGGAAACTCTATTCTTTTACTACTAATGTTGGATTTTTGGTTAAGAATCAGGCTCCTAATAATATCCGGAACCTATTGTTTTTAAGGTCCTTCCGTCTTCGAACGGGCATAGGCCTTTACTGTGTCCGGCTAGACCTTTATGTATTATTAACAGATCTCAGTTTATCAGTAAGGACGTAAAGCTTCTTCTGGCTCTGATGCCTAATAGAAAGGTCATTACGGTCCATTCTATTGCTAAATGCATTCAATTAACTATCGGTACTGCTTAGGATAATCTAGCCTTAACTCAGCAGTCTATGCTTAAGATTTCGGCTCATGAAGTAAGAGCTCTTCTACATCTTGGGCTTACGTAAATAGTGTTGCTATTATAAATTTAAGAAGGCTGCGTATTGGTCTCAGCCATCCACATTCACGAATTTTTATCTCAGAAATATCGAGTACATTTCTGGAGGCCTGCATTGTTTAGGTCCATTATCGGCTGCTCAGAATGTCGATCACTTAACAATTGCAACTATAGCTATGTAGGCATTATGTTCTGGCAGTGACTCCGTCCTGCTGCCCTCTTCGCTCTGGGCTATTTGACCCAGGGCAAGAAAGGGGGGGGGGGGAGGGTGTTCCCTTGGGTCACCTGTTTTATTATGAAAACAAGGGGATACCTCCCACAGAGTCAGTAATTCTGAGCTGTTACTGGGATGGTTTTAAAGTGAAAAGTTATGTTTTAAAAATTCATTCATGTCATAGTTTTAAAGTATAGCATTTGAATATGTCACGTGTCAAACGGGCGTTATTATACTATCCTCGGACACTTTTAAAAGATTATAAAGAGTCTCAATTCTCTGGACTAACTTTATTTATTGGCTTACTTTAAAAGTAATTAGTATAAGAATTATACTGGATGTTAATAGAGAATATGGATGTTATGATGCTCAATTATAGAAGGTATTGTGTCTTTCTAATTTATCATAAATAAGAAAGATACATGTAAAGCCTAATACTCCTTTTCTCCTCGAGGGGATGACTCTATTTTATATAGTTGAGCTTATTGGATTTTTCTCTATGTCCTGGGCCCTCCAGCCTTTTTACTATTCAGCTATGTCTGGGTCATTGGTACAGTATAAAAATGTTAAAAAATTTATAGTAATTTATATATTTTTTATACTTACCAATGACCCAGGCAGGGATGGCCCTCCCAGGAGTTGGGAACTCATACCTCCCCGCTGAGGACATAGCGCTTACAAGGCTTTGGTTGTAAGAATGATTAATGGCGCCAATTTCGGGACGTCCTTGACACTGCGCATGCGCAGTGGAGGCGAAGTATAGAGGGCCATTCAGGACATGTTTTCTTTGGTTTTAGATGCAAATTTTGGGGATTGGGGGGCAAAATTTGTGTTTGGCCCTAGATATTTTAGAGTTAGCACCAGCTATGTCTGGGTCATTGGTAAGTATAAAAAATATATAAATTACTATAAATTTTTTAACTTTTGGACACCATTTTTTCATCAAAAAATAATTTTTTTTAAGCCTCGAAATTTCAGACATCCACTCAAAAATTGTCTCGGACTGGTTTGGTGGCAAAATCCCAGTGAATCATAAATCCAAAATGACAATGATTTTCTTTTCAGTTGAATATTTTATCTTTCTTTCTTTGTTTTATGTTAAAAACATGTATTGTATGCACAATATATTGTACAATGGATATAGAATTATTAAAACAACATTATTTGCAGACATGTCCTTTATTTATTGGCATGTAAGTATTGTTTTCCTTATCAAACTAACATGCCTGATAAACAGACCAATCAAATTTTTGTTTTAAAAAAGTTTGCTTTTATTAGACTCCTTCGAGATTTGGAAAGAGAAAAACCCACAAATGTCATGTTTAACTGACCTTAAATGACGACAATAATAACAAAAATAACTAACGACTGAATAAAATTCACAAGTATATTTTTATACTGTATACCAATGGCCCAGACTAGCTGGTGCTTACCCCAAAATATCTAGGGCCAAACACAAATTTTGCCCCCCAATCCCCAAAATTTGCATGCAAAACCGAAAATTAGAAGTCCTATCTGGCCCTCCATACATTTTACCCTCCGCACATGCCAGACGCCAGGAAGTCACCAAATCTGGCGCAAACTTCATTTCTTTGTTTGGCCCTTGTCAGATAACAACAAACTGACAACAAACTCACATTTGTGCTATTTAAATCTCAATAATTATGCCAGACACAAATCAAAGGTTAATTGGTGGATCCAAGGATACAACTGGATGAAGGAAGGAAGAAACAGTGGTTTAAAACGTTCAGGGCTGTAATTTTATAATATTTATAAAAATTAGTTCATGTTCCCTAATTTCGGGACATGGGCCTGACGTTATCACTGATTGATTATGATCTATCCACTGTTTATTTAGTATTCCTTCCCTACCTTCCCTTGATCTCCCCAGTTAAGCTCCCAAGCTTTTTGGCTTGTTTTAATGAAATTTTTTTTACAGAAGATTTTTCTGTACATCCCCAGGGTTACGTCCTCACCCTTGGGGTGTTTGGGCCTTTTGGTCATGCATCATACATCCATTGTATCATTTTTTCTTCTGATGAAGATCTTGCTTTACATCGGATAGTCTTGTTTCTGTTACTGACTTTGGGCCGTGTTGCCTAGGGTCTTGATTCGGGTTTTTGTTTACATTTACAATGCTCTAGGTAGTTTCCTATTTTTGTTTAGGAACGACAGTTGTAAGTAACATTAAATATTCTGATAGTGTGGTAGTTAATTTTACAGCAGATTTTTATAATTTTGTCCACACTTAGGCTTTTTTGGGCTCATCGTTCTCTTTGGGAACTTGGGCTCTTATATAAGAAAATTTTTTTCAAAAATTTTTATTTTATTTTTGAGTTTTTCGTTTGGATATATTTATTTCATCGATTGTATTTTAATGTTATCTTATATGTAAATTTGGTGGTGGTACAATGACATATATTAGAATTTAGGTAATAATATTTATCTTATCGTAGGGCAAATAGAGGAAGCCTTTCCTCTATTTACATGGTCATTGTCTTGAGTATAGTTGATGTACTACCACTAATTCTATTCCATGTGATTTGACAATGTGGATGACGGGTGTCATGGTTTGTGTTAGGTGAGTGGACACTATCGGTCCTATCGTGGCGAGGGGACACTGCTGGTCCTCTCGTCAAAATGTCACTATAGTTTTTTAGTTTCTATTTACAGAGGAACAAGAACATGGTGTGGTTTCGTGACGCCGTCAGGGAGTGTGCTTCCGTCGTTGCATTATACTATAAGAGCTAGCTGAAAAGTGCTTAATGATATTAGACAAGAGCTAGGCTTCAAAAGCGGTTTACGTCCCTTGTCTACAGCTAGCTCAACCAACAGATCTATCACGCAAAATATGGGTGTTGTGATGCCGAGTATGTCCATAGCGTTCGAGAAGAGGAATAAGGGTGTAGCGAGCACTATAAAAATACGAACATGCTCACCCTGCGACGACGGAAAGGAGGAAGCACGGGAAGGAGGAAGTAGACAAGTTCTGAGGAATGCTCATCCAGGTCTTCCGTGATCGCGAGCAAGAGAGAGAGGCCCCTCTCTCTTATAACAACATCTGGGGTCAGAGGTTGTTGGTAGGAACTTGTGTCAGTTGGAGCTGACGTCCATGCCTTCCTGTCTGGGATGCTCCTTCCATAGACTGCCGGGGTCGGCTAGTCTTATAGCTTCCTCTACATTCGAAAAGCACACACGACCTCACAAAGTCTGTTGTCGCCAGCTAGCTCGACCGGTGAAGTGGTTACTCAGGCCTCTAAGAACTGTGATGCCGGGTGTATATGATCCGGGCTAGGAGATGATATAGGGTGTAGCGAACACCATGATATGCATCCATGCTCACCCAGCGACGGCGGAAGGAGGAAACCGGCAAGTTCTGAGGTACGCTTGTCCAGGTCATCCAGGACCACGAGCAAGAGAGAGGCCTCTCTCTCTTACAGCATCATCTGGGGACAGATGTTGTTGGTAGGAACTTGCGTCAGTCGGAGTATACGTCCATGCCTCCTGTCCGGGACGACCCGTCTAATAGGCAGCCGCGGTCGGCTAGTCTTATGGTTTCCTCTACATAACGGACAAAGTGATCTTTATATTGCGCAGGGCTATAAACCGCGATGAGTGGTTTCAGTTTCCTGACGCCAGTGAAATGGTTAAGATTGAATATGAGGACCGTGACACCGGATGTGTTGCATATGCATTGTATTCAGAGCTAGTGGAAAACTGCTCAATGATATTAGACAAGGGCTAGGCTTCAAAAGAGGTTTACGTTCCTTGTCTCCACCTAGCTCAACCTGCAAATCTATCACGTAGACTGCTGTGACACCGGGTATGTCCGTAGCGGTCGAGAGAGGATAAGGGTGTAGCGAGCACTGTTTAATCGAAGGGAGACCCCTCTCTCTCTTTTAACAACATCTGGAGCCGGGTGTTGTTGGTGTTGCGTCAGAGCTTACGTACACAGCTATTGTCCAGTACGCTTAGTTCAATTCTCAGCCAGGGACGGCTACAGTTTTGCTTCTTTAGCATCTACCAAGCACTCCCGACCGCACCTTGGCTGAGTGACTTAGGATTTCTAGTCTGCATCGTCATAAGGTCCATCTCTTGTGAAGAAAGTTGCACCATTTAGTAGCCAAGGAGATCAAGCTTCATTCATCGTGTCGTCCGCAGTAATAGCTATCTTGGACACCCTGTCCCAGGAGCAGCCGGCGGACAGACAATTCATGAACGCTGCTCCTCAGGCCTCTGTAACGGACTTGCTGTCACAATTGTGCAGCTAATCACTGTATTCCTGCTAAGGCAGAAGCACTCAACGTCAGTCTCAAAACTTGAGCTGTTAAATGGTGCTTAATCGGTCCAGTCATCTGCCTGTTCAGATGCTGGTGACCGTGATTCTAACTGATTCAGACGAATGATGAAAGGGATACACAAAAGGATAACTTTCCCTTCCGGGACAACTCTTGGATAATATGGATACTATACATTGTCATTTCCTTGAACTTGTTCCAATGAATCACAATGCTGCGACTAATTATGAGAAACCGCTAGCGTAGTTTGACGCTGACTTCATCTGGACAAAGAGCAGGGTAATAAGATCTCTTTCCGGTTAAGTCTACACAGACGTCACGGGTCTTCGATTGTGTAGACGACACCATATTTAACTTCCTGCAGAAAAAAGTAATTCGGTTTCTTATCTTCTTCCTCTGTATTTTTAATCGTTTGTGTTTGTTCACATACTTTTAAAAACAACAGAGGAAGATGTGTTGCGAGTTTCTCTGCGTTGAATGAGCAGGCTAAGATCTTAGTTGTAGCCTTACCTTCATCATTTAGCTGTTCGCTTGGACACAATTGAGAAGATAATTTCTTTTTCAGAGCCAATGTAGACTCATGGTCTTATGTACTTCAATTTTAAGTACTGTGACTCAATGTCTATATGGAAAGGAATTTTGTGGTCGTTTGTACTTTTAAAAAATTCTTTCCAGACCTATTATATATATATCTCTGTCTTAGCAAATGTTAAGTGGGAGTTATTATGATGTGACGAAGCCTTGCGTCTTCATCTTTAACATTTGACTAGGTGGAAAACTTGCTACAGGTCGCTTTAGTTTTCCAGACTTTAGTCTTTGATGGTAATCTTTCATTAATGTACATTAAGCTACAAGAAAGCATCAATACTCGACTCTTTAAGTTGGGGTCTAATTGATCAACACCAGCAGAAAGAGTAGGAGAGGTTGTCCTAGACTCAGATCGTCTATAAGGACTCATAGTGAAGGTATAGGTATACCTAAGTCTTTGATGGTAAGCTTTCATTATTGTAGGATTAAGCTACAAGAAAGCATCAATACTCCACTCTTTAAGTTGGGGTCTAATCAACCACACCAACAGAAAGAGTAGGAGAGGTTCTCCTAGACTCGGTTCGCCTATAAGGGCTCATAGCGAAGGTATAGGTATCTCTCCTATATATTTCTTTAGGTTTGTCTATACAGCCACTTGGATAGGGGGTTTACGTCTGTTTGAGTTACTGATCAGACACCCCTGAGATGGTGGCTCGAGGCTCTTATAGAGCTCGGCCCGACCGATTTTGACTGGAACTGGATAATTAGGTTATTTATGATTATCTTTCAGTCAAAAAGCGAGCGTTCGGCAATTGTAGCGAGTATAGTTCTTTAGATCACTTGTATTGTGAACTAGATAATGTCTCAAGAGATTAATGATAGGATACATGTATCCCACAATTCATTTTCATCTGGCTGGTTCATCTGTTGTTTCACAGAGCGTATTAGCCAGCTGTTTGGCTCGCTTTTATCTGTTATCTGACGCATTAACAGCAGAAAAATTTTAAGTGCCGGATGGGGTTGTGCGGAGTGGCTTTGAATGTTATTTCGATGGGTCGCTTACGCACATGTCCACTCCAGTTATTCTTAACTGGAGTGGTAGACTTTTTTCGCTCTAGACCTATTTTGTTTTAGAGAATCTTTTAACATAAGGTCAAGTTTGGGTGTATATTAACGGTTTTCTCAATTATTACGGACATGAGTTCATATATTGAGTTACAATCCTGAGTCCAAGGGTCTCTCTATGCAGGGATCTTGAGACCCTCGGTTCTTGGAAACCACATATTCAGAAATGATGTCTCATTGTTTACGCTACATCATTGAATTATTTCTGTTCATTTATTTATAGACGCAGATCAGAGTTTATCAGAAGAGAAGAAACTCTTCTTTTGTCATTAATTTCCAATAGAAGGGACGTTTATGTCCATTCTATTGTTAAATAAGTCAGTTAGCTATTCGTACTGCTTTGGTTATTTTATCTTCCAATCAGCAGTCAGTGCTTAAGATTTCAGCGCATGAAGTAAAGCGCTGGCTACATCTTGCGCTTATTCTAACTGTATGGCTATTACATGATCTTATATAGGATCTCTTCAGGATAGTTAAGTTTGCGGCACACAGGAATCATAGTTTCCATTATTTGTGTAGCCAGTATTTGGCATTTGAGCGCATACATTTGACGCTCAGCCGTTTTCATGGGAATGAATGATAGGATATGTGTATCCTTCAATTCATTTGTTTCTATTGATTTCATTGAGGTTATGGGGTCTGTTATTGAACATTCGCCAGAAGCTTCCCCACGAGAGGGTTTTCTTTTTCAAGGGAAGTTTTGTTCTTCACGTCATTCTCCGCTCTCAATGGCATTACGGAGTATGTCAGACGTGAAAGAGCTTTGTGGTCACTATATTATTGCTGTCTGGACCAGCAATGATTATTAATGTGGGTGAGGAGGTTTTGGCATATATTCGAATACCCCCCCCCCCCCCCCCCCCCTCCCCACACTCACACTGTCGCATATATATATTTTAATACATACATACTTTGCGTTTGGGTCGTGTTAGATGGCGCCCTCATAGGCATATATGCAGTTCTGTTGCATTTGTTTCTGGTGTTTATTTTCTGATTTCTAATATACAGGCACTTATTTAATCATCATAATAGCTGCTATTTGAGTTCATAGGTTACGGCATAGCCATTTAGTGATTGTTAGATGATTACAGGCTGGATTTTTATGCACTCGTGCAATGTGTGATTACGCTATCTCTTTGGTGGACTTTGAAATTATTATATATTTCGGGGGCGGTCTGTGCCGGAGCCGATTAATCATACCTACCTCCATTTCTAGATCCTCGTCTCTATTTTGTCGGTTCTCAAATCACATATTCTCACATGTTTATAGTTGTAGATACCAAATAGTATGTGTTGGAGAGTGTTCTTACCGGCTTTAATATTACAGAGGCCTCCTGTGAATGATCTTGAAGCGTGTTTTCTCTGCAGAGATTATTCATCTTATCTCGCTTTTGTATGTATATGTTATATTATTATTTCGCTGATTTTGTCGTACCTGTATACGCCGTCTGCAGTGCATATTTGTACCCGATAATGTTATTTTCCAAAATCATCGCTATAGCCTTGGCTTGTGAAGTGGCATTAAGCACCATTTATTATTCATGAATTAATTTTTGAGTGCCTGATCGATATTTATTTATATCGTTTCCGGGTTCTGCTTATTGATTCCCGAGCTCTCCCCTTTTTCTTTTGAAGATATGTTAAAAAAAAAGGGGGGGGTCATTTTGTCCACTTCTCTGTCTTATTGGGTATGTAACTATTAAGGAAGCTGTTTTGTCCATACTATATTCGGAGATCAGCTGCAGTATTATTGTTTGGTGTAGGTTTATGGGCAATTTTCTCTCATTCTCAATATGCCATTCTAATTTTTAAGGCCTAGTCCAGACTAGTTTTAAAATTGTTTATTTGTTACATCCTAATTAACATGATTTCATGCTTGGATTTAGGATTTACATAATTGGGATCCATATTAGGGTATGTCTCTTCTTTTATGGTATAAAGAGACATACATGTAAATTCTAATTATTCTAATTTTCTTCCTCATGGATTGAAGGATTTTATCTATGTTGATCTACTATTTTGGAAGTTCTAGGCCCTCCATCTTTTTACGATTCAGCTAGTCTGAGCCATTGGTATACAGTATCAAAATATGAAAAAATTTATAGTGATTTATATATTTTTTATACTTGACAATGGCCCAAACGGGAATGGCCCTCCCATGAGTGGGCAGTACTGGGCACTCATACCACCCCGCTGAATTATTATATTACAATCTTGTTACAAAGAATGAAGTTGGTGCCAGATTCGGTGACTTCCTGGCATCTGCGCATGCGCAGAGGGTAAAATATATGGAGGGCCAGATAGGACTTCTAATTTTCGGTTTTGCATGCAAATTTTGGGGATTGGGGGGCAAAATTTGTGTTTGGCCTAGATATTTTTGGGTAAGCACCAGCTAGTCTGGGCCATTGGTAAGTATAAAAAAAATATAAATTACTATAAATTTTTTTCTTATTCTAATACAACTGATAAAACGAATTACAAAATTCTACAATATACACATATATACGAAAATATACAAGAATATATACAAGAATACATACAAGAATACATACCAGAATACAATAATTTTCAAAATACAAGAACAAATAAATTAAATTACATAAAACATTTCATTACATCAATCACGCTCATTTAAAACAGCTGCATCAGTCAAGTCATTTTCATCGTCTGAATTAAAAATTTCAGACATTGCAGTCTCTGCAGACATGAATTTCTTGGGATCTATAAACAGTTCACAAGCAATGTCCAGCTCCTGGTTGTCAAATAGCATCTTCTCTCCTATGTAGTAAGCCTGGTTAATAAGTTTATACTCTGCTTCATTCAGTTGGTTGTTTAAACGAAAGACTTTGAAGGATTTCCTGATCATGTCAGTTTGTTTTTCAAGATTGGCGGCAGCAAATGTAAACCAATCAACAATATCTTGTTTGGAGGTTGGCTTTATTCGTTATTTTTCCTTGTTGACAATTTTTTTGATCCCAGACTGGATAAATTCTGTTCATTTTCTTCTAAGATCCCCCTTTACAGGCTTGTTGATGCTGACATCGAGTGGCTGTAATTTGGATGTGCAGCCCCCTGGTATTACGGCGGGAACAGCATTGCTCTTTCTTATTTTTTAATTCACCTTATCAGTCAGATGACCTCTAAAGCTGTCCATTATTAATAGTGATCTCTCTGTTTTGGTGTGTTTGCAATAAATTTCCTTCACCCACTCTTTCATCAAATGCTCGTCCATCCAAACTTTTTCTTGAACCTTAATTACAGGTAGCTGCAAATCTCATTTGATTAATACCCATTCAGAGATTTTGTCATCCAGGTCTTCTCCATAGGTAACAGGTCTCCCACTCTTGGATAAATGACCTGTAGATCTGTCTTCCTTCTTCATCAAAATTGATCTTTTTCCAGTCACTGAGCGTCGATTTTGGTATTTTCAGTTTCTGGGTGGCTTGCCGTAGGCCAATCAACTTTGTCACTTCAACTGCCTTCCTTCTCCTTCATATTGTAATTTTTATAGTGCCCCCTTGCGACAGTAGGATGGTCATTGCTGTCTTTAATGGCATCAATTTCAACAGTTGAAATCTCTTTGTGGTTTTTCTTTGTTGGCGGCGCTTTTGCAGCTGTTTCATCAGAATCTGTTATCTTTCTTTTAGCTGGACGTCCAACTGGTCTCTTTGCTGGAGGCTTGTAGGGTGTCTGTTCTGCTGTCGGCCTGGCTTCTTCTGCCATTTTGTATTTCACTAGGAATTTTTTCTTCTCGAGTTCTTATGATATCAAATGCTGGTGATTGAATGCTGACTTCAGTATTCGCCCTGTATTTATGTATTAGCAGTACCACATGAAGATAATGTCACTTCTTTAAAGTTTACCAGTGCCCTTTCAATCAATAGTGAACAGTTTCAACTGAACAAACAATTAAGCCAATATACACACCAATCAAAAACTGTTTGCACTTAATCACCTTAGAATGGCTACATTGGTCCGTTTTGAAAACACTGAAGCCAGCTCAGGTTTTTTAGCTCAACTTGACAAAGTCAAGCTGAGCTATTGCCATCACTTCACGTCTGTCAGCGTACGTACATACGTCCACAATTTCCTTTAGCACACCTCACAGGTCACATTTATGATCAGATCGCTTTGAAACTTGGTATGCTTGTTTAGGGTGACCTCTAGATGGGAGCTATCAATTTTCTTCCATTTCCATTAAAAAATGTTGCCGTGGCCAACGTTCTTAGAACTTAGTTTAGTCAGACCTCAATATTTCCCTTTGGCACACCCTACAGGGCACATTTATGATTGGATTGCTTTGAAACCTGGCATTCTTGTTTGGGGTGACCTCTAGATGGGAGCTATCGATTTTCTTCCATTTCCGTCAAAAAATGTTCCCGAGGCCAACGTTCTAAGAACTTAGTTTAGTCAGGCATCAATATTTTCCTTTGGCATGCCCTATAGGGCACATTTATGATCAGATCGGTATGAAACTTTGTATGCTTGTTTGGGGTTACCTCTAGATGGGAGCTATCGGTTTTCTTCGATTTCCATCAAAAAATGTTGCCACTGGCAATGACCTTCGATGAACTTAGTAAAAACTTAGTGCAGTTAAGCATCAATATTTCCCTTTGACACACCATGCAGGGCACATTTATGATTGGATTGCTTGCAAACTTGGTGTGCTTGTGTGGGGTGACATCTATATGGCAGCTGTCGATTTTCTTCCATTTCTGTCCAAAAATGTTGCCGCTGAGCTTTGAACTTAGTTTAGTCAGACCTCAATATTTCCCTTTAACACACCCTTCAGGGCACATTTATGATTGGATCACTTTGAAACTTGGTATGTGTGTTCGGGGTGACCTCTAGATGTGAGCTATTGCTTTTTTTCATTTCCATAAAAAATTATTGTCGTTATTTGTGCATTTGTGCATCAACTTATCCCTTTTGCACTCTCTGTAGGGTATATTTATGAATTTCCATAAAAAAAAACAAAACAAAAAAGCATTGCCACAAGCAATGACCTTCTACTTAGTGCATTTGTGCATTAACATCTTCCTTCATTTATAACTTACCAAGTTCAAGTTTGTCAAGTTGAGCTACAGTGTCATTGACACTTTCATTTATCTAACAGTAACAACACAAGCACATGGCTTGATTACTGTTCAACATAATTCATGGAATTCATGGAAACATCAAAACTTTTCAAGTACTGGTAGATCAAAGGTGATTTCTTCTCAGGGGTTTATTGGGAAAGTAAATAAAAACACAACAAACAATCGGTATGTTAATTTTATAATTTATGTGAATGACAAAGAAAAAGTAGGGAAAACTGTGTTGAACTATTGCAGTTCTCAGACGACAAAGGCATTTGGACGGCCAGCAAGTCCCAAAACATAATTAAAAATCGTTTACAGGATATCATTCTCGATCTTGTGAGCTGGTGCGCCCTGTGGCGCATCAAACTCAATGCCGCCAAAACTCAAAAAGTTACGGTCTTCAAAAAGCAAAGGGAAAAACCAGCAATCTCAGTCTAAACAGTCACGTAAACTCCATTACGGTTAGAGCTACTAAACGTATCAATTTTCTGAAGATGATCAGAGGTAGAAATTGGGGAGCAAACAAAGATGTGCTTCTCAAGCTCGACAAAACATTTATACGTCCAGTACTAGAATACAGTGCCATAATAACAAGTGACCTGAGCAAAACGAACATTCAGAAGCTACAGAGGGTTCAAAATTATGCCCTGCATGTGGCACTATGCAAACCCAAATTTATGCAATATAACTAAATTGCAGGGAGTCAGTGAGGATTGCCTCGCTACTCAATGAGAATTTTAGGATAGAGACTGTGAGGACTGCCTCGCATCTCTGCTGAAGCGTGATTGAAATGCATTTAATAAGACCTATATAACAAAACCCTCCACATACTCCAGGAAAGTGAATCAGAGGTGAATCTGAACAAACACTGAACCCTTAACAGAAAAACAAAATAAGCCACAGTAAATTAAAATTACTCAATAGAATTAAACTGCGTGGAGTCAGTGAGGATTGCCTCGCTACTCATTGAGATCTTTAGGATTGAGTCTGTGAGGATTGCCTTGCAACTCTGCGTGTGGGGAGTGGGCTCTGAAGAAACCCACCCCTCACCCCATCCATAGCAACAATCACACAACAGTCACAATATACAATAGCGGATACCTGTCTTTCTCTTTACCAATAACTTTTTCTAATTGAACATTCAGATTTTCTTGCAACACTCTTATCAAGAAGACACATGGCAATGGTAGACTTTGTGTAGGAGGAATTGGTGCAACCTACCTTTCTGTTAACATACACATGTAACCACCAAACACCAGGCAAGGATTGAAACAAGCTTGTCTGGCTGGGGACGAGTGCACATTTTATATAAATACACATTTGAATAAAGATTTAACAGCCCTTTTAAGGGCTTTCGGGTGTGTGTCTGTGAGAGGGTGTGTGTGTGTGTTGTTTTTTTTTTTTTCTTTGTTTTTGTTCTTTTTTAATCTCCAATCACCCCATCATCTGTTCCCCCTTAAGGCAGACCAGATGGCCAATACCCAGCATCCACTCTCCCTTATAGGCTGATGGATGACTCCCAGCTTTCAAAAACACATATTGGTGGATTTTTTCCTTTTTGTAACCTTTAAGGACAATATGCTGGGGCTGCTCCCAAACCAACGACTGTTTGGGTTTCTTTTTCTTTTTCTAAAATAACCACCAAACTGCGGTTTCAGTATTACCATAAAAATGCCCACTTCTCTTAGCAAACATGGAGCAAAGCTCTTGTAATTATTCAAATTCCTAGCCATATGCCAGTTCGAGGTTCTCGGGGATCTCAACCCACTATCCTACTGCCAGTCGCACACTCAAACTTAATAAGATTATTGGCTCTCGCTCCCAACTCTCGTGGATTTATAAGCAAATAAAGCTATAAAGCAAATAAAGTTATTAGGGTCGCAAGGGATTTGAATCCCACATCATCCCAGTGCGTCTTCGGCACACAGAAACTTTTCATTCATTCGTATGTTCATTTTTATTCATTCATGCTGATGATTAAAGTTGGCGTATTGAACAGCTATTTTATCTTTCCCATTTCCGAGGTACCCCACAGTAGTGAGTGTACAATAAATTTATTAACCAGTGCAGTGTGTTTTTCAAAATTGTTCAAAATTTTCACACACATTTGCTGTCCATGTGTATTTTGGCCATTTTTGAAGTATTTGGATGCTGGAAAATTTAATTATTTTAGGGCGTCCAAAAATTTAGATGAAATACGGTAGTTAAATTCCTCCCAAATATTGATCTGTTGTTGGAATTTGTGTCTAGTGGGAGTCTCAGTTGGATAATTTACAGACAAGGATGGTTGTAGAAATGGAATTCTGCATTGTAAAACCTGTAGTTGAAAAATTTGGCCTCAAGGGGAGGGGGTGCTAATGGAATTTCCTACTTGTTGGTAATCATGTAGTGGTAGCCAAAATTTTGTCTACTGAAGGTGGGAGTGGGGGAGGATGGGTGGGTGGGTGTATGAGGGCAATTGGAAATCTAAAGGAACAGTTTTTAATGAGGTATGCTGCACCTTAACCCTTTACCCAACGTAACGGCCAAAACCGGCCAGCGCTATTCTCAAAAATTGCCAATTAATTTTCATTATTTTTTTCATTTTTTGTCTCAAAAACATAGGTTATGACCCCTCGTAGGAACGAGCTCGTCGAGCTCGTTCCAACGAGGGGTCATAACCTATGTTTTTGAGACAAAAAATGAAAAAAATTAGTTATTCAAGAATTATTTTTGCAAGTGTCGTCTGCTTTTCATGTTAGGTAAAGGGTTAAGAGGTATATGAAAGACTAATTTGATTTGATTTTTTTTGTGAATATTTGATTGTTTTTCAAGTAGTTTTGCATAATATTTTTTGTTGACACTGTAGACATAATAATAATTACATGAAACTTCTGATTTATCTACACTTATATTACATTATTACATTCATTCTCACTTCAGAGATGTCCATTAGAGCAGCTGATTTTGAGAGTGAAGGTTTTAGACTTAGGAGAGCCTAAAACTATCCTAGGATTAGCTTTATCAAGACCATCTCCAATGTACATAGAAACAGGAGTTTTGAGACTAAAGGAGGTGAGTCGAATTTGAGTGATTTAAGTTCAAACTAAAACTGTAAAACAATGCCCATGATGAGAGAATCGATTTTGCTCCTGTTGGTAATTGTGTGTTATTTATTAGACATTCGATTATAAATTCTTTTGTCAGTAGTGAGTGTTGTAAGAGAACTGTAGCACAGGTGGCCCTATTTCTGAATATTATGCCATCAGCTTGGACCCAGTATGGTGTGTTTGGTAAGGAATTATAGGTACTTGTGTTTTATCTTACAACAAGAACGTACTTCCCCCAATACAAGTAAAAACATGTAGACAAAATACAAATCTGTATTGAGGCTGGCTACAGCACATGCAAACAGTTGATTTAGAAAGAAAACATTTTTTTTTACTTGCATTCAATTGGCATTGAATATTATTATACAAGTCGAGACCACCATTTTTGATAACAGTAATTAAATGATAAATAATTCACCAGCTCAGTAAAATAAATTAAACTAGATCATTTTTTGCTGTGATGTTTTTATAGAGGCTACCATGCATTAAATATTAAAAATAAAACAAAGAAACACACAGCTGAAACACTACTATAAATTTTAGTGGTTTTAGTACTACATGTAGTAAAACAATGAATGGAATTACATCATGCACAGCACAAGAATGCAATGCCATGACGTCATGATCTTCAATCAGTTCAGGTACACTGATGGATTGTCAAAACAGACGCCATTGAAAACTCTACCCATTCCCTTCATTATGTGAACCAGTCAAGAAAGAGAGGAATATTATAAGATAGATGGGTTATTACCACCATGTGGGTTTTGTAGATGGTGTATTGAAGTCTCAGTGTCACCCTGAGTCATATATTTACTGGTCCTAACGGATTTGTCGATGTATGACCCAGTGATGAGGTCTCGTCTTCAGTACATCACCTTGGAAACCCACATGGTGGTAATAATCAACATTTATTATATGCTACTTAGATAGCGAGAAATGTGAAGCATTATTTGTTTTTATGTCTATTGTCATGATAGATATTACTACAGAACACAGCAAGGGTGGAGTATGGGGGACTCCTGAGGTGGGGTTTCTGTGCACTGAAGGCACAAAAGAAATACATAAAAAACTCCACCATGTGTCTTTTATTCCTGTCCTGTATTCTCTACAGGTCGTGAGTTTTGTATTTATATCACGATTAAACTTTTAAATGATTGAAGCCGATATTTTAAAGAAAAATATCACCTGTGATTTGATCACTTTCTTGCTTGACACTGCTTTGTGTTGAAGGATTTCATTCACATCATAATGTTACTCAGACACTTAATGCCCAATCAGGTGCAAGAAGAATATTGTAAGATAAATTGGTTATTACCACCATATGGGTTTCTAAGATGATATGTGGGGGCACGGTGGCATCGCGGTAACCGGTTCACGCCAGATCACCGAAGTTAAGCAATGTTGAGCCCGGTTAGTCTTTGGATGGGTGACCGTCTGAGCGATTGATTCGGACCCCCGCGTTGTGTCCTTGGGCAAGGCACTTAACCCTGGTTGTCCACATGGGGGCATGATGACGCCGTGTTTTAAGGTGTACTGTGCGTTGATAGTGCGATGTCTTCAACCAATCTAACCCTGCCTATGCTGCAGCGCGTAGTTACAATGTTGTGGAGCTGGCAGCTGCTCATCATTGCTCGGTGGTTCTCTTCGGGTACTCCAGCTTCCTCCACCCGAAAAACTGTCACCAGACATGTTAAGTTTCAAAAACTCAAAATAGTGAAATTTTTATGCAACAAAGCTTGTTTTTCCATATAAGACAAAAACTGTAATTCTCCTCCCCCACCCAATCAATTACTTTATATAATTCATACTCAAACAAGCCAAGACCAATACCGGGTCTGGACCTGTGTCGCTGCATGCAATTGATCTGAAAATTAGATACACTATACAACTCATCATTATGAAGCAGCAGACCAAATATAAAATCATTCCCTTTCATAGAAGCCAAGAAAACTTTGACGGAAGAAGTGTTTCGGACGGACTGATGGATGTACGGACTGACTGACGGACGAACGGAATCAAGTGGTAACTAGACCTTCTCGGCCACTGGCGACGCAGGTAAAAATCAGGTTGGAAAAAATATGTGTAAAATAAATTCCAAACAATCCCCCATTGTGTGTAAAATAAATTCCAAACAATCGTCCCCCCCCCCCCCCCCCTCCCCTCCTTCATAAACATCCCATAAATTGAAATTCAAGTCAGAAAATGAGGAGGTGAAAAGAATTTTTTTGATTTCCTGCCCTCAGTACAAGTACAGTGCCTTCAGTTCTGAGATCCCCCCCCCCCCCCCCCCCCCCCCCCCCCACACACACACACACCCTTCACTAGCATGGTCACCAAGGATTTCAGACCATGACTCCATCACTTGTGGGATCTGCATTGTTCTGTCAGTAAGATTTGGTGCTTTATCAAGATGCAAAAATTTATAAAAAAGCTACATTTTAGCAAAAATCAACATTTTCTTATTTTTTGAGGAGTCACTAAGCTTTTGCCATGGGGTACATTTCCGTGGGCCCTTCCGAATATATTCAGATTTCACCAGGGTAGTGTGTCATGCGCAGTTCAAATGCCGTTGTGCAATTGCCTCGGTAATAGCACAGGGTCACTATACTGGGGTCGAGCTGTATTGGAAAGGTCCATAAGCCCCAATGTAGTTAAGGCCTCCCTGACCGATAGACCACATCTTGGAAAATCCAACGATTTCTTGGCATAAATAAAACGTTTCCAGTGGTCATGGACTTTCTTCAGAGACCCTTACCATAGGCATGGGGATATACATGGGATCCTAGCCCTGTACTGTACCAACACATACCGCCCTACTACTTTATAAGGTCTGTACCCAGACACATCAGCCTTGAAATCCCATTCTAATACCATGTCTGATAGTCATGAAGGTTTGATTTGCACAATTGCATACGAAAGGCTGATGGTTGCACAGTTGTTGTAAATCCTTTTTTTAAATTACACAAGTGTAACAAGAAGGGGGTACGAGGTGGGCAAAACATTTCCAACTCACCTCTATGTGCACCCAGTCGTAGAAGTACACCATTTTTCATGTGTTTGTGGGAGGGTATTATGGCTTGTACTGACCACAAAAACACCATTCTGAAAGTTTCTGCTGTAACATTTTCAGATAAGAAAAGCTCTTTGACGAGATCCTTACCCCCCCCCCCCCCCCCCCCCCCCCCACCACTCCATTCCCATTTACATAACTTCTGCAATAGCGATTCCATATAATCTTTCGGTCCTACCACTTTCCTACAATAAAATGCAATCAATCAGATTACTAAACTGTTACAGCAGATCATTTGTCTGTTTATTGAGGGTTAACACACTTTCGAAGGTCAGGGTCATATCGTGTTTTACGAATGGAGGAAGCCGCAGTACCCAGAGAGAACCATTGCACAGCAACAAGTAACTGCTAGACTCTCCAACGTACTAACCTGACGCAATGCAGATGAGCATTGGTTGAATGCACCCGTGCCATCAATGTGCCGCGCATCTAAGCTCACTTTGCAGCTGTACCCCTATGCGAACAGTTAGGATTAAGTGACTTGCTCATTGTCACAATGTAAGTGGCATGGACCACTTTCGAACTGTCGACCTCTCGGTCACAAGTCTGACGCCCCAGTCAATGAGCCGTCATGCTCCCCATTAGTTGGTTTTAAAAGATTACTATCACAGATCATTATTTGGTTAAAAAAGATAAGGCCCACTTAATCTGTTACCGAACAGATTATTAGTTGGTTATAACTGAACAGAAACTGTTAAAATAGATTTTAGTTGGTTATAACACGATGGGTTGGCACTAATATGCCACCGTTGAAAACAAATTTCAGCCTTAAGATAGGGCAATGCGCATGTCTAGAATAACATTTATTCCTCCTCATGAGGTGGATTAACAGAATGCATTCCAAATAGTATTCCAGAATACATTCCACTTGAACAAAACAACACGAATCGCATTCCACCTTATCTGCACATGTCCAGAATAACACTAGTATTCTCGAATGGCCCACGGAAATGTACCCACGGTTTTGAGGGATAATATGCAATTGTTGTGCTTATTTCGGTAATTAGACAAAACTTCAAGAAACACCTGCCCCATTTTTTATTATTCCTTCTTCAAATGCCAGTCAAATAAAAGAAACACGATGCAAATCATATTTCTTGTGATTTTGTAAACTTTCATTGAAGTAAGTTGTGGAATACCAATCACTTTTGTTGGTTACTCACTATAATATTTTCATCAATATCTCTCCTAATTTCAACTGTAGAGGTTCGTTTTTTACATAGGCAATAATTTTCAGTTATTCTTTCACACTTATGAATTATCTACAGCCCAGACGAATGTAAGACAATTTGTTTGAAATACTTTTTCTATCTTCCTAGTTCCACTCCGCTCATTTACAGTAGTTAGTGAAGTAAACTGAAAACTTGAGACTGAATATTTGCATAACAAAACATTGGGTCTCAAAGTCGTGAGAATTTGCCCCCCTGATCGTGAGGCTGGGAGATGGCATACAAAATCGGGAGCCTCTTGCCAAAATCGTGAAACTTAACATGTCTTACTGTCACGGTCATGATTAGCCATTGTGCATAAGTATGTGACCTTAAACACCAATAAATAAATAAATAATTCCAAGATGATGTATTGAAGTCTCATCCTCACCTCTGAATCATACATCAACGCATCCCAACAGACTCATCGATATGTGCCCAGAAACGAGGTCTCAAATTCAATACATCATCTCGTTAGTTTTCAATCGATGATCGGAATCAGCCACCACCACCGGCAGATTGTGGGCAATCGAATTTCAACGTCAACGGCTCCTGGAACATCGGTTTAACCAATTGTTGCCAAGCATTCATTTTGTGATGATTCATTAACCACATTTTATTATCTTCTGCAATTGTTCAATTGTTAACGTACAATGATGTCAATGATACCCTAAAAAGAAGTTGAGAAACAACCACAATGTGTATTCTTAATCTCTCCAGATGCCCCTTTATTTATTTATTTATTTATTTATTTATTTATTGGTGCTTAATGCCACATCAGCAGGTAAGGCTATATCATGGCGATAATGGCCGCTTAACAGGATATACAAGTTAAATGACATGTAAAGCTTACAATTGAGCATACTTGTGGTAATCGCTAGTTCATACTGGAAAAGTGAAGGTTGCACTCCATTAACTCCAGTCACAGTAAAATTACCAGCCGCACGCACTTGGGTGGTAAATGTGTCTCTGAGAGCTACGTTTACCAACCAAGTTTGCGCGACTGGTAATTTTACTGCACCCCCCCTCCCCCCCCCCCCCACCTCTTTCGAGCCTTGACTTGTTTAGTAGTGAACGGTATTACAATTCGAATCGGCATCAGAATCAGCAGATTGTGGGCTCAAATAACCGCTAATCGGTCAGCGACCATTTTTTGAACACTACATCTCGTAAACCCACATGGTGGTAATAACCTGACGTTCATATGTTTTATATGCAGCAATGTGTGGTTGACAAACATTGCTGAAACTGTTGTCACGTCAAGCTTCATTTTTGCGTTTGAATCATATTTGAAAAGGAAGACATTGCTTAAAGAAAACAAATATTTACATTTTGAATGAGACATGTTTCAGCTGGTAAGGCCTAGAAAAAATAGAAATCTGTTTCTCAGGCCCTCCCCCATAGTCCTTTTAGCTGCCTCATGCTCTTTTTTTTTATAAACAATGCAAACTTAGAAAAATGAAAATTAGATGGTTTATGTCAGATATTTTAACCAAGTTAAAAAATTTAAAAATATGTGCCTAGAGTTCCCCGCGGGAACCCCGGGAAGTGTAGCAGTGCCAATTCACTGCTGTAAACAGGCTCTGTTTTTCTGGTAAAATAGGACCCAGTCACCAATGCTTGGGAGGTGCAAACCCTCTCTAAAATGGGCAACATGGCTTATTAACGCTCACCCTTGGTCTTGAGTTGATACTCATGTTGTGGTCCTGATAGCCATAGTCCAAAAATATGTGACCTTGAACACCAATAGATAAATAAATAAATAAATTTTTTCCCTTAAGTACAACAAGGGACAAATTTTTAGAGCCTTCTTGCACTTAAGGGACAAAATACACCACCACCCATTCTATTTGTGTAGATTATGAGACCTAACACAAACCAAGAACATGAATTTTATGATGGCAAAGAAATAATTACAAAAATAAAAAATGAAATAAAAATCTGCCCGCCCACCCACATGCAATTTTACAGAAGAAACAGAAGATCTACTTTGTGGGGTCTCATGAATCATTAGTTGAAATGACAACATCTTATGCCCGAGCAGACTTCTGTTTTTGAAAAATAAGTGCAGGTATTTTTGGAATGTTGAAATAGATTTGAAGTGGGATTCATTTATTCAATAAGCTGAGCAAAATTAACAAATTGTTTGATTACTTTAAGACACAAAGGAAATAAAATAGGAAGTACTTGGCCATTATTGTTCAGGTCTGGCATTCTCAAAAATGCAGGAGGGCTAAAAATTGCTCCTCTCACATGGTTTAGTAGAGCGATTAGCCCTCCTCAAGCTTACAAAAACCAAAAGTGGCAAAATAAAGTATTACTATTGATGAATTCTGTCTAGTGAGCTTTGTACATTTTATTTGGTGATGCTAACAAGGTAATGTATGTGAGACAGCTACACTGCCCCTCCAACCACACCTCCAGGCCTTGTAATGGAAGGGTAGTGTGGTCGTCTTACAGAGACCACTTACAGAGCAGAGATCTGAAAAGATGTGGGTTTTAGGAATAGGCGGTTAGAGTAATCATTATTTTCTAAGGCCAGGAAGGCTAGCTTTTAACCTCCTTATTTTTTTTAAGGCAAGCAGTAGGCCTGCGGAAAAATCGCTCTAATGAAAATGGCAGGCCTGATTGTTTATTGTATATGACGTGAACAATGCTAGAAGAGATGTGAAGAGATTCCTAAGCTTTTAACTCTATAAGTAAAAAAAAATGAATCGGCTGCAGCCATCTTTGTAATTAATATGCCAATTGAGTACAGTAGAGCCCACTTAATTGGATATCTCTTTAATTGTATATCCCTGTTAATTGAATATCATTTTCAAACACAAAACCATTTACCATACCTTCAGTACAAATTTGATCTGTTAATTGCATATGGGTTGTAGAGAAAACTCCTGTTAATTGTATATAAATTTTTGTAATATGTCGAAAAAATTACTGTGACATGCACCAAATTCCCCTTATGTATCAACCTTTTTGGCCTCACTACATCCAATACAGGCATTTATTCTATTATATCTTTTTTGACAGAGCTCTATGATCTCTGTAAAACAAGATATAATAGAATAAATGCTCAGTTTACTTCCAGAACACAGGAAACTGACCAAATCCCTGTTAATTGTATACTCCTGTTAATTGAATAATTATTTCCCCGAAAAAAATTCGGGGGAATCTAGCCGTGATGTCGTCCATCTGTCCGTCTGTCTGTCCGTCCGTCCGTCCGGGCGTAGACGGAATTCGTTTCCGCTCCATAACTTCTTACTGCCTTCAAGGATATTAATGATACTTGGTATTATTATTGCCCACAACCAGAGGGTGTGTCGCGAATAAGGTTGGAATGGCTATCAAGGCTTTTTTCGGGGGAATCAGCCACCCTTTGGTGGCCATCCTCTAGTTTTCACTGGCAAAATGGATATTCAATTAAGAGGATTCTACTGTATTAAAAAAAAATGAGATTTAAAAAAAAAATCACCCAAAACATGTCTTGACCTCTCATTGGAACAAGTTTGTTGAGCTCATTCCAAAGAGGGATCACATAATATGGTTCTGTTGAATTGTAAAATACTGAAATATTTTCAATTATTCAAGAAATACTTGTGCATTATCGTACTCTAGTCATGATAAGTGAAGGGTTAAGGTTACCCAATGTAAACCGCCCGCCCAGTAAAACCGCCCAGCGATATTCACAAAAATCGCCAATTAATTTTCATTATTTTTGTTCACTTTTTGTCTCAAAAACATAGGTTATGACCCCTCTTTGGAACGAGCTCGTTCCAAAGAGGGGTCATAACCTATGTTTTTGAGACAAAAAATGAAAAAAAAAATAGCGATTCAAGAATTTTGTTTGCTGGTGTCGTCTGCTTTTCATGTTAGGTAAAGGGTTAACTGATAGTGAGCAAAATTATTTTTCGAAGCAAATTTGTAACATAAGTATTTTTTTTCAAATGTATAATGCTGCCAGCGAGGGAAGCCTCAGTTTAGCAAGATTTAGTTCATCAATAATTGTTTTGTTATTATTTATTGGTGACTGATAGAATTCTTCAATATATTGTAACAAAACAGTTTTATATGAACATTTCTTTACCTACTGCTACTCAATTGACAAGCTGAAGCGCATAGTGCTTCCTGCACTCTACCAGTTAGGCAATTAAAAAAAAATCTTGTTTCTCTGGCAACCCCCTTGTCATAGAAAATCTGCCTCATCACCTTTTTATGCCCCGAGAGATTCTCAGGAGCATTATGTTTTTACCATGTTCATATATCCATCATCTGGCATCCGTCCATCCGTTAACGTTTGGTTTCCATCAAATAACTAAAGAACCGCTTATTTGATCAAATCATAATTTTGCTTCTTTTCCATTTGGGTCCATGACAGCCATATTGAATTTGGTTTCTGTCCAATAACTGGTGAATGCTGACTCGAATCATTTATATTTTTAAATTATGCATTGTTGGTGTCTAGAGGAAGCTTCCTTTCGATTTTGGACCTGTCCGCTGAACCAATATGGTCGCCAGTGGCCAATACATTATGGCTTCCATGGTGGCCATCTTGAATTTGGTTTCCATCCAATAACTAATGAATACTGACTTGAATCAATTTCAGTTGTTGGTTATGCATTATTGGTGTCTAGAGGAAGCTTCCTTTTGATTTAGCGTTGCACCTAAGAGACTTACCTTCCCTTTTTATGACACCGTCAGGGTCATATGCCACGCTTTGTGTTGCTCTTGTTTTCACCTGGAAATCTCTTCTATGACATAATTTTGTACTACTTGTAGGACAAATATTTAACCAATTATACCTTGTTTGACAGAGCTCTGTCAAACACGATATAGTTGGTTAAATTTTCATCTACATTACAGGAAATTTTTCACTGCTGAAAACATTGGTTTGCAACATAGCAGTGTAAGTAGTTAAATTTCCAACTCCAACTATTTTCAGAACTGTTTTGTGAATAAGCAAAAGAAAAAAAAAGTCTCCCTCCCTCATCATAAAATTGAGAAAAGATTGCCTGTGAAACAAGAAATCTCTCCTGAAGTGATACACATTATGCAATGAGTATAGATCAATGTCACTGTGCATTTTGGCATTTGGGGTGTTTTAATTGCAATTGAAAAATGTTTTAATTGTAAGTAAAACATCACAGTGCTTATAATAAAAACAATAAAACAATACCAGCTGCTTTTGAGTTGGTACCAGAATTATCTTATTTGGGACTGCAAAGAAATCCAAAGTTTTCACGAGTATCTTTCTGCTGATTGTGAAAACTTATATTTCTTTGGAGGAGCATAATGGTGCAGTAGTCACAGCATTGGACTTTAACCCTTTACCCAACACACAGGATATCAAAATTTATTATTTTAATTATTGTTTTTTTAATTTTTAAAAAAAATGTTAAAAAAAAAGCATACCATGTGACCCACTCATTGGAATGAGCTCAATGAGATCATTCCAATGAAGGGTCGCTGATTTGGTTTAGTTGAATTTTTTTGAAAAATACATTTTTTTTCATCTGCTTAATTTGACAGATGCGGCCACATTGTTAGGTAAAGGGTTAAAGCAAAAGGTTGACAGTTAGACTCTGTCAAATGGAAACAATGCTCTGTTCTTAGACAAGAAACTTACGATTGCCCTCAGAAGAAGGGGGCACAGTGGCAGGGGCACAGACATACTATGAATCAAGGCATACTGCTTATATGGCATACTACATGTCAATGGTGAACTTCAACCGCTGCTAACATTGCTTTTGCAGCATTGGTAAGTTTGCGAGTCCGCCAGTTGCTTGCCACTGCTCAGTGGTTTTCTAAACATTCCCTGGCTTTCTCTACCTATAAAACTGTCCAGCCTGATGTGACCTGACTTAGGGCCCTGCAAATATTCTGTATTTGGAATGATATTCGATTCGATGACATTTTTCGATTCAAATTTGATTTGACAATCTGTGCCGAATATCTGTCAAATATTTCAGATTATTCTAGCATCTTCCTCTCTTTTGAGGCACACATCAGGCTAAAAACGGATTCCATCTCGGACAACTCCACTACAGTCCCGGCAAAAGAGATTTATCTGTCGCTCATACTTTCTATTTCATGGGCCGGCTACAGATTCATCCATCACCGGCACATGGAATAGGGAGTACGGACCAACATGGTTATGTTCCGGAGTTGAACACAATGTTTTTCCCAGTTGTGCTACAGATAACCATTCTAATAAATTTGATTCGATATTCGATATTATTCATGAATAGTTAGCAGTATTTAATTCGATATTCAGTTTGACTGCATTTGAATATTTGCTGGACCCTAACCTGGCTGTTGAAAATGTCATTAAACTCCAATAAAAAAACAAATACTTATTATGCCCGTAACTTGAAAAGTCAAAGGGGCATCTAGTGGAGACCTCATCCATCTGTTCGTCTGTCCATCCATTTGTCAGTTCGTACATTCAGTTGTCTGTTCGTCCATTCATTCATCTGTACCAACATTTTCCCTTGTATCTCAACCACTGCTACTGCGATTTAAATGATATTTGGTGTTGGGATAGAGCATCATGAGGGAACTGTATATCATAAGTTTCTTCCACACATTTTTGCCCGTTATGGCCCTTTTTCACTCTTTTGAATTAAAAAATTGTTTTGCACATCAGAGGCTTTGGCACACACTTTGCATTTCCCTTTCTTGTTTGATAGTTCCGATATCCACGCCAAAACAGTAGGTATCCTCTATCTATTTCATATCATACTTTTTTGTATTTGATACATGGTGATGTTTTGTCTTTTGTTGTTAGATTGGTGCTTTAGCTACACCCAGCACAGCTGTTCAAAATAAATATGATGGTGAATTAACATTCATTGGACGAGTTTTGGCAGCTTTACCTGTTGACATCAGAGTAGGAAAATTGCTGATTATGGGCCATGTATTTGGATTGTTAGAAGAATGTCTGATAATAGGTATGAAAACGCAAGCTGTTTTTAACTTAAGTGTCATATTGTAAAATTTTACAATTATCTGGATTTTTTTTTCACAAAGAATTTTTTTTATATGTGAATTCATGTTTCAGGGTTCCTGCGCCCCCTTGAATTCCTTGAAAGTCCTTGAATTTCAAAACCCCCTCCCAAGGACCTGGAAACTCCTTGAATTTTGAAGCACCTCCTGGAAACTCCTGGAAGTTTGGAAAAATCGAGTCGGTTGCTCACTGGATTAATTCAACTCCCTAACTTTTTTCCTTCTTTCCAACACATGGTCGCTTTATACTCCTTGAAAACACTTGAATTTCACCCAGCTGACTCCTGGAAACTCCTTGAAAAATTGATCTGGACCTCCTGGAAACTCCTGGAATTCACTTCTCAATTTGGTGCAGGAACCCTGTGTTTGAGAGGATTGTTTCATTTTTATTCATCAATGTGGGCAGATTTTTGTAATAATATGCAGTGGAGCCCACTTAATTGGATATCACTTAACTGAATAACTCTGTTAATTGAATATAACTTCCCAACACAAAACCATTTACCACACCTCCAGTACAATTTTGACCTGTTAATTGAATATAAGTTATAGAGTAAACTCCTGTTAATTGAATAAAAAATCTTGTAATCTGGCAAGAAATTACCCTGGCTTGCCCCAGTTTTCCTTTGCTTATAGACCTATTTGGCCTCAATACATCCAATACAGGCATTTAATCTATTATATCTTGTTTGACAGAGCTCATGGAACTCTGTCAAACAAAATATAATAGAATAAAGGCTAAGTTTACCTCTAGAATACAGGAAAGTGACACAATCCCTGTTAATTGAATACTCTTGTTGATTGAATAATTTTCATCAGCAAAGTGACTATTCAATTAACAGGGTTCCTCTGTACATTAAAATCTTTGAATATTAAGTTTTTATGTTTCTCAAGAACAAAACTTGGGAGTAACATATAATCACCACCCTGTCAGACCATTGATCGAGCCCCAACTTTGTTTGGTGCATGTAATCTGATCCGTTTGAAAAATTTTGTTTCAGCTTAGCATAATTGCTGCCTTGAAAGCAAGGGAGTTGATTGATCTTGACCCATGGTCATACTGACATGGTTGAGGCCACTGACAGAAAGACTTGGATACTGTTGGTCTTTGTCTTTTACATATAATCTTGGTCATATCATCATGGTCGAAGTCACTGATAGGAATATTTAGAAATTGTTATCCCATCCTTATAGGAGTATTGGACCTTTGTCAAATTTACAGATGTGTTATAACTCCAATAAAGCCAAGATTTGATACTTATTTCACTCAATATTCACTCTCAAATTTTTCCAAATTTTGTTGAAAAACATGACCACCAGTGGCCATCTTAGATTTGGCATATAAATTGTCAAGGTTTCCATTAGCATACCCAAAAGGCAGCATCTATCACCTGTTCTTTTTCAAATTTCATATGTAGCTTTGGTGTGATGTCTAGATGGGAGCTATCTTGGATTTGGCATATAATTTGTCAGTAATCCAATTAGCACACCCTACAGGTCACATCCCTCACCCCATCTTTTTCAGAATTTCATATGTAGCTTTGGTGTAACGTCTAATCGGGAGCTATCAGATTTTTCTGAATTTTGTTGAAAAACATGGTTGTCATGGTCCATCTTTGATTTGGCATCTTAATTGTCAACAATTCCACTAGCAGAGCCTACAGGCCACACCACTCACCCAATCTTTTTCTAATTTTATATGTTAACTTTGGTATGATGTCTGGATGGGAGTTGTCAAATTTTTCTGTGTTCTGTTGAGAAAGATGCGCCGCTGGCCATCTTGGATTTGACATATAAATTGTCACCAATTCCAAGAGTACACCCAACAGGCTCCAGATTTCAAATGTAGCTTTTGTGTGCTGTCTTTTCTGTAGAAAATTGAGTGAATGACTTGGCATTACTGGATCCTTCTATTTAGTTCAGTCCCCCCATGGACAAGTTGAGCAGCAATGTTTGTCATTGACATTTTCATTATTGTTTTGTGGCCAATAAATGTTACATATATTGAGCTGTTGTTATAAAGCTAGGTTTTTGGTATGTTATGCATATATTGAAGGCAAAGTTAGCAGATGTTGGAGTGTGGGAGGGTGGGAGGTCAATGCAGAAACCCGATAAAATCTATTGGGTTAAAAATCAAACCAAATCAACTGGGTTGATGGAATATGAACCCAATTGGGGGTGTGGGGGTTTAGGATGGTCAGTGCAGAAACATGAAAAAATTAATTGGGTTAAACATCAACCAAAGTCAACTGGGTTCAGTGAATTGGTGGGGGGGGGGGGGGGGTGCAGGAGATTAAGATGGTTAGTGCAAAAACACAAAAAAATTAATTGTATTAAAAATCGATCTAGGTCAACTGGGTTGAGTGAATTGGGTTCATATTCACTCAACCCCGTTGATTAGGGTTGGTTTTATACCCATTTGATTTTAAAAGTGTAATTTGCTGATTTTGGTACATGTACATCTTCCCACGTCATGTGTATATATATTTTTTGTATGTTATGCATATATATTGTTTTTAATCAAAACAAGTGCTTTTCATTAAATACATGTTTATTATCCTTAACTCTTAACCCGCTGAATATTTTCAAAATACTTTTTCATCAAATCTAGTCATGGCTGCTGTATAGCAGCCATGACTAGAGTTGATGAAAAATTAATCTAAATATAACAAGAAATCATTGGTGAAAAAATCCATTCAATTTACAGGGAAAAATTTGTTTAAATATGCCCAAATTATACTTATATCAGTGACAAGAGAAACCCTGTGCTGGGCAGGAATATCCGCCAGCAGCATGCAAAGAGTTATTATTATTTATTATTTATTAGGGTTTAATGACACATTTACAGCTAAGGTCATATCGTGTCGGTGACAGGTTTACGGGAGGAGGAAGCCGGAGGACCCAGAGAGAACCACTGAGCATCGACGAGCTGCTGTCAGCTCCCCCAACAACGTAACTCCGCCGCACTGTAGCACAGGCAGGGTTAGATTGATTGAAGACGTGCACCATCGACGTGCAGTACGCCTTAGTACATGGTGTCATCGTTCCCGCATATGAACAATCGGGGTGAAGTGCCTTGCCCAAAGACACAATGCGGGAGTCCGAATCTATTGCTCAGACGGTCACCCATCCAAGGACTAACCAGGCTCGACGTTGCTCAACTTCGGATGCAAAGATTTAATCAGTAACAATAAATACTTGGTCTAAGAAGAATTGGTCTAATGGTAATTGGTATTTTTGGAATTGGTCTAGTGGGAGTTAATCTAAAGGAAATATGTCTACTAGGAAGACACCAAAAATACTGCTTTTACGATCACATTCTTTTTAATGCCTTTTCTTTTTCAGAAATTTTTAAATTCATTTCATTTTGTCTTTGTAGGAGCAGGCCTATCTCTCAAAAGTATGTTTTCAAGACCATACAAGAAGCAGCTAGAAGCATACAGGTTTGTATTTTTATGGATGTATCTATGAATATGTCTTGCCTTGCTTTTCAGTGTGGATAATAAGAGTTTTTTCCATTGTTTGTACAAAAACCAAATAGTTTGGGGGATGTAAAATTTGAAAATGGCAGCTTTCAGAGCATCACTTCAAGGTGAATACGAGTCAAATTATCACTGGAAATGATCAATTTGTTCTAAAAATGTATATTCAAAAGAAAATCTAGTGTTTTTGAGTGGATACCGATCACTTCCAGCAATAATTCAACATGTATTCACCTTGAAAGGATGCATGAAACCCACCAGCTGAATCAGATTGCAAAGTGCTACCTGTACCGAGTATCGATCAAGTCACTTACGAGTATCAATGCACATCAGTTGTTTACTTTCATGCATCAATTCAAGGTTGAAACGAGTAGAATATCGAAGGGAATGATCAGATTCTTATAAATAGCGTATAATAAAAAGAAAATCTAGTGTTTTTGACTGGATACCGAAAATTATCTCACCTTCAATCGAGACAAATGATTATTTTGCTTGTGGAATCACTCATGAAAAATAATTATTTGGCTCGGTCAGTCATGAAATAATTTAAATATCCACTCAAAAACACCAGATATCCTCTACCTGCTGCTGGAAGATATTCCTGCCCTGGACCTCAAATGTCTTACCATTAGAAAAAGTAAAATTTGGGCAATTTACCCAGTGTAAATTAAATCTAGGTTTTCCCCAATGATTCCTGGAGTTAAATTTCCAAGAGATTTTCATCAAATCTTGTCATGGCTGCCTTACAGCAGCCATGACTAGGTTTGATAAAGTATTTTTAAAAACACTCATCAGGTTAAGACTTAACAGTGAAGAAGGAGATAGTACTATGATCAAACACCAGCTGGTGCAAACTCAATATAATTCAGGGCCAAACACAAATTTTGAACCCCCAGTCCCCAAAAGTTTCCTACAAAACCCCAAAATTCAAGTTATGTCTGGTCCTCCATACTTTCTTTTATCTGCGCATGCGCAGTATCCAGCAAGGTAATGAAATTGGCACAAACCATCATTCTTTGTTTGGCCCTAAAGTCAGTAACAATGATCTGACATCTGTGCTTTAACTCGAAGCACCCAAGATCACCGCCTCCAAAGAAGTGCAGGGTCACAAAATCAGTGGCAAGGTCATGGTGACTGTCCTTTGGGATGGCTCTTGAATTCTGTTGGTCGACTTTCTTGAGTGAGGGTGCACCATCAACGGTGATTATTATGCATCACAGTTAGGGGAATTATGAGTGGCCATTATCCAGAAGAGATGAGGCAAGGTAATGAAAGGATAACACCCCTGTTCACAATTTGTGGGGTCTTGAAAAATGTTGAGAAACGGCTTTAAATAGCCATGAATTTGGTCAGTCCTTGTCAAAACACTACAAAAGTCAAATCCTTAAAATCAAATCCAAATCTATTATACAGCCTGGCAATCTAGAAAATCAAGGAGTGCAAAACAGTTGCCCTCCTCAGATTGCTTGGTAGTGCTAATTAATTACACCTGAAATTTTCAATGCAAAAACCTGTGTGCTATTTTAGTTGTATTCACTTCAAGGTATTAATATTATGACTGAAAAATTGTACTACATTCAGCTACATAGTGAACAAATTGGCGCACACATCTTCTCATTATTCAAAATGTTGCATTGAATTCTTATGTGACTGTCTTCTACACTCAAAATCTATCGAAATGTGACACTGAATGGGTCATGAATTATTGCGAATCAGTGCAACATTGACAAATCGTCCCATGAGTTCCAGCGTGTTCTCTGTGCCAGTAGGCACAGAGAACACATTGGAACTCAGGGGATGAAATGATAATAGATTTTAAAGGCAGTCCCAAACCGGTCTGGCATTCCAGAAAATCAAGGGGTGCAAACAATTACCATCCTCAATTTTTTCTATGCGTGCAGAAGGCTCATGCACTCCTGAAGAATGCCAGGCCTGATTATATGTTGTTGTTTACTTGATTGATAATTCTTTCATAAAGTATTAATATAATTTATATTTACAGAAAAAAACTTGAATGGGCTGATAGCTCTCTTAGTGATTGCTTTGCTGTGCTTAAAGCATACAGGGTGAGTGTCACACAGCATTTACTGACTATTTAATCTCACATTTTTCAGAATATCATGTTTTTTTCAGTTTCATAAAAATGCAGTTTCAGTTCATGGCATTTTGTGTAAGATATAATATTTTTTGCATTAGCGCAAATAATTTTTTTGGAATAAAATTTTGTTTTTGTCTCAAAAACAGAGCTTATGACCCCTCACTGAAAAGTCCTTAATTATCTTGTCCTTTTGAGGGGATCTTCAGATATGTTTTTCATATGGAAGATGTAAAAATAATGAAATTTGAATGGTAGTCGATGCACTCCTTCGGGTTCTTGTCCTACATGTGTTAATTGGTATGACAAATGTTGGAGACAGGTGTCACGGTACATTGTTGGCGGTGAGATTCCTATGCTGGGATTCTCACCGCAAGATAAGTTTTTCAGTTTCTTTTTCAAAGAAACAAGAACATGGTGATGGTATTGTGACGCCCATCAAAAGTGTGCTACCATTGTCGCGCTCTGATAAGCAAACAGAGCTAGCTGCAAAGGTGCTCATGAATATTAAGCAAGGGATAAGGCCTCTAGTGGGTGTTCTTAATCCCTTGCAGGAAGCTAGCTCGACCGGTGGAGGAGTTATTCCATCCGTGGGAGTCGGGACACTGGGTAAGTCCATTGCGGTCGAAGGAAGTGTAGATTTGGGTAGAGCGAGCACCTCAAAATTAAAAGCTCACCCAGTGACGACGGAAATAGCGAGGAAGTCAGCAAGTTTCTTTTCAGAAGGCTCGGCGAGGTCTGATGAGGCCGCAAGCAGGAGAGATCCCTCTCTAACCCAACAACATTTGGGGACAAATGTTTTGAGAAACTTGCTCCAGTTGAAGCATTCGTCCACACCCGCCGCTCCGTCTAGACTGTAGCTGGCCTCGGCTACAGTGACGGCTTCCTCCGCTACGCTACAAAAACATACACGACTGCATGCTGGCTACCCAACTTCGGATATCTACCCAGCTTCGTGAAGATGGAGCCGGTCTTCACCCGTGAAGTCGGACCATCCGGTAGCTAGCGATCCGAGGTTTCGATCATCGGGATGCTCGGAGAAGAGATCCATTTCTGGATCTTTGTCCCAGGAGCAGCAAACGGCAAAAAAAAAGAAGACTGCTGCTCCTCAAGACTCGTAACGGACTTGCTGTCACAGATTGCGCAGCTGATGGCAGCATCCCAGCGAGTGCAAGAGCAGCCTCCCGCAGACTCTGATAGTGAGCTGTCAGATGGTGCTGGGTCGGTCCATTCATCTGCACACGCAGATGTGATGGACCGAACGTCACAGCTGATTCAGTCGGATGGTGAAAGGGACAAGGAAGAGGAATACCCTTCCCTTTCGGAACAGCATATGGTAGCGATGGATTTTATCCATCAATACTATCCTGAATTTGTTCCACCTGATCACCAAGCTGCGACTACTAGAGAGAAACCGCTATCGTGTTTGGACGCAGACTTTGTGCGGAGGAAAGAGGATGTTCTTTCCTTCCTGATGCAGTCAAGACAGGTGTTGCAGGACTTCAGCCATGTTGACGACACCATGTTTAACCTCTCTAGTGCTAAGAGGAAAGGCGGTTTCTTATCGACATCTTCCATAAATATACCGTTCCTTGGACCACGTTCATTTAAAACGGTTGGAGAAGATTCCAGAGAGCTCCTCTGTGTTTAGATGAGCAGGCCGGGGATTTAGATATGCCCCAACCTATTTCATTCAACATTTGCTCGGATGTAATGGAATGTGCTATTTCATCAAGTAGAGCAAAATTTGGACGTGATGTCCAATGCAGCTCATCTTACCAGAGCTATGGTGCAACATCTTAATGGAAAGGAATTTGAGAATGTTTGTTCCTCGCTTTGAGTTCTTTCCAGGGCAGTCATGTATGCCACGTACAATTCTGCCCTGACAGTAGTAAATTTCAAGTTGATCAGACGTGATGCTGCCCTTGTGTTGTCATCACTTATAGATGACAAGGTGGAAAGCTCTCTCTGAGTCGCTCCGGTCTCCGAACATACTCTATTTGACGACAAGCTTTCGTTAGTCTATGAGCAGGCTACAAAGAAAACTTCCAGTGCACTGCTTTTGAAGTCGGTGTCTCAACAACATGCTTCAGCAGACTGGGGTAAGCGAGGTCGTTCCACATCTAAGTCATCTAAAGGGAACGACTCGCGAGGGTACAAGAAACCCATTATAATTACTCCTGAGTTCGTCAGTACAGCGACGCAGGTAAGGGGTGTAAGTCTGATCAGGACTATAGGTCAGATGCCCCTAAGCTGACGGGACGAGGGTCTTCGCAGGGTGGATGTAGTTTCTCCTCCCATAAGTTGTACAGGTGATGGTCAAGACCTCTGTTGCTTGCCAGCTGGCGAAAGGTTATCAAACTTCGTGCGAAACTGTATAGCAGTCTCGGAAGATCAGTGGGTGAGAAGTGTAGTCTCGGAAGGCCTACTGCTATCATTCCAACCGAATCCCCCACTTACAAGATGTCTGCGTTGGACAAATCTTCTGGTGGATCCTTTCAAAAGAGAGTCTCTCCTAGCAGAGGTACAGGCTCTCTTATTAAAGGAAGCAATAGAGGTCGTCGAGAATCAAAATTCTCAAGGTTTTTACAGTCACCTGTTCCTCGTACCGAAGCCAGATGGCTCATTCCAACTGGTAATAGACTTGAGCTGGATAAACAAGTTGTTTGTGGCTACAAAGTCGGATCTAGCGCCGTCCAAGTTGTTCATTCACTTGGGAATGAGCTTCGAGACTCACAACAATCTGGTTCGTCTGCCTTTACCCAGAGCGAAAATAGTGAGTTGTTATGCTCACTTTTGTCTAAATTCTCACGCAGTAACAGCGAGGGAGTTTATGCGACTGATGGGGCTGTGCGGAGTGACTGCGGCTCTTATTTCGATGGGCCGTCTGTCCATGCATCCCCTCCAGATATTCTTGTGTGAAGACACATTTGCTCGAAACCAGTATTGTTTTTACAGACCTAGTAAAACAAAAGGTTCAGATTTGGGCAGATCTTCAATGGTTAACTTAGGGAGTTCCACTTCAACTGCTGGATCCTGCTTTTATGATAATGACGGATGGAAATCAGATGGGCTGGGGTGCATCTCTAAGTCCCGCAGACTTGAAGTGTCAGGGTCTTTGGGACTCTCAGTTCCTACAAAGGCACATAAACAGCAAGGAGATGATGTCAATCTGGCTAGCACTACAACATTGGATTTGTCAAATAACGAATGTCCATGCTCAAATTCTGTCAGAGAACTCTGTTACAGTAGTTGCTTACCTCAGGAACCAAGGTGGCACTCACTCTATGCGAATTAACAGAGAAGATTCTCCTATTCGTTGTGAATCATCACGCTCATCTCTCAGTCTGTCATATACTGGGTCGTAGGAAGCTACTAGCAGACTCGCTCTTTCGGAAAGGTTGCCTGTTGCCACCGGAGTGGACTCTCAACAAGCGAATATTCAGGCAGATCTGCTACCAATGGGATTGTCCCATGATAGATCTTTTTGTGACACACCTAAACAATCAGTTACCAATGTTCATGTCGCCATATCCAGATCATTGAGCATATGCAGTAGACGCTCTGTCGATCTCATGGGACGGGATGATAGGATATGCATGTCCACCAGCTCCGTTGATTCAGCAGATTCTGTTCAAAATCAAACAGTCTCACTGCAAAATCTTCCTAGTAGCACCTCTGTCATCACAGAAACCTTGGATCAATCTTCTCAGGTGTCTGTTATGGGACATTCCCCGAAGCTTCCTCCTCGAAAGGATCTTCTATATCAGGGAAGTCACACGCACTGCATCACAACCCGGAAGGTCTCAACCTCCACGTATTTCCATTGTGCGGTCCTTCTTACATGGAAAACATTTTACAGGACGAGCAGTGGATGCAATTTCTAACCATAGGAGGGCCTTCTCTTCGTTGAATTACGCAACGTAGTGGAGGGTTTTCTTCTGTTGGCGTATGGATCAGTCGATAGACATATATAATCCGTCCATTTCGTCCATTTCACTGATTGCCAGTTTCCTGGTCTACCTGTTTGACAATCTCAAACTGCATCCCATCTCTATAAAGAGCTGTAGTTCTATGTTATTAGACGCTTACGCTCACCATGATTACTTGACTATTGGATCAGATTCTACTTTATCCAAGCTAGTTAGAAATTTCTCTATTAATAGACCTAGGACCCTCAGATTAATTCCCAAGTGGAATTGCCTTGGGTTCTGTTGAAGCTTCAAAAAGCTCCTTTTGAGCCGTTAGACGATGTAGAGTTCAGATTCTTGACCTAGAAAACGTTTTTCTTAGCCTTTGCTTCTGCTAGAAGAGTTAGTGAATTTCGTGCATTATCTGTTGATGATTCTCATTACTGTAGTGTGGATAATAATATTACCCTCACAATGGAAGTGGAATTTTTGGTTAAGAATCGGATTCCGGATAAGCGGCTGGAGCGTATTGTCATTAAGGCTTTACTGTCCTCGGATAACCGTAGACCCTTGCTGTGTCCAGTCAGAGCAATGCGCATTTATAAATATTGATCAGATTTTATTAGAAAGGGAAGAAAACGTTTCTTTCTTTCTCTGATTCCTAACAGAAAAGATATATCTATTCATTCTATTGCTAGATGGATTCAGCTGGCAATATTTATTGCCTATGGAGTCTATCTTCGGATCAACGTTCTATCAACAAGATTTCAGCTCATGAGATTAGAGCACTGTCCACTTCTTGGGCTTATTCTAAGAGTATAGCCATTACTGCTCTTATGAAGGCTGCATACTGGACACAGCCTTCTTCATTTACCAAGTTTTACGTTAGAAATTTAGAGTCCATCTCCAGTGACCTTAGATCTTTGAGTCCTCTTTCTGTTGCTCAGAATGTCGTCCATTAATGTTTCATCTATAATGTCTTTAGGCAGTCTGCTCGAGCACTGATGCTGTTTCGTTGCCCTCTTCGTTCTGTGGAATTTTACCTCAGAACAAGGGGAAGGGGGGATGTTTTTTTCCTTATGATTATCTGTTTTTTTCGTGGAAAGCAAGGGAATACTTCCTCCAGAGACAGTAGTCCAGTGTCGGTGATGGGTAGTTTTAATGTGTAGCTCGGTGTGAAGCAATAACTATGTCTCATTTATGTACTGTTTTTAAAGTGTAGCTCACTGTGAAGCATTTGTATATGTTACGTGTCATACGAGCGTTAATATACAATCCTCAGACACTTTTAAATGAGTATAAAGCATCTCATTGGCTGGCCTAGCTTTATATATTGGTTTCCTTCACCGAACTGGTTATGCTGGCATTAAATGGAGAAATTATGGAATTCTCAATTACATTGGTGGCATTATGTCCTTCTCTTTTCTTATAAAAGAGAAGGACATATGTAATTCCTATGTCTTCTCCTATTCTCCTGAGGGAGCTATCCTTTATCGAAGTAATTGAGAGATTGGATTTTCCCTTAAGTCCGATGCTTGCAAATTTTTTCCGCAGACACTTTTGGCCAAAATTGTATACCATAATCAGTGAAGTATCATTCAAGAACCAATAAAAAGACACTCAAGTTATCAGGGGGCACCTAACATGGGTTATGTACGATTATAAAACTGTTATTGTGGCTGAGCTATGATTCGGCTTATAGTGATACAATACATGACATATTGAATAATGCAAGTTAAAATGCATCACTCATTGCAATTATCAAACACTGCACTCTAAGGATAAGTTATCTTGAGGGTGTTCCGTTTGATTAAATTTCTAATATGTTCACACTGGTGAGATCGGCTGGCTTAGATGAGCAAAGACAATTATGTGAAGTCAGGAACAATTACAGATTTCAGCTGCAGGAACAATTCTGTACAACGATGTATCCAGACCTATTACGAAAACACCAATGACTCTTATTGCCATTGTAGGAAGTATGTAACACAAAAACTACTAAACATTGAACCTGATTGAACTGCTAATTTATTTCAAACACATCTGAGAACACAGGTGTGAACAAAATCATGTACCAGACCTTCTAGGGCTGGACTTAAAATAAGTAATAAATCCCCTCCCCCCAACCCAGCCATGCCCCACCCAAACCTTAGTCAAAAAATAAACAAATACTTAAATGACTAAACTCATTGCTTTTTGCATACATATACCGTGGAACCTCTCTTGAGAGACCAACATTTATTTTTATACTGTACCAATGACCCAGACATAGCTGGTGCTAACTCTTAAAATATAGGGCCAAACACAAATTTTGCCCCCCAATCCCCAAAATTTGCATCTAAAACTAAAGAAAACATGTCCTGAAAGGCCCTCCACACTTCGCCCCTACTGCGCATGCGCAGTGTCAAGGACGTTCCGAAATTGGCGCCATTTATCATTCTAAGTTTGGCCCTTCATCAGTTAACATCTGACTGATCTTTGTGCTTTTAAATCTCAGTTTAAATGATGCCAGACACATAAATATTAGTGAAATGGTGATTCTAAGGAGGATAGAAAAGGAGGAGAGGAAAAGAATGTGTGACAGAATATTATCAGGGCTGTAACTTAAAATTTTTTAATGAAATTATGTTAAGTTACCTATTTTCAAGGCAGCAGCCATTTTGTTGTCATTCTGATTATTTAGTTACACTGTTTTTTCAAGTGTTTTTCCTCTCTCCCTGTCCTTTAAGTTCCCCCTTGCTATTCTCCCATGCTTTTGGCATAATTTCTGTAATTATTATTACTAAAATTTCTTGGGAGTTTTAGCTGAATAACAGAATGAATTCTGTTCTTTCCCCATGTTTACGTCTTCACCTACGGGTGGTTAGGCGTTGTGTTCTGCATCTACCATCTGATGTTCTGCAGTTTCTTCCCTGGAAGTCTCTGTTTTGCATCAGATGGTGTATTTTTGGTAACTGATTTCGGGCCTGGGTGCCTGGAGTCTTATTTTAGTGTTTTTACACTCATTGTTTACATTTACAACAGCCCTCTGTGTGAGGGGGGGATTTCTAAATAATAATATCTTTATGTTATTTTAATCATAACTAGATACATTATTATTGTTCGTAAGTGTTGAATAAATTGTTTAAAATATTTTTAAAATTTTTGTCCACACTTAGGCTTGGGATCCATTGGGGCTCAACGTTACTTTTCAGAAACTTGGGCTGTTCTGAAAAAATATTTTTTCAAAATATTTTGATTTCAATTATTTTTTCTATATTAATGGATCATATTATTATTATGTATTTTGATTGCCAGGGGTTAGTGCGAGTACCAGGACTTGTTTTCTTTTCACATTGAAAGGATATTGATCAATTGTTTTAAGAGGAAGTCTTCCTCTGACCTTATTATCATTCTATATGTGGTCAGTGTACTCGCATTAACTCCTGTTCTGTATCGTATGATTTCGATGACAATATGGGAAGCGTATGTCACGGTATGTTGTTGGGGATTTGGACACTCCGGTCCTTTCCCCGCAGGGTCACTCTACTTTATCAATTTCTATTTCAGACGATCAAGATTAGGGTGATGTATCTGTGATGTCTTCCTACAGTGTGCCTCCGTCGTCACAATTAATGAAGGGCTAGCGGAAAAGTGCTCATGTAATACGCCAATTGCCTAAGAGGACCCTAGTAGGTTCGACGGCCTTTGACGTCCGCTAGCTCGCCCGGTGTAGCGTCCATTCACCGAATGGTTCGGCAGCCGGGTTCGTCCGTTGCGGTCTAGAAGGAATTTTGGGGTGATGCGAGCACTATAAAATTAACTTAATGCACACCCAGTGACGGCGGATCGGAGGGAGAACGGAGGAAGCCTTTTAGTCCGGTTCATAGCTCGTTCCGGTCCATCCGGACGGCAAGCGAGAGAGGCCCCTCTCTCGTTCAACAACATCTGGCCCCAGATGTTGTGGTACAAATGTGTCGTTAGCGGAGCATACGTCCGTCGCTCGGGACGCTCCGTTGTATAGGCAGTCCGCTGAGACTGCTAAGGCTTCCTCTTCTCGTCAGCGCACACGACCGCACCTTGGCTGCGTGACCGCCGATATATTACCAGCTTCGCCGATCAAGGATTCTTCGGCGACCAGGTCACACCATCCGGCAGCCAGGGATTCGAGACCGATGGACTCCGGACGTTCGCATAGGAAAAGTATGCGGGAGCCATCTGATGCGGAGCTGCCCTCGGCGAAGCAGCGATAGACTGCGCCTCCGCAGGTCTCGACGCCGGACATTCTTGTGCACATAGCACAGCTTATCGCAGCATCCCAGCAGCCGACAGAAACGGTGTCGGATCGAGAATTATCCGACAGCGCTGGGTTGGTAACCGGGGACTCGAGGCCTGCAGACTCCGGACGTTCGCATAGGAAGTGTGCGGGAGTCAACGTACACGGAGCTTCCAGCGGCAATGCATCGTAAGTCCGCTACTGTACAGGCCTCGGGAACGGACGTGCTTTCCTTAATAGCACAGTTTATCGCAGCATCCCAGCATCAACTGAATCTGTCGCATATATTTTATCCGACGATGCTGGGTCGGGACGCTCCGCGGAAGCGGGTACGGACGTCCGAAAGTTTCATCCGGTCCGACGGGATACCGAAAGGGATTCGGTGGATTTCAAGCTTTCCCTTTCGGAACAACATATGCTGCGATGCCGGATAAGAAACTGATAGCGTCGGTGGAAATTTTTGGTTCGGTTCAGGGACATCGTCCCTCAGTTCCGACATAGTCCAATAATGTCACACAAACTTTCGAATTATTGAACGACGCTATATATATTATTATTTTATGCTTGCTATCCAAGCATTTCTGGTTTCTTGTTCGAAGAGTTATGGAGATGTCTTTCAAAAGTGTGCCTCTGTCGTCATAGTTAATGAAGAGTTAGCGGCAATAAGTGCTCATGGAATATGTCTATCGCTTACGGAGTGACATTCGCTAGCTCACCCGGTGTAGCGTACATTCATCGAATGGTTCGGCTGCCGGGTTCGTCCGTTGCGGTCTAGGAAGGAGATTTGGGTGATGCGAGCACTTTAATTACTTTAGTACTCACCCAGTGACGGCAGATTGAGGACAGATCGGAGGAAGCCAACAACATAGGGGACCGCATGTTGTGGTTCAGATATTTTACATTCGGAGCATATGTCCGTTGCTCGGGACGCTCCGTTATATTGACAGTCCGAGAGACTGTCTTTAATGCTTCCTCATCCTCACAGCAGGGCACACGACCGCACATTGGCTACGTGACCTCGAGTATCCGATCAGTTTCGGCATTCAGTGATTCCACAGCGAATAGGTCGCGCCATCCGGTAGCCAAGGGACACGAGGCCTATACACTCCGTTCGCTCGCATATTGGAAGTATGCACGGGGTAACGATCTCGGAGCTTCCTGCGGCAATGCATCGTAAGACCGCTGCTCCTCAGGCCTCAGTGACGGACGTGCTATCCGAGTTAGCACAGTTGTTTCGCAGCATCCCAGCAATTGACGGTTTCTCGGTCGAATCAGGAATTATCCGACGGCGCTGGGTCGGTGCGGTCCGCGGTTGCATCAAGCTACGGACGACCGAACGCTTTATAGGGTCCGACAGGATGGCGAAAGGGATTCGAAAGATTTCGAGTTTTCCCTTTAGTAGTATCGGAAGATGCCTTTCATATCTTCTGGCATTTCTTCCAGTGATTATTTTTCGGACTTCATTGCTGCGATCTTGGATAAGAGACTTATAGCGTCATTGGACTCAGATTTTTCGATCGGTACAGGGACTTTGTCCCTGACTTACCGACGCAGTCCAATATTGTCATTACAACATGTTTTATTTTTCGACGCTATATATTTATATATATATACAAGCCTGCTACTAAGCATGATAGTTTAGTTTCTTGTCCGCGTGGCTCATTTCTGCCATTTTATCTTTTTTACATATAGTTTATTTTGGCAGAGCAGGGCATACCGAGAGTTCATATGCGTCTAGACGGTGTGATTAAAGACTGCATATATTCTTTTTCGCCGTTTATGTCTTTTCCAATTTCAATGTTGGGAACGACATTATGTTTAGTAGACTTAACTTAGACGCTTTATTATACGTAATCCGCCTTACTGAGGCGTTATCATTACGTCTTCAAGAAAAGATTTACGGGATATTATTCTCAATGTAATTTCTTTTGAGGGCAGTAGTTTGTTCACGTATAACTCCGCCCTTCAGTGGCTGATTGGAGTTGGTTAGACGTGATGCAGCTCTAGCTACATCCACGCGTGGATAGTAGGTTAAGAACTCTCTCAGAGTCGCTTCGTTCTCGGAGGAGCTTCTCTTCGACGGCAACTTTCCGGCAATCCATGAATTGCTTGATTTATACATTCTCTTGTCTATCTAGTGTTACAAGAGATTCAGACTGGGGCAAACATTCGGTGGTTGACTCAGAGAGTGCCGCCGCAGTTGCCGGACCCGAGTGTGGCTGTTATGACGGTTGCCAGTCAAACAGATTGGGATATATACTGATCCCTACGGATTCGAAGTGCCAGGGTCTTTGGGTTCCGCAGTCTTTTAGCTTTCAGTTTAACTTCCGCGGAATAATGTTTTTTAGGCTTGCTTTATGTCATTGCATGAACATTATTCAGAAACGCATGCCCAAATTCCTGTCCTTTAATTCTACAGTAGTGGCGTATCTCCGGAACCAGGGAGGCACTCTTTCGTTTCCGTTATTCAATTTAATGGAAAGAATCCGTCTGTTGGTTATAGTACACCAAGTTCAGTTTTGGTCCGTCATATTCTGGGTCGTCTGATTGTTTTATCGCACTCCCGTTCTCTTACGGGTCGCTTGTTGCTGTCAGAATGGACTCTCAACAAACAAGTATTCAATCAGATTTGCTATCTATGGGAGCGCCCAATGATGTTTTATTTATGACACAGCTTGCTAATCAATTGCAGACGTATGTGTTGGCTTGTCCAGATCTCTGAGCTAATACTGTTAACGCTCTATTGATCTATAGGACGGAATGATAGGATACGCGTATCCTCCGGCGCTGTTGTTTTAGCAGGTATTGCTAAGATAAACAACCACAATACATTTCTGTTGATAGCATCTCTATCTTCACAGAGATCATGAGTAATTTACTCTCTTGTCTACTGTGGATCTTAACGTGAAATCTTCCTCTATGTGAGGATCTTTTTTCACTGGGTAAATCGTGTCATCTTTATCACAACCAGCAAGGTCGCAACCTTCATGTATTCCGTTGTGTGGTCCGTATTGCATTGTAAGCACTGTACTGGACGAGCTTTGGACGCGATTTCTTACTATAGGAGATCCTCTTCTTCGCTATTCTATACGAATAAAGTGGAGGCTCTTCCGTCGTGGTGTAGGGATCATTATGTTCATATGGTTGATCCCTCCATACTACTCATTGCTATTTTTTAGTATACTTGTTTCACAAGATCTACTGCAGCCTGTTGTTATTTAGGTTATAGGTTTATGTTACCTCATACCTATGCACTCTACGATAGTTTACAATTGAGTCTTTTGTCTCTTTATCTAAGTCAGTTAGTAACTTTTTGATAAATAGACTTAGAATCTTTAGATTAAATTCCTATACAGATTTTAACTTCAGGTTCTTATTTAGCTAAGTAATCATTTGAGCCTCTGGAAACAGTAGTTTTCAAATTCTGACCTTTTAGACAGTAATTCTGTTGGTTTCTCTTTTACTGTAGAGTCAGTGAGTTTCATGCACTATCGATGGATGATTTTCACTTTCATAGTTTCGGAATCAATACTTCCGTTACTATTTAGGTTGGATTGTTGCATAAGAGTTAGGCTCCTATTATCCGGAACCTATTATTTTAAGGTCCTTCCATCTTCGTATGGGCATAGGCCTTTACTCTTTCCGGGTACAGTTTATGTATTTATAAACAGATATCTGTTTATTACAAGGGCGTAAGCTTCTTCTGTCTTTGATGTCTAGTAGAAGGACGTTACGCTCCATTTTATTGTTAATGGATTCTATTAACTAGCGTACTGCTTATGGTATATCATTGGCTTAGCAGTTGTGCTTAAGATTTCGGCTCATGAAGTAAGAGTTCTTCTACTTCTTGGGCTTACATTAATAGTGTTGCTATTATAGATTTTTGAAGGCTGCTCATTGCGCTCAGCCATCCATTCATGAATTTTATCTCAGAAATATCGAGTCCATTTCTGGAGGCCTCTATTGTTAGGTCTATTATCTACTGCTCAGAATGTCATTCACTTAACAGTTGCTACTATAGCTAGGTAGGCTGTCTGTTTCGGCAGTGTCTCCGTTCGGCTGCCCTCCTCGCTCTGGGCTATTTGACCCAGGGCAAGAAAAAGGGGGGGGGGGGGGGGGAGGGTGTTCCCTTGGGTCACCTGTTTTTACTATGAAAACAAGGGGATACCTCCTCCGGAGTTAGTAATTCTGAGCTGTTATTGGGATGGTTGTTTAGTGAGAAGTTTAAGTTTATAAAATTCATTCAAGTCTTAGTTTTTAAAGTATAGCTTTTGAATATTGCATATGTCAACGGACATTATTATGCAATTCTCACACACTTTTAGGAGTATAAGAGTCTCTATTCTCTAGACTTACTTTATTATTGGCTTACTTTAAAAATTATTAGTATAAGGATTATTGGATATTAATAGAGTACATGGATGTATGAAGCTCAATTTTTGGAAGGTGTTGTATCTTTCTAATTTATCATAAATAAGAAAGATACATGTAAGGCCTATTACTTCTTTTCCCTACAGGGGATGACTCTATTTTATTTTATTGAGCGTATTCCATTTTGCTCTATGTCCTTGGCCCTCCAGCCTTTTTACTATTCAGCTATGTCTGGGTCATTGGTACAGTATAAAAATGTTAAAAAATTTATAGTAATTTATATATTTTTTATACTTACCAATGACCCAGACGGGGATGGCCCTCCCAGGAGTTGGGAACTCTTGCCTCCCCGCTGAGTACATAGCGCTTACCAGGCACTGGTTATTAGAATGATAAATGGCGCCAATTTCGGAACGTCCTTGACACTGCGCATGCGCAGTAGGGGCGAAGTGTGGAGGGCCTTTCAGGACATGTTTTCTTTAGTTTTAGATGCAAATTTTGGGGATTGGGGGGCAAAATTTGTGTTTGGCCCTATATTTTAAGAGTTAGCACCAGCTATGTCTGGGTCATTGGTAAGTATAAAAAATATATAAATTACTATAAATTTTTTAACTTTCCAGACAAAAGGGGTCTTCCAGATAGATGGTCTGACAAGACAACCTGTCTTGAAAGCCCACTTTTGTCTGGCCGAAATGGTATGTTGTCCTGTGTTGTCCACATAAAACATGCTCTAGCCCGAAAGAGATGGTTCCTCAAAAAGGTGGTCTCTCAAGAGAAGTTTGACTGTATATATGAATGGAGAATGCAATGGGTTCTGATGGGTTGAGTAATTTATGATATTTAACCCTTTACCTAACATTCTTATGTAAAATACAAAAAAAATAAAAATTCTCATTTAACCATTACTGTTCAATAAGGTTACTTGAAATAAACACATGTATGGCTAACATTAGAACTGGCTCGAAGAGTCAGTTCTAATGTTGTCCATATTTGTGTGGTTTTATTGTGGGATACATTTGGATATATAATCCACTTTGAATGTTGTTGGTTTATTTTGGTTACATTTATTGTGGCTACTATGTTAGGTAAGAGGTTAATGCCTCTACCTGAGTGTTACATGAAATTTACACAGATTGAAATACTTTTAGGAATGACTCAGAATGACCAGGCTGCATAGAGATTTTTTTTTGCTACATCAACACCCTTCAATTTGATATTGAAGTATACTTTCTCATCCGCAATTATCTCTCTTCATGTCAGTCCATGCTGGTTCATGCATGTAGTCAAAAAAATCAACAATTTGTATGATATTTTACAAAGCTCTCAGAACTCTGTCGAATACCATATATTTTGTTGGTTTCTACAACATGTCTGAACACATGGAGAGATAACTATAGGTAAAAAGTTAATGATATGACATTCAAGAGTGTTAATGAATTACAATAGAACATGCCTTAAGAGACCGATGTCTTTGGAGACCATGTTTTATATGGACATACCTGGACATACCAGCTTTACTCTATATTTGATTTGTTATGGGAGACCATCTGCCTTAAGAGACTACTTTGGTCTGATAAAACGGATATTCTTTCAAGACCTGTCCTACTGTACAAGGTCAATCACTCAATACTGTATGGTAAAATTTGTTATGGTGCAGTATGGTGGGAAGGATGATGCAGAAGCATGTATTTAGTGGGGGTGGGTGGTTCAGATAACCCCAGAAAAAAATTGTAAAACTGGAAAAAAATTACATGGGGTGGGTGGATGGGTCCTCCGACTGGTCAAAAACAAAAAATCGGCATCGGTGTCTGCAAATTTTTTCCTACCCCCCCCCCTGGGCCCTCCAGCCTTTTTACGATTGAGTTAGTCTGGGCCGTTGGTTGTGGTATAAGAATATGATAAATTTTAAGTAATTTGTATATTTTTTTATACTTACCAATGGCCCAGATAGGGATAGCCCTCCCATGAGTGGGCACTCATTCCTCCCCGCTGATTATAACATTCAGCAGGCACTTTCGGTACCTTCCTGGATACTGCGCATGCACAGATCACAAAAGTATGGAAGACCAGATAGGACATATTTTTGGGGGGGGGTTTTGTATGCAAATTTGGGGGATTGGTAGGCCAAATTTGTGTTTGGCCTTGAATTAAATTGAGTTAGCACAAGCTGGTCTAGGCCATTGGTAAGTATAAAAAATATACAAATTGCTTAAAATTTATCATATTTCATACTCAGTCAAACGCAAATAACATTTTGTTCATATAAATTTGTAATAAACAAATTTTGATTAACAAATTCATACCATGAAAAATAATCTAGCCCCCAACCAATTAAGAGGTGCTAAAACTTCCCCAGTGTTAGAATGTCTCGACATTTGATCCATTGTGGAGGCCCCCCTAAAGTGTATGTGTGGCTGGGGCGGGGCAGTTACTGGAGGTTCTGCAATTGAACTTAGGTCACTGTTTTTCAGGATCCATGGATATTTATTGTCAAAGTGATCAACCTTAACATAAGGGTTCAGAAGGGTGATTTTGAAGGGTTGAGGTATGCTCATTTTCACTGCTTGTGAGTGAGTGAGGCATGTAGTTGGTGTGCAGGTGTAATCGTATGCCTCAGTCTCTGAGAACTGAACTTCCAACATAATTTCTTTATATGAAATGTTTTCAGATAAAATTACAATCATTATAACATTTATGACATGATTGGAACATAGCTTGTTGGCTATAAACACGATAAATCACACACATCTCAAAAAGTTAGTGGTATGTAATATATATGCAAGGATATTCACAAGAAGTCCCTCAAAACTGGAAAGGAATGCTAACAATCGATCTGATTGGACAATGTGCTGAATTTCCACTCAAGAGTTTTGTAACAAATTAATCATTGTTGAGACAATTAAATGCATCTTTTGTGGAGGTTGATTTGTTTGGTCCCATAAACACCTGTCATGTGAAATTTGTCAGTAATTCCAGTAAACTACAGTTTTATCTGACCATGGCCAGGAATGCCTCACCATTCAGACAGATTATTGCTTTACAAATTGATTGTGTCTGGTGTTAAAAGTTGCAGGCTTTGTGTGAAATCTATTTGGCCTCAACACATCTAATACAGGCATTTAATCTACTATATCTTGTTTGACAGACCTCATGGAGCTCTGTCAAACAAAATATAATAGAATAAATGCTAAGTATATCTCTAGAATACAGGAACGTGACACTATCCCTGTTAATTGTATACTCCTGTTAATTGAATAATATTTTTATACTGTACCAATGACCCAGACTTAGCTGGTGCTAACTCTAAAAAATCCAGGGCCAAACACAAATTTTGCCCCCCAATCCCCAAAATTTGCATCTAAAACCAAAAGAAATCATGTCCTAAAGGACCTCCATACTTTGCCCTTACTGCGCATGCGCAGTGTCAAGGACATTCCGAAATTGGCGCCAATTATCATTCTCTGTTTGGCCCTTCATCAGTCAACATCTCACTGATCTTTGTGCTTGTAAATCTCAGTTTAAAGGATGCCAGACACGTAATTATTGGAGAAATGTTGATTCTAAGGAGGATATAGAAGGAGGAGAGGAAAAAGGAGTGACAAAAAATAATCAGGGCTGTACTTAAAATTTTTTATGAAATTATGTTAAGTTGCCTATTTTCGAGGCATGGGCCTCTTGTTGTCATTCTTGCTATAAAGTTGCACTGCTTATTCAGTGTTTCCTCTCCCCTGGTCTTCTAAGTCCCCCCTTGCTATTCTCCCATGCTTTTGGCATATTTTTGAGAAAGATCATTTCTAAATTCTCTTGGGAGAGTTAGCTTGGTTACAGAATGTATTCTGTTATTTTCCCCATAGTTACGTTTTCACCCATGGGTGTATAAACGTTGTGTTCTGCATCTTCCATCTGATGTTCTGCAGATTCTCCCCTGGGAGTCTCTGTCTTGCATCAGATAGAGTGTAATTTTGATGACTGATTTCGGGCCAGTTTTGTCAGTGCCTGGAGTCATGTTTTCTGGTGTTTTTACACTGTTTGTTTACGTTGGCAACAGTCTCTTTTGAGGGGGGCTGTTTGCCTTTGGAGTAGTTTATCTCACTATAAGATACATTATTATTATCTGTAAGTGTTGCATTAATTATTTAATATAATTTTAAAATTTTTGACCACACTTAGCCTTCGGATCCATTGGGGCTCAATGTTACTTTTCAGAAACTTGGGCTTCGCTGAAAAAATATTTTTCAAAAATTATTTTGATTTTCAATTGTTTTTTCATTATTAATGGATCATGTTATTATGTATCTTTGTGTTAGGGGTTTGTGCGAGTAACTAGGACTTGTTGTTGACTTTTCACAATGAAAGGATATTGTTCAAATTGTAATAGGAAGAAATCTTCCTCTGACTTTCATGATCATTGTATTAATTGTAGTCAGTGTTCTCGCACTAATCCCTGTTCTATATGTCAATATTGGGATGACAAACATTGGAAACGTGTGTCACGTTATGTTGTTAGTGGAGAAAGGGCTATGCCGGCTCTTTCTCCGCAGGGTCACTCTACTCTATCAGTTTCTATTTCAGAGGAACAAGAACAGGGTGATGTTTCCATGTTATCTTCCGCAAGTGCGCTTCCGTCGTCACAAATGAATACAGAGCTAGCAGCAAAAGTGCTCATGGAGATAAAACAAATGTCGTCCGCTAGCTCGCCCGGTGTAGCGTCCTTTCACCGAATGGTTCAGCAGCCGGGTTCGTCCGATGCGGTCCAGGAGGAAATGTTGGGTGATGCGAGCACTATAAACATTCAACGTGCACACCCAGTGACGGCGGATAGTAGGAGAGATCGGAGGAAGCCTTCGAGTCCGGTTCCTAGCTCGTCCAGGTCCAGCCGGGCCGCGAGCGAGAGAGGCCCCTCTCTCGTACAACAACATCTGGGACCAGATGTTGTGGTACAAAATGTGTCGCAAGCGGAGCACACGTCCGTCGCTCGGGACGCTCCATTGTATAGGCAGTCCGCGGAGACTGCTCAGGCTTCTTCCTTTCATCAGCGCACACGACCGCACCTTGGCTACGTGACAGCCGATATTTTACCAGCTTCGCCGATCAGGGATTCTTCGGCGACCAGGTCACGCCATCCGGTAGCCAGGGACACGAGGCCGGTGGACTCCGGACGTTCGCATAGGAAGAGTATGCGGGAGTCACCAGATGCGGAGCTGCCCTCGGCGAAGCAGCGAAAGACTGCTTCTCCGCAGGCCTCGATGTCGGACGTGCTTATGCAAATAGCACAACTTATCGCAGCATCCCAGCAACCGACAGAAACGGTGTCGGATCGGGAATTATCCGACGGCGCTGGGTCGGTACGCTCCGCCGAAGCATCGGGGGCGGACGACCGGGAGCATCATGAGGTCCGACCGGATGGTGAAAGGGATACGGATGACTTGGAGCTATCCCTTTCGGAACAACATAAAGCTGCCGTGGACTTCATCCGGCATTTTCTCCCTCAAGTTGTTCCGTCGGGCCAGACTGCTGCGATTCCGGACAAGAGAATTATAGCGTCATTGGACTCTGATTTCTCTGAGCGGTTCAGGGACATCGCTCCCGAGTTTCCGTCTCAGTCCAATAATGTTGCAAGAACATTTGAATTATTGAACGACGCTATATTCAAACTTGCTTCCAAAACAGGAAAAGCAGGTTTCTTGTCCGCCAATACTCTCAACCTGCCTTTCATTAATGCAAGGAATAAATTCGATACGGCAGGACAGGGTATCCCGAGAGTTCCTCTGCGTATGGACGACGAGGCGGAAGACTTAGAGCTATCATTACCGTCGTCGGAGTCTATTCCAACCGCAGTGTTGGAAACAACTATTTCGTCTAACAGAGCCAGTTTAGATGCCTTATCTTATCTCAGACCAATTTACTAAGGCATTATCACTGCGTCTTCAAGGGAAAGAATTCCAGGATATACAATCCTCTTTAAGACTTCTTTCAAGGGCAGTAGCTTATTCCACGTGTAACTCCGCCCTTTCAGTGGCAAACCTGGAGTTGGTTAGACGTGACGCAGCCCTAGCTACATCCACATTCATGGATAGTAAGGTGAAGAACTCTCTCAGAGTCGCTTCGGTCTCTGGAGAACTTCTCTTCGACGGCAAGCTTTCTGCAATTTACGATAAAATTACAAAGAAAGCTTCGGATTCTCTGCTGTTCAAATCTGCTTCTAAGAAGTCGGACACGGCAGATAAGAGTAAGACAGGCACTTCTGGGTCTAATGCGCCCAAGAGAGGTTCCTATAGAGGTTCCGGTGCGTCCTCTTGGTCTTATTCAAGAGACTGTCAAGGCAGCGACTCATGTTCGGGACGTCCTTCGGGCCGGGACAACCGGTCAGACGCCCCGAGGTTGACGGGACGGGGTGCGGGTCGTGGAGGACGTGGTTTCTCCTACCGCAGGCCTCGCAGGTCCAGGAGGTGATGGCTTCAACCTCTATCGCGTACCGGTTGGCGGAAGGTTGTCGAGTTTTTCACAAGAGTGGGCGTCGATTACGGACGACCCTTGGGTGAGAGGGGTGATTTCGGAAGGTCTAAAGATATCCTTCAAACGAAAGCCTCCATTAACTCGAAGTCCAAAATGGACTCCACTTCCGTCAAGTCCGCAGAAAAGAGACGCTCTGTTATCAGAGGTGCAGTCTCTTTTAATGAAGAACGCGGTAGAGGTCGTAGAAAACCAGGAGACACCAGGATTCTACAGCCATTTGTTTCTGGTTCCGAAACCAGACGGCTCGTTCCGTCCAGCCATAGATTTGAGCTGGATAAACAAGCTGATCGTCGCTCCGAAGTTTTATATGGAGACGATTCGATCGGTCAGAGCGAGTATTCGGGTGAACGATTATGCAACAAGCATAGATCTCAAAGATGCGTACTTTCACGTCATGGTACATCCGACATTCAGAAAGTATCTACGCTTCGCAGTCCTAGGAGTGGTGTATCAATTCCGGGCGATGTGCTTCGGATTGAATCTAGCACCCTGGGCTTTCATTCGGGTAATTAACTTGGTAATGATGTATTTCCGAGCTCATTCGTCTGCGGTAACGTCGGCCTACCTGGACGACATTCTTCAGAGGTACGGCAACGAGTTAACGCTTCAGAACGATGTGCAGAATCTACTTCTATTGCTCCGACGTGTCGGTTTTATAATAAACGAGAAGTCGGATCTGGTGCCGTCCAAGTCATTCACTCATCTGGGAATGAGCTTCGAGACGCACAACAATCTCGTTCGTCTGCTGTTAACCAGAGCGAAATTAGTCAGTTGTTACGCTCGCTCTTGTCTGCACGCAGACAAAGTCACAGCAAGGGAGTTTATGAGACTGATAGGTCTGTGTGGAGCCGCTGCGGATCTCATTCCGATGGGGCGGTTACGCACGCGTCCTCTCCAAATTTTCTTGACTCAGAATTGGAGAGTGAAAATTCATTCGCTCGACATAGACGTTCTCTTGTCAGATCAAGTGAAACGAGAGATTCAGACTTGGGCAAACATTCAGTGGTTAACTCAGGGAGTTCCGCTGCAGTTGCCAGATCCGAGTTTTACCATTATGACGGATGCCAGTCAAACAGGTTGCGGTGCATCATTGATCCCAACAGATTCAAGGTGCCAGGGTCTTTGGGATCCGCAATTCCTGGGCAAGCACATAAATATCAAGGAAATGATGTCAATTTGGCTTGCGTTACGTCATTGGATGGACATTATTCACAATGCTCATGTCCAAATCCTATCCGACAATACGACAGTAGTGGCGTATATACGGAATCAGGGAGGCACTCATTCAATTCCGTTGTTCAATCTAACGGAAAGAATCCTTCTGTTTGCTCTAGAACATCAGGTTCTTCTTTCGGTCCGTCATATACCGGGTCGTCTGAACGTACTAGCAGACTCCCTTTCACGAAAGGGTCGCTTGTTGCCGTCGGAGTGGACTCTCAACAAACAAGTATTCAATCAGATATGCTACCAATGGGAACAGCCAATGATAGACTTATTTGCGACACATCTCAACAATCAGTTGCAGAAGTATGTGTCTCCAGGTCCGGATCCAAGAGCATTTGCAGTAGACGCTCTGTCGATCCCTTGGGACGGAATGATAGGATATGCGTATCCTCCAGCGCCGTTAATTCAGCAAGTATTGCTAAAGATAAAACAATCTCAATGCAAGATTCTGTTGGTAGCATCTCTGTCTCCACAGAGACCGTGGATAAATCTACTCAGGTGTCTGTTGTGGGACCTACCGCGAAAGCTTCCTCCACGGGAGGCTCTTCTTTCGCAGGGGAAATCACGTCAACTCCATCCCAACCCGCAAGGTCTCAACCTTCACGTTTTTCCGTTGTGCGGTCCTTCTTGCATGGCAAGCACTTTACAGGACGAGCAGTGGACGCGATTTCTAACTGTAGGAGGACCTCCTCTTCGCTAAACTATGCGGCTAAGTGGAAGGTTTTTGGTCGTTGGTGTAGGGATCATTCTGTTGATATTTTTGATCCCTCTATACCAGACATTGCAAACTTTCTAGTATACTTGTTTGACAAAATCAAACTGCAGCCTGTTACTATTAAGGGTTATAGGTCTATGTTATCTGATACCTATGCACATCATGATAGTTTACAAATTGGATCTAATGTCTCTTTATCTAAGTTGATAAGAAACTTCTCGATAAACAGACCCAGAACTCTTAGGTTAATTCCTAAGTGGAATTTAGCTTGGGTTCTTCTTAAACTGAAGGAAAAGCCATTTGAACCTCTTGGGACAGTAGATTTCAAATTCTTGTCTTATAAGACAGCTTTTCTCTTAGCTTTCTCTTCTGCTAGAAGAGTTAGTGAGCTTCATGCACTGTCGGTGGATGATTCTCACTATCGTAGTGTCGGGAACACTATCACCTTCACTACTAATGTGGGATTTTTAGCTAAGAATCAGGCTCCTAATAAATATCCGGAACCTATTGTTATTAAGGCTCTTCCGTCTTCAGACGAGTGTAGGCCTTTACTCTGTCCTGTTAGAGCGTTACTTATCTATAAACAGAGATCTCAGTTTATCAGAAAGGGACGAAAACGTTTCTTTCTGTCTCTGATGCCTAATAGAAAGGACATTTCGGTCCATTCTATTGCCAGATGGATTCAATTAACTATCCGTACTGCTTATGAAAATTTATCTTCTTCTCAGCAGTCTGTGCTTAAGATTTCGGCTCATGAAGTAAGAGCTCTTGCTACTTCTTGGGCTTACGCTAATAGTATTGCTATTACAGATTTATTGAAGGCTGCTTATTGGTCTCAGCCATCCACATTCACGAATTTTTATCTCAGAAATATTGAGTCCATTTCTGGAGACCTGCATTGTTTAGGTCCGTTATCTGTTGCTCAGAATGTCGTCCACTAAACAGTTGCAACTATAGTTATGCAGGCTTTCTGTTCTGGCAGTGACTCCGTCCGGCTGCCCTCTTCGCTCTGGGCTATTTGACCCAGGGCAAGGGGAAGGGGGGGGGGGGGGGTGTTCCCTTAGGTCACCTGCTTTATAGTGAAAAGCAAGGGAATGCCTCCTCCGAAGTCAGTATTTCTGAGTTGTTTCCGGGATGGTTTTAAAGTGTAATATTAATGTTAAAATTCATTCATGTCATATTTTTAAAGTGTAGCTCGGTGTGAAGCATTTGTATATGTCAAGTGTCAAACGGGCGTTAATATACAATCCTCGGACACTTTTAAAGAATATAAAGAGTCTCAATTCTCTGGACTAACTTTATTTATTGGCTTACTTTAAAAATAATTAGTATAAAGGGTTATACTGGATGTTAATAGAGAACATGAATGTTATTGTGCTCAATTATGAAGGGTATTGTATCTTTCTAATTTAACATAAAATAAGAAAGATACATGTAAAGCCTAATACTCCTTTTCTCCTTGAGGGGTTGCCTCTATATTATATAGTTGACCTTATTGGATTTTCCTCTATGTCCTAGGTCCTCCAGCCTTTTTACTATTCAGCTAAGTCTGGGTCATTGGTACAGTATAAAAATGTTAAAAAATTTATAGTAATTTATATATTTTTAGCTCACCTGAGCGAAGCTCAAGGGGAGCTTAACTAATCACTTTCTGTCCGTCGTCCGTCGTCCGTCGTCCGTCGTCCGTCGTCCGTCGTCCGTCGTCCGTCGTCGTCCGTCCGGCGTTAACTTTACATTATCGACTTCTCCTCCTAAACCACTAGCCCAATTTTATTCAAATGTTGGCTAAATGTTTATTACCTAATGCCAATTCAGATTTGTTCAAATGAAGTTGCCCCTCCTCCTGGGTGGTGCCACACCCCCAAGGGGCACCAAAATCTTTGTAAATCTTCTTCTCATGAACCAGCAGTAGCAGAGACTTGATATTTGGTGTGCAGCTTCCTTTTGAGGTGTAGACTCAGATTTGTTCAAGAGAAGTTTGTGGGGCTATACTTGACGTTGTTATGAGAGGGGCAAAATTTTTTGCCCCGCCCAAAATTTCTATTTTCCAAACCGAGAGGCTGATTTGAACCAAATTTTATGTGAGGGCTTATTGGGTCATGAGTACTTGATTTATGCAAAAAAAAATTTTCCCGCAGCCCCGTGGGAACCACAGGAGCTAAAAATAGAAAAAATTTAAAACGCCCATATCTCCAAAACTGCACGGCACTGAGAATTTTTATTTGGTGTGCAGCTTCCTTAGGACCAACAGAAAGGATTGGTAAAAAAAAATTGCCATCGGTTTTATCATAGGGTACAGTTTCGGGACTTTGAAAAAGTGCTGAGTCAGCACTTTTTAACACTGTAGGCAATGGGAAAAACATTAAAAAATCTTCTTCTCCAGATCCAGCAGGCAGAATCTTTTGATATTTGGTATGCAACATTGTAGGGTGGATCTGATTCAAGTTTGTTCAAATCGGCCCCCTGGGTTCATATTTGGGCTCAGTATAGGAGCCCGATTTCGAACTTAGTGCATTTCAGGCAAATTTCTTAAAAAATCTTCTTCTCCAGATCCAGCAGGCAGAATCTTTTGATATTTGGTATGCAACATTGTGGGGTGGATCTGATTCAAGTTTGTTCAAATCGGCCCCCTGGGTTTATATTTGGGTTCAGTATAGGAGCCCAAATTTGAACTTACTGCATTTCAGGCAAATTTCTTTGAAAATCTTCTTCTCCAGATCCAGCAGGCAGAATCTTTTGATATTTGGTATGCAACATTGTAGGGTGGATCTGATTCAAGTTTGTTCAAATCGGCTCCCTAGATTCATATTTGGGCTCACTATAGGAGCTCGAATTCGAATTTAGTGCATTTCAGGCAAATTTCTTCAAAAATCTTCTTCTCCAGATCCAGCAGGCAGAATCTTTTGATATTTGGTATGCAATGTTGCGGGGTAGATCTGATTCAAGTTTGTTCAAATCGGCCCCCTGGATACATATTTGGGCTTACTATAGAAGCCCGAATTCGAACTTAGTGCATTTCAGGCAAATTTCTTAAAAAATCTTCTTCTCCAGATCCAGCAGGCAGAATCTTTTCATATTTGGTAAGCAACATTGTGGGGTGGATCTGATTCAAGATTGTTCAAATCGGCCCCCTGGGTTAATATTTGGGCTCAGTATAGGAGCCCGATTTCGAACTTAGTGCATTTCAGGCAAATTTCTTAAAAAATCTTCTTCTCCAGATCCAGCAGGCAGAATCTTTTGATATTTGGTATGCAACATTGTAGGGTGGATCTGATTCAAGTTTGGTCAAATCGGCCCCCTGGGTTCATATTTGGGCTCAGTATAGGAGCCCGATTTCGAACTTAGTGCATTTAGGCAAATTTCTTAAAAAATCTTCTTCTCCAGATCCAGCAGGCAGAATCTTTTGATATTTGGTATGCAACATTGTGGGGTGGATCTGATTCAAGTTTGTTCAAATCGGCTTCCTAGATTCATATTTGGGCTCACTATAGAAGCTCGAATTTGAACTTAGTGCATTTCATGCAAATTTCTTAAAAAATCTTCTTCTCCAGATCCAGCAGGCAGAATCTTTTCATATTTGGTAAGCAACATTGTGGGGTGGATCTGATTCAAGTTTGTTCAAATCGGCCCCCTGGGTTTATATTTGGGCTCAGTATAGGAGCCCAAATTTGAACTTAGTGCATTTCAAGCAAATTTATTAAAAAATCTTCTTCTCCAGATCCAGCAGGCAGAATCTTTTGATATTTGGTATGCAACATTGTGGGGTGGATCTGATTCAAGTTTGTTCAAATCGGCTTCCTAGATTCATATTTGGGCTCACTATAGAAGCTCGAATTCGAACTTAGTGCATTTCAGGCAAATTTCTTAAAAAATCATCTTCTCCAGATCCAGCAGGCAGAATCTTTTGATATTTGGTATGCAACATTGCGGGGTGGATCTGATTCAAGTGTGTTCAAATCAGCCACCTGGATTCATATTTGGGCTCACTATAGAAGCTCGAATTCAAACTTAGTGCATTTCGGGCAAATTTCTTCAAAAATCTTCTTCTCCAGATCCAGCAGGCAGAATCTTTTGATATTTGGTATGCAACATTGCGGGGTGGATCTGATTCAAGTTTGTTCAAATCGGCCCCCTGGAGTCATATTTGGGCGTAATATAGAAGCCTGAATTCGCACTTAGTGCATTTCAGGCAAATTTCTTCAAAAATCTTCTTCTCCAGATCCAGCAGGCAGAATCTTTTGATATTTGGTATGCAACATTGCGGGGTGGATCTGATTCAAGTTTGTTCAAATCGGCCCCCTGGATTCATATTTGGGCTTAATATAGAAGCCCGAATTCGCACTTAGTGCATTTCGGGCAAATTTATTAAAAAATCTTCTTCTCCAGATCCAGCAGGCAGAATCTTTTGATATTTGGTATGCAACATTGTGGGGTGGATCTGATTCAAGTTTGTTCAAATCGGCTTCCTAGTTTCATATTTGGGCTCACTATAGAAGCTTGAATTCGAACTTAGTGCATTTCAGGCAAATTTCTTAAAAAATCTTCTTCTCCAGATCCAGCAGGCAGAATCTTTTCATATTTGGTAAGCAACATTGTGGGGTGGATCTGATTCAAGTTTGTTCAAATCGGCCCCCTGGGTTTATATTTGGGCTCCGTATAGGAGCCCAAATTTTAACTTAGTGCGTTTCAGGCATATTTCTTAAAAAATCTTCTTCTCCAGATCCAGCAGGCAGAATCTTTTGATATTTGGTATGCAACATTGTAGGGTGGATCTGATTGTGATTCATGAACGTATTTATTTGTAAAGTTGATAGAATCTTAGACAAAATTTGCAGAAAAGATCTACTATAGAAGGGGTGGTATCCAGGGTGAACCGTTTACCCAAATCTAGCAGTACTAATGCATTATTCACACAAATCTTCGTTCAAATTTTATGACCCCTCATTGGAACACACGCATTCAGCTCATTCCAACAAAGGTCATATGCCATGTTTTCGAGACAAAGGAATAAAAATTTTAGTTATTCATGAAATTTTTAGGCAACTGTTGTCTGTTATTCACATTGCTTCATGAAATTTCAGTACTTTTAGAAGTTACCTCAGTAATCAAGGGTTAATTCCCCTTAATTAAATGTCGCCTCTAAAAAACAACCACTTTGCATATCTTACCTTTTTACCAGCATAACTGCCAAAACTTGTCCGCATTCTTCGCAAAAATCGCTATTCAAATTTTAATTTTTGTCTCTTAAACATACATGTACTTATCGCTTGTAAATACCCCATTGGAATGAGCTTTTTGAGCTCATTCCAATGAGAGGTCGCACACCATGCTTTTTGAGTCAAAAAAGCAATTTTTTTAGTTATTCCAGAATTTCGTACGTAAAACACAGCTTTATGACTTCACATTAAAATGAGCTCTCTAAGCTTGTTCCAATCAACATTCACGCACTATGTCTTTCACACAAAAAATAAAATTTTCCATTTATTCAGGAATTTTGTTTGCAAGAACACTCTTACCCCCCCCCCCCCCCCCCCCCCCCCCCCCCCCCACAAACACACACACACACACACACAAACACAGACACACACATCTAAAAGTTCGTCAGCAAAAAAACAGTTACTTCAATTTTTAAATGCATTATAGGAACAACTTGCCTAATCAAATTTAAATACTTTTGCATCATTCTGTATCTAGAACAAACCATTTACCATATCTTTACGCAAAATTCTCCAGCATCATTCACAAAAAAACACCATTATTTATATATTCACATTTCTGTCTCAAAAATATACCTGATCTTCCCATACCCCTATTGGAATAAGCTGTTTGAGCTTGTTCCAATGATGATAAAAAAACTAATATTTTGGAAAATTTGTGAAAATTTTTGTTTTCTTGCATGCAAATATATACATGTAGCACATGGAAGATATCCACAGTTGGGGAGAGATGTCCAAGGCTATCTCTTCACATTCCTTGTTTGTGCTTCATGCTAAACCAGTTTGTCTGCAGAGATAAATTTGCTTTATTAAAAATCATTGGAGATTGGCCACACACCAATGATTTTAAATAAAACTAATTTTAGGTAACAAATGTTGAACTTCAAACAAAATCTATCACTCAACCAGTTAATGTTGATGAGGCATGACATGGTGAAGGTGACCTAAAATACTTCTTAGAGTCACTTTGTCAGGTGAGCGATTAAGGCCACGTGGGGCCTCTTGTTTATACTTACCAATGACCCAGACGGGGATGGCCCTCCCAGGAGTTGGGAACTCTTACCTCCCCGCTGAGTACATAGCGCTGACCAGGCACTGCCAGTAAGAATGATAATTGGCGCCAATTTCGGAACGTCCTTGACACTGCGCATGCGCAGTAAGGGCAAAGTATGGAGGTCCTTTAGGACATGATTTCTTTTGGTTTTAGATGCAAATTTTGGGGATTGGGGGGCAAAATTTGTGTTTGGCCCTGGATTTTTAGCTCAACTTTGACGAAGTCAAATTTGAGCTATTGTCATGGCCCGTCGTCCGTCGTCTGTCTGTCCGTCTGTCCGTACGTCAACAATTGGCTATGGCTCGGGCTAGAGGTCGTATTTATGAACCGATCTTTACGAAACTTCTTGTGTACCTTTGTTATGACCCTGGGACGGGAACGAGTGTTTTTAGGTGTGGTCCGAAATTCAAGATGGCTGCCAGTGGCCATTTTGTACCGATGATGCAAAAATCAGTTTTTTGTACAGAACTTCTGTATGAAAGTTCTGATTTGAATAAAGTTTTGTATAAATGTTTAGTACCATGGGATACATCACATATAATACGGGTTTTTTTCTCGTGCGTAAATTATGCAAATTAGACTGACTTTGATTTATTTAGTGTTACTTTCAGAGCTGTAAGTGCCAAGCTGCTATGGCTCGGTCTAGAGGCCGTATTTATGAACCGATCTTTACGAAACTTCTTGGGTACCTTTGTTATGACCGTGGGACGAGAACGAGTGTTTTTGGGTGCGGTCCGAAATTCAAGATGGCTGCCAGCTGCCATTTTGTACCGACGATGCAGAAATCTGTTTTTTGTACAGAACTTCCATATGAAAGCTCTGATTTGAATAATTTTTTGTATGAATGTTTAGTACCATACATCACATATAATACGGGTTTTTTTCTTGTAAGTAAATTGTGCAAATTAGACTAATTTTGATGTTTTTTGGGGTTACTTTCAGCACTGTAAGTGCAAATGCCAATATGGCTCGGGCTAGAGGCCGTATTTATGAACCGATCTTTACGAAACTTCTTGGGTACCTTTGGTATCACCGTGGGACGAGAACGAGTGTTTTGGGGTCCGGTCCGAAATTCAAGATGGCCGATGGCAGCCATTTTGTACAAAATTAGGTGCAATCAGATTTTTGCACAGAACTTCCATATGAAAGCCCTGATTTGAATAATTTTTTTGTGTGAATGTTTAGTACCATGGGATGCATCACATATAATACGGGTTTTTTTCTCGTGCAGAAATTATGCAAATTAGATGAACTTTGATTTTTTTCAGTGCGACTTACACACAGTAAGTACACATGTCAATACGGCTCAGACTAGAGTCTGTATTTATGAAGTGATCTTCACGAAATGTCTTGGGTACCTTTGTTATCACCTTGGGACGAGAACGAGTGTTTCTGGGTGCGGTCTAAAATTCAAGATGGCTGCTAGTGGCCATTTTGTACCGAAATTAGGTCTAATCAGTTTTTTGTACACAACTTCTATACAGCTCAGACTAGAGGCCATATTTATGAACCAATCTTTACGAAACTTCTTGGGTACCTTTGTTATCACTGTGCTATGAGAGCGAGTGTTTTTGGGTGTGGTCCGAAATTCAAGATGGCCACCAGCAGCCATTTTGTACCAAAATTAGTGCAATCAGTCTTTTGTATAGAACTTCTGTATGAAAGTTCTGATTTTAATAAATTTTTGTATGAATGTTTAGTAACATGGAATACATCACGTATTGTAAGGGTTTTTTGTTCGTGCAGAAATTATGCAAATTAGATGAACTTTGATTTATTCAGTGCTACTTGCACAATGTAAGCACACATGTCAATACAGCTCAGGGTAGAGGCTGTATTTATGAACCGATCTTCACAAAACTTCTTGGGTACCTTTGTTATCTCCTTGGGATGAGAATGAGTGTTTCTGGGTTCGGTCCAAAATTCATGATGGCTGCCAGTGTCCATTTTGTACCGAAATTAGGTCCAATCAGTTTTTTGTCACAAGTTCTATACAGCTCGTATTTATGAACTGATCTTCACAAAACTTCTTGAGTACTTTTGTTTTCACCTTGGGACAGGAACGAGTGTGTTTTGGGGTGCCTTTGTTATCACTGTGCTATGAGAACAAATATTTTGGGGTTCAGTCAGACCCACTCTGGGACTCAAAGATTTTTTCTAGTTCAGCATCTGACTGTCACCCACCTTTACAATACTTTACCTATACATTTGTTACAGGCAACGGTCAGTATTTATGTACAGACCGTTACAATACTTTATATGTACCTTTGTTATCAGGTCATTACCTAGATGTTTGTCATTGCTGTGTCACATTCTATACATGTACATGTCTTTGTCTTGACAAGTTGAGCTACAGTGTCATTGACACTTTCATTTAGAGTTAGCACCAGCTAAGTCTGGGTCATTGGTAAGTATAAAAAATATATAAATTACTATAAATTTTTTAACTTTCATTGGCAAAGTGGCTATTCAATTAACAGGGTTCCACTGTACTTTGCGAGGCTTGGGATAAGATTAGAGTCCAAACCTATCCATTTTAAACATTGGTTGTGAATTCCATATTGGGCCAACCTCATTGGACTTACTTAAGGGTCATGTTTAAATGTATATGTTAAAAGAAAAGATATCATTTTAAATTCAGTTCAGAAAATTTGTAAAATATTCCTGAACATTTCTGTGAGTAAAGGTTGAGTATTTTTATTTTGTAGGTTTGGAACAATAACAAAATGACTGGTGTGTTCAGACGAGGAAGAAGTGAAGCAGATTGGTGTACTAAAAATTTTCTGCAGATAAGAAGAATGAGAGAAGTTTGTTAAGATTATGTCTCTCTTTTTTTTTGAATGATATTAATGTTTCTGTATTTTTATGCTACAACCAATGGCCCAGACTTAGCTTGTAAAACCTCAATATTATTAAGGGCCAATTTCGGTCTCTTCCTGGGTACTGTGCATGCACCAGTACAAAAGTATGGAGGGCCAGATAGGACTTTTAATTTTCATTGTATGTAAATTTTGGGGATTGAGGGGGTTCAAAATTTGTGTTTGGCCCTTAATAATATTGAGGTTGCACCATCTAAGTCTGGGCCATTGGTAAGTACAAAAAAATATACAAATTACTTTATATTTATAATTGTTATTGTAATGTTTCGTCTCCACCTGTATTCTACTCCTTTGATTGGATAGCGCCCATCAAACATCAGCTGATGTCTACGTCGCATGTGGTTATGTTCTCGTCTGACGTCATCAGTTTGGAATGTGTGCAAGAGGCTCGCAAAGGAGACTGGGCGTATTGAATGCGCGAAAATATCTGCCGTTTTTAATTTTGATTATCGGCATTGTTTTATTTTATGTAGTGTTCCCTTTTAAAGGAAATCTTCGAATAATTAAAGTTAGTGAATAAAACTATTATAAGTTATTCTGGTTGATTGATGTGGACAAAGAAAGGTGAACTGTACAAAAGTGCAACTTTTATCAACCTCAGACATTCTTTAAATAGACATTTAAAATCACCACCATACTTGAAAAAATTTGACATCATTCTTAGCCCGGAATTCTCTGATGCTAATGAATGTTTTAAAACAGCACTTGGTGAGATTAAGCAGAGTGGTAAAGGAGACATTAAACATTTTGAACAAATTAGTGATTTTGACATGTCCAAAATTTATAGTAGTTTGTATCTTTCCCCATCAACACCCTGTGGTCTTTTCAATCGCGTACAAATGAACATTCGTTTGTATTTCTGTAGGAGGGCTAATGAAAACATGGAAAAAATGACAAAAGAAACATTTGAAATAAAAAAGTACCAAGATGGATGCAAGTATGTTGTAAAAAAAATGGACGAACAAACAAAAAATCACAGAGGTATGGATCAAGAGAGCTTCTCAGGTCATATGCCAGGTGACAAAGTTAACAATGAATTCTGCCCTGTAAGGTGTTTTGAAACTTACCTGAGGAAGCTGAACCCTTCATGTGATAGACTTTGGCAATATCCTAAAGATAGTTTCAGTGGTTATGCTTATGATAATGAGGTGTGGTATCAGAACAAACCGGTCGGTAGAGATTCTCTAGCAAAGTTCATGCCTCAGTTGAGTGAAAGAATCCAACTTTCTAAACGTTATACTAATCACAGTATCAGGGTTACAGGTGCGACAATTTTGAACCGTTTGAACTTTAGTGCCTCGCAGGTCATGGCTGTAACTGGTCACAAGTCGGTCTCGTCCCTTTCTGTTTACCAGCGAGTGTCAGATGTAGAGAAAATGGCAATGGGGGATGCTATTGGAGGTTCACTGTGTCAGTCTGTCGTGCCACATCAAAGTTCAACATTTCAAACCTGGACATTTCAAGCAAACGCTGCGACCCCCACGGTCTCGTATGTACAGCCTAGAAATGTAGAACATTTAACATCCTCTATATCTTCCATTCAGTCAACGGAAACCTTTGATGGTGTTTTAGTAGACGACTTGTTTTCCAATTTCACACTAGAATCATCTTCAAGTTCAACATCAACAAAAACAACAAATAACTTCCAGCAGTTGAAAAAAAATCCCTCTTGCAACAATTGCACATTCAACAGAGACGTACACTTCCATTTCCATCAACATTAGTAGAAGACATAACTATTGATATTTAAGTCGTTCTTGTGTGTTGACAACATTTTAACAATTTGAGTTTTAAACCTGTGTTGAACTGTTCCCGAAAACTTCAAGCACTTTGACAGGAATCGCAAGCCCTGCAGCCAAATCAGCTGCTGTACCGCTACATGACATTTTGACGTCAGAACCTTCGGGGTACATGACGGATTTACGTTTCCATTCATTAAATTATTTGCTTATGAAATATGCATTAAATTATTTACTCAGTTAGTTGCATGGGGCTGTCGGCGGAACATATTCGTTATTCTGGTTGATTGACGTGGACATAGCCTGACGTTCACGGCTCGGAATGTATGTTCAACCTCGCCGCTAACGCGGCTCGGTTGAACATAAATTCAGAGCCGTGAACGTCAGGCTATGTCCACGTCAATCAACCAGAATAACTTATAGTGTTATGTTCAACTTTCCATAAGAAACTGAACTGATCTGTCCCACTTTGGTGTAAATGTAAGGACAGTGTGTTCTGTTTAGTATTTAACAGGAATGGGAGATGGGCCAGTGTTGTGGCCAATTTGATCAGCCCAGAACACTTCCACTCGCTCTTCACGTATAGGAGAAGGTCCATCCAACATCTCTGTCATGATTACATTACATCAGCGAATACAAAGATGCATCTTCTTTCAAATAGACCAGGACACTAACACACTCCACAACAATTCTTAGTGTGAGCCCTCTTCAATCGACAACCTGAGTAAGGCTGTCCTGATTAATGGATTGTCGATCAGTCTCGCTGAAATCGATTAGTATTTTTCGTTGTCGAAGAATCGGTAAATTTTACCCCGTTCAAGATGTTTAAAAGAACATCAATGTTAAACTTCAAGCAGTCGTTAGAAGCATTTGTCATTTAGGTACATTGAAAGCTTTGAAGTTTCGCAACTGATGCCTGGTCTTGATTATTACACTGACGGTTCAAAAGTTCATAACATCAAAACTTCAGTGATAGAGAAGGAGAGTCATCTAGGTATGATTATTATCGATTATTTGCGACGATTAATCAATTCCTAAATTAAAAAATTGTGACAACCCTAAACCTGAGATTGAGTTGGTGTCTAAACTTGACTTTATCCTAACGTTGTGGTTATAAGTAGATGCTGAAAGTGACCTTAACACTTTACCCAACACAGACGATTTCAAAATTTATTATTTTAAATATCATTTTTTCAATTTTTTCAAAAAATTTCAACAAAACCATATCATGTGACCCCTCTTTGGGACAAGCTCGATGAGCTTGTTCCAAAGAGGGGTCACATGATATGGTTTTGTTGAAATTTTTCGAAAAATAATATTTTTTCAGCTGCTGAATTTGCATATTACGCGGGGGGATGCAGGCAATTCGTTGGGTAAAGGGTTAAACACAGATAAAGAAATGAATTTTGTTTTTTGTTTCTTTTCAGGTAGAAGAACTTGTGAAAGAACTTGAGAGTAGGCTGTATAAGCAATTTAACATACAGTGCCCAAGAAGACGACCCAAGTTCAAGAGAGATATATCTGATCCGACAGAAAGTTTACTCTTGAAGGTTTGTACTTGGAAGCTTTATATTCTTGTACTCCCAACTGATACATGTTATCTCCCTTGCAAATAGTCTTTGATTTCTTGTAAAATCATATTCTATTTGAATTTAAATTGTAGAGAGCTAGATTAAACATTTCATGAATGCAACAACCAAAACTTTGTATAATTTGCTTTTCTTGAAACCTAGATTCTAACCCTCACTAGACACACTTTTTCAATATGGGGTCACAAACTATGTTTTGGAAGCCAAAAAAAATGTAAAAAAAGAAAAATTTGAAGGCAATGTTTGTCTGCAACAATAGGCAGATTTGGAAGATACCTTATCTGGTGTGCTAACAATGACATAGTCTGTAGATTGTCTTCTAACTAATTAGAATTCTACCTTATAATATAATATGTTGGTTGGCATTTATGGTGCCTTCAGTGTAACAAGGTCAGTAAAGATATTAGGTTATCATTTTTAGCCTAACTTGACAAAGTCAAGTTAAGCTATTGCCAGCATGCGTGCGGAAGTCTGTCCATCTGTGAGTCTGTTCACATTTTCCTTTAGCACAGGCTACACCCCGTAGTTCTTGTCCAATCATCACAAAATTTCCTATGCAAGTTTGAGGCCATGTCTAGATGAGAACGACCCCTTTTGGGCGCGATCGGTCAACATTGATGGCTACTCGAGCCCACAACCTGTAAACCTTTAGCACAGTCTACAGGTCGTATTTATGAAGGTATTTCATGGTAACTTGGTAGGATGACTCTGTATAATATCTAGATCAGAACGTCCCCTTTTGGTCATGATCTGTCATCCATGACGGCTGCCCAAGCCCGAAACCCAAAAACTTTTAGCACAGTCTACAGCTCATATTTACTACAGATCTGTCAACCGTGATGACTGCCTGGGCCCAAAACCTGAAAACTTTACCACAGTCTGTAGGTTGTATTTATGGAGGGATTTTGTTGTAACTTGGTAGGTTGACTCCATATAATATCTCGATGAGAACCTCCCCTTTTGGCTACAATCGATCAACTGTGATGGCTATTGGGGCCCAAAGCCTGAAAACCTTTAGCACAGTCCACAGGTCGTATTTATGAAGGAATTTCATTGTAACTTGGTAGGATGACTCCCGATAATGTCTAAATGAGAATATCCTCTTTTGGTTGTCATACGTCAACCATGATGACTGCTTGAGCCCAAAACCTGAAAACCTTTAGCACAGACTACAGGTCATATTTATGAAGGGATTTCATTGTAACTCTGTAGGATGACTGCGTGTAATGTCTAGATGAGGACTCCCCCTTTTGGTTAGGATGGGTCAATCATGACTACACAGGCCCAATTCCAAAAAACCTTTAGCACTCTGTCCAAAGGCTATATTTATGAAGGGATTTCATTAACTTGATAGTATGACTCACTTTGGAATAATTTCACTGTAACTTGGTAACTTTGGTAGTCATACATTAACTGTGAGACCCACATTAACCCACCCCTTACTTCTTTAGTACAGTCTACACCTCAAATTATTTTTATTGAAAACATAGCATACAGAGAACAGAAATTAACATATTCTCAATTATCACAATTCTTGTCTTATTATACCCCACGCAACGAAGTTGCTGGGGTATAATGTTTTTGACTGGTCTGTCCGTCAGTCCTACTTGTTTTCCGGACTTTTTTTCTACACGCTTCCAGATATTGAGCTGATTTTTGGTATGTGAGTCTAACATGGTGGCCTACAGATCAAGTTTGCATTTTTTTCCGCTCCACTGATTTTTACCGAAATTACGGCCCTTGGACTCTGAAAAATTCATCAAAATTACAGTTTTCCGGACTTTTTTTCTACACGCTTCCAGATATTGAGCTGATTTTTGGTATGTGAGTCTAACATGGTGGCCTACAGATCAAGTTTGCATTTTTTTCCGCTCCACTGATTTTTACCGAAATTACGGCCCTTGGACTCTGAAAAATTCATCAAAATTACAGTTTTCTGGACTTTTTTTCTACACGCTTCCAGATATTGAGCTGATTTTTGTTATGTGAGTCTAACATGGTGGCCTACAGATCAAGTTTGCATTTTGTTCCGCTCCACTGATTTTTACCGAAATTACGGCCCTTGAACTTTGAAAAGTTCATCAAAATTACAGTTTTCCAGACTTTTTTTCTACATGCTTCCAGATATTGAGCTGTTTTGGGGTATGTTAGTCTAACATGGTGCCCTACAGATCAAGTTTGCATTTTGTTCCGCTCCACTGATTTTTACCGAAATTACGGCCATTGAACTTTGAAAAGTTAATCAAAATTACAGTTTTGCAGACTTTTTTTCCCACACGCTTCCAGATATTGAGCTGATTTTTGTTATGTTAGTCTAACATAGTGGCCTACAGAACAAGTTTGCGTTTTGTTCCGCTCCACTGATTTTTACCGAAATTACGACCCTTGGACTCTGAAAAATGCATTAAAATTACAGTTTTCCGGACTTTTTTTCTACACGCTTCCAGATATTGAGCTGATGTTTGGTATGTTAGTCTGACATGGTGGCCTACAGATCAAGTTTGCATTTTGTTCCGCTCCACTGATTTTTACCGAAATTATGGCCCTTGAACTTTGAAAAGTTCATCAAAATTACAGTTTTCCGGACTTTTTTTCTACACGCTTCCAGATATTGAGCTGATTTTTGATATGTTAGTCTAACATGGTGGCCTACAGAACAAGTTTGGGTTTTGTTCCGCTCCACTGATTTTTACCAAAATTACGGCCCCAAGGACTTTGAATTCTCTGCTTGAATTCTTTCAATACCGTCGAAACTACAGAACACTGTTTTCTGCAGTATTCCTAGAATCTATGTCTGTTTTTAAAAAATGATTACAGCTTGAAATATCGGGGCGCGTGGGGTATGTGAGCGTGCTCACTAAGGTTCTATATTTTTTTTAGTGAAAAAGTCTGACTTATACACTGACTGGAAAAACTTGACTTTATACATGTATTGCGGTCATGAAATAGCCATAGTGCAGAAAGTAACATGTGTTTCAGAATCAAAAACTGTATATTTTACACGAATCTACTAGATTTGAGTGAATCTTTAAGTGAATCGATTCACGGATTTGTGTCACAATTTTGTCCCTGTATTTCTTAACTGGTAGAGTGCTGGAAGCCCATATTTGGGCTTTATTCTGAAGTGCAGGTACTGCAACTTAAAGGCTTCAAATTCAGTGGCTGTGCTTCATATTATCTTTGAAGTGATATTATTTAGTCTGTTAAGATTTGCCTTGTTACAATTTATGGGAGAGTGCCCATAGGCACTCTCTTATAAATTGTAACAAGGCAAAGACATGTTAACAATTTATGGTGGTCCAAAATAATTTAGCACTCTACCAGTCAAGTAGTTTAGCAATCTGAAAGTAATTATTAGTATCAGTGACTATCAGTCACAGGTACTCATAACTTCATTCAGATTCTGAACTTGTCTACAATATACCGGTATATCTTAGTATTTTTTCAATACCGATACCTGTATTGAAATTTGAATACCGTGCAGTTATGCCTAGTCACACATCAAGGGGGACAATTCTAGCTTTGTTTATACTGGCCAAAATCAGCATCATATCACCCGAGTTTGATCCATATCTGCCAACTTTGATAATGGACAATTCTGGGAAAGAAAATTGTATCTAATAAATAATTCATGATAAATTATTTTAATGTTTTCTATGAGAGTACTTTGTGTGTTTTAGGTTGTTCTTTGTGGAGCATTTTATCCCAACTATTTCCTTAGGAGTGAGATTGATGAACAATATTGCAACAGAGAACTCAGTGGAGAAAATCCTCTCAATACTGTGATGGTAATGTTTACCTACCGATAATTTCAGTTTTATAAACATCAAAGTATTAATGATAATTTTGGAGAAAAATTGACTTGTTGCATATAGACATTTCTGACATGAGTATTCTTTGTGGGACCTAATAGTCTCTCATATCTTTATGAGTTTTGTCACTTGTGCATGACTTATATTTCATCTAAATTTGGAGAATCCATTTCAATTCCCGCAAAAATGGTTGTTAGAATCCATACCTGCAATGAGTGTTTCAGGATCCCATGAGGCCATCATGGTAGAACTCCTGTTGTACACTGATAACACATGTTAACTCTATATCCAACACAGCCTTTTAATTTTTAAAATGTAAACTGAATTTAATAATTTTTTTAAAAGATGAACAATATCATTGAGTTGGTTCCAATGAAAGTCTTATTTGTACACTTTTATTGACGAAGTGTCAGAACACTTCAGGCCATTTTAGCCTTGTACTGGTTAATTTGCTTCCACTATGTTAGGTAAAGGGTTAAGTTGACTGAATCCTATCAGAGATGCCACAAAATTCTACCTGGATTCTTGCTAGTTTTGTTGTGCGAATCTTAGTGAGAATTGATTCTTGGAATCTCGTCAAAATATAAGCCCTGCTTTTGAAAATATGTTATGGTTATGTATTTTGCATTTTGAAGAGATATTGAATTAACACAAAACTTGCAATTTTTGTTAAACTTCTGCTTTTTGTCCTGTTTTGAAATGATTAATTTTTGGCAAGTGCCATGTTTCTACCAATACATTCAAGTTTGTTCAAGTCCATATTTCAGAGCCAAAAAATTGTCTTTGGTCTTCAGAATTCAAAAGGTATAATTTTTGTTGTTTTAATGTGACTTGATTATTAATACTGCACCAAATATTAATGCACCAATTATGTATGCCATGCCATATTTCAGGCCATCAGATGGTGATAATGTTCAGAAACTTGCATTTTTTATGAAGTTCTTTCAATTTGTTTCTCTTTTAAAACAAGGGATCAGACTTAACCAACTGGTAGAATGTTCCCAATTAAATGACAATCCAAATTTGTTCAAATCAGTATTACTGTACAGTTTTTGCCACATTCTTCAAGGTCCCACTCAGGGGTTCGGGACTCTATCTTGTGTCCAGCACCTCATTGTGGGCATGAATTGTGCTCAGTAATAGCTCTAGTTTTGTTTGACTGTGGTGGGTGTTGTTAACAAAATTGAAGCTTTTTGCTACATTTCAGTGCAGTGGGGATATGAGGTCTGAAGAGATGTTGAAACATACTTTTTATTTATGCATTCAGTCACTGCTAATAATATTGGTAGACTGCTAATTATTTTTCAAAGGTGATTTATAACATGAGTATTTTTTTCAAAGATATTATGCTATCAGCAAGGAGGAACCTTAGTTTTGCAACATCTGTTTTATTACAATTTATTAGAGAATACCACCACGCACTCTCCAAAAAATTATAACAAAACATTTTTGGGCCTAAAAAAGTTAAAAATCTGTATATTTTTATACTGTACCAATGACCCAGACTTAGCTGGTGCTAACTCCACAAAAACCAGGGCCAAACACAAATTTTGCCCCCCAATCCCCAAAATTTGCATCCAAAACAAAAAGAAATCATGTCCTAAAGGACCTCCATAGTACGACTCTACTGCGCATGCGCAGTGACGCAGTCCTCCCGAAATTGGCGCCAAATATCATTCTCTGTTTGGCCCTTCATCAGTCAACATCTCACTGATCTTTGTGCTTGTAAATCTCAGTTTAAAGGATGCCAGACACGTAATTCTTGGAGAAAATGTGATTCTAAGGAGGATAGAAGGAGGAGAGGAAAAAAGAAGTGGCAAAAAATAATCAGGGCTGTACTTAAAATTTTTTGTTGAAATTATGTTAAGTTGCCTATTTTCGAGGCAAACGCCTCTTGTTGTCATTCTTGCTAATTGTTGCACTGCTTATTCAGTGTTTCCTCTCCCCTAACCTTCTAAAGTCCCCCCTTGCAATTCTCCCATGCTTTTGGCATATTTTTGAGAAGTTTCATTTCTAAAAATTCCCTGGGAGAGTTGCTTGGTTACAGAATGTTTTCTGTTATTTTCCCCATAGTTACGTTTTCACCCATGGGTGTATAACGTTTGTGTTCTGCATCTTCCATCTGATGTTCTGCAGATTCTCCCCTGGGAGTCTCTGTTTTGCATCAGATAGAGTGTAATTGATGACTGATTCCGGGCCAGTTTTTTCAGTGCCTGGAGTCATGTTTTCTTCTGTGTTTACACTGTTTGTTTTCATTGGCAACAGCCTTTTTTGAGGGGGGCTGTTTGCCTTTGAGGTAGTTTATCTCATTATAAGATACATTTATATTATCCGAAAGTGTCTCATTAATTATTTTATATAATTTTAAAATTTTTGACCACACTTTGCCATCGGATCCATCGGGGCTCAACGTTACTTTTCAGCAACTTGGGCTTCTCTGAAAAAATATTTTTTCAAAATTATTTTGTTTTGCAATTGTTTTTTTCATTTATTAATGGATCATGTTATTATGTATCTTTGTGTCAGGGGTTTTTGCGAGTAACTAGGACTTATTGTTGTTCTTTCACAATGAAGGGAACTTGTTCAAATTGTAATAGGAAGAAATCTTCCTCTGACTTTCATGATTATTGCATTAATTGTAGTCAGTGTTCTCGCATTAATCCCTGTCCTGTATGTGAACATTGGGATGAGAAACATTGGAAACGTGTGTCACGATATGTTGTTTCTGGAGAAAGAGCGATGCCGGCTCTTTCTCCACAAGGTCACTCTACTCTCTCAGTTTCTATTTCAGAGGAACCAGAACAGGGTGATGTTTCCATGTTATCTTCTTCAAGTGTGCGTCCGTCGTCACAATTAAATACAGAGCTAGCGGCAAAAGTGCTCATGGAGATTAGACAAATGTCGTCCGCTAGCTCGCCCGGTGTAGCGTCCATTCACCGAACGGTTCGGCAGCCGGGTTTGTCCGATGCGGTCCAAGAGGAAATTTTGGGTGATGCGAGCACTATAAAAATAATAGATGCACACCCAGTGACGGCGGATAGTGAACGAGAACGGAGGAAGCCTTTTAGTCCGGTTCCTAGCTCGTCCAGGTAAAGCCGGGACGCGAGCGAGAGAGGCCCCTCTCTCGTACAACAACATCTGGGACCAGATGTTGTGGTACAAAATGTGTCTTTAGCGGAGCATACGTCCGTCGCTCGGGACGCTCCGTTGTATAAGCAGTCCGCAGAGACTGTTAAGGCTTCCTCTTCTCGTCGGCGCACACGACCGCACCTTGGCTGCGTGACCTCCGATATTTTGCCAGCTTCGCCGATGAAGGATTCTTCGGCGACCAGGTCACACCATCCGGCAGCCAGGGATTCGAGACCGATCGACTCCGGACGTTCGCATAGGAAAAGTATGCGGGAGCCATCTGATGCGGAGCTGCCCTCGGCGAAGCAGCGAAAGACCGCTCCTCCGCAGGTCTCGACGTCGGACATTCTAGTGCAGATAGCACAGCTTATCGCAGCATCCCAGCAGCCGACAGAAACGGTGTCGGATCGAGAATTATCCGACGGCGCTGGGTCGGTACGCTCCGCCGAAGCATCGGGGGCGGACGACCGGGAACATCAGGAGGTCCGACCGGATGGTGAAAGGGATACGGATGAATTGGAGCTATCCCTTTCGGAACAACACAAAGCTGCCATGGACTTCATCCGGCACTTTCTTCCTCAAGTTGTTCCCTCGGGCGAGACTGCTGCGCTTCCGGACAGGAGAATTATAGCGTCATTGGACTCTGATTTTTTCGAGCGGTTCAGGGACATCGCTCCCGAGTTTCCGTCGCAGTCCAATAATGTTGCAAGAACATTTGAATTATTGAACGACGCTATTTTTAAACTTGCTTCCAGGACGGGGAAAGCAGGCTTCTTGTCCGCAAATACTCTCAACCTGCCTTTCATTAATGCAAGGAATAAATTCGACACGGCAGGTCAGGGTATACCGAGAGTTCCTCTGCGTATGGACGACGAGGTGGAAGACTTAGAGCTATCATTACCGTCGTCAGCTTCTATTCCAACCGCAGTGTTGGAAACAGCTATTGCGTCTAACAGAGCCAATTTAGATGCCTTATCTTACGCAGATCACCTTACTAAGGCGTTATCACTGCGTCTTCAAGGGGAAGAGTTTCAGGATATACAATCCTCCTTAAGACTTCTTTCAAGGGCAGTAGCTTATTCCACGTGTAACTCCGCCCTTTCAGTGGCAAATCTGGAGTTGGTTAGACGTGACGCAGCCCTGTCTACATCCACACTAGTGGATTCTAAGGTGAAGAACTCTCTTAGAGTCGCTTCGGTCTCAGGAGATCTTCTCTTTGACGGCAAGCTTTCCGCTATTTATGATAATATTAAAAAGAAAGCTAGTGATTCTCTGTTGTTTAGATCCGCTCCTAAAAGGTCGGATACAGCAGACACGAATAAGGCGGGCACTTCTGGGTCTTATCCGCCCAAGAGAGGTTCCTATAGAGGTTCCGGTGCGTCCTCTAGCTCTTATTCGAGAGACCGTCAGGATAGTGACTCTCGTTCGGGACGTCCTTCAGGCCGGGACAATCGGTCGGACGCCCCGAGGTCGACGAGGCGAGGTGCGGGTCGTGGAAGGCGTGGTTTCTCCTACCGCAGGCCTCGCAGATCCAGGAGGTGATGGCTCAAACCTCTATCGCGTTCCGGTTGGCGGAAGGTTGTCGAGTTTTTCTCAAGAGTGGGCGTCGATTACGGACGACCCGTGGGTGAGAGGAGTGACTTCGGAAGGTCTAAAGATATCCTTCAAACGAAAGCCTCCATTAACTCGAAGTCCAAAGTGGACTCATCTTCCGTCAAACCCTCAGAAAAGAGACGCTCTGCTATCAGAGGTGCAGTCTCTTTTAATGAAGAACGCGGTAGAGGTCGTAGAAAACCAGGAATCGCTGGGATTCTACAGCCATCTGTTTCTGGTTCCGAAACCAGACGGCTCGTTCCGTCCAGTCATAGATTTGAGCTGGATAAACAAGCTGATCGTCGCTCCGAAGTTTTATATGGAGACGATTCGATCGGTCAGAGCGAGTATTCGGGTGAACGATTATGCAACGAGCATAGATCTCAAAGATGCGTACTTTCACGTCATGGTACATCCGACATTCCGAAAGTATCTACGCTTCGCAGTCCTAGGAGTGGTGTATCAGTTCCGGGCCATGTGCTTCGGATTGAATCTAGCACCCTGGGCTTTCACTCGGGTAATGAACTCGGTAATGATCTACTTCCGAGCTCATTCGTCTGCGGTAACGTCGGCCTACCTGGACGACATTCTTCAGAGGTACGGCAACGAGTTAACGCTTCAGAACGATGTTCAGAATCTTCTTCTATTGCTCCGACGTCTCGGTTTCATAGTAAACGAGGAGAAGTCGGATCTGGTGCCGTCCAAGTCATTCACTCATCTGGGAATGAGCTTCGAGACGCACAACAATCTCGTTCGTCTGCCGTTAACCAGAGCGAAATTAGTCAGTTGTTACGCTCGCTATTGTCTGAATACAGACAAAGTCACGGCGAGAGAATTTATGAGACTGATAGGTCTGTGCGGAGCCGCCGCGGATCTCATTCCGATGGGACGGCTACGCACACGGCCTCTTCAAATTTTCCTGACTCAGAATTGGAGTTTGAAAATTCATTCGCTCGATGTAGACGTTCTCTTGTCAGATCAAGTGAAACAAGAGATTCAGACTTGGGCAAACATTCAGTGGTTAACTCAAGGAGTTCCGCTGCAGTTGCCGGATCCGAGTTTTACCATTATGACGGATGCCAGTCAAACAGGTTGGGGTGCATCATTAATCCCAACGGATTCGAGATGCCAGGGTCTTTGGGATCCGCAATTTCTGTGCAAGCACATAAACATCAAGGAAATGATGTCAATCTGGCTTGCGTTACGTCACTGGATGGACATTATTCACGATGCTCATGTCCAAATCCTATCCGACAATACGACAGTAGTGGCGTATATACGGAATCAGGGAGGCACTCATTCAGTTCCGTTGTTCAATCTAACGGAAAGAATCCTTCTGTTTGCGTTGGAACATCACGTTCTTCTTTCGGTCCGTCACATACCGGGTCGTCTGAATGTGCTAGCAGACTCCCTTTCACGAAAGGGTCGCTTGTTGCCGTCGGAGTGGACTCTCAACAAACAAGTATTCAATCAGATTTGCTACCAATGGGAACGGCCAATGATAGACTTATTTGCGACACATCTCAACAATCAGTTGCAGACGTATGTGTCCCCGTGTCCGGATCCAAGAGCATTTGCAGTAGACGCTCTATCGATCCCTTGGGACGGAATGATAGGATATGCGTATCCTCCAGCGCCATTAATTCAACAAGTATTGCTAAAGATAAAACAATCTCAATGCAAGATTCTGTTGGTAGCATCTCTGTCGCCACAGAGACCGTGGATAAATCTACTCAGGTGTCTGTTGTGGGACCTACCGCGGAAGCTCCCTCCACGAGAGGATCTTCTTTGGCAGGGGAAATCGCGCCAACTACATCACAACCCGCAAGGTCTCAACCTTCACGTTTTTCCGTTGTGCGGTCCTTCTTGCATGGCAAGCACTTTACAGGACGAGCAGTGGACGCGATTTCTAACTGTAGGAGGACCTCCTCTTCGCTAAACTATGCGGCTAAGTGGAAGGTTTTCCGTCGTTGGTGTAGGGATCATTCTGTTGATATATTTGATCCCTCTATACCAGACATTGCTAACTTTCTAGTATACTTGTTTGACGAAATCAAACTGCAACCTGTTACTATAAAGGGTTATAGATCTATGTTATCTGATACCTATGCACATCATGATAGTTTACAAATTGGATCTAATGTCTCTTTATCGAAATTGGTTAGAAACTTTTCGATAAATAGACCCAGAACTCTTAGATTAATTCCTAAGTGGAATTTAGCTTGGGTTCTCCTTAAATTGAAGGAAAAGCCATTTGAACCTCTTGGGACAGTAGATTTCAAATTCTTATCTTATAAGACAGCTTTTCTCTTAGCTTTCTCTTCTGCCAGAAGAGTCAGTGAGCTTCATGCACTATCGGTGGATGATTCTCATTATCGTAGTGTTGGGAACACTATCACCTTCACTACTAATGTCGGTTTTTTAGCTAAGAATCAGGCTCCTAATAAATATCCGGAACCTATTGTTATTAAGGCTCTTCCGTCTTCAGACGGGCGTAGGCCTTTACTCTGTCCTGTTAGAGCACTACGTATCTATAAACAGAGATCTCAGTTCATCAGAAAGGGACGGAAACGTTTCTTTCTGTCTTTGATGCCTAATAGAAAGGACATTTCAGTCCATTCTATTGCTAGATGGATTCAGTTAACTATCCGTACTGCGTATGAAGATTTATCTTCTTCTCAGCAGTCTGTGCTTAAGATTTCTGCTCATGAAGTAAGAGCTCTTTCTACTTCCTGGGCTTATGCTAATAGTGTTGCTATTACAGATTTAATGAAGGCTGCTTATTGGTCTCAGCCATCCACATTTACTAATTTTTATCTCAGAAATATTGAGTCCATTTCTGGAGACCTGCATTGTTTAGGTCCGTTATCTGTTGCTCAGAATGTCGTCCACTAAACAGTTGCAACTATAGTTATGCAGGCTTTCTGTTCCGGCAGTGACTCCGTCCGGCTGCCCTCTTCGCTCTGGGCTATTTGACCCAGGGCAAGGGGAAGGGGGGGGGGGGGGGCGGGTGTTCCCTTAGGTCACCTGCTTTATAGTGAAAAGCAAGGGAATGCCTCCTCCAAGACAGTATTTCTGAGTCGCTTCCGGGATGGTTTTAAAGTGTAATATTAATGTTTAATTTCATTCATGTCTTATTTTTAAAGTGTAGCTCGGTGTGAAGCATTTGTATATGTCAAGTGTCAAACGGGCTTTAATATACAATACTCGGACACTTTTAAATGATTATAAAGAGTCTCAATTCTCTGGACTACTTTATTTATTGGCTTGCTTTAAAAATAATTAGTATAAGGGTTATACTGGATGTTAATAGAGAACATGAATGTTATTGTGCTCAATTATTAAGGGTAGTGTATCTTTCTAATTTAAATATTAAATAAGAAAGATACATGTAAAGCCTAATACTCCTTTTCTCCTTAAGGGGTTACCTCTTTATTTTATAATTGAGCTTATTGGATTTTCCTCTATGTCCTAGGCCCTCCAGCCTGTTTACTATTCAGCTAAGTCTGGGTCATTGGTACAGTATAAAAATGTTAAAAAATTTATAGTAATTTATATATTTTTTATACTTACCAATGACCCAGACGGGGATGGCCCTCCCTGAGTTGGGAACTCTTGCCTCCCCGCTGAGTACATAGCGCTGACCAGGCACTGCCAGTAAGAATGATATTTGGCGCCAATTTCGGGACGACTGCGTCACTGCGCATGCGCAGTAGAGTCGTACTATGGAGGTCCTTTAGGACATAATTTCTTTTTGTTTTGGATGCAAATTTTGGGGATTGGGGGGCAAAATTTGTGTTTGGCCCTGGTTTTTGTGGAGTTAGCACCAGCTAAGTCTGGGTCATTGGTAAGTATAAAAAATATATAAATTACTATAAATTTTTTAACTTTTATACTGTACCAATGACCCAGACATAGCTGGTGCTAACTCTTAAAAATATAGGGCCAAACACAAATTTTGCCCCCCAATCCCCAAAATTTGCATCTAAAACCAAAGAAAACATGTCCTGAATGGCCCTCCGTACTTCACCTCTACTGCACATGCGCAGTGTCAAGGACGTCCCGAAATTGGCGCCATTAATCATTCTTTGTTTGGCCCTTCATCAGTTAACATCTGACTGATCTTTGTGCTTGTAAATCTCAGTTTAAATGATGCCAGACACATAAATATTAGTGAAATGGTGATTCTAAGGAGGATATAGAAGGAGGAGAGTAAAAATGAGTGACAGAAAATTATCAGGGCTGTAACTTAAAATTTTTTAATGAAATTATGTTAAGTTACCTATTTTCGAGGCAACAGCCTGTTGTGGTCATTCTTGTTATCAAGTTACACTGCTTGTTCAGTGTTTTCCTCTCTCCCTTTCCTTTAAGTCCCCTCTTGCTATTCTCCCATGCTTTTGGCATATTTTCTGTAATATTATTACTAAAATTTCTTGGGAGTTTTAGCTGGATAACAGAATGAATTCTGTTCTTTTCCCCATGTTTACGTCTTCACCTATGGGTGCTTAGGCGTAGTGTTCTGCATCTACCATCTGATGTTCTGCAGTTCTTCCCTGGAAGTCTCTGTTTTGCATCAGATAGTGTATTATTGGTAACTGATTTCGGGCCAGGGTGCCTGGAGTCTTGATCTGGTGTTTTTACACTTATTGTTTACATTTCCAACAGCCCTCTGTGTGAGGGGGGATTTCTTGAAAATAATATGTTGATGTTAATTTAATCATAACTAGATACATTATTATTGTTCGTAAGTGTTGCATAAATTGTTTAAAATATTTTTAGAATTTTTGTCCACACTTAGGCTTGGGATCCATTGGGGCTCAACGTTACTTTTCAGAAACTTGGGCTGTTCTGAAAAAATATTTTTTCAAAATTTTTTGATTTCAATTATTTTTTCTATGTTAATGGATCATGTTATTATGTATTTTGATTGTCAGGGGTTGGTGCGAGTACTAGGACTTTGTTTTCTTTTCACAATGAAAGGATATTGTTCAATTGTAATAAGAGGAAATCTTCCTCTGACTTTCATAATCATTGTATAATGTAGTCAGTGTACTCGCACTAACTCCTGTTTTGTATGTGTTAATTTCGATGACAACATGGGAAGTGTGTGTCACGGTATGTTAGTGGGGAATTGGCCATTCCGGTCCTTTCCCCGCAGGGTCACTCTACTTTATCAATCTCTATTTCAGACGATCATGATCAGGGTGATGTATCCGTGATGTCTTCCAAAAGTGTGCCTCCGTCGTCACAATTAATGAAGAGCTAGCGGAAAAGTTCTCATGTAAATACGTCAATTGCCTAAGAGGACCCTAGTAGGTTCGACGGCCTTTGACGTCCGCTAGCTCGCCCGGTGTAGCGTCCATTCATCGAATGGTTCGGCAGCCGGGTTCGTCCGTTGTGGTCTAGAAGGAGTTTTGGGTGATGCGAGCACTATAAATCAATCAAATGCACACCCAGTGACGGCGGATTAGAGGAGAGAACGGAGGAAGCCTTTTAGTCCGGTTCCTAGCTCGTCCAGGTCCATCCGGACTGCGAGCGAGAGAGGCCCCTCTCTCGTACAACAACATCTGGCCCCAGATGTTGTGGTACAAAGTGTTTCGCATTCGGAGCATACGTCCGCCGCTCGGGACACTCCGATATATAGTCAGTCCGGAGAGACTGTCAATAAGGCTTCCTCATCCTCATCCTCATGGTAGCGCACACGACCGCTCTTGGCTACGTGACCTCGGATATCCAGTCAGCTTCGCCAATCAGAGAATCATCGGCGACCAGGTCACACCATCCGGTAGCCAGGGACACGAGGCCTGCAGACTCCGGACATTCGCATAAGAAAGTGTGCGGGAGTCAACGTACACGGAGCTTCCAGCGGCAAAGCATCGTAAGACCGCTACTGCACAGGCCTCGGTGACGGACGTGCTATCCCAAATAGCACAGCTTATCGCAGCATCCCAGCAACGACAGAATCTCTGTCGCATTATGTATTATCCGACGACGCTGGGTCCGGACGCTCTGCGGAAGCAGGTACGGACGTCCGAGAATTTCATCCGGTCCTATGGGATACCGAAAGGGATATGGAGGATTTCGAGCTTTCCCTTTCGGAACAACATAAGCTGCTGTGTATGTCATCTGACTTTATCTTCTAGAGGTTCTTTCGTCGGACCAGAATGCTGCGATGCCGGATAAGAAACTGATAGCGTCGGTAGACACAGAAATTTTTTGGTTCGGTTCAGGGACATCGTCACTCTGTTCCGACACAGTCCAATAATGTCACACAACTTTCGAATTATTGAACGACGCTATATATATTATTATATGCTTGCTATTTACAAGCATGTCTGGTTTCTTGTTCACAAGTTACTGAGATGTCTTTCAAAGTGTGCCTCTGTCGTCATAGTTAATGAAGAGCTAGCGGCAATAAGTGCTCATGGAATACGTCAATCGCCTAAGAGGTCCCTAGTAGTTGACATTCGCTAGCTCACCCGGTGTAGCGTCCATTCATCGAATGGTTCGGCAGTCGGGTTCGTCCGTTGCGGTCTAGGAAGGAGATTTGGGTGATGCAAGCACTATAATAGACTTTAGTACACACCCAGTGACGACGGATTAGAGGACAAATCGGAGGAAGCCTGTTAGTCCGGTTCCTAGCTCGTCCAGGTCCGTCCGGGCTGCGAGCGAGAGAGGTCCCTCTCTCGTACAACAACATATGGGACCGGATGTTGTGGTACAGACATTTCGCATTCGGAGCATATGTCCGTCGCTTGGGACGCTCCGTTATATTGACAGTCCGAGAGACTGTCGATAATGCTTCCTCATCCTCACAGCAGCACACATAATCGCACATTGGCTACATGACCTCGAGTATCCGGCCAGCTTCGTCATTCAGTGATTCCATGGCGAACAGGTCACGCCATCCGGTAGCCAAGGGACACGAGGCCTATACACTCCGTTCACTCGCATAATAGAAGTATGCACGGGGTAACGAACACGGAGCTTCCAGCGGCAATGCATAGTAAAACCGCTTCTCCACAGGCCTCAGTGACGGACGTGCTATCCAAAATAGCACAGTTTATCACAGCATCCCAGCAAACGACAATTCTCGGTCGGATCAGGAATAATCCGACTGCACTGGGTCGGTGCGCTCCGCTGTTGCATCAGGTTTCGGACGACCGAACACTTGATAGGGTCCGACAGGATGGCGAAAGGGATTCGGACGATTTTGAGCTTTCCCTTTCGGAACAACAGAAGCTGCCATACATTTCTTACGGCATTATCTTCCAGAGGTTGTTCCGTCGGACTACATTGCTGCGATGCTGGATAAGAGACTAATAGCGTCATTGGACACGGAGTTTTTGATCGGTTCAGGGACATTGTCCCTGACTTACCGACACAGTCCATTAATGTCTTTAGAACATTCGACTTATTTAACGACGCTATATATAACCTTGCTACCAAGCATGATAGTCTAGTTTCTTGTCCGCAATGCTCTATTCTGCCTTTTTTCAATTCTAGGAAATAATTTATATCGGCAGAACAGGGCATACCGAGAGTTCATATGCGTCTAGACGGCGGTGCTGAAGACTGGGAATTATCTTTTTCGCCGTCTATGTCAATTCTAACCACGATGTTGGAAACAACAATGTTGTCTAATAGGCTTAACTTAGATGCTTTATCATACGTAGACCACCTTACTGAGGCGTTATCATTACGTCTTCAAGAGAAAGAATTCCAGGATATGATCCTCAATGTGATTTCTTTCAAGGGCAGTAGTTTTTCCACGTATAACTCCGCCCTTTCAGTGGCAACCTGGAGTTGGTTAGACGTGACGCAGCCCTAGTTACATCCACGTGCGTGGATAGTAAGGTGAAGAACTCTCTCAGAGTCGCTTCGGTCTCGGAGAAGCTTCTCTTCGACGGCAACTTTTCAGCAATCCATGAATTGCTCGATATACACGTTCTCTTGTCTATCAAGTGTAGCAAGAGATTCAGACTGGGGCAAACATTCGGTGGTTGACTCAGAGACTGCCACTGCAGTTGCCGGATCCGAGTTTTATGATTATGACGGATGCCAGTCAAACAGGTTGGGGTACAATATTGATCCCAACGGATTCGAAGTGCCAGGGTCTTGGGGTTCCGCAGTTTCTAGGCAAGCACTTAACTTCCAGGAAATGATGTTATTTAGGCTTGCACTATGTCATTGAATGAACATTATTCAGAAACGCATGTCCAAATCCTGTTCGTTAATACGACAGTAGTTGCGTATCTCCGGAACCAGGGAGGCACTCATTCGATTCCGTTATTCAATTTAACGGAAAGAATCCTTCTGTTTGTTATAGTACACCAAGTTCTGCTTTGGTCCGTCATATTCCGGGTCGTCTGATTGTATTAGCAGACTCCTTTTCACGTAAGAGTCGCTTGTTGCCATCAGAATGGACTCTCATCAAACAAGTATTCAATCAGATTTGTTATCAATGGGAGCGCCCAATGATAATTTATTTGCGACACAACTCACTATTCAATTGCAGACGTATGTGTTTCCATGTCCGGATCCCTGAGCTTATGTTGTTAACGCTCTATTGATCTAATAGGACGGAATGATAGGATATGCGTATCCTCCAGCGCTGTTGATTCAGCAAGTATTGCTAAGATAAACATCCACAATACAATTCTGTTGATAGCATCTCTGTCTTCACAGAGACCGTTGGTAAATTTACTCAGGTGTCTACTGTGGGACTTACCGCGAAAACTTCCTCCATGAGAGGATCTTCTTTCGCTGGGGAAATCGTGTCAACTCCATCACAACCTGCAAGGTCTCAACCTTCACGTATTCCGTTGTGTGGTCCTTCTTGCACGGCAAGCATTGTACAGGACGAGTTATGGACGTGATTTCTTACTGTAGGAGAACCTCTTCTTCGCTATACTATGCGGCTAAAGTGGAGGCTCTTACTTCGTTGGTGTAGGGATCATTATGTTGATATTTTTGATCCCTCTATACTAGACATTGCAACTTTCTAGTATACTTGTTTGACAAGATCAACTGCAGCCTGTTACTATTAAGGTTATAGATCTATGTTATCTCATACCTATGCACTCTATGATAGTTTACAATTGAGTCTTATGTCTCTTTATCTAAGTCAGTTAGAAACTTTTGATAAATAGACCTAGAATCCTTAGATTAAATTCTTATACGGAATTTAGCTTCGGTTCTTATTTAGCTAAGTAATCATTTGAGCCTCTGGAAACAGTAGTTTTCAAATTCTGACCTTTTAAGACAGTTATTCTCTTAGTCTTCTCTTCTATTGAAGAGTCAGTGAGCTTCATGCACTATCGATGGACCATTCTCACTTTCGTAGTATCGGAAACACTATTTCCTTTACTACTAATGTTGGATTTTTGGTTAAGAATCAGGCTCCTAATAAATATCCGGAACCTATTGTTATTAAGGTCCTTCCATCTTCGTACGGGCATAGGCCTTTACTCTGTCCGGTTAGAGTTTACGTATTTATAAACAGATATCAGTTTATTAGTAAGGACTTAAGCTTCTTCTGTCTTTGATGCCTAATGGAAGGACATTACGCTCCATTCTATTGCTAATGGATTCAATTAACTATCGGTACTGCTTATGGTATATCATTAACTCAGCAGTTTGTGCTTGAGATTTCGGCTCATGAAGTAAGAGCTCTTTCTACATCTTGGGCTTACATTAATAGTGTTGCTATTATAGATTTTATGAAGGCTGCACATTGGGCTCAGCCATCCACATTCATGAATTTTTATCTCAGAAATATTGAGTCCATTTCTGGAGGCCTCCATTGTTAGGTCTATTATCTACTGCTCAGAATGTCATTCACTTAACAGTTGCTACTATAGCTAGGTAGGCTTTCTGTTCCGGCAGTGACTCCGTCCTGCTGCCCTCTTCGCTCTGGGCTATTTGACCCAGGGCAAGGAGAAGGGGGGGGGGGGGGGGGAGGGTGTTCCCTTGGGTCACCTGTTTTATTATGAAAACAAGGGGATACCTCCTCCGGAGTTAGTAATTCTGAGCTGTTACTGGGATGGCTTTTGGCTCACCAACGTTAGTTGTGTGAGCCTATGGCATAGCCCTCATGTCGGCGTCGGCGTCCGCTCTCAAATATTTTGAACTTTTGTGTACAGGTTTTGATTTTTTGGCTTTTCAAATTTTTTTTTAGTTTCAGCATATTGCTATAGTGGTTCACTATAACATTTAACTCTTTTCCAGGGTATTTTGTCGTAATTTTAACCCTTTTAATCAAATTTTAGACTTATTTTGATGTTTGCGTGCAGGTTTTGATGTTTTTTTTTTCCTTTCTTTCAAGTGGAGATTTACCTTGCAGCATATGTCCATGCTTTCTATTGTATGTAAACATGCATCTTAGGGCTATGTTTGTATTTTTTAACCCTTTTCCTGCTGAATTACTTCAATTTTGGACTTTTATGTACAGCTTTTGGACTTAGGCTTACAGCTTCTTACTTTTATGTACAGGTTGTGATAAAAAAAAACAATTTCAAGTGATGTTGACCTCACTGCATATTGCAGTGGTGGTTATTATAACATTGATATCTTTCCAGTGCATTTTTAGTCGAGTTGTGACGAAGTCAAACTTGACTTATAGTTTGGTGAATGGCGGGCGGGCGGGCGGGCGGGCGGGCGGGCGGGCGTAAACAATTGGTTTCCGGATGATAACTTGATAGTGGTTGAACTCACATTCATTAAACTTCATACGTAGGTTTGTCTTGGTGGGAGGAAGAACCCTATCGATTTTGGACATGCTACGTCGAAGGTCAAGGTCACAGTGACCTTGAACGTAGTAAATCTTAAACAATTGGTTTCCGGATAATAACTTGATAATGGTTCAACTCACATTCATGAAACTTCATAGGTAGATTGGCCTTGGTGAGGGGAAGAACCCTATTGATTTTGGACTCGCTACGTCAAAGGTCAAGGTCAACGTGACTGTGAACATAGTAAATCGCAACAATTCCTTTCCGGATGATAACTTGATAGTAGTTCAACCTACATTCATGAAACTTCATAGGTGGGTTGGCCTTGGTGCGAGGAAGAACTCTATTGATCTTGGACTCACCAGATCAAAGGTCAAGGTCACAGTGACCTTTAACATAGTATATCGCAACAATTGGTTTCCGGATGATAACTTGATAGTGGTTCAACCTAGAGTCATGAAACTTCATAGGTGTGTTGGCCTTGGTGCGAGGAAGAACCCTATTGATCTTGGACTCACCAGGTCAAAGGTCAAGGTCACAGTGACCTTGAACATAGTATATCGCAACAATTGGTTTCCGGATGAGAACTTGATAGTGGTTCAACCTAGAGTCATGAAACTTCATAGGTGTGTTGGCCTTGGTGCGAGGAACTGTTGTCACAACTCGACATTGGATCGGTGATCCTGAGCGGCATTTTTAAAATTTTTTTAACCCTATGAATAGATTTTTAGACTTATTTTGACGTTTGCGTGCAGGTTTTCATGGGTTTTTTTTTTTCCTTTCTTCCAAGTGTAGAGTTTCTGCATATTGCTATGGTGGTTCACTATAACATTTAACTCTTTTCCAGGGTATTTTGTCTTAATTTTAACGATTTGAATCAAATTTTAGACTTATTTTGATGTTTGCGTGCAGGTTTTGATGAGTTTTTTTTCCTTTCTTCCAAGTGGAGATTTACCTTGCAGCATATGTCCATGCTTTCAATTGTATGTAAACATGTATCTTAGGGCTATGTTTGTATTATTTAATCCTTTTCCTGCTGAATTACTTCAATTTTGGACTTTTATGTACAGCTTTTGGACTTAGGCTTACAACTTCTTACTTTTATGTACAGGTTGTGATAAAAAAAACAATTTCAAGTGAGGTTGACCTCACTGCATATTGCAGTGGTGGTTATTATAACATTGATATCTTTCCAGTGCATTTTTTAAAAAAAATTAACCCTTTGAATAGATTTTTAGACTTATTTTGACGTTTGCGTGCAGGTTTTCATGTATTTTTTTTTCCTTTCTTCCAAGTGTAGATTTACCTTGTAGTATATGCTTTCTATTGTATGTAAACATGCATCTTAGGGAATATGTTGTATTCTTTAACCCTTTTCCTGCTTAATTATTTCAATTTTGAACTTCTTTTGTTTACAGGTTTGGATTTTTGTGCTTTTAAAAAAATGTTTTTCTTCTTTGCATATTGCTGTGGGGGTTAACGATAACATTTAACTCTTTTCCAGGGTATTATGTCTTAATTTTAACCCTTTGAATCAAATTTTGGACTTATTTTGACGTTTGTGTGCAGGTTTTGATGTTTTTTTACTTTTATGTGCAGGTTTTGAGGTTTGTCTTTCTTTTCTTGCAAGTGGTGACTTACCTTGTAGCATATTGCCATGGTTCCTATTTTATGTTAGGATGCTTCTTGGGGCTATTATTATATTATTTAACCCTTTAGCTGCTTATTTACTTTAATTTTGGACTTTTGTGTGCAGGTTTTGTACTTTTGTGTGCAGGTTTTGATATTTTTTTTTAAGTGGAGTTGTACCTCACTGGCATATTGCCATGGTGGTTACTGTAACATTTTCAGGGTATTTTTCTAAATTTTAACCCTTTGAAACAAATGTTATACTTTTATGTGCAGGTTTTGAGGTTTGTCTTTCTTTTCTTCCAAGTGGATATTTTTCAAGTAGACTTTCACCTTACTGGCATATTGGCATTGTGTTTACTGTGACAGGGTATTTTTCTCAATTTTAACCCCTTGAAACAAATGTGATACTTTTTTTTACTTTTATGTGCAGGTTTTGAGGTTTGTCTTTCTTTTCTTGCAAGTGGTGACTTACCTTGTAGCATATTGCCATAGTTCGTATTTTATGTTAGGATGCTTCTTGGGCTATTTTTATATTATTTAACCCTTTAGCTGCTTATTTACTTTAATTTTGTTCTTTTCTTTGCAGGTTTTGTACTTTTGTGTGCAGGTTTTGATATTTTTTTTAAGTGGAGTTTTATCTCACTGGCATATTGCCACGCTGGTTATTGTAATATTTTCAGGGTATTTTTCTAAATTTTAACCCTTTGAAACAAATGTGATACTTTTTTTACTTTTATGTGCAGTTTTTGAGGTTTGTCTTTCTTTTTTTCAAAGTGGAGAATTACCTTGTAGCATATTGCCATGGTTCCTATTTTATGTTAGCATGCTTCTTAGGGGTTATTATTATATTATTTAACTCTTTAGCTGCTTATTTTCTTTAATTTTGGACTTTTGTGTGCAAGTTTTGAACTTTTTTTTTTTTTACTCCAGCCACCCCTTTGCATTGGCCATCTGTTGGTGAGCCACGGGGTACTGATACCCCTTCTAGTTAAGTGATAAGTTTATGTTTTAAAAATTCATTCAAGTCATAGTTTTTAAAGTATAGCTTTTGAATATATCACGTGTCAAACGGGCATTATTATACAATCCTCAGACACTTTTAAGGAGTATAAAGAGTCTCTATTCTCTAGACTAACTTTATTTATTGGCTTACTTTAAAAATTATTAGTATAAGGATTATACTGGATATTAATAAAGTACATGGATGTTATGATGCTCAATTATGGAAGGTGTTGTGTCTTTCTAATTTATCATAAATAAGAAAGATACATGTAAGGCCTAATACTCCTTTTCCCCTCGAGGGGATGACTCTATTTTATATAATTGAGCTTATTGGAATTTCCTCTATGTCCTAGGCCCTCCATCCTTTTTACTATTCAGCTATGTCTGGGTCATTGGTACAGTATAAAAATGTTAAAAAATTTATAGTAATTTCTATATTTTTTATACTTACCAATGACCCAGACGGGGATGGCCCTCCCAGGAGTTGGGAACTCATACCTCCCCGCTGAGTACATAGCGCTTACCAGGCACTGGTTATAAGAATGATTAATGGCGCCAATTTCGGGACGTCCTTAACACTGCGCATGCACAGTAGAGGTGAAGTATGGAGGGCCATTCAGGACATGTTTTCTTTGGTTTAAGATGCAAATTATGGGGATTGGGGGGCAAAATTTGTGTTTGGCCCTATATTTTTAAGAGTTAGCACCAGCTATGTCTGGGTCATTGGTAAGTATAAAAAATATATAAATTACTATAAATTTTTTAACTTCTCAGACCCTTCTGCATGGTCCTTTTGACTGCTGCATGCTCTCTTTTTTTTTTAGCTCACCTGGCCTAAGAGGCCATGTGAGCTTTTCTTATTACGTGGCGTCCATCGTCTGTTGTCCGGCGTCCAAAAACTTGTCACATTTTCATCTTCCTCTCTGTAACCACTGAGCCAGTCTGAACCAATCTTGGCAGGAATGGTCTATGGGAGGTCTTCTACAAACGATCCTCATTTTGTTCCTGTCGGATGAAAAACATGGCTTCCAGATGCATTCTTTGATTCTGGTTAGTAGATTTTCAAAAATCTTCTCTGAAACTGCCAGGCCAAATGTTTTGTAGCTTCACATAAATGATGACTGGGACCCCCTCTACCAACGATCCTCATTTAATGTTGTTCGGGTCACAAACATGGCTGCAATTGAAGCTTATAGTTACTATAACCCCATGAGAAATCACATTTTCATCATCTCTGGAACTACTGAGCCAACATGAACCAACCCTGGCAGGGATAGTCTATGGGAGGTCCTCTACGAACGATCCTCATTTTGAGCCCATGAGTTTGAAAACATGGCCGCCAGAGGCATTCTTTGTTTCTGATTGGTGGATTTTGACAAATCTTCTTCTCTGAAACCACAGAGCCAAATGTTTTGAAACTTTGCATGGTGGATGATTGGGACCCCCTCTACCCACGATCCTCATTTAATGTTGATCGGTTTATAAACATGGCCGTAATTGTGGCTTATAGTTACTACAGAAACCCTATGGGAAATCACATTTTCTTCTTCTCTGGAACTACTGAGCCGGCGTGAACCAAACTTGGCAGGAATGGTCTATGGCCGCCAGAGGCATTCTTTGATTCTGATTGGTGGATTTTCAAAAATATTCTCCTGTGAAACTGCCAGGCCATATTTTTTGATACTTCACACAAATGATGACTGGAACCCCTTCTACCAACAGTCCTCATTTAATGTTGATCGGGATTTAAACATGGCCGTAATTGCAGCTTATAGTTACTATAGAAACCCTATGGGAAATCACATTTTCATCTTCTTCTCTGGAACTACTGAGCCGACTGGAACCAAACCTGGCAGGGATAGTCTATGGGAGGTCTTCTACAAATGCTCCTCATTTTTGTTACTGTGCATCGAAAAACATGGCTGCCAGAAGCATTCCTCTGAAATCACAGGGCCAAATGTTTTGAAACACTGCTTGGTTGATGACTGAGACACTTTCTACCAACGATCCTCATTTAATGTCGATCGGATTGCAAACATGGCTGCAATTGTGGCTTATAGTTACTATAGAAACCCTATGGGAAATCACATTTTCATCTTCTCCGGAACTACCAAGTTGATGTGAATCAAAGCTGGCAGGGATAGCCTGCGGCAGGTCCACTACAAATGCTACACATTTTGTTACCGTGCATCGAAAAACATAGCTGCCAGAAGCATTTTTGGATTCTGATAGGTGGATTTTGAAAAATCTTCTCCTCTGAAACCACAGGACCAAATGTTTTGAAACTTTGCATGGTTCATGACTGGGATCCCCCCCCCCCCCACAAGGTTTCACATTTACTGTTGATCGGGTTGCAAACATGGCTGCAATTGCAGCTTATAGTTACTATAGAAACCATATGGGAAATCACATTTTCATCTTCTCTGGAACTACTGAGCCGACGTGAACCAAACTTTGCAGGAATGGTCTATGAGAGGATGGAAATATATGGCCGTCAGAGGCTATATTCTAATGCTTAACCCAATGCCTCTTCTGTCTGAACGAAGATCGGTACTGTCAGCAAAATACTTGTTTTTTGAGAATCTGGTAAGGGTTGGTTCCAGTTTTCTCCACTGAGAACTGGGGGAAAAAACCCTAAATATTGTGTATACAGTACAAGTCAAAATAAGTTGTAGCATAACTACAATAAACTGCTGCTACTGCACTGACAAGATCAGAATCTGACATTTTCTGGAAAACTATCAGTGAGAGCTTTCCTGAAAATGATGTCAGCTTCTGGTCTTATCAGTGTAGAAAGAGAAAGGTACATGTTATATAGGATTATCCTACAACTTATTTTTACTTGTACTGTGAACAAGTGCAGCTGTAAATGTGTTAATACATGTATTACTCTCAAGTTACATATCAGAAATACTGATTGATGACAGGTGTTTGGAAAGCATGGAAGTTTTGATTATTTTCTTTTCCCATCATGTATACCTGACCAGTCAATTATGGTATCATTTAAGATATGACAAAATTATTGGAATAAAATGTGTTTCCAGTAACCCTTTACCTATTCAAAGCTATTTGAAAGAGAATACTGTCTGAAAAAATTGTAATTTTCAAAATATTTAACCTTCGTTTACTAATTTTTTTGTTGAAACAGAATTCACAAATGTGTGGATTTTCAAGAAATCTTCTTTGAAACTACAAGGCCAAATGTTTTGAAACTTAATGTGACTGATGGCTGGAAACCCCTCTACTAATGATCCTCATTTAATCTTCAATGGGTTGCAATTATGGCTGCAATTGTGGCTTATAGTTACTATTGAAACCCTATAGGAAATTACATTTTCATCATCTTCTCTGAAAGTACTGAGCCAATGTGAACCAGACTTGGCAAGCATGATCTATGAGAGGTTCTCTACAACTGTTACTCATTTTATTCCTGTTGGATGAAAAATGTGGCCGCCAGAAGCATTCTTTGATTCTGATTGGTCAATTTTGAAAACTCTTCTCCTCTGAAAGTACAGAGTCAAATGTTTTGAAACTTCATATCATTGAGGACTGGGACACCTACCAATGATTCTCATGTAATGTTTTAAACATGGTCACAATTGCAGCTCATAGTTACCATGGACTCCTATGGAAAAGCACATTTTTTATATTTTTGATTCTGATTGGTGGATTTTGAAAAATCTTCCCCTCTGAAACCACAGGGCCAAATGTTTTGAAACTTTGCATGGTTGATGACTGAGACACCCTCTACCAACGGTCCTAGTTTAATGTTGATCGGGTTGCAAACAGGGCTGCAAGTATGCCTTATAGTTACTATAGAAACCCTATGGGAAATCACATTTTCATTTTCTCCAGAACTACTGAGCTGATGTGAACCAAACCTGGCAGGGATAGTCTATGGCAGGTCCTCTACAAACACAACTCATTTTGTTACGGTGTATCGAAAAACATGGCTGCCAGAAGCATTTTTTTATTCTGATAGGTGGATTTTGAAAAATCTTCTGAAACCACAGGGCCAAATGTTTTGAAACTTTGCATGGTTGGTGTCTGGGACACCCTCTACCAATGTTCCTCATATAATGTTGATCGTGTTGCAAGCATGGTCACAATTGCAGCTTATAGTTACTATAGAAAACCCTATGGGAAATCACATTTTTATCTTTTGTCTGGAACTACTTGGCAAAAATGGTCTATAGGAGACCCTCTACAAATAGTCTTCTTTTTGTTCCCATTGGTTGGAAAATATGGCCACCAGAGACATTCTCTGATTCTGTTTGATGAATTTTGCAAAAATATTCCCCTCTGAAACTACGAAGTCAAATGTTTTGAAACTTCACGTGATTGAGTACTGGGACACCTTCTACCAATGATCCTCATGTAATGTTGATGTAATGTTGCAAACATGGCCACAATTGCAGCTCATAGTTACCATGGAAAGCCTATGTGAAATCACATTATTATGTGTAGTTCAAGGTGAGCGATTACAGGCTCTTTAGAGTCTCTAGTTTAATCCATGTAAACTTAAAAAAATAAAAATTAAATGGTTTATGTCTAATATTTTACCCAAGTTAATAGAATTTATAAATTTGTCCTTTTAGTGCAACAAGGCTTCGCAATGCTTAGCACTGTATCTGTATAGCCTTCTTGCACTCAAGGGACGAATTGCACTACCACCCATGCAATTCTGTAGATTATGAGACCTAAAACATAAAACAAACCAAGAGCATGAACTTTTGATGCCAAAGAAATAATTTCAAAATTAAAAAATAAAATAAAAAACCGCTTGCATGAATGCAATTTTTAAAAAAATGGCCTGAGAAACAAGATCTACTTTGTGGGGCCTTATGTGAAGATTTTTGGTACCGCTGAGAAAACAATGAGCCATTGTGTATACAATGTAAAGCCAATAAAGTGGCTTTCAGCACTTTTAAATAGAGCCATGATAGTAGCTTCTAGTTCTCAACCAGTTAAAAGAAGTCTCATGTAATACATACACAGAATTACCTGTGTGTGAATGGGTTAATCAATATGGCACAGGTGCTAGCCCAGAAGCATAAAACGAGAGGCCACAGTCCTAGAGTTTTTGGTCGAGTTTGTTAACACCGAGACCCGTGGTTTGGCAACAGGCAGAGTGCTTCAGGGTGGCGTCCAGGCATCCTCTCTCTGTTAACGCAAAACAACTTGAACGTTCTTCATTTTGACTAATATTTGCCATAAAGGTCTTTTTCAATAATATCTTGGAACAAGTTCGAAAACTGGCCCAGCCTAATTTTTTGTTACAGACTTATGGCCCTTAATTAGTCAATTTTTAGCCGAACTTGACAAAGTCAAGATAAGCTATCGCTATCATGCGTGCGGAAGTCTGTTTGTCTGTGAGTCTGTGAATCGGTGAGTCTGTCACATTTTCCTTTAGCACGGGCTACACCCCACAGTTCTTGTCTGATCATCACAAGATTTCATATGCAGGTTTGGGGTCATGTCTAGATGAGAACGTCCCCTTTTGGTCGCGATTGGTCAACCGGTATGGCTGCCCGAGCCGCCCAAAACCTGAAAACCATTAGCACAGTTTACAGGTCGTATTTATGAAGGGATTTCATTTGGTCGTGATTGGGCAACTGTGATGGCTACAGGGGCCTGAAGCCCGAAAACCTTTAGCACAATCTACAGGTCATATTTATGAAGGAATTTCATTGTCACTTGGTAGGATGACTCCAAATAATGTCTAGATGAGAACGTCCCATTTTGATCGCGATCATTCAGCCTTGATGGGTGCCCGAGCCCAAAAACCTTTTTAGCATAGGCAAAAGGTTATATTTATGGAAGGATTTCATTGTAACCTGTTAGGTTGACTCCATATAATGTCTAGATGATGACATCCCCTTTTGGTCACGATTGGTCAACTGTGATGGCTACAGGTGTCTGAAGCCCGAAAACCTTGAGCACAGTCTACAGGTCATATTTATGAAGGGATTTCATTGTAACTTTGCAGGATCAATCCAGATGATGCCCAGATGAGATTGTCCCCTTTGGTTGCGATCATTCGACCATGATGGCTGCCCGAGCCCGAAAACCTTTAGCACAGTTTACAGGTCATATCTATGAAGGGATTTCATTGTAACTTGGTAGGTTGACTTCATATTATGTCTAGATGAGAACGTCCCCTTTTGGACACGATTGGGCAACTGTGACAGCTACAGATGCCCGAAGCCCAAAAACCTTTAGAACAGTCTACAGGTCATAATTATGAAGGGATTTCATTGTAGCTTGGTAGGATGACTCCAAATAATGTCTAGATGAGAACATCCCCTTTTGTTCGCGATCATTCAGCCTTTATGGCTGCCCGAGCCAAAATACCTTTAGCATAGTCTATAGGTCGTATTTATGGAAGGATTTCATTGTAACTTGTTAACTTGACTCTATATAATGCCTAGATGATAACATCCCCTTTTGGTCGTGATTCGTCAACTGTGATGGCTACAGGTGCCCGAAGCTCGAAAATCTTGAGCACAGTCTACAGGTCATATTTATGAAGGGATTTCATTGTAACTTTGCAGGATCAATCCAGATGATGCCCAGATGAGAATGTCCCTTTTGATTGTGATCAGTCAACCATGATGGCTGCCCGTGCCCAAAGCCTGAATACCTTTAGCACAGTCTACAGGTCATATTTATGAAGGGATTTCATTGTAACTTGGTAGGTTTTACTTCATATAATGTCTAGATGAGAATGTCCCCTTTTGGCTGTGATCATTCAGCCTTGATGGCTGCCCAAGCCCAAAACCCCGAAACCTTTACATAGTCTATAGGTCAAATTTGTAGAAGGATTTCATTGTAACCTGTTAATTTGACTCCATATAATGCCTAGATGATGACATCCCCTTTTGGTCGTGATTGGTCAACTGTGACGGCTTCAGGGGCCCGAAGCCCAAAAACCTTGAGCACAGTCTACAGGTCATATTTATGAAGGGATTTCATTGTAACTTCGTGGGGTCACTCCAGATTGTGCCCAGATGAGAATGTCCCCTTTTGATTGCGATCATTCAACCAGGATGGTTGCCCGAGCCCAAAGCCCAAAAACCTTTAGCACAGTCTACAGGTCATATTTATGAAGGGATTTCATTGTAACTTGGTAGGTTGACTTCATATAATGTCTAGATGAGAACGTCCCCTTTGGACGCAATTGGGAAACTGACGGCTACAGGTGCCCGAAGCCCGAAAACCTTTAGCAGAGTCTACAGGCCATATTTATGAAGGGATTTCAATGTAACTTGATAGGATGACTCATTTTGGAATAATTTCACTGTAACTTGGTAACTTTCTTTGATATATGTTAACCTTGAGGACCACATACATTAACTGTGAGATCACATTAACCCACCCCTCAGCTCTTTAGTGCAGTGTACACCTCATATTATTTTTACCAAAAACATAGCGTACAGGGAACAGAAATGAACATATTCCCAATTATCACAATTGTTGTCTTATTTCATAATCCTTTCATAAACATTGAACATTATCCTTTTCATCAAACACAACACACAAGTTAAGCTACAGTGTCATTGACACTTTCATTATGAATTTTGAGCTCGTTGGTGCAATAACTTGAACAAACATTCTTCGATTTGACTAATATTTTGCATACAGGTCCTTTATAATCATATCTCGAACAAGTTAGAGCTTGTTAGCGCAGTAACTTGAACAAATGTTCTTTGATTTGACTAATATTTGCCATGCCGGTCCTTTGCAATAATATCTCAAGTGAGTTCGAAAACTGGCTTGGCCCAATTTTTCATTACAGATTTATGGGCCTTAATTCATCAATTTTTAGCTCACCAACTTCTATTAGAAGTGGTGAGCTATTGTCATGACCTCGGGCGTCGGTGTCGGCGTCCGGCGTGTCCAATATTGTTAGATTTAATGTTAAGGTTAATTTCTCAAAGATCAGTGGGCTCAGGCCTTTGATATTGCATATGCAGGTTGTAGGGGACTATCAGAACAGTATTTAACCCTGATACTATGACTTTTTTCCAAATTTCACCTAAAATTTTCTGCACAAACTTGTAAGAATTTGCGTTTAGGTGTTGTAAGAATTTGCGTTAAAGTCAGCTTTTGTGTAGATTGTGCTGCTTTAACTTCTCATTACTGTTGATTTTCATAATTCAATAACAACTGTAGGTATTAACCCTACTGTATGCAGAAATTTAATGGAAATTTTCTTTTTTTTCAGTCAAAATTTTCATGTTTTTCTCGGACTTAGTAAATTTTAAGTTGTAAAACTTTGTAAACTTTGTGTTTTGGTGAGTTGTGTTTCTATGTGTCTTTCCAGGTGATTAATATTCTACACTTGGGTTACTGAACTCCATTGCAGTAATATTTAACCCTCATTACATGCATATTTGAGGAATTTGAGGCTGATTTTATGCCAAAACTTGTAAGAATTAGCGTTTAGGTGTTGTAAGAATTTGCGTTAAAGTCAGCTTTTGTGCAGATTGTGGTGCCTTCAATTCTCATTACTGTTTATTTTCTGATTTCAATAACAACTGTAGGTATTAACCCTACTGTATGCAGAAATTTAACTGATTTCTTTTCTTTTTTTCAGTCACAATGTTCACGTTTTTCTCCGACTTACTCAATTTTAAGTTCTAAAAGTTTGTGTTAAGGTGAGTTCTGTTTCCATGTGTCTTTCCAGGCAATTGATATTGTACACAGGGGTTACTGAACTACATTGCGGTAACGTTGTGCCCTCATTACATGCATATTTGAGGAATTTGAGGGGGATTTTTGGGACTTATATTCACTTTCTTTAAAAAAAAATTTTTTTAACTTTTTTTTTTTTTATTTAATACTTTCTCATACTTGTTACTAGTAACATTAAGGCTTATTTTAGTTGTTGATGTGATGTATTTTTGTTGGGACTTATAGTCACTTTCTTGAACGAATGTTTTTCCACAACTCCTCTTTAACCAATGAATGTACTTCAATTACAATTTCAGTGATTCTTCATTACATAATCCCATTTTGCACCTTCAATTTTTATTTTTTTTTGATCTGATGTATTTTTATTTTGTAAAAAATAAATTTATGAAAGCCTTTCCTAATTCTTATTTATGATTTAATATCTGGCCTCACGATTCATATTCTTAATCATAAACATTTCTAAAAGAAAAAAATGCTTTTATATCCAATGATTCTATGTTGAATTGATATATAATAAATGCAGAAATATAGACTTTTCAAAGCCATCACATAAACCACATTAATCATTTGATGCCTAGTTAATGATTTATATTAACTAAATATTAGGCATGTTACATGCGCGAATGTAGGTGAGCGTTGGGATGTAACATCCCTCTTGTTATGGATTTTAAGCTCATTAGCGCAATAACATGAACAAACATTCTGCAGTTTGACTAATATTTACTATACAGGTCTTATGTAATAATATCTCAAGCAAGTTTGAAAACTGACCTGGTCAGATTCTTTGTTACAGAACTATGGGCCTTAATTAGTAAATTTTTTTACGAATCTTTAGTTCATTAGCGCTATAACTTGAATAAACGTTCACCAGTTTGACAAATTTTTGACATACAAGTCTTTTGTACAATTATCTCCAGTGAGTTCGAAAACTAGCTCGGTCGGCTTTCTGATTACAGAGTTATGGGCCTTAATTAGTCCATTTTTACCATTTTTTTTTTGCTCAGTGTCATGTCATTTCGGATTTTCAATAAAGAGTGCATGAAGAAAGTAGTCACAACTCGATGCCTGCCTCTCCAGTGAGCACCTCTAGTGTCCTTCCATGATGGCACAAGTTCCATATCGATTAACCCATTGTGTTCCAGTTTTTCTTAGCTCAGTGCAATGCCATTTCTGATTTTCAATAAAGAGTGCATGAAGAAAGTAGCCACAACTCAACGCCTGCCTCTCCGATGAGCACCTCTAGTATCTTTCCACGATGGCACAAGTTCCTTATCGATTAACCCATTGTGTGTTGTTCTGTGTTTATTACATGCCTTCATGTCTATGAAAGCATTTATTAGAAGGACACTCAGCAATTTATTTGACAAATCGTCCCCTGAGTTCCAATGTATTCTATGTGCCAGTAGACACATAGAACACATTGGAACTCAGGACGAACTGTCAACAAAAAGAACGTATTTTATTGCCCACCAAATTTGTGAGGGGAACCTGTGTTCCTATGTTTATCTATCACTAGCGATTCAAATTGTAATTGCAGTGCACGATTTGTTGAAAATTCCAGTGAAATTTCTCTTCTGTTTAAAATTAGTCTGTCAACAATTTGTGTTCCCACATATGTGCGGAATGGATTTTCATTTTCCACATGGTTTATTGTTGGTATAGATGAGGATTTCATAGAACAGGCGTGTAATCCACACTACAGCCATTCTTAAGCTGAAACTTGTCTTCCAGTTGCTAGTAAATCACTTTTTTGAAAGTCAAAATAATCATGTAAATTTGTCAGAAAAGACAGAAATCATGCAGCTTCAAAATGCAAGGAAATTGACTGTGTGGAAAGATGGTTTGAACAGAAAGATGTGTAAAATATTTTTTAATCAAATTTTTGATGGTGACAGAAAATATGAATTATAATGTGATAGAAGTTCAATGTTTCCTTCTTCAGGTTAAAGGAATTCCATCCAATCAAGGACTGTTGTATCATGAATCTATTGTAGACATGTTCCGATGCTGTTCCTTAGGTGTTACACCAGATATTCATTTTGAAGAGACAAAGTATGCTTTTAGCTTATTTATCCTTTACTTTCTGTTTTCATGAGATTCAGTGAAGTTTTTACCCACTTAAATATCTAATTCTTCCTACCATTACCCACCAAATCAGTTTTTTTGGCCTGATGATTCAAGTTGGAGAGTGGAGTTTATTCCTTTGAGGATCATCAACTACTTTTTGAGTAGGAAAATGAACTATTTAAAAATTATGTCTTAACCCTTTACCTAACATGAAAAGCAGACGAAACTTGCCAAAAAAATTGTTGAATAACTAATTTCTTTAATTTTTAGTTGAGTTGTGACGAAGTCAAACTCGACTTATAGTTTGGTGAATGGCGGGCAGGTGGGCGGGCGTCCGGGCGGGCGGACGGGCGGGCGGGCGTAAACAATTGGTTTCCGGATGATAACTTGATAGTGGTTCAACTCACATTCATTAAACTTCATACGTAGGTTGGTCTTGGTGGGTGGAAGAACCCTATTGATTTTGGACATGCTACGTCGAAGGTCAAGGTCACAGTGACCTTGAACGTAGTAAATCTTAATTGGTTTCCGGATGATAACTTGATAATGGTTCAACTCACATTCATGAAACTTCATAGGTAGATTGGCCTTGGTGAGGGGAAGAACCCTATTGATTTTGGACTCGCTACGTCAAAGGTCAAGGTCACAGTGACCTTTAACATAGTATATCGCAACAATTGGTTTCTGGATGATAACTTGATAGTGGTTCAACCTAGAGTCATGAAACTTCATAGGTGTGTTGGCCTTGGTGCGAGGAAGAACCCTATTGATCTTGGACTCACCAGGTCAAAGGTCAAGGTCACAGTGACCTTGAACATAGTATATCGCAACAATTGGTTTCTGGATGATAACTTGATAGTGGTTCAACCTAGAGTCATGAAACTTTACAGGCGTGTTGGCCTTGGTGCGAGGAAGAACCCTGTTGATGTTGGACTCACCAGGTCAAAGGTCAAGGTCACAGTGACCTTGAACATAGTATATCGCAACAATTGGTTTCCGGATGAGAACTTGATAGTGGTTCAACCTAGAGTCATGAAACTTCATAGGTGTGTTGGCCTTGGTGCGAGGAAGAACCCTATTGACCTTGGACTCGCCAGGTCAAAGGTCAAGGTCACAGTGACCAAATTGCAACAATTGGTTTCCAGACAATAACTTGACAGTGGTTCAGCCTATAGTCATGAAATTGAACATAGTAAATCGCAACAATTCCTTTCCGGATGATAACTTGATAGTAGTTCAACCTACATTCATGAAACTTCATAGGTGGGTTGGCCTTGGTGCGAGGAAGAACTCTATTGATCTTGGACTCACCAGATCAAAGGTCAAGGTCACAGTGACCTTTAACATAGTATATCGCAACAATTGGTTTCCGGATGATAACTTGATAGTGGTTCAACCTAGAGTCATGAAACTTCATAGGTGTGTTGGCCTTGGTGCGAGGAAGAACCCTATTGATCTTGGACTCGCCAGGTCAAAGGTCAAGGTCACAGTGACCTTGAACATAGTATATCGCAACAATTGGTTTCCAGATGATAACTTGATAGTGGTTCAACCTAGAGTCATGAAAGTTTACAGGCGTGTTGGCCTTGGTGCGAGGAAGAACCCTATTGATGTTGGACTCACCAGGTCAAAGGTCAAGGTCACAGTGACCTTGAACATAGTATATCGCAACAATTGGTTTCTGGATGAGAACTTGATAGTGGTTCAACCCAGCACACACTCAATAATTCATTTGCAGACAATAACTTCATAATGATCAAACCCACCTTTTCTGTTGTCACAACTCGACATTGGATCGGTGATCCTGAGCGGCATTTTTTTGTCTCAAAAACATAGGTTATGACCCCTCATTGGAACGAGCTCAACAAGCTCGTTCCAATGAGGGGTCATAACCTATGTTTTTGAGACAAAATATGAAAAAAATAATGAAACTTAATTGACGATTTTTGAGAATAGCGCTGGCTAGTTTTGGCCGTTAAGTTGGGTAAAGGGTTAAGCTAAAGATAGGTTTTTTTTTGTGCTCTCAAAAGAGTATTGATTGGCATTTCAAAATAGTACTAAACTCTTCAAAAATTTAAATCTGACTTAATATGATTCCTTCATCAAATGGTCACTTCAGAGCTTTTTCAAGATTTTTACAACAAAATTGAATCTTTATTGTTTGCTTATGACTTTTGTCTTGACATTTTGTTTAACCAGCTACTTGAACAAGTGCTTCACCTACTTCAAATGTTAAAAGAATTACAAAGTTTAGGAATTACTTAGAGATTCAAGGCAGCCTAACATATTGGAATGCTGAAAGGATTAATTTGTCTGGTGATCTGCTGATTATAAATTTTTTTATGATTTTAGAGCATATATTATTTTCAAGAAGAAATCTAGTCGTCCAGATACAGATGTTGAAAATCCAGTTCATCAAAGTGTTTATCTGGCATTGAAACTCAGGTAACTACTGTATTTAGAATGTTTTCCAAAACAGTATACTCAGAGGGTGATTTGGTACTCAGCCAAGTTGATCTTGGCATATATATTGTTATCCCCCGCAAGGGAGGAATATTGCGTAGAGAGCCATCTGTTCGTCTTGCCACCTGTCCACCTGTCTGTCTGTCCGAACTGTGTTTATAGCATAACTTGAACAGTAGTTAACAGATTTCAATTCTTGTTGGTATATGTCTCTATAGCAACAATGTCTACATCAAGTTTGATGACCACCGATATCTCTTTGAAAATTATGGGAGTTATTGCCCTTTGTTATAAAAATATTCTGTAACTCTTGTTTAGGGCATACTTGAGCAATAGTTAACGGATTTCAATTTTTTTTTGTATATGTCTCTATAGCAACAATGTCTTCATCAAGTTCGATGATCAGCGATATCTGATTAAATTTATGGGAGTTATTGCCCTTTTTTTAATAAAAAATATCGTGTAATGCTTGTTTATGGTATAACTTGAACAATAGTTAACGAATTTCAATTCTTTTCTGAAAATATTTCTATAGCGACAATGTTCACATCAAATTCGATGACTAGCGATATCCGATGAAAATTATTGGAGTTATTGCCCTTTGCTTAATACAAAATATTGTGTAATGCTTGTTTATGGCATAACTTTAACAATAAAAACTGGATTTCATTTCTGTTCGGTGTATGTCTCTATAGCAAAAATGTCTATGTCATGTTTGATGACCAGCGATATTTGATGAAAGGTTTGAGAGTTAATGCCCTTTGTTAAAAAATATTGTTATGCTTGTTTATGGAATAACTTTTGTAACCAAATACCAATAACTCTTTGGGAACAATGTCTACCTCAAGTCCGATGTCCACCATAATCCAATAAAAATTGTCAGAGTTATTACCCCCCCCCCCCCCCCCCCAATGTTTTCTCTTTGCTCCAAAATGCATTTTGAAGGATTTCGAGTGACTACATGCAGAAAAAAATTGGACTTCCCTCCTCCTATATATCGTCTCCCCCACCCCCACCCCCACCCTTCCACCCCTCCCCCCCTGTCAATTTTTTTTTCTTTGGTCAAAAATGCATTTTGAAAGATTTATAGTGACCACATGCGGAAAACAAAATTTACTCCTATAATCCCCCCTCCCCCCTCCCCCATCCCCATTCCCACTGACAATTAGGCATTTTTAGTCGAGTTGTGACGAAGTCAAACTCGACTTATAGTTTGGTGAATGGCGGGCGGGCGGGCGGGCGGGAGGGCGGGCGGGCGGGCGGGCGGGCGTAAACAATTGGTTTCCGGATGATAACTTGATAGTGGTTCAACTCACATTCATTAAACTTCATACATAGGTTGGTCTTGGTGGGAGGAAGAACCCTATTGATTTTGGACATGCTACGTCGAAGGTCAAGGTCACAGTGACCTTGAACATAGTAAATCTTAAACAATTGGTTTCCGGATGATAACTTGATAATGGTTCAACTCACATTCATGAAACTTCATAGGTAGATTGGCCTTGGTGAGGGGAAGAACCCTATTGATTTTGGGCTCGCTACGTCAAAGGTCAAGGTCACAGTGACCTTTAACATAGTATATCGCAACAATTGGTTTCCGGATGATAACTTGATAGTGGTTCAACCTAGAGTCATGAAACTTTATAGGTGTGTTGGCCTTGGTGCGAGGAAGAACCCTATTGATCTTGGACTCACCAGGTCAAAGGTCAAGGTCACAGTGACCTTGAACATAGTATATCGCAACAATTGGTTTCCGGATGATAACTTGATAGTGGTTCAACCTAGAGTCATGAAACTTTATAGGTGTGTTGGCCTTGGTGCGAGGAAGAACCCTATTGATCTTGGACTCACCAGGTCAAAGGTCAAGGTCACAGTGACCTTGAACATAGTATATCGCAACAATTGGTTTCCGGATGATAACTTGATAGTGGTTCAACCTAGAGTCATGAAACTTTATAGGTGTGTTGGCCTTGGTGCGAGGAAGAACCCTATTGATCTTGGACTCACCAGGTCAAAGGTCAAGGTCACAGTGACCTTGAACATAGTATATCGCAACAATTGGTTTCCGGATGATAACTTGATAGTGGTTCAACCTAGAGTCATGAAACTTTATAGGTGTGTTGGCCTTGGTGCGAGGAAGAACCCTATTGATCTTGGACTCACCAGGTCAAAGGTCAAGGTCACAGTGACCTTGAACATAGTATATCGCAACAATTGGTTTCCGGATGATAACTTGATAGTGGTTCAACCTAGAGTCATGAAACTTTATAGGTGTGTTGGCCTTGGTGCGAGGAAGAACCCTATTGATCTTGGACTCACCAGGTCAAAGGTCAAGGTCACAGTGACCTTGAACATAGTATATCGCAACAATTGGTTTCCGGATGATAACTTGATAGTGGTTCAACTCACATTCATTAAACTTCATACATAGGTTGGTCTTGGTGGGAGGAAGAACCCTATTGATTTTGGACATGCTACGTCAAAGGTCAAGGTCACAGTGACCTTGAACATAGTATATCACAACAATTGGTTTCCAGATGATAACTTGATAGTGGTTCAACCTAGAGTCATGAAACTTTACAGACGTGTTGGCCTTGGTGCGAGGAAGAACCCTATTGATGTTGGACTCACCTGGTCAAAGGTCAAGGTCACAGTGACCTTGAACATAGTATATCGCAACAATTGGTTTCCGGATGAGAACTTGATAGTGGTTCAACCTAGAGTCATGAAACTTCATAGGTGTGTTAGCCTTGGTGCGAGGAAGAACCCTATTGACCTTGGACTCGCCAGGTCAAAGGTCAAGGTCACAACTCGACATTGGATCGGTGATCCTGAGCGGCATTTTTTTCTTTATTACAAAATGCATTTGGAAAGATTCTGAGTGCATACATGCATACTCCTTCCCCCTTTTTTGTTCTGATAGGCCTCAAAAAATTCTTTTTTTTTGCTCCAAGATGGGTTTGGCCGGATTTAGGGTGATTTATGTTGGGAAAACCCCACCTGTTCTCCCCTCCCCAATTGGGGGTGTGGGTGGGGGTGCAGGTGCAGGGGGATTAACAGTGCTTGGCATTGCAGGCCTCTTGTTATTTATAGTTATATGTGTTAGGCCTGCAGAAACTTTAGAACCCAACAATCAAACTTTCAGCCTATAGATCGTAGGCAAGTCTACCACTGGTCGCTTTTCTGTTAATTCGCTCATTGGATCCTCATGTTTTTACTGATCTAGCAAAGAGGCCTCCAGGTAAATGTTCAGTTGTCTCAGATGGTTGAGAACCAATCCACTGTGCAAACTGTATAATCTATTTCACAACTGTTGATTTAACTTGTTGCATGCTGCTGGCGGATATTCCTGCCCAGCACATGGTTCTCTTGTCACAGAAATAAGCATAATTTCGGCACATATAAAATTTTCACCTTGTAAAATGAATGGATTTTTTTCACCAATGATTTCTTATTTTACATTCGGATTAATATTTCATCAAATCTAGTCATGCCTGCTGTACAGCAGCCTTGACTAGATTTGATAAAAAAATATCTTGTAAATATTCAGCAGGCTAAGAGTTAATGGTGGTGTATTTTTGCCTCAGTTGATGAAATACTTTAGTGTGTATGTCACAGTCTCAAGAGTGCTCTTCTTCACATCCCATTTGGTTTTATGAAAGATTATCCAAACTAGCTGTATTATTCTTTAATTGGCCTTTACCTATGGTGGCCCGGACAGTTTTGCAGAATTTCCACTATACCACAACCTGTAAATTTTGTAGTGATACGTCATTGCAGGCTTTGATGCAATCTACTTTTTATATGCCCATCAATTTTTGATAGACGTATTATGTTATGGCATCGTATGTCTGCCTGCCTGCCTGCCTGCCTGCCTGCCTGCCTGCCTGCGTAAACAATTTTTGTGTCGCCTACTCCGTCAATATTTTACATGCTATATTGTTCAAACTTTGCACACATGTTGATCACCAATTGTCGTTGTGCATGTGTGAAGAGCAGGTACTCCGTTTTGTATTTCCAGAGTTATGCACCCTTTTTGTACTTGAAACATCACAGTATTGTGTCGCCTACTCCTTCAACATTTTAAATGCTATGTTGTTCAGACTTTGCACACACAGTGATCACCAATTGCCGTTGTGCATGTGACAAGAGCGGATAACTCCATTTTGTATTTCCAGAGTTATGCCCATTTTAGTACTTAAAACATTACAGTATTGTGTCGCCTTCTCCTTCAACATTTTACATGCTATCTTGTTCAAACTTTGCACACACGTTGATCACCAATTGTCATTGTGCATGTGACAAGAGCAGGTAACTCTGTTTTGTATTTCCAGAGTTATGCTCCCTTTTAGTACTTGAAGCATTACAGTATTGTCGCCTACTCCTTCAACATTTTACATGCTATATTGTTCAAACTTTGCACACACATTGATCACCAATTGTTGTTGTGCATGTGACAAGAGCAGGTAACTTTGTTTTGTATTTCCAGAGTTGTTCCCCCTTTTAGTACTTGAAACATTACACTATTGTGTCGCCTACTCCTTCAACATTTTATTTGCTTTATTGTTCAAACTTTGCACCCATGTTGATCATCAATTGTCGTTGTGCATGTGACAGGAGCAGATAACATTTTATTTTTAAGCGATGAGAACCCTCGCTGTTATGATCCTCAAAATGTCCTTTTCCTTGGCACCACCTTTCGTCAACCGTTATCAATGAAGTTATCCTGTCAATGAATGGACGCTACCATTGTAAACTGCGAGGAGAATCTTCTACAACAGCCTTGCAGCCCTTTAGAAGTTATCTTATGAATAAAATGGATGCTACCATTTTTTTTATTTTGTGAAGACCTCAGATCGCTTAGTATGAAAATGTGAAAACAGGTGAATTACCCTTTACCCCAGACAGGACAGGGGAATTGGCAATGATTGGAGGGGGGACAGACATAGTCGAGTCAACAAAAATTTCAAACTTTACCCCAGAGAAACTTGTGCATGTTCCAATTTTGACGGGCATATGTTGCCCCACGAGACGGTGCTCTTGTTATCAAATCTATTGTTCTGGATTATATTTCCACTCAGTGGATTGGATATTATGTCTATATTGTGTATTATTTTATGCCATGGCGTACTGTCTGGATTGGGTATATTCCTTGCTGTAGTGCCATGTTCATCACATCCCCCTCCATCCTTAGTGGCATTAGGTAATCGGTCTGGCGTGAGGGAGCCCTATGGTTTCCATACTATTCTAGATAACTAACATTAAAGCATTACGAGTCATGGGGGTTAGTGTCATTATGCTTGCTTCGACTATCTATAAGCTTTTTAGCTGTATTACTCTTTATTGAGAATACCAGCAGTATAGCTTTGGGAATGTACCGTGAAGTTTCTTTTTCACATTGTGAAAAAGGAATTTGTCACTGTTCCAAGCTTTAATATTACTGAGCCGGGCTTACTTTTCTAGCGATTCAAATAATGCGGGTGAGGTGGGGTTCGATATGGTTTATTCGTCGATTCCTAAATTCTGAACAGTAATTGTTTTTGGATTCCAAATTCTTTCATGAATACATTCAGTTAATTTTGCTAGCCGTCGTGTTCCTGTGTGGCAGGCATGTCGGTTATCTAGGTGACATTCTCCAAATGTAACAATTAGTCCATTCTGAGAAATTACACTCAGAGCTGTCTGCTTTTATTATGACGTACGAGTCTATTCGTCAGGTTAATTGCATTAACACTGTTGTATTCCTTCAGTTTCCTGGTTAGTTTTTGTATCTCTCGGTCACGCCTATTGGCACAGGTTATATTCAGATGAGGGTACAGGTGGGATTCTGTTGATTATGTGCATAATATGTATGTATTATTAGGCAGATGTATTTCGGAATAGATTCTCTTAAATTCTGGCTCTGTGTTAGTATAGAGTTTATCAGAATTTTGGGGTTAGTTGGATCAGTTATGGATTTTCCAACAGGCCGTCTATGCATACGATCTCTATTTTTGGCTTGATTATTCAGAGTGGTATATTCTTTCTCCAAACAGTCATTGGTTTTAACAGACCTAGTGAACAATGAATTATTTGGTGATACTCAGTGACAGGTTTTTTAATTGTATCTCGTTCCATAATCTGAATTCAGTCTTCAGTTGTAAGCGGTGCACGAGGCATATTCCTGTTCTCATATATTTGTACAGTTACAATTTAGAGGTTCATTATTGGAATTAATTGTACAACTGAACGTGATCGTCTGTTTGTTGGCAATGAAAGAAGTTTTATCCGATAACTTTCCACTGGGATTCAGTTGGACAAGTTTAAGGTTGTACATATTGATATCACTGGTTTTCGAACTATCTACGTAATGGCCCAAATGGAGATGGCCCTTTCATGAGTGGGCACTCATACCTCCCTGCTGAGTTATCACTTTAGTAGGCACAATTAGAAAGAATGATGTTGGCACCAATTCCAGTCTCTTCCTGGGTACTGCGCATGCGCAAGTACTAAAAGTATGGAGGGACAGATAGGACTTTTAATTTTCGGTATTGTATGCATGTTTTGGGGATTGGGGGGGTTCAAAATTTGTGTTTGGCCCTTAATAATACTGAGGTTGCACCAGCTAAGTCTGGCCATTGGTAAATATAAAAAATATATAAATTACTTGAAATTTATCATTTTTTAAAATATTTTTCATCTAATCTAGTTATGGCTACTGTGAATTTTACTCAATGAATCATTGGTGAAAAAATACATTATGAATGATTAAATGTGCTCAAATTATACTTAGTTCAGTGGTAAGAGTAATCCTGTCCTGGGTAGCAATAGCTAGTTAAAAATATACATACTGACCGATGTTAGTCTTTGTCTGAGACTAACTGAAATACTTTAGTCAAACATTAGCCAGTATGTTTCATACTTTCATTTAGGCTGTACATATAAGTACAGTGACCCAATTTTGATAAAACATGATCACTAACTTGTACATCATAAGTTATTGTGATGAATTGATGGTAACATGGTCTAAGGTTTGCGGCTCAGAGCTTTTGTTCAACTGAGATTCGAAACATCGAGACTGAACATATGCTCTGTGCCGCATGTTACTCAACAAATAATCAGTAAATCAGATAAAGGTCAAGGTCACTCTCTTAGTTGAAAACCGATTTGTAGTTTAAACAACGCTTCATTCAGAACACTGTGTGTGGTACATGTGAAAAATCTACAAAAATGAAGCAGTTTCCAGGCCACTCCCTTGACATTAATTGCAGAATGGACAAGGTTCCTCATTTCAAATATTTTCGCATGGTGACATCAGATGGGAACATGAAGTACTGGTGCCGTAAACAGAGAAATACTTACCAAGCGCTCATCCAATGAGAGGGTTGGAATTTAGCCTTATTTGTAGTTACAAATTTGAAAAGCTTATCTCCTCTTGAAGTTATATTTATTATTGCCTTTTTTAAAGATAGTTATAAAAAAATCTTAAATTTATTTCTATTTTGTTTGAAGGTTCCTAAGCCAGAAATCACCATTGGAACTCCACTTGTATTCTCAGGATGAAGCAAGGATAATGTGTCAAAGGCTAGAAGAAGCTCGACAGAATGCTGTGGCAGATCAAACTCTTCAAACACACAGGTACCTTATTAACCCTTTACCCAATGTAACGGCCAAAACCAGCCAGCGCTATTCTCAAAAATCGGCAATTTTCATTATTTTTTCATTTTTTTTGTCTCAAATACATAGGTTATGATGACCCCTCATTGGAATGAGACAAAAATGAAAAATATTAGTTCTTTAAGAATTTTTTTGCAAGTGTCGTCTGCTTTTCATGTTAGGTAAAGGGTTAACATGTTTAGGTTACGTCATTTTTTTTATCAGAAATCTTTGAGGATCATTCCAAATAGGCATCTTTAATTTTCTTCACATTCTGAAAACCTTCAATTTTCTTCACATTCTGGAAACCTTTGGGATACTAAATAGGAGCTACTAGGTCATTTCTAGACATAGAATTTGATGAAGTCTGGTGGGCATCCTGTGTTAAGGTTTGCATAAATTATTGTTTGACGAGCAATAACTTCAGTTCATTTTAATGCATGTCCACCAAACTTATAGATACCCTCATGAAAGGGGAAAAACCATATTGATTTCATTGTTCATGGAGCAAAGATCAAGGCCCTTGCTACTTAAAATATTGCCTTCTAATTCCTGGGCACTAATGTTTGTTCTATTTATTAAAGCTCAACCAAACTTGCTGAAAAGTATTGTACATGGAAAGTGAAGAACCCAATTTATTTTGGACTTGTAGCCACAAGGCTGAAGATCACAAAACTGCTACTCAAGTAGAATTTTAAAAAAAATTGGTTTCAAGGCCACATCACAACTCGACTTATGAATCAGTGACCCTGTCATTGATTTTTAGCTTAACTTGATAAAGTCAAGATAAGCTATTGCCATCATGCATGCAGAAGTCTGTGAGTCTGTTAACATTTTTCTTTTTCACAGGCCACACTGTGTAGTTCTTGTCTGATCTTCACTAACTATCATGTTCAGGTTCAAGGTCATGTCTAGAAGAGAGCGGCCCGTTTTGGTCGTGATTGGTCAACCATGATGGCTACACATATTTGAACCCCGATAAGCTTTAGCACAGTCTGCAGGGCGTTTTTATAAAGGGATGTCATTGTAACTTGTTAGGATTACTCTGTATAATGTCTAGATGAGAACAACCCCTTTTGGTCACGATTGGTCAACCGTGATGGCTACATGTAGTTCAAAACCCAAAATCTTTTAGCACAGCCTACAGGACATATTTATGAAGGGATTTCCTTGTAACTTGGTAGAATGACTTTGTATAATGACCAGATGAGAATTTTATATTTTGGTTGGGTTCGTCAACTGTGATAGCCGCAGGGGTGTGTGACCTAGGTTCCTTTAGTACAGTCTTCAGATTGCATTTATGAAGGGATTTCATTCAGACATGTTAACCTTCCAAAAATGCCTGGGAAATTCCTGGCAACCCACAAAAAGATCTCCTTGGGCAAAAAATCCTGGAAAATATCAGTCAAAATATTTGACAGTTTTGAAATGATTCGAGTGTCGATTTGCGATCAGTTTCAAAAGATATATAGTTTTGTCATTACCCTGTTCGAAAATCATTAAAGTGCTCATAAAATTCATAAAAAAGCAAAAGAAGATGTTTGTACCTTTTATTTTTAAAGTGTATAAAATTCAACTTGTGGTGACCTAGTTCCAAACATCTGTCACCAACCCCTCCAGATGTTTCAAAAGTGAATTCCTGATTAATAGTGTTCATTTATATTTTTCCTGCATTTGGATGAGGGTACCCTAGTTTTACTTTACAAACTACAACACTGTGTTTGAACATTGAAAAGAGAAAATAAATAACAATTCAGTTGATGGGTGCCGTCATTTTTAACTTTGAATTCTGGGAGAAACTGGGAAAGTTCCTTTTATTTATTTCTGATGATAAAAATATCTTTCTGGGAATCACCTCTTTCTTTCATGTAAATTTTTAAATCAAATGAGCCAGTGTTTGGGAAGTTGAACTGATGACAACTCTGGTTTAATTACAAGTTGAAGGCCTCTTTTGGAAGTTTTTTTATTTTATTATTTTTTTTTCTTTATTATTATTTCTTTCAAAATGATATTAAAAGGGATAGGATCGACAGAAAAAAATCGTTTTGCGTCTCTTCTACTTTTTCAACCTAGGTTGAGTAATCTTTTTGATACTCCAGAGCAGTTTCTTTAATTTTTATTTCTTTCAACTCATGTCTGTTGTTCGGCGGCCACAGAATGATAGTAGGAGAACTGCAAGATTTTTTTTGAAATTGAACATTTGAAATTTCTGAACATTTGCAGGAGTTAATTGTGCCTTATTATTTTTTTTATAAATTATTTGTCTTCAGATTACTGCTACAGACATGAATTCATTGTAGGAGAAATGGAAGAGAATTTTGTATACATATGTTGTACTTGAAACTGAAAAATTATAAATTATGGTATTTTTTCCTTAGTTTTGGGTTATATTTTTAGCTGAGACTAGCAGCTCTATAAGTGGCAATGTTGGTCTGTCGGTCTGTCTGTCGGTCGGTCTGTCTGTCTGTGACCAACGAGTTTGCCTGTGACCAACGAGTTTCAAAAACTCAATAACTTTTGAAATACTTGATCGAATGACTTTATATTTGGCATGTAAGTGTATCTTATTGATGTCTAGCCACTGTTCATTGCATGTGTTGTTCCAAATATTTTTCTTGGGGTTATGGCCCTTGATGAACTTAGAAGGTCGGTCTGTCTGTCTGTGACCGAGTTTCAAAACTCAATAACTTTTGAAATACTTGATGGAATGACTTTATATTTGGCATGTAAGTGTATCTTATTTATGTCTAGCCACTGTTCAATGCATGTGTTGTTCCAAATATTTTTCTTGGAGTTATGGCCCTTGATGAACTTAAAATTTTGTGAAATTGCACCACCCGTCGCAGCTATGGCGTTGATGTCGCGATTTTTTTTCATATTTAAAAAAAAGTAAATTTTAAGGGGGGGGGGGGGGGGGGGGTGGCAGGTGTTGGGAGAAACTTGATTACTGTTGTGATTTCAGTGTTTGTGAATAGAATGCAATTTGAATAAGCCATTAGACAGGATACAGAACCAGCTGAGTTGAGCAGTAACATATCTCCAAAATGAAAATTATACTTATATATTTTGACCATATTTTTTTGGTAATACAACATATGTGAGCTGCATCACATATAGTATGGGGGTTTTTCTCATGCAGAAATTATGCAAATTAGATGAACTTTGATTTATTCAGTGCTATTTATACACTGTTAAGTGCACATGTCAATACGGCTCGGGCTTGAGGCTGTATTTATGAACCGATCTTCACAAAACTTCTTGGGTACCTTTGTTGTCACCTTGGGACGAGAACGAGTGTTTCTGGGTGCGGTCCAAAATTCAAGATGGCTGCCAGTGGCCATTTTGTACCGAAATTAGATCCAATCAGTTTTTTGTCACAACTTCTACACAGCTCATATTTGTGAACTGATCTTCACAAAACTTCTTGGGTACCTTTGTTTTCACCTTGGGACAGGAATGAGTGTGTTTTGGGGTGCCTTTATTATCACTGTGCTATGAGAACAAATATTTTGGGGTTCAGTCAGACCCACTCTGGGACTCAAAGATTTCTTTTCTAGTTTAGCATCTGACTGTCACCCACCTTTACAATACTTTACCTATACATTTGTTACAGGCAACGGTCAGTATTTATGTACAGACCATTACAATACTTTATATGTACCTTTGTTATCAGGTCATTACCTAGATGTTTGTCATTGCTGTGTCACATACTATACATGTACATGTCTTTGTCTTGACAAGTTGAGCTACAGTGTCATTGACACTTTCATTTGTAATGTTTATTACTAAAATTTCTTGGGCGTTTTTGGCTTGGTAACAGAATTATTTTCTATTTTTTCCCCCATGTCTACGTCCTCACCCTTGGGTGTTTAGGCGTTTTGGTCTGCATCTACCATCTGATGTTCTACAGTTCCTTCTCTGGAAGCCTCTGTTTTGCATCAGATAGTGTTTTAATTGGTAACTGATTTCAGGCTTTGTTTGTTTCATTGCCTGGAGTCATGTTTCTGATTTGTTGACACTTTTGCTTATGTTGACAACTGTTACTTCTGATAGTGATTACTTGTCTTCTGCTTAATTTAGTTCATAGCTAGATACATTAATATTGTCCGTAAGTATTACATTAATATTTTTATACTGTACCAATGACCCAGACATAGCTGGTGCTAACTCTTAAAAATCTAGGGCCAAACACAAATTTTGCCCCCCAATCCCCAAAATTTGCATCTGAAACCGAAAAAATCATGTCCTAAATGGTCCTCCATACTTTCCCTCCACTGCGCATGCGCAGTGTCAAGGAGGTCTCGAAATTGGCGCCAATTATCATTCTTTGTTTGGCCCTTCATCAGTTCATATCTGACTGATATTTGTGCTTGTAAATCTCAGTTTAAATGATGCCAGACACATAAATATTAGAGAAATGGTGGATCTAAAGAGGAAATAGAAGGAGGAGAGGAAAAATGAGTGGCAGGAAATAATCAGGGCTGTAACTTAAATTTTTTTTTACGAAATTATGTTATGTTGCCTAATTTCGAGGCATGGGCCTGTTGTTGTCATTCTTGCTATAAAGTTACACTGCTTGTTCAGTGTTTCCTCTCTCCCTTTCCTTTAAGTCCCCCCTTGCTATTCTCCCATGCTTTTGGCATATTTTCTGTAATATTATTACTAAAATTTCTTGGGAGTTTTAGCTGGGTAACAGAATGAATTCTGTTCTTTTCCCCATGTTTACGTCCTCACCCATGGGTGTTTAGGCGTAGTGTTCTGCATCTACCATCTGATGTTCTGCAGTTTCTTCCCGGAAGTCTCTGTTTTGCATCAGATAGTGTGTTATTGGTAACTGATTTCAGGCCATGGTTATCAGTGCCTGGAGTCATGTTTCTGGTGTTTATACACTTCTTGTTTACATTGACAACAGTCTCTGTGGAGGGGGATTTCTTGTCTTTGTATTAGCTTAATCATAACAAGATACATTATTATTATATGTAAGTGTTGCATAAATTTTTTAAAATATTTTAAAAATTTTTGTCCACACTTAGGCTTCTTGGGATCCATTGGGGCTCAACATTACTTTTCAGAAACTTGGGCTTTTCTGAAAAAATATTTTTTCAAAAATTTTTTTTGATTTCAATTATTTTTTCTATGTTAATGGATCATGTTATTATGTATCTTTGTTTTCAGGGGTTGGTGCGAGTACTAGGACTTTTTGTATTCTTTCACAATGAAAGGATATTGTTCAAATTGTAATAAGAGGAAATCTTCCTCTGACTTTCATAATCATTGTATTAATTGTAGTCAGTGTACTCGCACTAACTCCTGTTCAGTATGTGTCAATTGGGATGACAAACATTGGAAACGTGTGTCACGGTATGTTGTTAGCGGGGAAAAGGCCATGCCGGTCCTTTCTCCGCAGAGTCACTCTAGTTTATCAATCTCTATTTCAGAGGAACAAGAACAGGGTGATGTTTCCGTGATGTCTTCCAAAAGTGTGCCTCCGTCATCACAGTTAAATGAAGAGCTAGCGGCAAAAGTGCTCATGGAAATATGTCAATTGCCTAAGAGGTCCCTAGTAGGATCGGCGGCATTGGCGTCCGCTAGCTCGCCCGGTGTAGCGTCCATTCATCGAATGGTTCGGCAGCCGGGTTCGTCCATTGCGGTCCAGGAAGGAGATTTGGGTGATGCGAGCACTATAAATAGACAAAGTGCACACCCAGTGACGACAGGTCAGAGGAGAGAACGGAGGAAGCCTATTAGTCCGGTTCCTAGCTCGTCCAGGTCCATCCGGGCTGCGAGCGAGAGAGGTCCCTCTCTCGTACAACAACATCTGGGACCAGATGTTGTGGTACAAAACGTTTCGCATTCGGAGCATACGTCCGCTGCTCGGGACGCGCCGTTATATAGACAGTCCGGAGAGACTGTCGATAAGGCTTCCTCATCGTCACAGCAGGGCACACGACCGCACCTTGTCTACGTGACCACGGATATCCAGCCAGCTTCGCCAATCAGGGATTCCACGGCGACCAGGTCACGCCATCCGGTAGCCAGGGACACGAGGCCTGTAGACTCCGGACGTTCGCATAAGAGAAGTATGCAGGAGTCAACTACACGGAGCTTCCAGCAGCAAAGCAACGTAACACCGCTACTCCACAGGCCTCAGTGACGCACGTGCTATCCCAAATAGCACAACTTATTGCAGCATCCCAGCAAACGACAGAATCTCTGTCGGATCAGGAATTATCCGACGATGCTGAGGAAGCATCAGGTACGGACGAACCGAGAACTTCATAGGGTCCGACAGGATGGCGAAAGGGATTCGGAGGATTTGGAGCTTTCCCTTTCGGAACAACATAAAGCTGCCATAGATTTCATCCGGCATTATCTTCCAGAGGTTGTTCCGTCGGACCAGAATGCTGCGATGCCGGATAAGAGACTGATAGCGTCATTGGACACGGAATTTTTTGATCGGTTCAGGGACATCGTCCCTGAGTTTCCGACACAGTCCAATAATGTCACCAGAACATTCGAATTATTGAACGACGCTATATATAAGCTTGCTACCAAAACAGGCAAGTCTAGTTTCTTGTCTGCAAATGCTCTAAATCTGCCTTTCATCAATTCAAGAAATAAATTCGAAACGGCAGGATAGGGCATACCGAGAGTTCCTCTGCATCTAGACGACGAGGCTGAAGACCTGGAATTGTCTATACCGTCGTCTATGTCAATTCCAACCACGACGTTGGAAACTACAATAATGTCTAACAGAGTTAACTTAGACGCTTTATCATACGCAGACCACCTTACTAAGGCGTTATCATTACGTCTTCAAGGGAAAGAATTCCAGGATATACAATCCTCATTAAGACTTCTTTCAAGGGCGTAGCTTATTCCACATATAACTCCGCCCTTTCAGTGACAAACCTGGAGTTGGTTAGACGTGACACAGCCCTAGCTACATCCACGCGTGGATAGTAGGGTGAAGAACTCTGATCGCTTCGGTCTCCGGAGAGCTTCTCTTCGACGGCAAGCTTTCAGCAATCTATGATAAGATAACTAAGAAAGCTTCGGATTCTCTGCTATTCAAATCCACTTCCAAAAAGTCGGATACAGCAGAAAAGAGTAAGACAGGCATTTCTGGGACAAGTACGCCCAAGAGAAGTTCCTATAGAGGTTCTTATACGTCCTCTAGGTCTTATTCTAGAGACCGTCAAGGCAGCGACTCACGTACGGGACGTTATTCTGGCCGAGACAACCGGTCGGACGTTCCTAGGTCGATGGGACGAGGTGCGGGTCGTGGAGGACGTAGTTTCTCCTTCCGCAAGCCTCGCAGGTCCAGGAGGTGATGGTTTGAACCTCTATCGTGTTCCGGAAGGCGGAAGATTATCGAGTTTTATAAATGAGTGGGCGTCAATTACGGATGACCCCTGGGTCCGAGGGGTAATTTCGGAAGGACTAAGAATATCCTTCAAACGAAAGCCTCCATTAACTCGAAGCCCAAAATGGACTCAGCTTCCGTCAAATCTGCAGAAAAGAGATGCTCTTTTATCGGAAGTACAGTCTCTTCTGATGAAGAATGCGGTAGAGGTCGTAGAAGACCAGGAATCACCGGGTTTCTACAGCCATCTGTTTCTGGTTCCGAAAACAGACGGCTCGTTCCGTCCAGTCATAGATCTGAGCTGGATAAACAAGCTGATCGTCGCTCCGAAGTTCTATATGGAGACAATTCGATCAGTCAGAGTGAGTATTCGAGTGAACGACTATGCTACAAGCATAGATCTCAAAGATGCGTACTTTCACGTCATGGTACATCCGACATTCAGAAAGTATCTACGCTTCGCAGTCCTAGGAGTTGCATATCAGTTCCGAGCGATGTGCTTCGGTTTGAACCTAGCGCCCTGTGCTTTCACATGAATAATGAACTCGGTAATAATACACTTCCGAGCTCATTCGTCTGCGGTAATGTCGGCCTACCTGGACGACATTCTTCAGAGGTATGGCAACGAATTAACGCTTCAGAACGATGTGCAGAATCTGCTTCTATTACTCTGACGTCTCGGTTTTATAATAAACGAGAAGTCGGATCTGGTGCCGTCCAAGTCATTCACTCATCTGGGAATGAGCTTCAAGATGCACAACAATCTCGTTCGTCTGCCGTTAACCAGAGCGAAATTAATCAGTTGTTACGCTCGCTATTGTCTTCACTCAGACAAAGTCACAGCGAGAGAGTTCATGAGACTGATAGATCTGTGCGGAGCCGCTGCGGATCTCATTCTGATGGGGCGGTTATGCACTTGTCCTCTCCACATTTTCTTGACTCAGAATTGGAGTGTAAAGATTCATTCGCTCAATATAGACGTTCTCTTGTCAAATCAAGTGAAACAAGAGACTCAGGCTTGGGCAAACATTCAGTGGTTGACTCAGGGAGTTCCACTGCAGTTGCCAGATCTGGGTTTTACGATTATGACGGATGCCAGTCAAACAGGTTGGGGTGCAACATTGATCCCAACAGATTCGAAGTGCCAGGGTCTTTGGGATCCGCAGTTTCTAGGCAAGCACATAAACATCAAGGAAATGATGTCAATTTGGCTTGCACTACGTCATTGGATGAACATTATTCAGAAAGCACATGTCCAAATCCTGTCCGACAATACGACAGTAGTGGCGTATATCCGGAACCAGGGAGGCACTCATTCCATTCCGTTATTCAATTTAACGGAAAGAATCCTTCTGTTTGTTCTAGAACACCAAGTTCTGCTTTCGCTCCATCATATTCCGGGTCGTCTGAATATATTAGCAGACTCCCTTTCACGGAAGGGTCGCTTGTTGCCGTCAGAATGGACTCTCAACAAACAGGTATTCAATCAGATTTGCTACCAATGGGAGCGGCCAATGATAGACTTATTTACGACACAACTCAACAATCAGTTGCAGACGTATGTGTCACCATGTCCGAATCCCCGAGCATATGCAGTAGACGCTCTATCGATCTCGTGGGATGGAATGATAGGATATGCGTATCCTCCAGCGCCGTTGATTCAGCAAATATTGCTAAAGATAAAACAATCACAATGCAAAATTCTGTTGGTAGCATCTCTGTCTCCACAGAGACCGTGGATAAATCTACTCAGGTGTCTGCTGTGGGAATTACTGTGAAAACTTCCTCCACGAGAGGATCTTCTTTCGCAGGGGAAATCGCATCAACTTCATCACAACCCGCAAGGTCTCAACCTTCACGTATTTCCGTTGTGCGGTCCTTCTTGCACGGCAAGCATTTTGCAGGACGAGCTTTGGACACGATTTCTAACTGTAGGAGGACCTCCTCTTCGCTAAACTATGCGGCTAAGTGGAAGGTCTTTCGTCGGTGGTGTAGGGATCATTCTGTTGATATTTTTTATCCCTCCATACCAGACATTGCAGACTTTCTAGTATACTTGTTTGACGAGATCAACCTGCAGCCTGTTACTATTAAAGGTTATAGGTCTATGTTATCTGATACCTATGCACACCATGATATTTTACAAATTGGATCTAATGTCTCTTTATCTAAATTAGTTAGAAACTTCTCGATAAATAGACCTAGAACCCTTAGATTAATTCCTAAATGGAATTTAGCTTGGGTTCTTCTTAAGCTAAAAGAAAAGCCATTTGAGCCTCTTGAGACAGTAGATTTCAAATTCTTGTCTTATAAGACAGCATTTCTCTTAGCTTTCTCTTCTGCTAGAAGAGTCAGTGAGCTTCATGCACTATCGGTGGACGATTCTCACTATCGTAGTGTCGGGAACACTATTACCTTTACTACTAATGTTGGATTTTTGGCTAAGAATCAGGCTCCTAATTAATATCTGGAACCTATTGTTATTAAGGCCCTTCCGTCTTCAGACGGGCATAGGCCTTTACTCTGTCCGGTTAGAGCTTTACGTATTTATAAACAAAGATCTCAGTTTATCAGAAAGGGACGAAAACGCTTCTTTCTGTCTCTGATGCCTAATAGAAAGGACATTACGGTCCATTCTATTGCTAGATGGATTCAATTAACTATCCATACTGCTTATGATAATCTATCTTCAACTCAGTAGTCTGTGCTTAAGATTTCGGCCCATGAAGTAAGAGCTCTTTCTACATCTTGGGCTTACGCAAATAGTGTTGCTATTAGATTTAATGAAGGCTGCATATTGGCCTTAGCCATCCACATTCACAAATTTTTATCTCAGAAATATTGAGTCCATTTCTGGAGACCTGCATTGTTTAGGTCCGTTATCTGTTGCTCAGAATGTCGTCCACTAAACAGTTGCAACTATAGTTATGCAGGCTTTCTGTTCCGGCAGTGACTCCGTCCTGCTGCCCTCTTCGCTCTGGGCTATTTGACCCAGGGCAAGGGGAAGGGGGGGCGGAGGGTGTTCCCTTAGGTCACCTGCTTTATAGTGAAAAGCAAGGGGATATCTCCTCCGGAGTCAGTAATTCTGAGTCATTACCGGGATGGTTTTAAAGGGTAAAGTTAATGTTTAAAAATTCATTCATGTCATATTTTTCAAGTGTAGCTCGGTGTGAAGCATTTGTATATGTCATGTGTCAAACGGGCGTTAATGTACAATCCTCGGACACTTTTAAAAGAGTATAAAGAGTCTCAATTCTCTGGACTAACTTTATTTATTGGCTTACTTTAAAAATAATTAGTATAAAGGGTTATACTGGATGTTAATAGAGAACATGAATGTTATTATGCTCAATTATGGAGGGTGTTGTGTCTTTCTAATTTATCATAAAATAAGAAAGATACATGTAAAGCCTAATACTCCTTTTCTCCTCGAGGGGATGACTCTATTTTATATAGTTGAGCTTATTGGATTTTCCTCTATGTCCTAGGCCCTCCAGCCTTTTTACTATTCAGCTATGTCTGGGTCATTGGTACAGTATAAAAATGTTAAAAAATTTATAGTAATTTATATATTTTTTATACTTACCAATGACCCAGAGGGGATGGCCCTCCCAGGAGTTGGGAACTCATACCTCCCCGCTGAGTACATAGCGCTGGCCAGGCACTGCTTGTAAGAATGATAATTGGCGCCAATTTCGAGACCTCCTTGACACTGCACATGCGCAGTGGAGGGAAAGTATGGAGGACCATTTAGGACATGATTTTTTCGATTTTAGATGCAAATTTTGGGGATTGGGGGGCAAAATTTGTGTTTGGCCCTAGATTTTTAAGAGTTAGCACCAGCTATGTCTGGGTCATTGGCAAGTATAAAAAATATATAAATTACTATAAATTTTTTAACTTTTCAAGATCATTAAAAATTTTTGTCCACACTTAGGCTTTTTTGGGATCCTTGGGCTCAAGGTTCCCATTGGGAACTTGGGCTCTTCTGAAAATTTAAAAAAAAAAAAATTTGTTTAAATTTTTTTTCTTTTGAAATGTTATAATGGATTATAATATATATGTATATTTATTTCAAGGGTTAGTGCGAGTAACATGACGGTGTATATTTTTTCTGGTTGGAAAAAATATTCTTCATTCGTAATGCGAGGATATCTTCCTCTTATTCACAAGTTCATTGTGTTTCTTATACTCTATGTAGTCGCATTAATTTTTGCTCTGTGTGTGTTGATTGATATGACATCGTTGGAGACGGGTGTCACGGTATTTTATTAGTGGTGAGGGGTCCATTACGGTCCTCTCTCCGTAGGGTCACTATATTCTATCTTTTTCTTTTTCAGAATTCAGAGTGATGTTTCCGTGATGTCTTCAATAAGTGTGTCTCTGTCGTTGCAATAGTAGGGCTAGCGGGAAGTGCTCAAGATATTACGACAATTGCTGGGAGTTAGCTAGTTCTATCGAAGGCATTGTCGCCGCTAGTCCACCCGATGTCGCGTCCATTCACCAAGAAAGAATGGTACATCACCTGGGTTAGTCCGTTGCGGTCCAAGGAAGCAGATTGGGTGATGCGAGCACTATAAAACTTCAGATGTGCACACCTAGCACTGACGGATCCAAGGATAGTACGGAGGAAGCCTGTCAGTCTGGTAGCTAGCTCGTCCAGGTCCCCCGGACTGCGAGAGATGCCCCCCTCTCTCTTGCATCAACATCTGTGCCGCGATGTTGTTGTATGTTGTTTGCTTAGTTGGAGCTTACGTCCACTCCTCCTGCTCGGGCCGCTCCGTGGCATGACAGTCCGATGCGGCTGCTATATTGGCTTCCTCATCCTTGTCAACACACACGACCCCCACCTTGGCTAAGTGACCACATATTTCCAGGGGACGTTCGCATATTATATGAATGCCGGATTGAACGTCCCTGGTGCTCCTGCTTCGCCGACCAAGGAATACACGTCGACCAGGTCACTCCATCTGCAAGCCAAGGATAGGAGACCTTTCCAGTCGGGACGTTCGGATATTATATAAATGCAGGAATGAACGACCCGGGAGCTTCCAGCAGATATTTCACGTAGGACCGTGGCTCCACAGGTCTCTTAGGGTAACATGAACTAGGTATTGTTACCGTGAAGTCTTTGTAAGTGTGCTTCCATTGTCACAGTCAAATAAAGAGCTAGCAGTAAAGTGCTCATACAAATACGTCAATTGCCTAAGAGGTCCCAAGTAGGATCGACGGCGTTGGCGTCCGCTAGCTCGCCTGGTGTCGCAACCATTCACCGAATGGCTCAGCACCTGGGTTCGTCCGTTGTGGTCCAGGAAGGAGATTTGGGTGATGCGAGCACTATAAAATACAATCTGCACACCCAGAGACGGCGGATATGAGGATGGTACTGAGGAAGCCTATTAGTCCGGTTCCTAGCTCGTCCAGGTCCATCGGGCTGCGAGCGAGAGAGGTTCCTCTCTCGTATTACAACATCTGGGCCCAGATGTTGTGGTACAAAACGTTCCTCACTCGGAGCATACGTCCACCGTTCGGGACGCTCCGTTATATAGACGGTCCGGAGAGACTGCTCTTTCGGCTTCCTCATCCTCACGGCAGCACTCGCGACCGCACCTTGGCTACGTGACCTGTGATATTCAACCAACATCGCCGACCAGGGATTCTACGGCGACAGGTCATGCCATCCGGTAGCCAAGGATACAAGGCCTTCATACTCCGGACGTTCACAACTTAGATTATGCAAGAGTGAACGTCCAAGGAGCTTCCAGCGGCTAAGTCCTATAAGATCGCAGCTCCACAGGCCTCTGTTACGTTCCGCTGCAGGTTCAGACACGGACGACCAAGAATTACAAGTGGTCCGACAGGATGGAGAAAGGGATACGGATGAGTTGTATTTTCCCTTTTCGGAACAACATAATTGCCGTAGAGTGTATCCGGCATTGTCATCTGACGTTCCTCCGGACAAAAAAATGCTGCGTTGCCGGATAAGAGACTGATAGCGCCACTGGACACAGAATTCTTAATCGGTTTAGAGTCATCATCCCTCAGTTTCTTATTGGCATTATGTTCTATATCTGCCTTTCATCAATTCATCGAATATTTTGAAACGGCAGGACAGAGCATTCTGAGAGTCCTCTGCGTCTAGACGACCAGGGCAGGACCTAGTATTGTTTTTTTTACTGTCAATTCCAACCACGTTGTTGGAAATAATAATATCATCTAGCAGGGTCAGCTTAGACGCATCATCGTACGCAGATCACCTTACCAGAACATTATCATTACGTCTCAAAGGGAAAGAATTCTAGGATGATAATATCCTTAAGTGTTCTTTCAAGGGCCTCACGTAAAACTCCGTCCTTTAGTGACAATATGGAGCTGGTTAGACGTGACGCGGTCCTGGCTACATCCACGCGTGTAGATAGTAAGGTTAAAAACTCTCTCAGAGTCACTCCGGAGAGTTTTCTTCGACGGCAAGTTTTCCGCACTCTATGATCAGTTAACTAAGAAAGATTTAGACTCTCTGCTATTAAAATTCGCTTCCATATAGTCGGATTCAGCAGAGAAGAGTAGGACAGGCACTTCTGGGACGAACACCTCCAAGGGAAGTTCCTTTAATGTTCATATGCGTCCTCTAGGTCTTATTCTAGAGACCGTCGGGTAGCGACTCATATAGGGGCCGTAATTACGATCAGTCGTCCCTAGGTCGACGGGGCGAGGTGCGGACCGTGGAGGACATGGTTTCTCTTTCCGCAAGCCTCGCAGGATCAGGAGGTAATGGTTTTAACCTCTATCGTGTACTAGTGAGTGGAAGACGGTCAAGTTTCTCAATTATTTGGGAATAGTTTACGGACGTCCCTGGGATTCAAGGGGTGATTTCGAAAGGACTGCATTGTTCCTCAAACGAAATCCTCTGTCAACTCGGAGTCCAAGATGGACTCAGCTTCCGCCAAGTCAGTAGGATAGAGGCTCGCTTCCATCAGAAGTCTAGTCTCTTCTGGAATGATCACGATGGAGATCGTAGAAATCCAGGAATTTCCAGGTTTCTACAACCATCCTTTTCTGGTTCCAAAACCAGACGGCTCGTTCCGTTCTCATTATTCGGAACTGGATAAACAAGCTGATCGTGGCTCCAAGTTTATAAATGGAGTCCACCTGATCGGTCAGAGCGAGTATTCGGGTCTTTGATTATGCTACATGCATAGATCTCAAGATGCGTACTTTCATGCCATGGTACATCAGGCATCAGAAAGTATCTTCACTTCCTTATCATAGGAGTCGTATATCAGTTCCGAGCAATATACTTCGGTCTGAATCTACTCCCCTAGGCATTCGCTCGAATAACGGACTTGGTAATGACTCATTTCCGAACTTATTTGTCTGCGATAACGTCGGCCTACCTGGACAACATTCATACAGGTACGGCAATGAGTTAATGCTTCAGAACTATGTGCAGTATCTGCTTCTATTGCTCCGACGTCTCGGGTTTCTTAAGTAAATGAGGTGAAGTCGGATCTGGTATTATCCAAGTCATTCAACCACCAGGGGATGAGCTTCGTAACGCACAACTTTTTTGTTCGTCTGCCGTTACTCACAACGATATTATTGAGTTGTTGTGCTCTCCATTGTCTTTGCTCAGACAAGTCTCAGCTAAAGATCTTATGAGACTGATACATTTAGACGGGACTGCCGCGATTTTATTCCGATGCGGCGGTTACTCATTGGTCCTCTCCAAATTTCTTTAATTCAGTATTGGAGAGTGATGATTCTTTGGCTTGATACGGACATCGTCTTGTCTAATCAAGTGAATAAGAGATTCAGACTTGGGCAATTTTTCTGGGCTTAACTCAGGTAGTTCCATTGCAACTGCCGGATCCGAGTTTTACAGTCTTGACGGATGCCAGTAAACAGGTTGGGTCATTTTCATTGAGCCCAACGGATTGAAGTGCCAGGGTCTTTTGATTCCGTAGTTCTTTATCAGCACTCAAACATCAAGTACGATGTCATTTTGGCTTGCGCTACGTTATTGGATAACATAATTCAGAATGTTCATATGCTAATTCTGTCCGACAATTCGATGGTATTAGCATATTTTCGGAATTTTAGAGGCACTCATTCCATCCTGTTATTCATGTTAACGGAATGTATCTTTCGGTTGCTACTAGAACATCAAGTTCTCCTATCAGTCCATCATATTCCGGATCGTCCGAACGTATTAGCAGACTTTCTTCATGGAGGGACCGTTTGTTGCCAACAGAATCGGTTTTCAACAAACAAGTTTTCAATCAGATTGCTACCATGGCGAGTGGCCAGTGATCTATTATTCGCGACGCATCTCAACAATTAGTTGCAGACGTATGTGTCATTACGTTTGGATCTTCGAGCGTTTGCAATAAACGCTCTAGAGATCTTGTTAGACGGAATAATAAGATATGCGTATCTTACAGGGTTGTTGATTCAACAGATTTTGCTTTAGTGTAATTATTTCAATGCTAATTCTGTTGTTAGCTTCTCTAGCTCCACAAGACTGTGGACTATTTTCTCAGGCGTCTGTTGTGGGACATGCCGTGGAAACTTCCTTCACATTTCGGTCCATTCTATGGTCAGATGGATTCAGTCTACTGTCAGTTCTGCTTATGATTATTTCTTCATTCAGCAGTCTGTGTTTTAGTTTAAGCTCATGAAGTACGAGTTCTACTTCATGGGCTTAAGCTATTAATATGGTTATTACAGATTTAATGAGGGCTGCATATTAGTGTTAGCCCTCCAGTTTCATGATTTTGTATCTGAGAATATTGAGTCCTTTCCTACAGATCTACATTGTTTAGGTCCGCTATTTTTTACTCTGAAGGTCGTCTACTAAATAGTGGCAACTATGTGTGTATAGGCTTTCGGTTCCGGCAGTGACTCTGTCCTGCTGCCCTCTTTGCTCTGGAGTATTTGATCCAGGGCAAGGGAAAGGGGGGGGGGGGGGACGGGTGTTCCCTTAGGTCACCTGCTTTATAGTGTTAAGCAAGGGAATACCTCCCTTGGACTTAGTAATTCCGTGTCGGTTCTGAGATAGTTTGAGGGTTTAGCCTATGTTTACTCATCTGTGTAATATTTTTTAGTGTTAATTGAAGCATTCGTATATATCACATGATTAATTGAGCATTAATATACAATCCTTGAACACTTTTAAATGAGTATATAGAGTCTCATTTCTCTGGACTTTCTTTATGTATTGGCTTTCCTTAAAAAATATTAGTATAAAGTGTTATACTAGATGTTTATAGACATCATTGATGTTATTGTGCTCAATTACAGAATAGTATTGTGTCTTTCTTTTTTGTTACAAATAAGAAAGATACATGTAAGACTATCTCTCCTTTTCTCCTTAAGGGGATAGGTCTGTTATAGGTAATTGAGTCTCTTGGATTTTCCTTATGTCCTAGGCCCTCCAACCTTTTTACTATTCAGCCAAGTCTGGGTCATTGGTACAGTATAAAAATGTTAAAAAATTTATAGTAATTTATATATTTTTTATACTTACCAATGACCCAGACGGGGATGGCCCTCCCATGAGTTGGGAACTGATTCCTCCTTGCTGAGTACATAACGCTTACCAGGCACTGGTTGTAAGAATGATTTTTGGCGGCAATTTCGAGATCTCCTTGACACTGCGCATGCGCAGTGGGGTGAAAGTATGGAGGAACATATAGGACATGTAATTTTCTGTTTTAGATGCAAATTTGGGGGATTGAGGGGTAAAATTTGCATTTGGCCCTTAATATTTTAGAGTTAGCCCCAGCTAAGTCTGGGTCATAGGTAAGTATAAAAAATATATAAATTACTATAAATTTGTTAACTTTTTTTTTAACAAATGTATGAATGGAAATTGTCAAAATCTTGGATTAATTCTTTACCTAATGCAGACTATATAAAAATTTATTATTTTAAATATTATTTTTTCAAACTTTTAAAAAAAATTTCAACAAAACCATATGATGTAACCATTTATTGGAATGAGCTTGTTCTAATGAGGAGGTAACATGACATGAGTTTGTTGAAATGTTTTGAAAAATAATTGATTTTCAACTGCTGAATTTGTATATTATGCTGGCGAATGCAGCCAATTCATTGGGTAAAGAGTTAAAATGTGTGTCCGTGGGTCCATCCCACTTTGGTTTCTCAGTGATAACTTTAGTTATAGTTGTCAAATCAAATGAAATTTGATATGTAGGTGTATCAACATAAAATACAGGTTAAGTGTGAATCTGGTGCGGTCCAACAATTTTTGCCTGAGTTATGCCCCTTTTTTTTACTTCAAAAATTCACATTTTTTTTGTTTCCCAATGATAACTTCAGTTGAAATTTGGTATGCAGGTGTATCAATGTGAAATACAGGTCAGGTCTGAATCAGGGTGTGGTTTGACAATTTTTGCCAGAGTTATGCTCCTTTTTCGACTTCAAAAATTCATATTTTTATACTGTACCAATGACCCAGACTTAGCTGGTGCTAACTCTAACAAAAACCAGGGCCAAACACAAATTTTGCCCCCCAATCCCCAAAATTTGCATCCAAAACAAAAAGAAATCATGTCCTAAAGGACCTCCATACTACGCCTCTACTGCGCATGCGCAGTGACGCAGTCATCCCGAAATTGGCGCCAATTATCATTCTCTGTTTGGCCCTTCATCAGTCAACATCTCACTGATCTTTGTGCTTGTAAATCTCAGTTTAAAGGATGCCAGACACGTAATTTTTGGAGAAAATGTGATTCTAAGGAGGATAGAAGGAGGAGAGGAAAAAGAAGTGGCAAAAAATAATCAGGGCTGCACTTAAAATTTTTTGATGAAATTATGTTAAGTTGCCTATTTTCGAGGCATGGGCCTCTTGTTGTCATTCTTGCTAATTGTTGCACTGCTTATTCAGTGTTTCCTCTCCCCTAGCCTTCTAAAGTCCCCCCTGGCAATTCTCCCATGCTTTTGGCATATTTTTGAGAAATTTCATTTCTAAAATTTCCTGGGAGAGTTGCTTGGTTACAGAATGTTTTCTGTTATTTTCCCCATAGTTACGTTTTCACCCATGGGTGTATAACGTTTGTGTTCTGCATCTTCCATCTGATGTTCTACAGATTCTCCCCTGGGAGTCTCTGTTTTGCATCAGATAGAGTGTAATTGATGACTGATTCCGGGCCAGTTTTTTCAGTGCCTGGAGTCATGTTTTCTAGTGTGTTTACACTGTTTGTTTTCATTGGCAACAGCCTTTTTTGAGGGGGGCTGTTTGCCTTTGTGGTAGTTTATCTCATTATAAGATACATTTATATTATCCGAAAGTGTCTCATTAATTATTTTATATAAATTTAAAATTTTTGACCACACTTTGCCATCGGATCCATCGGGGCTCAACGTTACTTTTCAGCAACTTGGGCTTCACTTAAAAAATATTTTTTCAAAATTATTTTGTTTTGCAATTGTTTTTTCATTTATTAATGGATCATGTTATTATGTATCTTTGTGTCAGGGGTTTTTGCGAGTAACTAGGACTTATTGTTGTTCTTTCACAATGAAGGGACGTTGTTCAAATTGTAATAGGAAGAAATCTTCCTCTGACTTTCATGATCATTGTATTAATTGTAGTCAGTGTTCTCGCATTAATCCCTGTCCTATATGTGAACATTGGGATGAGAAACATTGGAAACGTGTGTCACGATATGTTGTTTCTGGAGAAAGAGCGATGCCGGCTCTTTCTCCACAAGGTCACTCTACTCTCTCAGTTTCTATTTCAGAGGAACCAGAACAGGGTGATGTTTCCATGTTATCTTCTTCAAGTGTGCGTCCGTCGTCACAAATGAATTCAGAGCTAGCGGCAAAAGTGCTCATGGAGATTAGACAAATGTCGTCCGCTAGCTCGCCCGGTGTAGCGTCCATTCACCGAATGGTTCGGCAGCCGGGTTCGTCCGATGCGGTCCAAGAGGAAATTTTGGGTGATGCGAGCACTATAAACATAATAGATGCACACCCAGTGACGGCGGATAGTAAGCGAGAACGGAGGAAGCCTTTTAGTCCGGTTCCTAGCTCGTCCAGGTCCAGCCGGGCCGCGAGCGAGAGAGGTCCCTCTCTCGTACAACAACATCTGGGACCAGATGTTGTGGTACAAAATGTGTCTTTAGCGGAGCATACGTCCGTCGCTCGGGACGCTCCGTTGTATAAGCAGTCCGCAGAGACTGTTAAGGCTTCCTCTTCTCGTCAGCGCACACGACCGCACCTTGGCTGCGTGACCGCCGATATATTACCAGCTTCGCCGATGAAGGATTCTTCGGCGACCAGGTCACACCATCCGGCAGCCAGGGATTCGAGACCAATGGACTCCGGACGTTCGCATAGGAAAAGTATGCGGGAGCCATCTGATGCGGAGTTGCCCTCGGCGAAGCAGCGAAAGACTGCGCCTCCGCAGGTCTCGACGCCGGACATTCTTGTGCAGATAGCACAGCTTATCGCAGCATCCCAGCAGCCGACAGAAACGGTGTCAGATTGAGAATTATCCGACGGCGCTGGGTCGGTACGCTCCGCCGAAGCATCGGGGGCGGACGACCGGGAACATCGTGAGGTCCGACCGGATGGTGAAAGGGATACGGATGACTTGGAGCTATCCCTTTCGGAACAACATAAAGCTGCCGTGGACTTCATCCGGCACTTTCTCCCTCAAGTTGTTCCGTCGGGCCAGACTGCTGCGCTTCCGGACAAGAGAATTATAGCGTCATTGGACTCTGAATTTTTTGAGCGGTTCAGGGACATCGCTCCCGAGTTTCCGTCGCAGTCCAATAATGTTGCTAGAACATTTGAATTATTGAACGACGCTATATTTAAACTTGCTTCCAGGACGGGGAAAGCAGGTTTCTTGTCCGCTAATACTCTCAACCTGCCTTTCATTAATGCAAGGAATAAATTCGATACGGCAGGACAGGGTATACCGAGAGTTCCTCTGCGTATGGACGACGAGGCGGAAGACTTAGAGCTATCATTACCATCGTCAGCTTCTATTCCAACCGCGGTGTTGGAAACAGCTATTGCGTCTAACAGAGCCAATTTAGATGCCTTATCTTACGCAGATCACCTTACTAAGGCATTATCACTGCGCCTTCAAGGGAAAGAGTTTCAGGATATACAATCCTCTTTAAGACTTCTTTCAAGGGCAGTAGCTTATTCCACGTGTAACTCCGCCCTTTCAGTGGCAAATCTGGAGTTGGTTAGACGTGACGCAGCCCTAGCTACATCCACACTAGTGGATTCTAAGGTGAAGAACTCTCTTAGAGTCGCTTCGGTCTCAGGAGAACTTCTCTTTGACGGCAAGCTTTCCGCTATTTATGATAAAATTAAAAAGAAAGCTAATGATTCTCTGTTGTTCAGATCGGCTCCTAAAAAGTCGGATACAGCAGACACGAATAAGACAGGCACTTCTGGGTCTAATGCGCCCAAGAGAGGTTCCTATAGAGGTTCCGGTGCATCCTCTTGGTCTTATTCGAGAGACCGTCAGGATAGCGACTCTCGTTCGGGACGTCCTTCAGGCCGGGACAATCGGTCGGACGCCCCGAGGTCGACGAGGCGAGGTGCGGGTCGTGGAAGACGTGGTTTCTCCTACCGCAGGCCTCGCAGGTCCAGGAGGTGATGGCTTAAACCTCTATCGCGTTCCGGTTGGCGGAAGGTTGTCGAGTTTTTCACAAGAGTGGGCGTTGATTACGGACGACCCTTGGGTGAGAGGAGTGACTTCGGAAGGTCTAAAGATATCCTTCAAACGAAAGCCTCCATTAACTCGAAGTCCAAAGTGGACTCATCTTCCGTCAAATCCACAGAAAAGAGACGCTCTGTTATCAGAGGTGCAGTCTCTTTTAATGAAGAACGCGGTAGAGGTCGTAGAAAACCAGGAATCTCTGGGATTCTACAGCCATCTGTTTCTGGTTCCGAAACCAGACGGCTCGTTCCGTCCAGTCATAGATTTGAGCTGGATAAACAAGCTGATCGTCGCTCCGAAGTTTTATATGGAGACGATTCGATCGGTCCGAGCGAGTATTCGGGTGAACGATTATGCAACGATGCGTACTTTCACGTCATGGTACATCCGACATTCCGAAAGTATCTACGCTTTGCAGTCCTGGGAGTGGTGTATCAATTCCGGGCGATGTGCTTCGGATTGAATCTAGCACCCTGGGCTTTCACTCGGGTAATGAACTCGGTAATGATCTACTTCCGAGCTCATTCGTCTGCGGTAACGTCGGCCTACCTGGACGACATTCTTCAGAGGTACGGCAACGAGTTAACGCTTCAGAACGATGTTCAGAATCTTCTTCTATTGCTCCGACGTCTCGGTTTTATAGTAAACGAGGAGAAGTCGGATCTGGTGCCGTCCAAGTCATTCACTCATCTGGGAATGAGCTTCGAGACGCACAACAATCTCGTTCGTCTGCCGTTAACCAGAGCGAAATTAGTCAGTTGTTACGCTCGCTATTGTCTGCACGCAGACAAAGTCACGGCGAGAGAATTTATGAGACTGATAGGTCTGTGCGGAGCCGCCGCAGATCTCATTCCGATGGGGCGGCTATGCACACGTCCTCTTCAAATTTTCCTGACTCAGAATTGGAGTGTGAAAATTCATTCGCTCGATGTAGACGTTCTCTTGTCAGATCAAGTGAAACAAGAGATTCAGACTTGGGCAAACATTCAGTGGTTAACTCAAGGAGTTCCGCTGCAGTTGCCGGATCCGAGTTTTACCGTTATGACGGATGCCAGTCAAACAGGTTGGGGTGCATCATTAATCCCAATGGATTCGAGATGCCAGGGTCTTTGGGATCCTCAATTCCTGTGCAAGCTCATAAACATCAAGGAAATGATGTCAATTTGGCTTGCGTTACGTCACTGGATGGACATTATTCACGATGCTCATGTCCAAATCCTATCCGACAATACGACAGTAGTGGCGTATATACGGAATCAGGGAGGCACTCATTCAGTTCCGTTGTTCAATCTAACGGAAAGAATCCTTCTGTTTGCGTTAGAACATCACGTTCTTCTTTCGGTCCGTCACATACCGGGTCGTCTGAATGTGCTAGCAGACTCCCTTTCACGAAAGGGTCGCTTGTTGCCGTCGGAGTGGACTCTCAACAAACAAGTATTCAATCAGATTTGCTACCAATGGGAACAGCCAATGATAGACTTATTTGCGACACATCTCAACAATCAGTTGCAGACGTATGTGTCTCCGTGTCCGGATCCAAGAGCATTTGCAGTAGACGCTCTGTCGATCCCTTGGGACGGAATGATAGGATATGCGTATCCTCCAGCGCCGTTAATTCAACAAGTATTGCTAAAGATAAAACAATCTCAATGCAAGATTCTGTTGGTAGCATCTCTGTCGCCACAGAGACCGTGGATAAATCTACTCAGGTGTCTGTTGTGGGACCTACCGCGGAAGCTTCCTCCACGGGAGGATCTTCTTTCACAGGGGAAATCGCGCCAACTCCATCACAACCCGCAAGGTCTCAACCTTCTCGTTTTTCCGTTGTGCGGTCCTTCTTGCATGGCAAGCACTTTACAGGACGAGCAGTGGACGCGATTTCTAACTGTAGGAGGACCTCCTCTTCGCTAAACTATGCGGCTAAGTGGAAGGTTTTTCGTCGTTGGTGTAGGGATCATTCTGTAGATATATTTGATCCCTCTATACCAGACATTGCAAACTTTCTAGTATACTTGTTTGACGAAATCAAACTGCAGCCTGTTACTATAAAGGGTTATAGATCTATGTTATCTGATACCTATGCACATCATGATAGTTTACAAATTGGATCTAATGTCTCTTTATCGAAGTTGGTTAGAAACTTTTCGATAAATAGACCCAGAACTCTTAGATTAATTCCTAAGTGGAATTTAGCTTGGGTTCTCCTTAAATTGAAGGAAAAGCCATTTGAACCTCTTGGGACAGTAGATTTCAAATTCTTATCTTATAAGACAGCTTTTCTCTTAGCTTTCTCTTCTGCCAGAAGAGTCAGTGAGCTTCATGCACTATCGGTGGATGATTCTCATTATCGTAGTGTTGGGAACACTATCACCTTCACTACTAATGTGGGTTTTTTAGCTAAGAATCAGGCTCCTAATAAATATCCGGAACCTATTGTTATTAAGGCTCTTCCGTCTTCAGATGGGCATAGGCCTTTACTCTGTCCTGTTAGAGCACTACGTATCTATAAACAGAGATCTCAGTTTATCAGAAAGGGACGGAAACGTTTCTTTCTGTCTTTGATGCCTAATAGAAAGGACATTTCAGTCCATTCTATTGCTAGATGGATTCAGTTAACTATCCGTACTGCTTATGAAGATTTATCTTCTTCTCAGCAGTCTGTGCTTAAGATTTCTGCTCATGAAGTAAGAGCTCTTTCTACTTCCTGGGCTTATGCTAATAGTGTTGCTATTACAGATTTAATGAAGGCTGCTTATTGGTCTCAGCCATCCACATTTACGAATTTTTATCTCAGAAATATTGAGTCCATTTCTGGAGACCTGCATTGTTTAGGTCCGTTATCTGTTGCTCAGAATGTCGTCCACTAAACAGTTGCAACTATAGTTATGCAGGCTTTCTGTTCCGGCAGTGACTCCGTCCGGCTGCCCTCTTCGCTCTGGGCTATTTGACCCAGGGCAAGGGGAAGGGGGGGGGGGGGGGGGGGGCGGGTGTTCCCTTAGGTCACCTGCTTTATAGTGAAAAGCAAGGGAATGCCTCCTCCAAGTCAGTATTTCTGAGTCGCTTCCGGGATGGTTTTAAAGTGTAATATTAATGTTTAAATTCATTCATGTCTTATTTTTAAAGTGTAGCTCGGTGTGAAGCATTTGTATATGTCAAGTGTCAAACGGGCTTTAATATACAATACTCGGACACTTTTAAATGATTATAAAGAGTCTCAATTCTCTGGACTACTTTATTTATTGGCTTGCTTTAAAAATAATTAGTATAAGGGATATACTGGATGTTAATAGAGAACATGAATGTTATTGTGCTCAATTATTAAGGGTAGTGTATCTTTCTAATTTAATATTAAATAAGAAAGATACATGTAAAGCCTAATACTCCTTTTCTCCTTAAGGGGTTACCTCTTTACTATATAGTTGAGTTTATTGGATTTTCCTCTATGTCCTAGGCCCTCCAGCCTGTTTACTATTCAGCTAAGTCTGGGTCATTGGTACAGTATAAAAATGTTAAAAAATTTATAGTAATTTATATATTTTTTATACTTACCAATGACCCAGACGGGGATGGCCCTCCCTGGAGTTGGGAACTCTTGCCTCCCCGCTGAGTACATAGCGCTGACCAGGCACTGCCAGTAAGAATGATAATTGGCGCCAATTTCGGGACGACTGCGTCACTGCGCATGCGCAGTAGAGGCGTAGTATGGAGGTCCTTTAGGACATGATTTCTTTTTGTTTTGGATGCAAATTTTGGGGATTGGGGGGCAAAATTTGTGTTTGGCCCTGGTTTTTGTTAGAGTTAGCACCAGCTAAGTCTGGGTCATTGGTAAGTATAAAAAATATATAAATTACTATAAATTTTTTAACTTTTTTGGTTTCCTGTTAACTTCAGTTATAGTTGGCCAAATCAAATTAAAATTGGTATGTAGGTGTATCAACATAAAATAAAGGTCAAGTTCTGTTCCATAATACCTTTAAGACTACTTCAACCATGCCTACGGATCAGGGCAGTGGCCCCCATTTTGCATAGCTCTTGTTCGCTGTCTGTGTAGGCACCCAACAATAATGTAGAAACACTGTTATGTCATCTGCAGCTATGTAAATGTATATACTGTAGGTATTAATGTAAATTTAATCTGGGAATTTGAAGGTTAATATAACCAATGAATAACAATAATTTGCCAAAATGGCTAGAATTGTATATTTTCCTGTTTACATTTCAGGGTTACATCATTATCCTCATCAGATTCAGGACCTAGAAGAGTTCCATTACCAGGTCCTGATATAACTGCCAAGTATCTTATTGTTACAGATGTAAGTAGATTTACCCTTGATTCTCAGGGTTTAATCCCTAGAAATTGGGAAAGTGCCTCTTTTGGATTGAGGAACCACTAGGGTCAATAAAATCTGTCAAATGGAAGAGCAATAGGCCATAATTCATGGGATCCCAAGGGATCAATTGGTGCTTGACATTTGTCAGGCACCACACATCTTTTGTGGTCCCTGGAATTGAGGTTAATTAAAGCATGCCGGGCAACTGCCTCATATTAAATCCTGTGAAAGCATAATTTGGCACCTAAAAGTGTTTGTTTATTTGTTTATTGGTTTACTTTATGGTATACATAATACAGAAAAGTGTACATTAAACACATTGAAAACAGTAATAAAAATAATAAATAACAATTGCGTTTGTGAACAAATAGAAAAATAGTGTATACTGTAGGGAGATGGCATAGCCAGATTGGCTGTCTACCTGTCAACCCCCTGTTTGCTATACAGCATCAGCTTGTGTCAGACCAACAATAAGAAATATAAACTAACAGATAGTTATTTGCATGCATTATGTGTACTTATATGTAACTAGTTATCCTGTCGACTTTTCCGTGGTTGCTTCCAATGTGGGCATTGTTTTTTACATTATTAATGATTGTGATTTGAGAAGTAAGCAGCCCACATCGGAAGCTGATGACAAGACCCAGAGTCAGAGCGAAAACTATATATTTTTATACTGTACCAATGACCCAGACATAGCTGGTGCTAACTCTTAAAATATAGGGCCAAACACAAATTTTGCCCCCCAATCCCCAAAATTTGCATCTAAAACTAAAGAAAACATGTCCTGAAAGGCCCTCCACACTTCGCCCCTAATGCGCATGCGCAGTGTCAAGGACGTTCCGAAATTGGAGCCATTAATCATTCTAAGTTTGGCCCTTCATCAGTTAACATCTGACTGATCTTTGTGCTTATAAATCTCAGTTTAAATGATGCCAGACACATAAATATTAGTGAAATGGTGATTCTAAGGAGGATAGAGAAGGAGGAGAGGAAAAGAATGTGTGACAGAATATTATCAGGGCTGTAACTTAAAATTTTTTAATGAAATTATGTTAAGTTACCTATTTTCAAGGCAGCAGCCATTTTGTTGTCATTCTGATTATTTAGTTACACTGTTTTTTTAAGTGTTTTCCTCTCTCCCTGTCCTTTAAGGTCCCCCTTGCTATTCTCCCATGCTTTTGGCATAGTTTTTGTAATTATTATTACTAAATATTCTTGGGAGTTTTAGCTGAATAACAGAATGAATTCTGTTCTTTCCCCATGTTTACGTCTTCACCTAGGGGTGGTTAGGCGTTGTGTTCTGCATCTACCATCTGATGTTCTGCAGTTTCTTCCCTGGAAGTCTCTGTTTTGCATCAGATAGTGTATTTTTGGTAACTGATTTCGGGCCTGGGTGCCTGGAGTCTTATTTTAGTGTTTTTACACTCATTGTTGACATTTACAACAGCCCTCTGTGTGAGGGGGGGATTTCTAAGAAATAATATCTTGATGTTATTTTAATCATAACTAGATACATTATTATTGTTCGTAAGTGTTGAATAAATTGTTTAAAATATTTTTAAAATTTTTGTCCACACTTAGTCTTGGGATCCATTGGGGCTCAACGTTACTTTTCAGAAACTTGGGCTGTTCTGAAAAAATATTTTTTCAAAATATTTTGATTTCAATTATTTTTTCTATATTAATGGATCATATTATTATTATGTATTTTGATTGCCAGGGGTTAGTGCGAGTACCAGGACTTGTTTTCTTTTCACATTGAAAGGATATTAATCAATTGTTTTAAGAGGAAGTCTTCCTCTGACTTATTATCATTCTATATGTGGTCAGTGTACTCGCATTAACTCCTGTTCTGTATCGTATGATTTCGATGACAATATGGGAAGCGTATGTCACGGTATGTTGTTGGGGATTTGGACACTCCTGTCCTTTCCCCGCAGGGTCACTCTACTTTATCAATTTCTATTTCAGACGATCAAGATTAGGGTGATGTATCTGTGATGTCTTCCAACAGTGTGCCTCTGTCGTCACAATTAATGAAGGGCTAGCGGAAAAGTGCTCATGTAAATACGCCAATTGCCTAAGAGGAGCCTAGTAGGTTCGACGGCCTTTGACGTCCGCTAGCTCGCCCGGTGTAGCGTCCATTCACCGAATGGTTCGGCAGCCGGGTTCGTCCGTTGCGGTCTAGAAGGAATTTTGGGGTGATGCGAGCACTATAAATTAACCTAATGCACACCCAGTGACGGCGGATCGGAGGGAGAACGCAGGAAGCCTTTTAGTCCGGTTCATAGCTCGTTCCGGTCCATCCGGACGGCAAGCGAGAGAGGCCCCTCTCTCGTTCAACAACATCTGGCCCCAGATGTTGTGGTACAAAATGTGTCGCAAGCGGAGCATACGTCCGTCGCTCGGGACGCTCCGTTGTATAGGCAGTCCGCTGAGACTGCTAAGGCTTCCTCTTCTCATCAGCGCACACGACCGCACCTTGGCTGCGTGACCGCCGATATATTACCAGCTTCGCCGATCAAGGATTCTTCGGCGACCAGGTCACTCCATCCGGTAGCCAGGGACACGAGGCCTGCAGACTCCGGACGTTCGCATAGGAAGTGTGCGGGAGTCAACGTACACGGAGCTTCCAGCGGCAATGCATCGTAAGACCGCTACTGCACAGGCCTCGGGAACGGACGTGCTTTCCTTAATAGCACAGTTTATCGCAGCATCCCAGCATCAATTGAATCTGTCGCATATATTTTATCCGACGATGCTGGGTCGGGACGCTCCGCGGAAGCGGGTACGGACGTCCGAAAGTTTCATCCGGTCCGACGGGATACTGAAAGGGATTCGGAGGATTTCGAGCTTTCCCTTTTGGAACAACATATGCTGTTGTGTATGTCATCTGACTTGGTCTTCTACAGCTTCTTTCGTCGGACCAGAATGCTGCGATGCCGGATAAGAAACTGATAGCGTCGGTGGACTTAGAAATTTTTGGTTCGGTTCAGGGACATCGTCCCTCAGTTCCGACATAGTCCAATAATGTCACACAAACTTTCGAATTATTGAACGACGCTATATATATTATTATTTTATGCTTGCTAACCAAGCATTTCTGGTTTCTTGTTCGAAGAGTTATGGAGATGTCTTTCAAAAGTGTGCCTCTGTCGTCATAGTTAATGAAGAATTAGCGGCAATAAGTGCTCATGGAATATGTCTATCGCCTACGGAGTGACATTCGCTAGCTCACCCGATGTAGCGTACATTCATCGAATGGTTCGGCTGCCGGGTTCGTCCGTTGCGGTCTAGGAAGGAGATTTGGGTGATGCGAGCACTTTAATTACTTTAGTACTCACCCAGTGACGGCAGATTGAGGACAGATCGTAGGAAGCCTGTTAGTCCGGCTCCTGGCTTGTCCAGGTCCGTCAGGGCTGTGAGCGAGAGAGGTCCCTCTCTCGCCCAACAACATAGGGGACCGCATGTTGTGGTTCAGATATTTTACATTAGGAGCATATGTCCGTTGGTCGGGACGCTCCGTTATATTGACAGTCCGAGAGACTGTCTTTAATGCTTCCTCATCCTCACAGCAGGGCACACGACCGCACATTGGCTACGTGACCTCGAGTATCCGATCAGTTTCGGCATTCAGTGATTCCACGGCGAATAGGTCGCGCCATCCGGTAGCCAAGGGACACGAGGCCTATACACTCCGTTCGCTCGCATATTGGTAGTATGCACGGGGTAACGATCACGGAGCTTCCAGCGGCAATGCATCGTAAGACCGCTTCTCCTCAGGCCTCAGTGACGGACGTGCTATCCGAGTTAGCACAGTTGTTTCGCAGCATCCCAGCAATTGACAGTTTCTCGGTCGAATCAGGAATTATCCGACGGCGCTGGGTCGGTGCGGTCCGCGGTTGCATCAGGTACGGACGACCGAACGCTTTATAGGGTCCGACAGGATGGCGAAAGGGATTCGAAAGATTTCGAGTTTTCCCTTTAGTAGTATCGGAAGATGCCTTTCATATCTTCTGGCATTATCTTCCAGTGATTATTATTTCGGACTTCATTGCTGCGATCTTGGATAAGAGACTTATAGCGTCATTGGACTCGGATTTTTCGATCGGTTCAGGGACATTGTCCCTGACTTACCGACGCAGTCCAATATTGTCATTACAACATGTGTTTTATTTTTCGACGCTATATATATATATATATATACAAGCCTGCTACTAAGCATGATAGTTTAGTTTCTTGGCCGCGTTGCTCATTTCTGCCATTTTATCATTTATACAAATAGTTTATTTTGGCAGAGCAGGGCATACCGAGAGTTCATATGCGTCTAGACGGTGTGATTAAAGACTGCATATATTCTTTTTCGCCGTTTATGTCTTTTCCAATTTCAATGTTGGGAACGACATTATGTATAGTAGACTTAACTTAGACGCTTTATTATACGTAATCCGCCTTACTGAGGCGTTATCATTACGTCTTCAAGAAAAGATTTACGGGATATTATTCTCAATGTAATTTCTTTTGAGGGCAGTAGTTTGTTCACGTATAACTCCGCCCTTCAGTGGCTGATTGGAGTTAGTTAGACGTGACGCAGCCCTAGCTACATCCACACGCGTGGATAGTAAGGTTAAGAACTCTCTCAGAGTCGCTTCGTTCTCGGAGGAGCTTCTCTTCGACGGCAACTTTTCGGCAATCCATGAATTGCTCGATTTACACGTTCTCTTGTCTATCTAGGGTTACAAAAGATCCAGACTGGGGCAAACATTCGGTGGTTGACTCAGAGAGTGCCGCCGCAGTTGCCGGACCCGAGTGTGGCTGTTATGACGGTTGCCAGTCAAACAGATTGGGATATAATACTGATCCCTACGGATTCGAAGTGCCAGGGTCTTTGGGTTCCGCAGTCTTTTAGCAATCAGTTTTCTTCCGCGGAATAATGTTTTTTAGGCTTGCTTTATGTCATTGCATGAACATTATTCAGAAACGCATGCCCAAATTCCTGTCCTTTAATTCGACTGTAGTGGCGTATCTCCGGAACCAGGGAGGCACTCTTTCGTTTCCGTTATTCAATTTAATGGAAAGAATCCGTCTGTTGGTTATAGTACACCAAGTTCAGTTTTGGTCCGTCATATTCCGGGTCGTCTGATTGTTTTATCGGACTCCCGTTCTCTTACGGGTCGCTTGTTGCTGTCAGAATGGACTCTCAACAAACAAGTATTCAATCAGATTTGCTATCTATGGGAGCGCCCAATGATGATTTATTTATGACACAGCTTGCTAATCAATTGCAGACGTATGTGTTGGCTTGTCCAGATCTCTGAGCTAATATTGTTAACGCTCTATTGATCTATTGGACGGAATGATAGGATACGCGTATCCTCCGGCGCTGTTGTTTTAGCAGGTATTGCTAAGATAAACAACCACAATACATTTCTGTTGATAGCATCTCTATCTTCACAGAGATCATGAGTAATTTACTCTCTTGTCTACTGTGGGTCTTAACGTGAAATCTTCCTCTATGTGAGGATCTTTTTCACTGGGTAAATCGTGTCATCTTTATCACAACCAGCAAGGTCGCAACCTTCATGTATTCCGTTGTGTGGTCCGTATTGCATTGTAAGCACTGTACTGGACGAGCTTTGGACGCGATTTCTTACTATAGGAGATCCTCTTCTTCGCTATTCTATGCGGCTAAAGTGGAGGCTCTTCCGTCGTGGTGTAGGGATCATTATGTTCATATTGTTGATCCCTCCATACTACTCATTGCTATTTTGTAGTATACTTGTTTCACAAGATCTACTGCAGCCTGTTATTATTTAGGTTATAGGTTTATGTTACCTCATACCTATGCACTCTACGATAGTTTACAATTGAGTCTTTTGTCTCTTTATCTAAGTCAGTTAGTAACTTTTTGATAAATAGACTTAGAATCTTTAGATTAAATTCCTATACGGATTTTAACTTCGGTTCTTATTTAGCTAAGTAATCATTTGAGCCTCTGGAAACAGTAGTTTTCAAATTCTGACCTTTTAGACAGTAATTCTGTTGGTTTCTTTTTTACTGTAGAGTCAGTGAGTTTCATGCACTATCGATGGATGATTTTCACTTTCATAGTTTCGGAATCAATACTTCCGTTACTATTTAGGTTGGATTGTTGCATAAGAATTAGGCTCCTATTATCCGGAACCTATTATTTTAAGGTCCTTCCGTCTTCGTATGGGCATAGGCCTTTACTCTTTCCGGGTACAGTTTATGTATTTATAAACAGATATCTGTTTATTACAAAGGGCGTAAGCTTCTTCTGTCTTTGATGTCTAGTAGAAGGACGTTACGCTCCATTTTATTGTTAATGGATTCTATTAACTATCGGTACTGCTTATGGTATATCATTGACCTAGCAGTTGTGCTTTAGATTTCGGCTCATGAAGTAAGAGTTCTTCTACTTCTTGGGCTTACATTAATAGTGTCGCTATTATAGATTTTTGAAGGCCGCTCATTGCGCTCAGCCATCCACATTCATGAATTTTATCTCAGAAATATCGAGTCCATTTCTGGAGGCCTCTATTGTTAGGTCTATTATCTACTGCTCAGAATGTCATTCACTTAACAGTTGCTACTATAGCTAGGTAGGCTGTCTGTTACGGCAGTGTCTCCGTTCGGCTGCCCTCTTCGCTCTGGGCTATTTGACCCAGGGCAAGAAAAAGGGGGGGGGGGGGAGGGTGTTCCCTTGGGTCACCTGTTTTACTATGAAAACAAGGGGATACCTCCTCCGGAGTTAGTAATTCTGAGCTGTTATTGGGATGGTTGTTTAGTGAGAAGTTTAGGTTTTTAAAATTCATTCAAGTCTTAGTTTTTAAAGTATAGCTTTGAATATTGCATATGTCAACGGACATGATTATGCAATCCTCAGACACTTTTAGGAGTATAAGAGTCTCTATTCTCTAGACTTACTTTATTTATTGGCTTACTTTAAAAATTATTAGTATAAGGATTATATTGGATATTAATAGAGTACATGGATGTATGAAGCTCAATTTTGGAAGGTGTTGTATCTTTCTAATTTATCATAAATAAGAAAGATACATGTAAGGCCTATTACTTCTTTTTCCCTACAGGGGATGACTCTATTTTATTTTATTGAGCGTATTCCATTTTGCTCTATGTCCTTGGCCCTCCAGCCTTTTTACTATTCAGCTATGTCTGGGTCATTGGTACAGTATAAAAATGTTAAAAAATTTATAGTAATTTATATATTTTTTATACTTACCAATGACCCAGACGGGGATGGCCCTCCCAGGAGTTGGGAACTCTTGCCTCCCCGCTGAGTACATAGCGCTTACCAGGCACTGGTTATTAGAATGATTAATGGCGCCAATTTCGGAACGTCCTTGACACTGCGCATGCGCAATAGGGGCGAAGTGTGGAGGGCCTTTCAGGACATGTTTTCTTTAGTTTTAGATGCAAATTTTGGGGATTGGGGGGCAAAATTTGTGTTTGGCCCTATATTTTAAGAGTTAGCACCAGCTATGTCTGGGTCATTGGTAAGTATAAAAAATATATAAATTACTATAAATTTTTTAACTTTTATACTGTACCAATGACCCAGACATAGCTGGTGCTAACTCTTAAAATATAGGGCCAAACACAAATTTTGCCCCCCAATCCCCAAAATTTGCATCTAAAACTAAAGAAAACATGTCCTGAAAGGCCCTCCACACTTCGCCCCTACTGCGCATGCGCAGTGTCAAGGACGTTCCGAAATTGGCGCCATTAATCATTCTAAGTTTGGCCCTTCATCAGTTAACATCTGACTGATCTTTGTGCTTATAATCTCAGTTTAAATGATGCCAGACACATAAATATTAGTGAAATGGTGATTCTAAGGAGGATAGAGAAGGAGGAGAGGAAAAGAATGTGTGACAGAATATTATCAGGGCTGTAACTTAAAATTTTTTAATGAAATTATGTTAAGTTACCTATTTTCAAGGCAGCAGCCATTTTGTTGTCATTCTGATTATTTAGTTACACTGTTTTTTTAAGTGTTTTCCTCTCTCCCTGTCCTTTAAGTTCCCCCTTGCTATTCTCCCATGCTTTTGGCATAGTTTTTGTAATTATTATTACTAAATTTTCTTGGGAGTTTTAGCTGAATAACAGAATGAATTCTGTTCTTTCCCCATGTTTACGTCTTCACCTAGGGGTGGTTAGGCGTTGTGTTCTGCATCTACCATCTGATGTTCTGCAGTTTCTTCCCTGGAAGTCTCTGTTTTGCATCAGATAGTGTATTTTTGGTAACTGATTTCGGGCCTGGGTGCCTGGAGTCTTATTTTAGTGTTTTTACACTCATTGTTTACATTTTCAACAGCCCTCTGTGTGAGGGGGGGATTTCTAAAAAATAATATCTTGATGTTATTTTAATCATAACTAGATACATTATTATTGTTCGTAAGTGTTGAATAAATTGTTTAAAATATTTTTAAAATTTTTGTCCACACTTAGGCTTGGGATCCATTGGGGCTCAACGTTACTTTTCAGAAACTTGGGCTGTTCTGAAAAAATATTTTTTCAAAATATTTTGATTTCAATTATTTTTTCTATATCAATGGATCATATTATTATTATGTATTTTGATTGCCAGGGGTTAGTGCGAGTACCAAGACTTGTTTTCTTTTCACATTGAAAGGATATTGATCAATTGTTTTAAGAGGAAGTCTTCCTCTGACTTTATTATCATTCTATATGTGGTCAGTGTACTCGCATTAACTCCTGTTCTGTATCGTATGATTTCGATGACAATATGGGAAGCGTATGTCACGGTATGTTGTTGGGGATTTGGACACTCCGGTCCTTTCCCCGCAGGGTCACTCTACTTTATCAATTTCTATTTCAGACGATCAAGATTAGGGTGATGTATCTGTGATGTCTTCCAACAGTGTGCCTCCGTCGTCACAATTAATGAAGGGCTAGCGGAAAAGTGCTCATGTAAATACGCCAATTGCCTAAGAGGACCCTAGTAGGTTCGACGGCCTTTGACGTCCGCTAGCTCGCCCGGTGTAGCGTCCATTCACCGAATGGTTCGGCAGCCGGGTTCGTCCGTTGCAGTCTAGAAGGAATTTTGGGGTGATGCGAGCACTATAAACTAACCTAATGCACACCTAGTGACGGCGGATCGGAGGGAGAACGCAGGAAGCCTTTTAGTCCGGTTCATAGCTCGTTCCGGTCCATCCAGACGGCAAGCGAGAGAGGCCCCTCTCTCGTTCAACAACATCTGGCCCCAGATGTTGTGGTACAAAATGTGTTGTAAGTGGAGCATACGTCCGTCGCTCGGGACGCTCCGTTGTATAGGCAGTCCGCTGAGACTGCTAAGGCTTCCTCTACTCGTCAGCGCACACGACCGCACCTTGGCTGCGTGACCGCCGATATATTACCAGCTTCGCCGATCAAGGATTCTTCGGCGACCAGGTCACACCATCCGGTAGCCAGGGACACGAGGCCTGCAGACTCCGGACGTTCGCATAGGAAGTGTGCGGGAGTCAACGTACACGGAGCTTCCGGCGGCAATGCATCGTTAGACCGCTACTGCACAGGCCTCGGGAACGGACGTGCTTTCCTTAATAGCACAGTTTATCGCAGCATCCCAGCATCAACTGAATCTGTCGCATATATTTTATCCGACGATGCTGGGTCGGGACGCTCCGCGGAAGCGGGTACGGACGTCCGAAAGTTTCATCCGGTCCGACGGGATACCGAAAGGGATTCGGAGGATTTCGAGCTTTCCCTTTAGGAACAACATATGCTGTTGTGTATGTCATCTGACTTGGTCTTCTCCAGCTTCTTTCGTCGGACCAGAATGCTGCGATGCCGGATAAGAAACTGATAGCGTCGGTGGACTTAGAAATTTTTGGTTCGGTTCAGGGACATCGTCCCTCAGTTCCGACATAGTCCAATAATGTCACACAAACTTTTGAATTATTGAACGATGCTATATATATTATTATTTTATGCTTGCTAACCAAGCATTTCTGGTTTCTTGTTCGAAGAGTTATGGAGATGTCTTTCAAAAGTGTGCCTCTGTCGTCATAGTTAATGAAGAGTTAGCGGCAATAAGTGCTCATGGAATATGTCTATCGCCTACGGAGTGACATTCGCTAGCTCACCCGGTGTAGCGTACATTCATCGAATGGTTCGGCTGCCGGGTTCGTCCGTTGCGGTCTAGGAAGGAGATTTGGGTGATGCGAGCACTTTAATTACTTTAGTACTCACCCAGTGACGGCAGATTGAGGACAGATCGGAGGAAGCCTGTTAGTCCGGTTCCTGGCTGGTCCAGGTCCGTCCGGGCTGTGAGCGAGAGAGGTCCCTCTCTCGCCCAACAACATAGGGGACCGCATGTTGTGGTTCAGATATTTTACATTCGGAGCATATGTCCGTTGGTCGGGACGCTCCGTTATATTGACAGTCCGAGAGACTGTCTTTAATGCTTCCTCATCCTCACACCAGGGCACACGACCGCACATTGGCTACGTGACCTCGAGTTTCCGATCAGTTTCGGCATTCAGTGATTCCACGGCGAATAGGTCGCGCCATCCGGTAGCCAAGGGACACGAGGCCTATACACTCCGTTCGCTCGCATATTGGTAGTATGCACGGGGTAGCGATCACGGAGCTTCCAGCGGCAATGCATCGTAAGACCGCTTCTCCTCAGGCCTCAGTGACGGACGTGCTATCCGAGTTAGCACAGTTGTTTCGCAGCATCCCAGCAATTGACAGTTTCTCGGTCGAATCAGGAATTATCCGACGGCGCTGGGTCGGTGCGGTCCGCGGTTGCATCAGGTACGGACGACCGAACGCTTTATAGGGTCCGACAGGATGGCGAAAGGGATTCGAAAGATTTCGAGTTTTCCCTTTAGTAGTATCGGAAGATGCCTTTCATATCTTTTGGCATTATCTTCCAGTGATTATTATTTCGGACTTCATTGCTGCGATCTTGGATAAGAGACTTATAGCGTCATTGGACTCGGATTTTTCGATCGGTTCGGGGACATTGTCCCTGACTTACCGACGTAGTCCAATATTGTCATTACAACATGTGTTTTATTTTTCGACGCTATATATATATATACAAGCCTGCTACTAAGCATGATAGTTTAGTTTCTTGTCCGCGTTGCTCATTTCTGCCATTTTATCCTTTATACAAATAGTTTATTTTGGCAGAGCAGGGCATACCGAGAGTTCATATGCGTCTAGACGGTGTGATTAAAAACTGCATATATTCTTTTTCGCCGTTTATGTCTTTTCCAATTTCAATGTTGGGAACGACATTATGTATAGTAGACTTAACTTAGACGCTTTATTATACGTAATCCGCCTTACTGAGGCGTTATCATTACGTCTTCAAGAAAAGATTTACGGGATATTATTCTCAATGTAATTTCTTTTGAGGGCAGTAGTTTGTTCACGTATAACTCCGCCCTTCAGTGGCTGATTGGAGTTAGTTAGACGTGACGCAGCCCTAGCTACATCCACTCGCGTGGATAGTAAGGTTAAGAACTCTCTCAGAGTCGCTTCGTTCTCGGAGGAGCTTCTCTTCGACGGCAACTTTTCGGCAATCCATGAATTGCTCGATTTACACGTTCTCTTGTCTATCTAGTGTTACAAGAGATTCAGACTGGGGCAAACATTCGGTGGTTGACTCAGAGAGTGCCGCCGCAGTTGCCGGACCCGAGTGTGGCTGTTATGACGGTTGCCAGTCATACAGATTGGGATATAATACTGATCCCTACGGATTCGAAGTGCCAGGGTCTTTGGGTTCCGCAGTCTTTTAGCAATCAGTTTTCTTCCGCGGAATAATGTTTTTTAGGCTTGCTTTATGTCATTGCATGAACATTATTCAGAAACGCATGCCCAAATTCCTGTCCTTTAATTCGACAGTAGTGGCGTATCTCCGGAACCAGGGAGGCACTCTTTCGTTTCCGTTATTCAATTTAATGGAAAGAATCCGTCTGTTGGTTATAGTACACCAGGTTCAGTTTTGGTCCGTCATATTCCGGGTCGTCTGATTGTTTTATCGGACTCCCGTTCTCTTATGGGTCGCTTGTTGCTGTCAGAATGGACTCTCAACAAACAAGTATTCAATCAGATTTGCTATCTATGGGAGCGCCCAATGATGATTTATTTATGACACGGCTTGCTAATCAATTGCAGACGTATGTGTTGGCTTGTCCAGATCTCTGAGCTAATATTCTTAACGCTCTATTGATCTATAGGACGGAATGATAGGATACGCGTATCCTCCGGCGCTGTTGTTTTAGCAGGTATTGCTAAGATAAACAACCACAATACATTTCTGTTGATAGCATCTCTATCTTCACAGAGATCATGAGTAATTTTCTCTCTTGTCTACTGTGGGTTTTAACGTGAAATCTTCCTCTATGTGAGGATCTTTTTCACTGGGTAAATCGTGTCATCTTTATCACAACCTGCAAGGTCGCAACCTTCATGTATTCCGTTGTGTGGTCCGTATTGCATTGTAAGCACTGTACTGGACGAGCTTTGGACGCGATTTCTTACTATAGGAGATCCTCTTCTTCGCTATTCTATGCGGCTAAAGTGGAGGCTCTTCCGTCGTGGTGTAGGGATCATTATGTTCATATTGTTGATCCCTCCATACTACTCATTGCTATTTTTTAGTATACTTGTTTCACAAGATCTACTGCAGCCTGTTATTATTTAGGTTATAGGTTTATGTTACCTCATACCTATGCACTCTACGATAGTTTACAATTGAGTCTTTTGTCTCTTTATCTAAGTCAGTCAGTAACTTTTTGATAAATAGACTTAGAATCTTTAGATTAAATTCCTATACGGATTTTAACTTCGGTTCTTATTTAGCTAAGTAATCATTTGAGCCTCTGGAAACAGTAGTTTTCAAATTCTGACCTTTTAGACAGTAATTCTGTTGGTTTCTCTTTTACTGTAGAGTCAGTGAGTTTCATGCACTATCGATGGATGATTTTCACTTTCATAGTTTCGGAATCAATACTTCCGTTACTATTTAGGTTGGATTGTTGCATAAGAGTTAGGCTCCTATTATCCGGAACCTATTATTTTAAGGTCCTTCCGTCTTTGTATGGGCATAGGCCTTTACTCTTTCCGGGTACAGTTTATGTATTTATAAACAGATTTCTGTTTATTACTATGGGCGTAAGCTTCTTCTGTCTTTGATGTCTAGTAGAAGGACGTTACGCTCCATTTTATTGTTAATGGATTCTATTAACTATCGGTACTGCTTATAGTATATCATTGACTTAGCAGTTGTGCTTAAGATTTCGGCTCATGAAGTAAGAGTTCTTCTACTTCTTGGGCTTACATTAATAGTGTCGCTATTATAGATTTTTGAAGGCCGCTCATTGCGCTCAGCCATCCACATTCATGAATTTTATCTCAGAAATATCGAGTCCATTTCTGGAGGCCTCTATTGTTAGGTCTATTATCTACTGCTCAGAATGTCATTCTCTTAACAGTTGCTACTATAGCTAGGTAGGCTGTCTGTTTCGGCAGTGTCTCCGTTCGGCTGCCCTCTTCGCTCTGGGCTATTTGACCCAGGGCAAGAAAAAAGGGGGGGGGGGGGGGGAGGGTGTTCCCTTGGGTCACCTGTTTTACTATGAAAACAAGGGGATACCTCCTCCGGAGTTAGTAATTCTGAGCTGTTATTGGGATGGTTGTTTAGTGAGAAGTTTAGGTTTTTAAAATTCATTCAAGTCTTAGTTTTTAAAGTATAGCTTTTGAATATTGCATATGTCAACGGACATGATTATGCAATCCTCAGACACTTTTAGGAGTATAAGAGTCTCTATTCTCTAGACTTACTTTATTTATTGGCTTACTTTAAAAATTATTAGTATAAGGATTATATTGGATATTAATAGAGTACATGGATGTATGAAGCTCAATTTTGGAAGGTGTTGTATCTTTCTAATTTATCATAAATAAGAAAGATACATGTAAGGCCTATTACTTCTTTTCCCTACAGGGGATGACTCTATTTTATTTTATTGAGCGTATTCCATTTTGCTCTATGTCCTTGGCCCTCCAGCCTTTTTACTATTCAGCTATGTCTGGGTCATTGGTACAGTATAAAAATGTTAAAAAATTTATAGTAATTTATATATTTTTTATACTTACCAATGACCCAGACGGGGATGGCCCTCCCAGGAGTTGGGAACTCTTGCCTCCCCGCTGAGTACATAGCGCTTACCAGGCACTGGTTATTAGAATGATTAAATGGCGCCAATTTCGGAACGTCCTTGACACTGCGCATGCTCAGTGGGGGCGAAGTGTGGAGGGCCTTTCAGGACATGTTTTCTTTAGTTTTAGATGCAAATTTTGGGGATTGGGGGCAAAATTTGTGTTTGGCCCTATATTTTAAGAGTTAGCACCAGCTATGTCTGGGTCATTGGTAAGTATAAAAAATATATAAATTACTATAAATTTTTTAACTTTTTATTTTATTTTTTATTATTATTATTAGTCATTTATTTATTTATTTATTTTTTTTTTTTTAAGCCAGATCAGAATGTGTAAGTAAATTAGGGCTGTGGAAAAGCCAAATTTCCGAGCTATTAATACCATATAATTAGAAAGGACAAAAAGATAGATTAAGTACCTAAGCAATCTATGCGGTATGGGTTAATGGGTTATTACAGTTTACACTAGCATCATACGATCTTAGCAAGTGTGAATGTAATATGTTCAGGACATGGACTCTATGCTGCTTTTGTTGTATTGCTGATTGATTGTAGCTCAGGCAAAATCTGGTTAGTTCACTTTTGAGTTTTACTGCTTATTTCACATTGGGTATGGGGAAAAAATTCTGTCTCTGAAAAGCCTTGGATTAAACCCTGATTCTGTATCATATGTAACTAATAATAGATGTCAAAGCCATATCTTATTCTAACAGATGTGTGTGTACACTAAAACACAATGACAGAATTATCTTAAAGGAGGAAAGTTGGGAAGATTTCAGTTCAGTTTCCAAATGGGAAGAAAACTTACTGGTGGAGAAATGGGTAACTGTGGTGATTGGGTCATCATTAAGGTTTAATACAAGGAACGGGAATTCATCGAATCTGCAGCTTCTTGTTCTGAAAGTCAATCACGATACCTAGGAATTTCATAGACCATGTTATTAATGATTGTGTTTTATTGTTCATGAGATTACGGTGAACCTCAGTTTCTTCCATGATCAGCATCACCGTTGGGGATATGGTTTAATCTCAGGAACGGGAATGTCCCGGTTATTTATTTATTTATTAGTGTTTAAGGTCACATATATTTTTATACTGTACCAATGATCCAGACTTAGCTGGTGCTAACTCTTAAATATTTAGGGCCAAACGCAAATTTTACCCCCAAATCCCCCAAATTTGCATCAAAAACCGAAAATTACATGTCATATATGGTCCTCCATACTTTTACTCCACTGTGCATGCGCAGTGTCAAGGAGGTCTCGAAATTGGCGCAATTATCATTCTTTGTTTGGCCCTCAATTTAGTATCACCTCACTGATATTTGTGCTTGTAAATCTCAGTTTTAATGATGCCAGACGTATAATTATGAGAGAAATGGTGGATATAAGGAGGAAATAGGAGGAGAGGAAAAACAGTGGAAAGAAATGTTCTGGGCTGTAACTTATAATTATTTTACGAAATTATTTCATGTTGCCTATTTTTGAGGCATGACCCTGTTGTTGTCATTCTTGCTATGAATGTTCCATTGTTTGATCAGTGTTTCCCCTCTCCCTTTCCTTTATTCCCTCCTAGCTATTCTTCCATGCTTTTGGCTTATTTTTGGAATGTTTATTACTAAAAACATTTTGGGAGTTTTGGCTTGGAAACAGAATTATTTTCTGTTTTTTCCCCATGTTTACGTCCTCACCCTTGGGTGTTCAGGCATTTTGGTCTGCATCTACCATCTGATGTTCTACAGTTTCTTCTTGGGAAGTCTCCGTTTTGCATCAGATAGTGTTTAAATTGGATACTGATTTCGGGCCATGTTTACCAGTGCCTGGAGTCAGTTTTCTGGTTTGTTTACACTTTTTGTTTAGGTTGACAACACTTACTTCTGATACTTGTCTTCTGCTTAGTTTAGTTCATAGCAAGATACATTAATATTGTCCATATGTGTTACATTGTTACATTAATTTTTCAAAATGATTTAAAATTTTTGTCCGCACTTAGGCTTTTTTGGGATCCATTTGAGCTCAGGGTTCCCATTGGGAACTTGGGCTCTTCTGAAAAAAATAAAAAAAATTTTTTTTTTCTTTTTGAATAATTTTCTCGCAATGTTATAATGGATTATTTTATTATGTATCTTCGTTTTCAAGGTTTAGTGTGAGTACTATGACTGTTTACCTTTTTCACTATGAAAAATTATTGTTCAAATTGTAATAGGAGGAAATCTTCCTCTGATTCTCATGATTTCTGTATTAATTGTAGTCAGTGTACTTGCACTAACCCTTGTTTAATGTGTAACAATTGGGATGACAAATGTTGGAGACGTGTGTCACGATATGTTGTTAGCGGGGAGAAGACCATGCTGGTCCACTCTACGCAGGGTCACTCTAGTTTTTCACTCTCTTCTTCAGAGGAACAAGAACAGGGTGATGTTTCTGTGATGTCATCCAAGAGTGTGCTTTCGTCATCACAATCAAATGAAGAGCAAGTGGCAAAAGTGCTCATGCAGATACGCCAATTGCCTAAGAGGCCCCAAGTAGGGTCGACGGCGTTGACGTCCGCTAGCTCGCCCGGTGTCACGACCATTCACCGAATGGCTCAGCACCCAGGTTCATCCGTTGCGGTCCAGGAAGGAGATTCGGGTGTTGCGAGCTCTATAAGCATACCATGTGCACACCCAGTGACGACGGAACAGATGATAGTACGGAGGAAGCCTGTTAGTCCGGTTCCTAGCTCGTCTAGGTCCATCCGGACCGCGAGCGAGAGAGGCCCCCTCTCTCTTACATCAATATCTGCGCCACGATGTTGTGGAATGTTCGTTTGATAGTCGGAGCATACGTCCACTCCTCCTGCTCGGCGTCTGTTCTATTGGCTTCCTCATCCTCACGTCAGCAGACACGACCGCACCTTGGCTATGTGACCACAGATTTCCGGGGGACATTTGCGTATGATATAAAGGCAGGAAGGAACGTCCTGAGAGCTCCTGCTTTGCCAACCAGGGATTCCACGTTGACCAGGTCACTCCATCCGCTCGCCAAGGACACGAGGCCTTTCCAGTTGGGACGTTCGCATATTATATAAATGCAGGAATGAACGTCCCTGGAGTTTCCAGCGGCTATTTACGTAAGACCGCGGCTCCACAGGCCTCATTGACGATCAAGAACAGAGTAATGTTTCCATGATGTCTTCAAAAAGTGTGCTTCCGTCGTCACAGTTAAATGAAGAGCTAGCGGCAAGAATGCTCATGTAGATATGTCAATTGCCTAAGAAGTCCCAAGTAGGATCGACGGCTTTGGCGTCCGCTAGCTCGCCCGGTGTAGCGACCATTCAACGAATGGCTTGGCACCCGGGTTCGTCCGTTGCAGTCCAGGAGGAAATTTGGGTGATGCGAGCACTATAAATACAACATGCACGCCCAGTGACGACAGATACGAGGATGGTATGGAGGAAGCCTATTAGTCCTATTAGTCTGGTTCCTAGCTCGTCCAGCTCCGCATGGGCTCCGAGCGAGAGAGGTCCCTCTCTTGTACAACAACATCTGGGTACAGATGTTGTGGTACAGAACATTCCTCAGTCTGGGCATATGTCCACTGCTCGGGACGCTCCGTGATATAGACAGTCCAGAGAGACTGCTTTATTGGCTTCCTCATCCTCACGACGGCATACACGACCGCACCTTGGCTACGTGATCAGTGATATCCAGCCAATCTCGCCGACCAGGAATTCACGGCGACCAGGTCATGCCATCCGGTAGCCAAGGATACGAGGCCTTCATACTCCAGACGTTCGCATTAAGAAGTATGCAGGAGTCAGCGTCTTAGGAGCTTATAGCGGCTAAATATTGTAAGACCGCAGCTCCACAGGCCTCCGTTACGGACGTGCTATCGCAGATAGCACAAATTATCCCAGCATCCCAGCAACCGACAGAAACTCTGTCGGATCAGGAATTATCCGTAGAAGCTGGGTCGGTACATTCCATTGCAGGTGCAGACACGGACTACCAAGAATTACAAGTGGTCCGACTGGATGGCGAAAGGGATACGGAATAGTTGAAATTGACCCTTTCGAAACAACATAATTCATCCGGCTGTATTTTTCTGACGTTGTTCCTCCGGACCAAAATGCTGCGTTGCCGAATAAAAGAGACTGATAGCGCCACTGGACACAGATTTCTTTAATCGGTTCAGGGACATCGTCCCTCAGTTTCCATCACAGTCCAGAAATGTCTCCGAGACATTTGAACTATTATATGACGCTATATATAAACTTGCTACCAAGCGGGCAAGTCCGGTTTCTTATCGGCAAGTGCTCTACATCTGCCTTTCATCAATTCATGGAATAATTCGAAACGGCAGGACAGGGCATTCCGAGAGTTCCAAATGTGTCTAGACAACCAGGCCGAAGTCCTAGAATTGTCTATACTGTTGTCTATGTCAATTCCAACCATGACGTTGGAAATGACAATATCGTCTAATACGGCTAGCTTAGATGCATTATCGTACGCAGTTCACCTTACCAGAGCGTTATCATTACGTATCAAAGGAAAGAATTCTAGGGTGAACGATCCTCCTTAAGAGTTCTTTCGAGGGCCATAGCATTTTCCATGTGTAACTCCGCCCTTTCAGTGGCAATCTGGAGTTGGTTACATGTGATGCGGCCCTGGCTACATCCAAGCACGTGGATAGTAAGGTGAATAACTCTCTCAGAGTCGCTCCGGTCTTCGGAGAGCTTCTCTTCAACGGCAAGCTTTCCGCAATCTATGATCAGATATCTAAGAAAGCTTTAGACTCTCTGCTATTTAAATCTGCTTCTATAAGTCAGAGTCAGCGGAGAAGAGTAGGACAGGCACTTCTGGGGCGAATACGTCTAAGGGAAGTTCCTATAGAGGTTCCTATGCATCCTCTAGGTTTTACTCTAGAGACTGTCAGGGTAGCGACTCTGGTAGGGGCCGTAAATCTGGCCGAAATAACCGGTCAGGCGCCCCTAGGTCAACAGGGTGAGATGCAGGCTGTGGAGGATGTGGTTTCTTCTTCCGCAAGCCTCACAGATCCAAGAGGTGATGGTTTAAACCTCTGTCACATTCCAGTGGGCGGAAGACTGTCGAGTTTCTCAATCAATTTGGAATTAATTACGGAAGACCCTTCGGTTCGAGGGTTATATCGGAAGGACTCAACTGTCCTTCAAAGGAGAACCTCCGTTAACTCAAAGTCCAAGATGGACTCGGCTTCCGTCAAATCGACAGAAAGGAGCCTCGCTTCTATCAGAAGTCCAGTCTTTTTTAGTGAAGAACGCGATAGAGGTCGTAGAAAACCAGGAATCTCCAGGTTTCTACAGCCATCTTTTCTGGTTCCGCAACCAGACGTCTCATTCCGTCCAGTCATAGATCTGAGCTGGATTAAACAAGCTGATTGTGGCATCAAAATTCATTATGGAGACCATTCGATCGGTCAGAGTGAGCATTCGAGTGAATGACTATACTGCGAGCATAGATCTCAAGGATGTGTGCTTTCACGTCAGGGTACATCCGGCGTTCAGAAAGTATCTTCGCTTCACCATCCTAGGAGTCATATATCAGTTCCGAGCGATGTGCTTTGGTCTGAATCTAGCACCCTGGGCTTTCACTCGAATAATGAACTCTGTATTGACTCATTTCCGAGCTCATTTGTCTGCAGTAATTCCGGCCTACTTGGACTATATTCTTCAGAGGTACGGCAACGAGTTAATGCTTCAAAACGATGTGCAGAATCTGCTTCTTTTGCTCCAACGTCTCGGTTTCATAGTAAACGAAGGGAAGTCGGATCTGATGTATTCCAAGTCGTTCACCCACCTGGGGATGATCTTCGAGACGCACAGTCTCGTTCGTCTGCTGTTAATCAGAGCGAAGTTAGTCAGTTGTTACGCTAGCTATTGTCTTCTCTCAGACAGGGTTTCAGTGAGAGAATTCATGTGACAGATAGGTTTGTGCGGAGCCACCGCAGATCTTATTCCAAAGGGGTGGCTACGCACTCGTCCTCTCCAAATCTTTCTGACTCAGAATTGGAGGGTGAAGATTCTTTCGCTCGATACAGACATCCTCTTGTCAAATCAAGTGAAACTACAGTTTCAGACTTCGGCAGACATTCAGTGGTTAACTCAGGGAGTTCCACTGCAATTTCTGGATCCGAGTTTTACAGTTATGCCTGTCAATAGGTTGGGATGCAACATTGAGCCCAACGAATTTGAAGTGCCAGGGTCTTTGGGATCTGCAGTTCCTAATCAAGCACATAAACATCAAAGTAATGATGTCAATTTGACTTGCACTTTGTCATTGGATGGACATTTTTCAGAATGCACACGTGCAAATTCTGTCCGACAATACGACGGTGGAAGCATATATTCGGAATCAGGGACTGGAGGCACTCATTCCATTCCGTTGTTCAAGCTAACGGAAAGAATCCTTCTGTTTGTACTAGAACATCAGGTTCTTCTATCGGTCTGCCATATTCCGGGTTGTCTGAACGTATTAGCGTACTCCCTTTCACGGAGGGGTCGCTTGTTGCCGTCAGAATGGACTCTCAACAAACGAGTATTCAATCAGATTTACTACCAATGGGAGCAGTCAAGGATAGACTTTTTGTGACGCATCTCAACAATTAGTTGCAGACGTATGTGTCACCATGTCCGGATCCTCGAGCGTTTGCAGTAGACGCTCTATCGATCTTGTGAGACGGATTGAGAGGATATGTGTATCCTCCAGCACCGTTGATTCAGCAGACATTGCTCAAGATAAATCAATCTCAATGCAATTCTGTGGTAGCATGTCTGTCCCCACAGAGACCGTGGATTATTCTACTCAGGTGTCTGTTGTGGGACATGCTGTGGAAGCTTACTCCACATTTTGGTCCATTCTATTGCTAGATGGATTCAATTAACTATCCGTACTGCTAATTTAAATTATCTTCAACTCAGCAGGGCTCTATCTACTTCTTGGGTTTTCGCTAATAGTGTTGTTATTACTGATCTAATGAAGGCTGCATATTGATTTCAGCCTTCCACTTTCACGAATTTTTTATCTTAAGAAATATTGAGTCCATTTCTGGAGATCTGAGTTGTTTAGGTCTGTTATCTGTTGCTCAGTATGTCATCCACTAAACAGTTGCAACTATGGTTATGCAGGTTTTCTGTTCTGGCAGGGACTCTGTCCTGCTGCCCTCTTTGCTCTGGGGTATTTGACCCTGGGCAAGGGGAGGGGGGGGGGTGTTCCCTTGGGTCACCTGCTTTATAGTGTAAAGCAAGGGTATAGATCCTCTGGAGTCAGTAATTCTGAGTCGGCACCGGGATGGGTTTAATGTGTTAAGCTAATGTTTTCTCATCCATGTAATATTTTTAAAGTGTAGCTTGGTGTGAAACATATGTATATGTCACGTTTCGCATGGGCGTTAATATACAATCTTCGGACCCTGTTAATGAGTATAAGAGTCTCATTTCTTTGGACTTCCTTTATTTATTGGCTTTCCTTTAAAAATAATTAGCATAACGAGTTATACTGGATGTTAATAGAGATCATTGAGGTTATTGTGCTCAGTTACAGAATGGTGTTGTGTCTTTCTTTTTGATGCAAATAAGAAAGATACATGTAAAGTCTATTTCTCATTTTCTCCTCGAGGTGATAATTCGGTTATATGTAGTTGAGCCTATTGGATTTTCCTTTGTTTCCTAGGCCCTCCAACCTTTTTACTATTCAGCTAAGTCTGGGTCATTGGTACAGTATAAAAATGTTAAAAATTTATAGTAATTTATATATTTTTCATACTTACCAATGACCAGACGGGGATGGCCCTCCCATGAGTTGGGAACTCATACCTACCCGCTCAGCTCATAACGCCTACCAGGCACTGGTTGTAAGAATGATTTTTGGCGCCAATTTTGATACCTCCTTGACGTTGCACCTGCGCAGTGGAGTAAAAGTATGGAGGACCATGTAGGACATGTAATTTTTGGTTTTTAATGCAAATTTTGGGGGTAAAATTTGCGTTTGGCCCTAAATATTTAAGAGTTAGCACCAGCTAAGTCTGGGTCATTGGTAAGTATGAAAAATATATAAATTACTATAATTTTTTTTACTTCTGCATAATGGTTGATCATGACCAAAACAGTTTTATGGGTGGAGGCAGCTGGAGTTCTCGGAGAGAACCACTGAGCAATGGCGAGCAACTGTCAGTTCCCCAACATACTAACTCCACACAAACAGGGCTAGCATTGGTTGAAGACAGGTGCATCATATTCGTGCAGTATGCCTTAGTACACAATGCTGTTGTGCCCCCCTCCCCCCCCCACCCCCCCCCCATGTGGGCAATTGTTGTGAAGTGTCTTACCCAAAGACACAACATGGTTCCTGCAGGTGAGATTCAAACTGAGGACCTCTCGTCTTGCAGCCACCATGTCCCCAATTTTCCAGTTACCATTTCTCAAAATCAGTACTACTGCCCATGAAATAGAAGGACTAGAACCGGAAATTAAAAGGTTGTGGAACACAGACTTTGATTTCCAGTTCTTTCCTATAAATTTCTAGAGATGAGACGATTAATCGGTGTAACATCGGCACTCGGCCGATAAGCACCCATCGGTTCACCATCGGCACTCATGATTCAACATCGGCCCTCGCTGATTGTCTGAAACTCAGTGAAAGTGAAAGTGTTATGGATGAACTTTCTTCCACTTCATGGGACAACCAGTGGCAAGCGATCGGTACGTAACTTGTCTGTTACTGATACCATGTAAATGATGGTTCGTGAAAGAAAAAGCAGAATATTATATTAAAGATTCAGATTGTGTAACTGTGTACTGAGTTGTTTTTATCCATCATGTGAATACGGACTCTCTTCACTGCCCAAAATGTACTTCATTCTGCAAAATGTTGCAATATTTCTTTCAACCATGCTCATTGTCTCATTAAATATATATTGGACAGATAATTCCTCCATATTAGTAATCCATGTTAATTGTGAAAGGTTTGGGTGCAAAAAGTTTAATATCAGGCCATTCGGGTGGAATTTATCAACACGAAAAGCTCCACTGAATTTTTCTCATGTTGAATTGTGTGGAGCATATGATAAAAATAGATAATGCAGTGCAACGTCATAACTCGTGTGACACAATCCCATATATGGGTTTACCGAAAAGAAACTCCCACTTTAAAACGTGTGGTTCCAACAACGGCTTTTGATTTTCACTAAACATTTTCTAACAAATAACTGATAGTTGACTTCAAAGCCTGTGTAGGAGGCGATTCGGCAAAGACCCGACTTTGAAATGAATTTTTTCCATTGTTGATGTAAACCGCATCAAAGGTTCAGAACATAATTTACCGTGACGATGCACGTGATGAGTTCTCGACTCAGTTGTTAGCTGTTTATTTTAAATCGAAAATATTCTGCACTGATGGTGCTTCATTGACATCAAATTAACCCTTTGATGTCTGTTATTTAATTTATTTAAGTGAGTATTACCGTACTGACTCGTGTCGAAGCCCAGGGGGTGCTTGCAGTGGATAAATTGCAAAGTGGGGGGGAGGGGGGCTTAGTGCTTGCAAGTTGCGTTTGGATGCGTTGGAAATTGTCGATATAAGACAAGTAAGTATCCACTGGGTATGTTACTTTTCTTTGGAAACCACCTACCAATTTTATAGAATTTGCTTTAAAAATTCTCATAATTATCTTGTACATACAGTTCAGATTTCGGGTTTTAATCCTCAATTTAATGAATAAAACAAGCAGAAAACCATGTGGTGTTTTCATTTTTTTTGTTGTTTTGTACAGGTTACTCTCGAAGCCAGAAATGGACGTAAGTTGACAATCAACACTGCAAACCACCCCGTAGAAAACAGGCAAACAAAGTCTGTTTAAAAATAGCTGTTTTTTTTAATATGTACATTTTATTATGAATAATACAAAATAAAGCTTCACACAATATCAATCTAAAAATTCTTCATATGAAGACCAGATAAAATTTACACAGCGGAATATGAATAACAAAATAGTTGCCTCCCTTGGCAAATTCGAAAATTTGATTTTACCCTGAAAGTCATAACTTCACATGTTGCAGAGCATGATGAAATGATAAATGAGCATGATTTATTGAACCAATATGTCATAAATCATATTCCTGGTTATACTGTCAAAAAATTCTCAAATACCAGAGTTGTAATTATTTTTTATTTTTAATTACCACTTTCTCATTAATTTCTGAATACCTGTTTTTCACAATGAGATGTGACGCTCGAAAGTGGCAGTGTTCTTTTACAATGAGTTGTGCCCCACTTGAAAGTGGCAGTGTTCAATCAGTATCTTTCTGATGATATTCGACCACTGTGAAAACTGTGAAAACTATATGTTGTGGGCGTGTTTCAAACAACTATTGACAGCAGCCTGCACTCTCATTTGAAACAAGTGACAGCTTCCAAAAACGAGGTCGACAAAAAAATAAACAAGTCAATTTTGCTTGGGATAATTTTTTAATAAAGACTTATTACACTGAACACAGACATAATGTATTACACAAAAGACGAATTTAACAACACAAAAATCTCAACTCCAAAAAATATACATAGTACAGTATTGCAGTTCTATTTGGTAAGTACAGTGTTGCAACAAGTCACCTGTTTTTCCATTTGATGCCTGTAAATTTGACATCTTGTCTCAAACAACTTTCATCCAGTTTGAAACTTGGGGGGTGGGCTTTGACTCGAGTAGGGCACCCTGGTTCACAAATCTGAAAAAGCGGGTGGTGGGCTTCGACACGAGTATGAACTTCGACACGAGTCAGTATGGTAAAAGTGTGTTATCTTCCAGGTTGATGAGGATTCTGATTACTGTAAATCACCCAGTTTCTGCAGTCAGCTTGAATAATAAAGAAACCATCTGACATCGGCATTCGGTATCGGCCGATTGTTGTCTAAAATAATCGGCATTCGTCTTATGGGGCATTTTACTAATCGGCTCATCTCTATACATTTCCTGGGTATTGGGACTGATAATAACAAACGAGAACCAAAAATTCCCGGTGTCGTGACTGATTTTCAAAAACAAGAACTAGAAAATTCCTGTTCCCCAGATTAAACCCTAGTCATCATAGCTGTTATTACAGGGAAAATACGTATGGGAGTCTTGCAAACAGACTGAGTATAATGGAAAGGTGAATGATCAAACATCCAAACATTTCAAAAGGAATCTCTTCAATAAGTTGTTTGGTGAGAGAAATCATTTGGGAGAGGCTTGTTGTTACAAGGATTTTGACACTCTGCTGTAATGGATTTGGAGATCCTGTAGGATCAAGCAATGCTGTAGCAATAGAATATATCAGATATCCAATACTAAAGTTATGCCATCACTCAAGTGTTCACAAAGCTTCATTACAATGGCATTCATTTCATTGGATACCTCTTAATTAAATAGCCCTGTTATTTGCACATTCTGTCTAAACAAGAAACCATTCAGCATACCTTCTGTATACATTTTACTTGTCAATTGAATATAAGTTATAGCGTAAACTCCTGTTAGTTGAATAAAAAACATCTTGTAAATCTGTTGAAAAATTACTCTTGACAACCGCTGCCTTCCTAATGTTTATAGACGTATTTGGTCGCAATTATCCAATGTAGGCATTTAATCTTTTATCTCTTGTTTGACAGAGACGCATAAATTCTCAATATACCACTTGAAAAAAACAGGAAAATGACCAAATTCCTCTCAGTTGAGTGCTCGTATAATTTTCTCGGCTTCTATGCTAGGGATTGATTTTATATTTGGTCTGCTGCTTCATAATGATGAGTTGTATCGTGTATGCAATTTTCAGATCTGCCGTGCAGCCACTTCCTGTTTGCCGATACTCTGAAATTTTTACTCTACCCACTGAACATGGACATTTTCCGTCAAGGTTTTCTTGGCTTCTATGCAAGGGATTGATTTTATATTTGGTCTGCTGCTTCATAATGATGAATTGTATCGTGTAAGCAATTTTCAGATCTGCCGTGCAGCCACTTCCTGTTTGCCGATAATTTGAAATTTTACTGTACCCACTGAACATTGAAATTTTCCGTCAAGGTTTTCTCGGCTTCTATGCAAGGGATTGATTTTATATTTGGTCTGCTGCTTCATAATGATGAGTTGTATCTTGTATGCAATTTTCAGATCTGCTGTGCAGCCACTTCCTGTTTGCCGATTCAATTGCATGCAGTGAAGCAGGTCCAGACCCGGTATTTGTCTTGGCTTGTTATTTGATGTGTTTAATGTTCTTGAAATTTATGACAAATTGAATCTGAATTTTCTAAACACTTGTTACAAAACTAGAAAGAAACCAGAACGTATTTAATTTCATTTTAAGCAAAATGGTTCCCTTATGTGAATTCTATAAAGTAAAATGGGAAAGATTCAAGAACAAATCTTAGTGATCCAGAGGTTTGCATTATTGTCACAAGTGTCACTAACTAGTGGGGACCATTTAATTGCTTGTCTCCTAATGAATAAACCTGTTAATTGAATTTATTTGTGGTAGTTGACACTTTTTACAGCCAGGGCACCATGTGTTGGGCAATTTTATGGGTGGAGGAAGCTGGAATACCTGGAGAGAACTACTGAGCAGTGGCAAACAACTGTCAGACACCTCAACATACTAACTCCACACAAGCAGGGTTAGCATTAGTTGAAGGCAAGTGCACCATCGTGCAGTATGCCTCAGTACATAGTGGCACCATACCTGCACATGTCTATTGAATATAACTACTAAAAACACTTCAAGAAAAGTAAACCATACCTTGAGTGCAAATTGGCCCTATTAATTGCATATCATTTAGAGTAAACACCTGTTAATGAATAAAAATCTTGTGATCTAATGAAGGATTACTCAATCACATCCTTTGAATTCTGCATGCTAGAGCTCTGGTTTACTGGTAAATATAGAATAAACATATATTGTTTTCAAGTAAATAATTTATTCTACGAGTAGGATTAAGAATGAAACCGACGAGCCTCTGGCGGAGGCGAGTCGGTTTCATTCTTAATTCTACGAGTAGAATAAACTTTTTACTTGAAAACACTATATGTTTATTTTGTTTATCTCATAAATCTTCTACAGGCCAGTCACAGCAAAATCGTGCTATACTTCGCTACAAAATACAGCGAAAAGTGAGGAGCACATAGGTCCAATTCGATCGATCAGCAAAATTGGGAAAAATAAACAAGGCGCAGTAATACATTTTGTCCGAAAATAATTTCTCTACAAACTTGAGCTAAAGTTGCAAAAATACTTTATTATATGAGCAGTGTGTGGCGTTTTCAACTGGCATTGTGTAGTACTTTCAAAAAGATTTAAAGAAATCAACAATCGAACTATTAATTATGCTAGACAAATGTGGTAGAGGCCAGAGGTCAACAAGTCCATCGCTACTATGGGAATAAATTCTTTCAGTGTTAAACCTACAGGGAAAATTGACCACCCGACTAGGTGATTAAAACAAAAATTTATCTTAAGGCCTTCATTGTTCAAATAAACGGCCATTTATGGGATAAAATAGAACTCAGTCACCGGTGCCTGGGGTGGAAGTCTCTAAAATGGGCAATATGGGTATAAACAATTGGCTGGACTTGACTTTATATCCATGTTGTGGTTATGATTTGCCATTGTGCAGAAATATGTAACCTTAAGCACCAATAAATAAATGAAGAAATAAATAAATTCTGCATGCTTATAGACATATCTGTCCTCATTAAATCAAATATAAGTATTAAATTTATTATATCTTGTTTGACAGAGCTCATAGAGCCCTATCAAATAAGAATATTTTAGATTAAATACTTAGTTTATCATCAAATTCAGGACAGTAACTTTATTCCTGTTAATTGAATGTGCCTATACATTTAACAAGGTTGTACTGTAGTTTTCAGTCATACTGATAGGGAATAAAACATACTGTTAAGATTGTTTTGTAAAATTTCATGATTATATAGGTTAGAGAATGTGGCCACTTTTGGGCTCAGTTTACAGAAGATGAAAATTACAGAGCTTTATGTCAGGTACAGAGAGAGCTAAATAAACAAGGAGGTCGAAACTTGGAGGTAAGAATCATGACAATTGATTTTAAGTTAGAAATTCGCATCTTAAAGGTTAACTCTAAACCCACTGAGTATTTTTAAGATATTTTTCATCAAATCTAGTCATGGCTGCTCCTGGAGCAGCCATGTCTAGACTTGCTGAAAATTCTTCTAAAATTAACTATAGATATCATTGGTGAAAAAATCCTTTCATTTCCAGGATGGAAATTGGATTAACCCTTTACCCAATGAATCTGCCACACCCGCCCGTGTAATATGCAAATTGAGCAGCTGAAAAAATATTATTTTTCAAAGAATTTCAACAAACCCATATCATGTGACCCCTCGGAACGAGCTCATCGAGCTCGTTTCAACGAGGGGTCACATGATATGATTTTGTTGAAATTTTTTGAAAAAATGATATTTAAAATAATAAATTTTGATATCGTCTGGGTTGGGTCACCCACCAACAGAACTCAATGTCAGATCATATAAACATCATTAAATCACTGTCTTGGTGCATCTTGACATTTCTTCTCAATTCAGAGTTGTCTTCATGCAAAGTGCTGTTCATATTTTTATACTGTACCAATGACCCAGACTTAGCTGGTGCTAACTCTAACAAAACCAGGGCCAAACACAAATTTTGCCCCCAAATCCCCAAAATTTGCATCCAAAACAAAAAGAAATCATGTCCTAAAGGACCTCCATACTACGCCCCCACTGCGCATGCGCAGTGTCACGGACGTCCCGAAATTGGCGCCAATTATCATTCTCTGTTTGGCCCTTCATCAGTCAACATCTCACTGATCTTTGTGCTTGTAAATCTCAGTTTAAAGGATGCCAGACACGTAATTTTTGGAGAAATGGTGATTCTAAGGAGGATATAGAAGGAGGAGAGGAAAAAGAAGTGACAAAAAATAATCAGGGCTGTACTTAAAATTTTTTGATGAAATTATGTTAAGTTGCCTATTTTCGAGGCATGGGCCTCTTGTTGTCATTCTTGCTAAATGTTGCACTGCTTATTCAGTGTTTCCTCTCCCCTAGCCTTCTAAAGTCCCCCCTTGTAATTCTCCCATGCTTTTGGCATATTTTTGAGAAAGTTCATTTCTGAAATTTTCCTGGGAGAGTTGCTTGGATACAGAATGTTTTCTGTTATTTTCCCCATTGTTACGTTTTCACCCATGGGTGTATAAACGTTGTGTTCTGCATCTTCCATCTGATGTTTTGCAGATTCTCCCCTGGGAGTCTCTGTCTTGCATCAGATAGAGTGTAATTTTGATGACTGATTTCGGGCCAGTTTTTTCAGTGCCTGGAGTCATGTTTTCTGGTATTTTACACTGTTTGTTTACATTGGCAACAGCCTTTTTTGAGGGGGGCTGTTTGCCTTTGGTGTAGTTTATCTCACTATAAGATACATTTATGTTATCCGTAAGTGTCTCATTAATTATTTAATATAAATTTAAAATTTTTGACCACACTTTGCCATCGGATCCATCGGGGCTCAACGTTACTTTTCAGCAACTTGGGCTTCGCTGAAAAAATATTTTTTCAAAATTATTTTGATTTGCAATTGTTTTTTCATTTATTAATGGATCATGTTATTATGTATCTTTGTGTCAGGGGTTTGTGCGAGTAACTAGGACTTGTTGTTGACTTTTCACAATGAAAGGATATTGTTCAAATTGTAATGGGAAGAAATCTTCCTCTGACTTTCATGATTATTGTATTAATTGTAGTCAGTGTTCTCGCACTAATCCCTGTCCTATATGTCAATATTGGGATGAGAAACATTGGAAACGTGTGTCACGGTATGTTGTTTCTGGAGAAAGGGCTATGCCGGCTCTTTCTCCGCAAGGTCACTCTACTCTCTCAGTTTCTATTTCAGAGGAACAAGAACAGGGTGATGTTTTCATGTTATCTTCTACAAGTGTGCGTCCGTCGTCACAAATGAATTCAGAGCTAGCGGCAAAAGTGCTCATGGAGGTTAGACAAATGTCGTCCGCTAGCTCGCCCGGTGTAGCGTCCATTCACCGAATGGTTCGGCAGCCGGGTTCGTCCGATGCGGTCCAGGAGGAAATTTTGGGTGATGCGAGCACTATAAACATACAAGGTGCACACCCAATGACGGCGGATAGTAAGCGAGAACGGAGGAAGCCTTTGAGTCCGGTTCCTAGCTCGTCCAGGTCCAGCCGGGCCGCGAGCGAGAGAGGCCCCTCTCTCGTACAACAACATCTGGGACCAGATGTTGTGGTACAAAATGTGTCGCAAGCGGAGCATACGTCCGTCGCTCGGGACGCTCCGTTGTATAGGCAGTCCGCGGAGACTGCTAAGGCTTCTTCTTCTCGTCAGCGCACACGACCACACCTTGGCTGCGTGACCGCCGATATCTTACCAGCTTCGCCGATCAAGGATTCTTCGGCGACCAGGTCACACCATCCGGCAGCCAGGGATTCGAGACCGATGGACTCCGGACGTTCGCATAGAAAAACTATGCGGGAGCCATCTGATGCGGAGCTGCCCTCGGCGAAGCAGCGAAAGACTGCGCCTCCGCAGGTCTCGACGCCGGACATTCTTGTGCAGATAGCACAGCTTATCGCAGCATCCCAGCAGCCGACAGAAACGGTGTCGGATCGAGAATTATCCGACGGCACTGGGTCGGTATGCTCTGCCGAAGCATCGGGGGCGGACGACCGGGAACATCATGAGGTCCGACCGGATGGTGAAAGGGATACGGATGATTTGGAGCTATCCCTTTCGGAACAACATAAAGCTGCCGTGGACTTCATCCGGCACTTTCTCCCTCAAGTTGTTCCGTCGGGCCAGACTGCTGCAGTTCCGGACAAGAGGATTATAGCGTCATTGGACTCTGATTTCTTCGAACGGTTCAGGGACATCGCTCCCGAGTTTCCGTCGCAGTCCAATAATGTTGCAAGAACATTTGAATTATTGAACGACGCTATATTTAAACTTGCTTCCAAGACGGGGAAAGCAGGTTTCTTGTCCGCTAATACTCTCAACCTGCCTTTCATTAATGCAAGGAATAAATTCGACACAGCAGGACAGGGTATTCCGAGAGTTCCTCTGCGTATGGACGACGAGGCGGAAGACTTAGAGCTATCATTACCGTCGTCGGCTTCTATTCCAACCGCGGTATTGGAAACAGCTATTGCGTCTAACAGAGCCAATTTAGATGCCTTATCTTACGCAGATCACCTTACTAAGGCGTTATCACTGCGCCTTCAAGGGAAAGAGTTTCAGGATATACAATCCTCTTTAAGACTTCTTTCAAGGGCAGTAGCTTATTCCACGTGTAACTCCGCCCTTTCAGTGGCAAACCTGGAGTTGGTTAGACGTGACGCAGCCCTAGCTACATCCACACTCGTGGATACTAAGGTGAAGAACTCTCTTAGAGTTGCTTCGGTCTCCGGAGAACTTCTCTTTGACGACAAGCTTTCTGCTATTTATGATAAAATTACAAAGAAAGCTTCGGATTCTCTGTTGTTCAAATCTGCTTCTAAGAAGTCGGATACAGCAGACAAGAATAAGACAGGCACTTCTGGGTCTAATGCGCCCAAGAGAGGTTCCTATAGAGGTTCCGGTGCGTCCTCTTGGTCTTATTCGAGAGACCGTCAGGGTAGCGACTCTCGTTCGGGACGTCCTTCGGGCCGGGACAACCAGTCGGACGCCCCGAGGTCGACGGGGCGAGGTGCGGGTCGTGGAGGACGTGGTTTCTCCTACCGCAGGCCACGCAGGTCCAGGAGGTGATGGCTTAAACCTCTATCGCGTACCGGTTGGCGGAAGGTTGTCGAGCTTTTCACAAGAATGGGCGTCGATTACGGACGACCCTTGGGTGAGAGGAGTGACTTCAGAAGGTCTAAAGATATCCTTCAAACGAAAGCCTCCATTAACTCGAAGTCCAATGTGGACTCAACTTCCATCAAATCCGCAGAAAAGAGACGCTCTGTTATCAGAGGTGCAGTCTCTTTTAATGAAGAACGCAGTAGAGGTCGTAGAAAACCAGGAGACTCCGGGATTCTACAGCCATCTGTTTCTGGTTCCGAAACCAGACGGCTCGTTCCGTCCAGTCATAGATTTGAGCTGGATAAACAAGCTGATCGTCACTCCGAAATTTTATATGGAGACGATTCGGTCGGTCAGAGCGAGTATTCGGGTGAACGATTATGCAACAAGCATAGATCTCAAAGATGCGTACTTTCACGTCATGGTACATCAGACATTCCGAAAGAATCTACGCTTCGCAGTCCTAGGAGTGGTGTATCAATTCCGGGCGATGTGCTTCGGATTGAATCTAGCACCCTGGGCTTTCACTAGGGTAATGAACTCGGTAATGATCTATTTCCGAGCTCATTCGTCTGCGGTGACGTCGGCCTACCTGGACGACATTCTTCAGAGGTACGGCAACGAGTTAACGCTTCAGAACGATGTTCAGAATCTACTTCTATTGCTCCGACGTCTTGGTTTTATAGTAAACGAGGATAAGTCAGATCTGGTGCCGTCCAAGTCATTCACTCATCTGGAAATGAGCTTCGAGACGCACAACAATCTCGTTCGTCTGCCGTTAACCAGAGCGAAATTAGTCAGTTGTTACGCTCGCTATTGTCTGCACGCAGACAAAGTCACAGCGAGAGAATTTATGAGACTGATAGGTCTGTGCGGAGCCGCTGCGGATCTCATTCCGATGGGGCGGTTACGCACACGTCCTCTCCAAATTTTCTTGACTCAGAATTGGAGTGTGAAAATTCATTCGCTCGACGTAGACGTTCTCTTGTCAGATCAAGTGAAACAAGAGATTCAGACTTGGGCAAACATTCAGTGGTTAACTCAGGGAGTTCCGCTGCAGTTGCCGGATCCGAGTTTTACCATTATGACGGATGCCAGTCAAACAGGTTGGGGTGCATCATTAATCCCAACGGATTCGAGATGCCAGGGTCTTTGGGATCCGCAATTCCTGTGCAAGCACATAAACATCAAGGAAATGATGTCAATTTGGCTTGCGTTACGTCATTGGATGGACATTATTCACAATGCTCATGTCCAAATCCTATCCGACAATACGACAGTAGTGGCGTATATACGGAATCAGGGAGGCACTCATTCAGTTCTGTTGTTCAATCTAATGGAAAGAATCCTTCTGTTTGCGCTAGAACATCACGTTCTTCTTTCGGTCCGTCACATACCGGGTCGTCTGAATGTGCTAGCAGACTCCCTTTCACGAAAGGGTCGCTTGTTGCCGTCGGAGTGGACTCTCAACAAACAAGTATTCAATCAGATTTGCTACCAATGGGAACGGCCAATGATAGACTTATTTGCGACACATCTCAACAATCAGTTGCAGACGTATGTGTCTCCGTGTCCGGATCCAAGAGCATTTGCAGTAGACGCTCTGTCGATCCCTTGGGACGGAATGATAGGATATGCGTATCCTCCAGCGCCATTAATTCAACAAGTATTGCTAAAGATAAAACAATCTCAATGCAAGATTCTGTTGGTAGCATCTCTGTCGCCACAGAGACCGTGGATAAATCTACTCAGGTGTCTGTTGTGGGACCTACCGCGAAAGCTTCCTCCACGGGAGGATCTTCTTTCGCAGGGGAAATCGCGCCAACTCCATCACAACCCGCAAGGTCTCAACCTTCACGTTTTTCCGTTGTGCGGTCCTTCTTGCATGGCAAGCACTTTACAGGACGAGCAGTGGACGCGATTTCTAACTGTAGGAGGACCTCCTCTTCGCTAAACTATGCGGCTAAGTCAAAGGTTTTTCGTCGTTGGTGTAGGGATCATTCTGTAGATATATTCGATCCCTCTATACCAGACATTGCAAACTTTCTAGTATACTTGTTTGACGAAATCAAACTGCAGCCTGTTACTATTAAGGGTTATAGGTCTATGTTATCTGATACCTATGCACATCATGATAGTTTACAAATTGGATCTAATGTCTCTTTATCTAAGTTGGTTAGAAACTTCTCGATAAATAGACCCAGAACTCTTAGATTAATTCCTAAATGGAATTTAGCTTGGGTTCTTCTTAAATTGAAGGAAAAGCCATTTGAACCTCTTGGGACAGTAGATTTCAAATTCTTATCTTATAAGACAGCTTTTCTCTTAGCTTTCTCTTCTGCTAGAAGAGTCAGTGAGCTTCATGCACTGTCGGTGGATGATTCTCACTATCGTAGTGTCAGGAACACTATCACCTTCACTACTAATGTGGGTTTTTTAGCTAAGAATCAGGCTCCTAATAAATATCCGGAACCTATTGTTATTAAGGCTCTTCCGTCTTCAGACGGGCGTAGGCCTTTACTCTGTCCTGTTAGAGCGTTACGTATCTATAAACAGAGATCTCAGTTTATCAGAAAGGGACGGAAATGTTTCTTTCTGTCTTTGATGCCTAATAGAAAGGACATTTCGGTCCATTCTATTGCTAGATGGATTCAATTAACTATCCGTACTGCTTATGAGAGTTTATCTTCTTCTCAGCAGTCTGTGCTTAAGATTTCCGCTCATGAAGTAAGAGCTCTTGCTACTTCCTGGGCTTATGCTAATAGTGTTGCTATTGCAGATTTAATGAAGGCTGCTTATTGGTCTCAGCCATCCACATTCACGAATTTTTATCTCAGAAATATTGAGTCCATTTCTGGAGACCTGCATTGTTTAGGTCCGTTATCTGTTGCTCAGAATGTCGTCCACTAAACAGTTGCAACTATAGTTATGCAGGCTTTCTGTTCCGGCAGTGACTCCGTCCGGCTGCCCTCTTCGCTCTGGGCTATTTGACCCAGGGCAAGGGGAAGGGGGGGGGGGGGGGCGGGTGTTCCCTTAGGTCACCTGCTTTATAGTGAAAAGCAAGGGAATGCCTCCTCCAAGTCAGTATTTCTGAGTCGCTTCCGGGATGGTTTTAAAGTGTAATATTAATGTTAAAATTCATTCATGTCTTATTTTTAAAGTGTAGCTCGGTGTGAAGCATTTGTATATGTCAAGTGTCAAACGGGCTTTAATATACAATACTCGGACACTTTTAAATGACTATAAAGAGTCTCAATTCTCTGGACTACTTTATTTATTGGCTTACTTTAAAAATAATTAGTATAAGGGATATACTGGATGTTAATAGAGAACATGAATATTATTGTGCTCAATTATTAAGGGTATTGTATCTTTCTAATTTAATATTAAATAAGAAAGATACATGTAAAGCCTAATACTCCTTTTCTCCTTAAGGGGTTACCTCTTTATTATATAGTTGAGCTTATTGGATTTTCCTCTATGTCCTAGGCCCTCCAGCCTGTTTACTATTCAGCTAAGTCTGGGTCATTGGTACAGTATAAAAATGTTAAAAAATTTATAATAATTTATATATTTTTTATACTTACCAATGACCCAGACGGGGATGGCCCTCCCAGGAGTTGGGAACTCTTGCCTCCCCGCTGAGTACATAGCGCTGACCAGGCACTGCCAGTAAGAATGATAATTGGCGCCAATTTCGGGACGTCCGTGACACTGCACATGCGCAGTGGGGGCGTAGTATGGAGGTCCTTTAGGACATGATTTCTTTTTGTTTTGGATGCAAATTTTGGGGATTGAGGGGCAAAATTTGTGTTTGGCCCTGGTTTTGTTAGAGTTAGCACCAGCTAAGTCTGGGTCATTGGTAAGTATAAAAAATATATAAATTACTATAAATTTTTTAACTTTTTATACTAATAACCAATGGCCCAGACATAACTGGTGCAAACACATTAATTTCCAGGGCCAAACACAATTTTTGAACCCCCAGTACCCCAAATTTGCATACAAAGCCGAAAAAGACAAGTCCTAACTGGTCCTCCATACTTTTGCTTACTGCTCATGCGCAGTAAGGAAGTGACCGAAACTGGTGCCAACATCATTCTTCTGTTTGGCCCAACATCTGAACTGACATCTGTGCTTCAAATACTCTTTTCTGAAGATGCCAGACACAAATCAATCATGATTATAGAGGATTCAAGGATCTGAAAGTATGCTGGAAGTGAACTACGGAGGTTTTGGACGTTCAGGGCTGTAACTTAGACCTAAAAAAATAAAAAATCTGTTTCTCAGGCCCTCCCGCATGGTCATTTTGGCTACCGCATGCTCTCTTTTTATAACCAATGTAATCTTTAAAAAAAAAAAATAAAGTTTATGTCTGATATTTTACCCAAGTTAAAAAAATTGATAAATTTGTCCCTTGAGTACAAGAAGGCTTTGCAATGCCTTAGCATTGCAAAGCCTTCTTGCTCTCAAGGGATGAAATACTCTACCACCCATGCTATTCCATAGATTATGAGGCCAAAAACATAAATCAAGAACATGAAGTTTTGATGGCAAAGAAATAATTACAGAAATAAAAAATAAAATAAAAAAAACGCTCGCCCGCATGCAATTTTACAAATAATGGCCTGAGAAACAGAAGATCTACTTTGTGTGGCCTTATTAATAATTTTGTAAAATTATTCATGTTTCCCATTTTTGGGACATGGGCCTGAACGTCATCTTTCTTACTAATGAAAAACCTACTGTTTGTTAAATGTTCCTTCCCTCTCTTCCCATGAACCCTCCTGTTAAACTCCCATGCTTATTGGATTTTTTATTTAAATTTTTTTATTAAATTTCGTGGGAGTTTAACAAGATCTACGGAATGATTCTGTTTATCCCCATGGTTACGTCCTCATCCTAGGGGTGTTGGGACATATGTTGTCTTGCATCTTCTACCAGATGTATTGTTTTTTCTTCCCAGGAAGATCTAGCTTTGCATCAGGTAGTAATTGACCGGTTTCTGACTTTGGGCTTATTGTATAGCCTGTTGTTTAGTTTCCAGTTTTTTCTGTAGACGTTTATCATTTGGACAACGCTTTAAATAATTGTATTATTAGTTTATAGTGTAGCACAGTTATCATATTGTAGTAGGATACATGTATTTATTATGACGATAGTGTAGCTTAAATTTTTTGGTGTTTGTCCACACTTTGGCTCTATCGGGACACCTTGGGCTCATGAGGTTCCATTTGGAAACTTAGGCATTTGCTACTTGTGTCATTTGGGATGCCAAACGTTGGAGGCAGGTGTCACGTTATGTGCACAGCGAAGTTCCAATGCAGGAGCTGTTGCCGCAGGCTAATTCTAGTTTTTCAGTTTCTTTTTCAGCGGAACAAGAATATGGTGATGGTTCAGCGACACCCATCCAAAATGTGCTGCCGTCGTCATGCTCAGATGAGCAAACAGAGCTGCAAAGGTGCTCTTGAACTTGAATATACAACAAGGAATAAGGCCTCTTATTCCATTAAAAACAGCTAGCTTGACCGGTGAAGCGGTAACCCTGCCAGTGGGGGCCATATCACCGGATAAGTCTCTAGCGGTCGAGGAGAGTGTAGATTTGGGTAGAGCTAGCACCTCAAAACCAAAAGCTCACCCAGCATCGACAGCAAAAGGGAAGAAGCCAGCAAGTTTCTTTATGGGACGCTTGGTGAGATCTGGGGTCAGATTGTGAGCAGGGGAGCCTTCTTCATACCGTCAACAGCTGGGGCTGGATGCTGCGGTTGCAAGAAACTTTACTGAGTCGGAGCCAATGTCCTTGTTGGCCGATCGAGGTGCTCCGTCCACACTGCAGTCAGGGTTGGCGACAGTTACGGCTTCTTCCACATCGAGTGCCAAGCACATTAGACTGCTCACTAGATATCCGACTATGAAAATTCAAGCTGTTCCGCAAAGACGCTCCCAGTCTTCCCCTCTGAAGTAGGGTCATCCGGTAGCTACTACATCAAGGCATGAATATGCAGAGCATTCGGGACGTCCGGCGAAAAGATCTGGGAACAGATCGCCATCTCAAGAACATCATGCGACAAAGAAACATGAGCCCGAATGTCACAGCCTGACAAAGCGGATGATGATAGGGAGGTAGAGGAAGATTCTCCTACCTATATGGAACAATGTATGGAAACGATGAATTTTATTCATCAGTTTTTTCCTGAATTAGTTCCCTCTGGGTCTGCTAGGGAGAGATCGCTTTCATCCCTAGATAGGGATACCCTGCAGAGGAAAGAGGACGTCCTTTACTTCCTGGGTCAGTCGGTCCATGTGTCGGAGGCCTTCGGTCACGTTGACGACGCATTGTTTAACCTAGCAAGTTCGAGAAAAAAATATCCTTTCTTGTCAGCATCTTGTATTCACATACCGTTTCCTGGACCTAGCAAATTAAAAGCAGTTGGAGAAGATGTACAGAGAGCTCCTCTGCATTTGGATGATCGGGCTATGGATATGGACATATCGTTACCTGCATCAGTGAATGTCTGCTCAGACGTCATCGAATCTACGATTAATTCTAGTCTGGCAATTCTGGATGCTGTGTCTTACGCAGATCATATCACCACGGTTTTGGACCATCGTCTTGTGGGGAAAGAATTTGACAATATTAATGCGTCTCTCAGAGTTCTTTCTAGGGCAGTTACGTATGTCACACATCATTCTGCCCTTAATGGTGGCTAATAGGAAATTAATAAGATGTGATGGAGCCTTGGCATCATCTTCCTTGATTGACGATTGGGTGAAGAGCTCTCTTAGAATTGCTCCGGTCTCGGGACATACATTGTTTGATAACCAGTTGTCCTTGGTGTACGATGAAGCTACCAAGAAAGCTACCAGCACACTTCTGCTGAGGTCAGCTACCCAGCATCAGCCATATGCTGGACGTGGTAGGCGAGGGGCTCCAGTTTGCAACCAGCGAAGAAAAACTCCTCGCCGGGTTCTAATAAACCCTCGTACAACTATTCTGGGAACTGGCAGCACAGCGACTCTGGAAAGGGGCGAGACTATAAGTCAGATGCCCCTAGGCTGACGGCACGAGGTGGTTCTCGGGGAGGACATGGTTTCTCCTCCTGAAGGCCTCGTAGGTCTTATAGGTGATGGTCAAAACCTCTATTGCGCTCCAGTTGGCAGAAGATTGTCAAACTTCGCAAAAACCTGGACGGATATAACAGAAGATCAGTGGGTCAGAAATGAAGTCAGAACGGGACTCAGACTATCATTCAGATCAAAGTCTCCACTTACAAGAAGTCCACGTTGGACAGTTCTTCCGGCAAATCCTTTGAAAAAGGAGTCTCTTCTTTCAGAAGTTCAGTCTCTCCTGCTAAAAGATGCAATAGAGGTTGTAGAAAATCCCAACTCACCAGAATTTTACAGTCACCTGTTCCTTGTGCCAAAACCAGATGTCTCGTTTCATTCATTTCATTCAGTAAGAGTGAGCATTCATGTGAACGATTTTGTGGCAAGCAAGGACATATACTTCCATGTCATGGTTGATCCGGCTTTCAGAAAGTACCTGCACTTTGCCGTCCAAGGGAAGGTTTATCAGTTCAGAGCGATGTGTTTCGGTCTGAACCTGGCTCCTTGGGCGTTCTCTCGAATATTGAACTCGGTAATGTCGTACTTCTGAGCACATTCAGTCGTGGTTATGTTGGCTTATCTGGACGACATTCTTCAGAGATACGACAACAAAAATGCACTTCAGAGCAATGTGCAGAGTCTGCTTCACTTATTCCGAAGTCTCGGTTTCATAGTAAACGAAAAGAAGTTGGATTTAGCTCCGTCCTAGTCATTCATTCACTTGGGAATGAGCATTGAGACTCATTGCAATCTGGTTCGCCTTCTGATAACACAAGCAAAATTGGTCAGTTACTATGCTGCCTTCTGTCTAAACTCTCTAACAGTATCGGCGAGAGAGTTCATGTGACTAATGGGTCTGTGCGGAACGGCGACGACAAAATTCTGCTTGGGCTCTTTCCTCACCAGATATTCTTTACTCAGAACTGGAGTGTTGAGACGCATTCGCTAGAACACCATTTTGTTTTAACAGATCTGATAAAACCAAAGCTTCAGATTTGGGCGGATCTTGAGTGTTTAACTCAACTCGCTTCAAGTACCGCATCCGGTCTTTACTATTATGACGGATGTGAGTCTGACAGGTTGGGGCGCGTCCCTGATTCCTGCAGACCTGAACTGCCAGGGTCTTTGGGACTCTTTATTCCTGGAAAAGCACATAAACATCAAAGAGATGATGTCTTTTTGGCTGGCACTGAAACACTGGGTTACTCATGTAGCTAACTTTTATGTGCAGATTCTGTCGGACAATTCGACAGTAGTGGTGTTTCTCAGGAACCATGGCAGCACTCATTCAGTTCCTCTATGTAGTAACCTTTGTAGAAAAGATCATGTTATTCTGACACAATGTCATATTGGTCACACACGACTTACACATTCCTTTCTGTTAGAGGGTAATATGCGACCAGAATGTGTTCCTTGCCAGCAGGTGTTGTCGGTGGAGCACATTCTCTTAAATTGTACTGATTTTAATCTTGTTAGAGGGCAGTACTTCACAGTTGGATCCCTTGTAGATCTATTTTATAATACTAGCCCACAGAAAATTGTATCATTTCTGAAAGTAATCAACCTTTTTACAAAATTTTAAATTGTTTTTATTCTTTTAATCTCGACTCTTCAAGTCTCAATTCCTCAGGTTGATTTACATGTTATTCACTTATCTTATTATTCATTGTTGTTCTAATCATTCTTGTCTTTGACATGTCTGTTGTAGATCCTTTTTATTTTTATTCCATCTTTCACTTCATATTTGATAATGACTTTTTACATACCACTGTTTTCTCGCCACGATATAGCCTTAGCTGCTGATGTGGCATTAAGCACCAATAAATAAATAATAAATAATTGGCGGAGAAAATTCTTCTATTTGCTCTGACTCATCACATTCATCTCTCAGTCCGTCATAATCCGGGTCATCTGAACATTGTAGCAAACTCTCTCAAGGAAAGGTCACCTGTTGCCATCGGAGTGGACTCTCAACAAATGAATATTCCGGCAGATTTGCTACCAGTGGGATTGCCACGAACCTAAACAATCAGCTACCAACGTTCATGTCACCATGCTCGTATCGTCGAGCATATGCAGTAGACACTCTGTCGATCTCATGGAACGGAATAATAGGATATGCTCCTCTGATTCAGCAGATTCTGTAAAAAATCAAACAGTCTCACTGCAAAATCTTCCTGGTAGCACCTTGTCATCTCAGAAACCCTGGATCAACCTGATCAGGTGTCTGTTGTGGGACATTCCCTGGAAGCTTCTTCCTTTCAAGGACCTTCTGTATCAGGGGCAGTCTCACGCACTACATCACAACCTGGAAGATCTCAGCCTTCATGTATTTCCATTGTGCTGTCCTTCTTGCACGGGATGCAGTTTACAGGAGAGCAGTGGATGCAATTTCTAACTGTAGGAGGACCTCCTCTTCGTTGAATTACGCAGCGAAGTAGAGGGCTTTCTATCGTTGGTGAACAAACCAGTCGGTGGATATATATAATCCATCTATTCCACAGATTGCCAATTTTCTGTTCTACTTGTTTGACGTCCTCAAACTGCAGCCCGTTACCATTAAGGGCTATAGGTCTATGTTATCAGACACATATTCTCATCATGATAACTTGAGTATTGGATTAGATCCTTCTTTATCCAAGCAAGTTAGAAATTTCTCTATCAATAGACCTAGAACCCTCACATTAATTCCAAAGTGGAATTTGGCTTGGGTTCTTTTGAAGCTTCAAGAAACTCCTTTTGAGCCGTTAGATGATGTAGATTTTAAATTCCTCACTTATAAAACAGCTTTTTTCTTAGTCTTTGCTTCTGCTCGCAGGTCTTGAAATAAGAGGCGAATGCTCCTACCATTCGCCGATCGGTTACGCAGATTTGTTTTCAGGCGAACGCTTGATCGGTTAACCAAAAATCGCGCTGATGGCCGACGAAGTTAGTTGATACGGGATAAGAAAAATTTTCAACGTTTTTCCTCCTACTGATTTAAAAGAAGCACTGCAGTGAACAATACAAGAACAAAATGCTCATGTGGTTATCATACAGAGTGTTTCAATCATTACTGTACTTGTGGGGGTATAAATCTATAGTATTAGCGATACTGAAGATCTGCAGTACCAACTTGCAGCGCCCTCTGGCTCGAGAAACAATTAATTTGTTTCGATTCTAAGAAAGACAATTGTCTGTTACAGCTGAAGGGAGCTAACTGCTTTGTTAATACATTTACCGCACGTGAGGTATTAACTCTCGCGAAGCTGAAAATAATAAAAAGGTGACATATTGAAAATCAAATGAGCTGTTGTTAATTATTTGCATTCCGCCCCTTTTTACCCTACCAATCAATGAAAAAATTTTTCGAACACATTGCAGAAATGTCTTTTATTCACTTCTTATTCACATGCTTATTCCATTTGAATAAACAGCCAGCATGGTTATGAACTTGGGTTTTTCCAAATGATTTCGAACATTGTGGCACAAATAAAGTTTTAGTGTGGAACTTTGGATTACATTCTCCGGATTCCGAAATGTAGGGGAAGGTAGATACGATTTACAATTGTTTCTTTTCCGATGTTAATCAGAGACTGCCAATGCAACTCCCATGCCCTAAAGTTCAATGTATTTGTAATACAGACGTCCATTGATGGTATTTGACCCCATCCCCACACAATTGCCCAATTCACACTTCCAGTTTGAGACAAATGTGTTTGGGTTTCTGAAATAATAAGCCACACAGCAAAATAAACCAATTAAAATTCTTTAATTTTTATTAGACACAAAAATCATATAAAGCAAAGAACAATAAATGTTAATGCGTGCATATGTGAATGTGCGAGTGTATGTGTGTGTGTGGGGGGGGGGGGGGGGGGCGTGTGTATGTACCTGTTTTGTACTGCGCCTGTCTCGGGTCCCTTGTGTCTAAACGTCAAACTAATTTGGGAGGAACTGTAGTTGGGTATGTCAGTATTAATACTCTTAATGCATGGTTAACCAATAGGTTTATGAAAAAAATCTAGGAAACTGATCAACAGGTTAACCATTGTCAAATGAGGCAACCTGCTGGAAGGTCTATCAAAATCTTGTTATTTCGAGGCCTGTGCCAGTCGAGTTAGTGAACTCCATGCTTTATCTGTTGAAAATTTCCATTACCATAGTGTGGGTAATACTATTACTCTTACTACGGAAGTGGGATTATTGGCTAAGAATCAGATTCTGGATAAGCGGCCGGAACCTATTACCATTAAAGCCTTACCGTCCTCGGATAGGCATAGACCGCTGTTGTGTCCAGTGAGAGTGATGCTCAAAAATAAACATAGATCTAGCTTCATTTGAAAAGGAAGAAAGAGGTTTTTCCTTTCACTTATACCTAACAGAAAGGATATTTCTGTTCATTCAGTCGCTGGATGGATTCAGTTGGCGGTAATCGCATCTGACAACCTATCGGCGGATCAATGTTTTGTCAATAAGATTTCAGCACATGAGGTTAGGGCACTGTCTTCTTCTTTGGGCTTATTCAAATAGTATTGCTATTACTGATTTAATGAAGGCAGCCTGCTGGACGCAACCGTCGTCATTTACCAAATTCTATCTTAGTAATTTAGAGCCTCTCTCAGGTGACCTGAGGTCCTTGTGTCCTCTTTCTGTCGCACAGCACTGACAATAATACATCTCAGTAATGACTTAGGCAGTATTTTCAAGCACTGACTCCGTTCCGCTGCCCTCTTTGTTCTGAGGAATCTCCTTCAGAAGAAGGGGAAGGGAATTGGGGTGGGGGGGAGTGTTTCCTTTATATCGTCTGGCTTTATGTGAAAAGCAAGGGAATACCTCCTCCAGTGTTAGTAGTTCAGTGTCAGTGCTGGGTGGTTTTAATGTGTAGCTCAGTGTGAAGCAGCAGTTATGTCTCGTTCATGTATTGCTTTTAAAGTGTAGCACAGAGGGAAGCATTCGTATATGTTATGTGTTCCGTGTCAATCGAGCATTAATATACAATCCTCGGACACTTTTAATGAGTATAATTCATTTTCTGGACTTCCTTATAATTGGCTCTCTTCACCGAATTAGCATAAGGATTATGCTGGCATTAAATGGAGAAATTATTAAGTCTTACTCCAGTATTTATTGGGTGTTATGTAATTCTCTTTTTTTATTAGGAGAAAGAGATAGACATGAGTAATTCCTATGTCTTCTCCTGTTCTCCTGTAGGAGCTATTCTTTGTTATGGAGTAATTGAGATACTACAGTCTTTTAAAGTCCTAGGCCCTCCATCCTTTTTACGATTCAGCTAAGTCTGGGCCATTAGTTATTAGTATAAAAATATGATAAATTTAAAGTAATTTGTATATTTTTTATACTTACCAATGGCCCAGACAGGGATGACTTGCCCATGAGTGGGCACTCATACCTCCCTGCTGATAGATATGTATAACATTTAGCAGGCATAACTAGGAAGAATGATGTTGCTGCCAGTTTTGGTCACTTCCTGGTTACTGCGCATGCTCAGTAAGCAAAAGTATGGAGGATCAGTTAGGACTTTTTATGCAAATTTTCACGATGGGGGGGGGGGGGGGGGGGGGGGGGTCAAAATTTGTGTTTGTCCCTGGAAATTAATGAGTTTGCACCAGCTATGTCTGGGCCATTGGTAAGTATAGAAAATATACAAATTACTTTAAATTTATCATTTTCCCAGTCAAAAAGCTTTGAGATGTACTAAATACTTGATTCACCCTTCAGAAGATGTAATTAGATTTTGTTAACAACAAACCCTCTTTCATGTAGAATGGGTGGCACATGACCTGACTTTGAACTCAAATAATGTCACATTAGCATTTGGATGGGAGAAAATTTTAGTATTTTTATACTGTACCAATGACCCAGACTTAGGTGCTAACTCTAACAAAACCAGGGCCAAACACAAATTTTGCCCCCCAATCCCCAAAATTTGCATCCAAAACAAAAAGAAATCATGTCCTATAAAGGACCTCCATACTACGCCTCTACTGCGCATGCGCAGTGACACAGACGTCCCGAAATTGGCGCCAATTATCATTCTCTGTTTGGCCCTTCATCAGTCAACATCTCACTGATCTTTGTGCTTGTAAATCTCAGTTTAAAGGATGCCAGACACGTAATTTTTGGAGAAAATGTGATTCTAAGGAGGATAGAAGGAGGAGAGGAAAAAGAAGTGACAAAAAATAATCAGGGCTGTACTTAAAATTTTTTGATGAAATTATGTTAAGTTGCCTATTTTCGAGGCATGGGCCTCTTGTTGTCATTCTTGCTAAATGTTGCACTGCTTATTCAGTGTTTCCTCTCCCCTAGCCTTCTAAAGTCCCCCCTTGCAATTCTTCCATGCTTTTGGCATATTTTTGAGAAAGTTCATTTCTAAAATTTCCTGGGAGAGTTGCTTGGTTACAGAATGTTTTCTGTTATTTTCCCCATAGTTACGTTTTCACCCATGGGTGTATAACGTTTGTGTTCTGCATCTTCCATCTGATGTTCTGCAGATTCTCCCTTGGGAGTCTCTGTTTTGCATCAGATAGAGTGTAATTTTGATGACTGATTCCGGGCCAGTTTTTTCAGTGCCTGGAGTCATGTTTTCTGGTGTTTTACACTGTTTGTTTTCATTGGCAACAGCCTTTTTTGAGGGGGGCTGTTTGCCTTTGCTGTAGTTTATCTCACTATAAGATACATTTATATTATCCGTAAGTGTCTCATTAATTATTTAATATAAATTTAAAATTTTTGACCACACTTTGCCATCGGATCCATCGGGGCTCAACGTTACTTTTCAGCAACTTGGGCTTCGCTGAAAAAATATTTTTTAAAAATTATTTTGATATGTAATTGTTTTTTCATTTATTAATGGATCATGTTATTATGTATCTTTGTGTCAGGGGTTTTTGCGAGTAACTAGGACTTGTTGTTGTTCTTTCACAATGAAGGGACATTGTTCAAATTGTAATAGGAAGAAATCTTCCTCTGACTTTCATGATCATTGTATAAATTGTAGTCAGTGTTCTCGCATTAATCCCTGTCCTATATGTGAATATTGGGATGAGAAACATTGGAAACGTGTGTCACGATATGTTGTTTCTGGAGAAAGGGCTATGCCGGCTCTTTCTCTGCAAGGTCACTCTACTCTCTCAGTTTCTATTTCAGAGGAACAAGAACAGGGTGATGTTTCCATGTTATCTTCTACAAGTGTGCGTCCGTCGTCACAAATGAATTCAGAGCTAGCGGCAAAAGTGCTCATGGAGATTAGACAAATGTCGTCCGCTAGCTCGCCCGGTGTAGCGTCCATTCACCGAATGGTTCGGCAGCCGGGTTCGTCCGATGCGGTCCAGGAGGAAATTTTGGGTGATGCGAGCACTATAAACATAATAGATGCACACCCAGTGACGGCGGATAGTAAGCGAGAACGGGGGAAGCCTTTGAGTCTGGTTCCTAGCTCGTCCAGGTCCAGCCGGGCCGCGAGCGAGAGAGGCCTCTCTCTCGTACAACAACATCTGGGACCAGATGTTGTGGTACAAAATGTGTCGTTAGCGGAGCATACGTCCGTCGCTCGGGACGCTCCGTTGTATAGGCAGTCCGCGGAGACTGCTAAGGCTTCCTCTTCTCGTCAGCGCACACGACTGCACCTTGGCTGCGTGACCGCCGATATATTACCAGCTTCGCCGATCAAGGATTCTTCGGCGACCAGGTCACACCATCCGGCAGCAAGGGATTCGAGACCGATGGACTCCGGACGTTCGCATAGGAAAAGTATGCGGGAGCCATCTGAAGCGGAGCTGCCCTCGGCGAAGCAGCGAAAGACTGCGCCTCCGCAGGTCTCGACGCCGGACATTCTTGTGCAGATAGCACAGCTTATCGCCGCATCCCAGCAGCCGACAGAAACGGTGTCGGATCGAGAATTATCTGACGGCGCTGGGTCGGTACGCTCCGCCGAAGCATCGGGGGCGGACGACCGGCAACATCATGAGGTCCGACCGGATGGTGAAAGGGATACGGATGATTTGGAGCTATCCCTTTCGGAACAACATAAAGCTGCCGTGGACTTCATCCGGCACTTTCTCCCTCAAGTTGTTCCGTCGGGCCAGACTGCTGCGGTTCCGGACAAGAGGATCATAGCGTCATTGGACTCTGAATTTTTTGAGCGGTTCAGGGACATCGCTCCCGAGTTTCTGTCGCAGTCCAATAATGTTGCAAGAACATTTGAATTATTGAACGACGCTATTTTCAAACTTGCTTCCAAGACGGGGAAAGCAGGTTTCTTGTCCGCTAATACTCTCAACCTGCCTTTCATTAATGCAAGGAATAAATTCGATACGGCAGGACAGGGTATCCCGAGAGTTCCTCTGCGTATGGACGATGAGGCGGAAGACTTAGAGCTATCATTACCGTCGTCGGCTTCTATTCCAACCGCGGTGTTGGAAACAGCTATTGCGTCTAACAGAGCCAATTTAGATGCCTTATCTTATGCAGATCACCTTACTAAGGCATTATCACTGCGCCTTCAAGGGAAAGAGTTTCAGGATATACAATCCTCTTTAAGACTTCTTTCAAGGGCAGTAGCTTATTCCACGTGTAACTCCGCCCTTTCAGTGGCAAATCTGGAGTTGGTTAGACGTTACGCAGCCCTAGCTACATCCACACTAGTGGATACTAAGGTGAAGAACTCTCTTAGAGTCGCTTCGGTCTCCGGAGAACTTCTCTTTGACGGCAAGCTTTCTGCTATTTATGATAAAATTACAAAGAAAGCTTCGGATTCTCTGTTGTTCAAATCTGCTTCTAAGAAGCCGGATACAGCAGACAAGAATAAGACAGGCACTTCTGGGTCTAATGCGCCCAAGAGAGGTTCCTATAGAGGTTCCGGTGCGTCCTCTTGGTCTTATTCGAGAGACCGTCAGGATAGCGACTCTCGTTCGGGACGTCCTTCGGGCCGGGACAATCGGTCGGACGCCCCAAGGGCGAGGTGCGGGTCGTGGAGGACGTGGTTTCTCCTACCACAGGCCTCGCAGGTCCAGGAGGTGATGGCTTAAACCTCTATCGCGTACTGGTTGGCGGAAGGTTGTCGAGCTTTTCACAAGAATGGGCGTCGATTATGGACGACCCTTGGGTGAGAGAAGTGACTTCGGAAGGTCTAAAGATATCCTTCAAACGAAAGCCTCCATTAACTCAAAGTCCAAAGTGGACTCATCTTCCGTTAAATCCGCAGAAAAGAGACGCTCTGCTATCAGAGGTGCAGTCTCTTTTAATGAAGAACGCGGTAGAGGTCGTAGAAAACCAGGAATCTCCGGGATTCTACAGCCATCTGTTTCTGGTTCCGAAACCAGACGTCTCGTTCCGTCCAGTCATAGATTTGAGCTGGATAAACAAGCTGATCGTCGCTCCGAAGTTTTATATGGAGACGATTCGGTCGGTCAGAGCGAGTATTCGGGTGAACGATTATGCATCAAGCATAGATCTCAAAGATGCGTACTTTCACGTCATGGTACATCCGACATTCCGAAAGTACCTACGCTTCGCAGTCCTAGGAGTGGTGTATCAATTCCGGGCGATGTGCTTCGGATTGAATCTAGCACCCTGGGCTTTCACTCGGGTAATGAACTCGGTAATGATCTATTTCCGAGCTCATTCGTCTGCGGTAACGTCGGCCTACCTGGACGACATTCTTCAGAGGTACGGCAACGAGTTAACGCTTCAGAACGATGTTCAGAATCTTCCTCTTTTGCTCCGACGTCTCGGTTTTATAGTAAACGAGGAGAAGTTGGATCTGGTGCCGTCCAAGTCATTCACTCATCTGGGAATGAGCTTCGAGACGCACAACAATCTCGTTCATCTGCCGTTAACCAGAGCGAAATTAGTCAGTTGTTACGCTCGCTATTGTCTGCACGCAGACAAAGTCACAGCGAGAGAATTTATGAGACTGATAGGTCTGTGCGGAGCCGCTGCGGATCTCATTCCGATGGGGCGGTTACGCACACTACCTCTTCAAATTTTCTTGACTCAGAATTGGAGTGTGAAAATTCATTCGCTCGACGTAGACGTTCTCTTGTCAGATCAAGTGAAACAAGAGATTCAGACTTGGGCAAACATTCAGTGGTTAACTCAGGGAGTTCCACTGCAGTTGCCGGATCCGAGTTTTACCATTATGACGGATGCCAGTCAAACAGGTTGGGGTGCATCATTAATCCCAACGGATTCGAGATGCCAGGGTCTTTGGGATCCGCAATTCCTGTGCAAGCACATAAACATCAAAGAGATGATGTCAATTTGGCTTGCGTTACGTCACCGGATGGACATTATTCACGATGCTCATGTCCAAATCCTATCCGACAATACGACAGTAGTGGCGTATATACGGAATCAGGGAGGCACTCATTCAGTTCCGTTGTTCAATCTAACGGAAAGAATCCTTCTGTTTGCGCTAGAACATCACGTTCTTCTTTCGGTCCGTCACATACCGGGTCGTCTGAATGTGCTAGCAGACTCCCTTTCACGAAAGGGTCGCTTGTTGCCGTCGGAATGGACTCTCAACAAACAAGTATTCAATCAGATTTGCTACCAATGGGAACGGCCAATGATAGACTTATTTGCGACACATCTCAACAATCAGTTGCAGACGTATGTGTCTCCGTGTCCGGATGCAAGAGCATTTGCAGTAGACGCTCTGTCGATCCCTTGGGACGGAATGATAGGATATGCGTATCCTCCAGCGCCATTAATTCAACAAGTATTGCTACAGATAAAACAATCTCAATGCAAGATTCTGTTGGTAGCATCTCTGTCTCCACAGAGACCATGGATAAACCTACTCAGGTGTCTGTTGTGGGACCTACCGCGAAAGCTTCCTCCACGGGAGGATCTTCTTTCGCAGGGGAAATCGCGCCAACTCCATCACAACCCGCAAGGTCTCAACCTTCACGTTTTTCCGTTGTGCGGTCCTTCTTGCATGGCAAACACTTTACAGGACGAGCAGTGGACGCGATTTCTAACTGTAGGAGGACCTCCTCTTCGCTAAACTATGCGGCCAAGTGGAAGGTTTTTCGTCGTTGGTGTAGGGATCATTCTGTAGATATATTCGATCCCTCTATACCAGACATTGCAAACTTTCTAGTATACTTGTTTGACGAAATCAAACTGCAGCCTGTTACTATAAAGGGTTATAGGTCTATGTTATCTGATACCTATGCACATCATGATAGTTTACAAATTGGATCTAATGTCTCTTTATCTAAGTTGGTTAGAAACTTTTCGATAAATAGACCCAGAACTCTTAGATTAATTCCTAAGTGGAATTTAGCCTGGGTTCTTCTTAAATTGAAGGAAAAGCCATTTGAACCTCTTGGGACAGTAGATTTCAAATTCTTATCTTATAAGACAGCTTTTCTCTTAGCTTTCTCTTCTGCTAGAAGAGTCAGTGAGCTTCATGCACTGTCGGTGGATGATTCTCATTATCGTAGTGTCGGGAACACTATCACCTTCACTACTAATGTGGGTTTTTTAGCTAAGAATCAGGCTCCTAATAAATATCCGGAACCTATTGTTATTAAGGCTCTTCCGTCTTCAGACGGGCGTAGGCCATTACTCTGTCCTGTTAGAGCGTTACGTATCTATAAACAGAGATCTCAGTTTATAAGAAAGGGACGGAAACGTTTCTTTCTGTCTTTGATGCCTAATAGAAGGGACATTTCGGTCCATTCTATTGCTAGATGGATTCAATTAGCTATCCGTACTGCTTATGAGAGTTTATCTTCTTCTCAGCAGTCTGTGCTTAAGATTTCCGCTCATGAAGTAAGAGCTCTTTCTACTTCCTGGGCTTATGCTAATAGTGTTGCTATTACAGATTTATTGAAGGCTGCTTATTGGTCTCAGCCATCCACATTTACGAATTTTTATCTCAGAAATATTGAGTCCATTTCTGGAGACCTGCATTGTTTAGGTCCGTTATCTGTTGCTCAGAATGTCGTCCACTAAACAGTTGCAACTATAGTTATGCAGGCTTTCTGTTCCGGCAGTGACTCCGTCCGACTGCCCTCTTCGCTCTGGGCTATTTGACCCAGGGCAAGGGGAAGGGGGGGGGGGGGGGGGGGGGCGGGTGTTCCCTTAGGTCACCTGCTTTATAGTGAAAAGCAAGGGAATGCCTCCTCCAAGTCAGTATTTCTGAGTCGCTTCCGGGATGGTTTTAAAGTGTAATATTAATGTTAAAATTCATTTATGTCTTATTTTTAAAGTGTAGCTCGGTTTGAAGCATTTGTATATGTCAAGTGTCAAACGGGCTTTAATATACAATACTCGGACACTTTTAAATGACTATAAAGAGTCTCAATTCTCTGGACTACTTTATTTATTGGCTTACTTTAAAAATAATTAGTATAAGGGATATACTGGATGTTAATAGAGAACATGAATGTTATTGTGCTCAATTATTAAGGGTAGTGTATCTTTCTAATTTAGTATTAAATAAGAAAGATACATGTAAAGCCTAATACTCCTTTTCTCCTTAAGGGGTTACCTCTTTACTGTATAGTTGAGCTTATTGGATTTTCCTCTATGTCCTAGGCCCTCCAGCCTGTTTACTATTCAGCTAAGTCTGGGTCATTGGTACAGTATAAAAATGTTAAAAAATTTATAGTAATTTATATATTTTTTATACTTACCAATGACCCAGAAGGGGATGGCCCTCCCTGGAGTTGGGAACTCTTGCCTCCCCGCTGAGTACATAGCGCTGACCAGGCACTGCCAGTAAGAATGATAATTGGCGCCAATTTCGGGACGTCTGCGTCACTGCGCATGCGCAGTAGAGGCGTAGTATGGAGGTCCTTTAGGACATGATTACTTTTTGTTTTGGATGCAAATTTTGGGGATTGGGGGGCAAAATTTGTGTTTGGCCCTGGTTTTGTTAGAGTTAGCACCAGCTAAGTCTGGGTCATTGGTAAATATAAAAAATATATAAATTACTATAAATTTTTTAACTTTCTTTCTGTGTGGAATGGAGAAATCTCACCCTTGGGACAAGATATTACACCAGACACCCAGCAAGTCTCATGTCTGATGCAAATATGTTGCCCGTCAGGTTAGATTTTCCAATCACACACACATCAAGGACAATATTAATAACGTGTAGGGTAAATTATTGTAGGTTAAATAATTAATGCTACAGAAGGGATAAAAAATTATTTTGACACAGTATATATTTATTTTAGTCATCCTAAAGTGTTCTTGCTGTGAGAAGCTGCTCTATATGTGGCAATATTGGTCTGAATGTTGGTATGTCTGTTGGTTTGTTGATCTGTGACCAACGAGTTTTGAAACGTGATTGCACTCTTAACCCTTGAAGGCCCATTTCTAACTTTTACGACTTCAGAACAGGTACTCTTGACATGCAGTCATAAGGAGGTCTTGCTGAAAATAGACATATTACCTTGGTAGTGGTTTCTAGTCAAGTCTCGGCTGCCTCAATGGGTAGCCAAGACTTGACTAGAAGTCACTGTTAAGTTCTGCCAATGTGCAGTTGGTGGTCTAGTGGGATTTCAAGAAATTTGCCCTGGCCCCCAAGGGTTAATCAGATTTGAAGGTAAACAGTTAAAAATCACTTCAAATAAAAGTAACTGAAGAAGAAAATTACCTAATAATTATGTTAATCATGGAGTTCTTTCATTGTTGAGTACAGTAGAACCCACTTAATTGGGATATCCCTTAACTGAATAACTCTGTTAATTGAATATAATTTCCCAACACAAAATCATTTGCCATATCTCCAGTACAAATTTGACCTGTTAATTGAATATAGGTTTTTGAGTAAACACCTGTTAATTGAATAAAAAAATCTTGTAACCTGTCAAGAAATTACCCTGACTCCTGCCAGTTTTTGTTTGTTTATAGACCTATTTTCCTTGTTTATAGACCTATTTGGCCTCAGTACATCCAATACAGGCATTTGATATATTATATCTTCTTTGACAGAGCTCAGGGAGCTCTGTCAAACAAGATATAAAAGAATAAGTGCTAAGTTTATCTCTAGAATACAGGAAAGTGACACAATCCCTGTTAATTGAATACTCCTTTTAATTGAATAATTTTCATTGGTAAAGATTCAATTAACAGGGTTCCACTGTACTTTCACTTGTGTTTTCTACAATTTTATCAGCTTCTTGTTTATCCTCCTTGATTCAGAGTTCATTTAAGCACACCACCATTTGAGGTTAAATGAATAAAAAGTGAGCAGTGTATGGATGTCAATTGATTGTCAGGGCTTAACTTTGCCCTGTCCAAGTGTACATGTTCGGAGTTGGTATATCCTGTTTCTGCACACTTCAAGAGCATTCTGACTTATAATACCAAATTATCATTTAGGCTTCAAAAGTTAAAAATCTGTTTTCAGCCCCTTCTGCTGATCATTTTGGCCGCCGAATGCTCTCTTTTTATAACCATTGCAAACTTAAAAAAATAAAAATTAAATGGTTTATGTCTGATATTTTACCCAAGTTAATAAAATTGATAAATTTGTCCATTGAGTGCAACAAGGCTTTGCAGTGCTTCAGCATTGCAAAGCCTCCTTGCACTAAAGGGATGAAATACACTACCACCCATGCTATTCTGTTGATTATGAGGCCAAAAACATAAAACAAACCAATAATGTGAACATTTGATGGCAAAGAAATAATTACAAAAATATAAAATAATATAAAAAAATGCCCACCCACATGAAATTTTACAAAAAATGGCCTGAGAAACAGAAGATCTACTTTGTGGGGTCTTATAGTGAACATTATAAATTATTGTGATAAATTGACAGTAAGATGATCTGAGGTTTGCGGCTCGGAGCTTATGTTCAACCGAGAGGCGAAGTGTCAAGGTTCAACATATGCTCCAAGCCGCAAACCTCAGACCATGTTACCGTCAGCTCATCACAATAATGTATATGTTCCAACAAGACACTACCCATAGTCTAAAACCTACATTGTGGAACGCAAGAGCTTTATTTACCAAACCTGTTATCGTTGAAAGTTGCCTTCTGCAAGGCAACTTTTAATGATCATAGGTATATAAACCTCCCGTGTACCCATGATGACACTGGATAAATAATCAATAAACTAGATAAACTCATACTAGATAAACTCAGTTCAAATTGTAAATCGGTTTGTAATTTAACCCCCTGCACACTGATGTCGAAATATCTAAAGTTCAGGGTGCAAATATTTCCCATAATGCCACTAGAAATTTAACCAATTCAATCTTGTTTGACAGAGCTCAATGAGCTCTGTCAAACAAGATTGAATTGGTTAAATTCCCAGTTGCATTATGAGGAAAATGGCTACTTCAGATCTGGTTATTTTGACATCAGTGTGCAGGGGGTTAAACAACACTTCATCCGGAACACCGTCTGCTGCACGTGTGAAAAATCCAGAAAAATTAAACGGCTTGCTTGTCACTCCTTTGATGAAGCAATTATGAAACAGGTGATGTCATTTCAAATATTTTGCGTTGTTACGTCAGACTGTAACATTTGCTACTAAAACTACACCAGATCTCATCCAATCAGAGAGCGAGGATTTTACTCTTACTGAAACATTCATTCATATCTATTTTACTTATCATAAGTTTACAACAATGTCTAATGGTCACTTTTTATGTTGACAGCCAATTACTGGAGTAATCAGGAATCAAATGTATGTTGCAGCCCCATATACTGATGGTGCATCAACAGAATTTTACAGAGCATGTGTTGAACAGATTGACAGATTGTATGACAACAATACAAAGACATGGAGAGAAATTGCTGAGGTTTATCTTGTTTAATATTTATCTTTAACCCTCATGGGCCGGACAAGTGTCTTCTCACCAGTCACAGCCTCCAGACCTCCAGTGGCTGAAAACCACTGCCACGGTTATTAGCTCACCTGACTGAAAGTCAGGGTGAGCTTTTCTGATCACTTTTCGTCCGTCGTCCGGCGTCCGTCGTCCGGCGTGAAGGTGGTGTTTGGGTCTTTTTCTTCCAAACCACTGGCCGCATGTTAATGAAATTTCATGTGAGTAGGGGTTATATAGCGGCATTTTGATTTTTGGGCAAATTAGGTTTCGGCTCATATTGAGCAGAGGGGTGGGGCAAAAATGCTCCAATTCTTAAAAAATCTTCTTCTCAAGAACCAGCAATAGCAAAGACTTGATATTTGGTATGCAGCTTCCTTTTGAGGTGTAGACTCAAGTTTGTTCTAGAGAAGTTTGTAGGTCTATACTTGGCGATGTTATGGGAGGAGCAAAAATTTTGGCCCCACCCCAAATTTCTATTTTTTAAACCGAGAGGCCAATTTGAACCAAATTTTATGTGAGGGCTTATTGGGTCATAAGTACCTAATTTATGCAGAAATTTTTTTTCCTGTAGCCCCGTGGGAACCACAGGAGCTAAAAATAGAAAAAAATTAAAACGCCTATATCTCAAAAACTGCACGGCAGTGAGAATTTTTATTTGGTGTGAAGCTTTCTTGGGACCAACAGAAAGGATTGGTAAAAAAAAATTGCTATCGGTTTTATCATAGGGTACTTTTTCGGGACTCTGAAAAAGTGCTGAGTCAGTATTTTTTAACACAGTAGGCAATGGGAAAAAAATAAAGAATTGTTTTCTTCCAAACCACTGCTCTAAAAGCTTTCATATTTTACATATAACATCTTTGGAACATTGATTCACATATTTGTAGAAATCAAATTCCTCGGTCCATATTTGGGTTCCCTATGGGAACCCAAATGTTCAAATTAGTGCAATATGAGGGATATATTTTAAAAATCTTCTTCTTCGGATCCACAAATCAGAATCTTTTGATATTTGCTATGCATCATCCTTAGGGGGGTGAGATTGATGTTTGTTCAAGCCAAGTCCCTGAGTTCATATTTGGACTCCCTTTGGGAACCCAAATTGTAACTTAGTGCAATACGAGGTATATTCTTTTAAAATCTTCTTCTTCGCATCCACCGGTCAGAATCTTTTGATATTTGGTATACAGTATGCTTAGGGAGGTGAGATTCAAGTTTGTTCAAGTCAAGTCCTTCGGCTCATATTTGGTCTCCCTGTGGGAGCCCAAATTATAACTTAGTTCAATATGAGGAATATTCTTTAAAAAAAATTTTTTTTTCAGATCCACCAGTCAAAATGTTTTGATATTTGATGTACAGCATTCTTAGGGGCTGAGAGTGAAGTTTGGTAAAGCCAAGTACCTGGGTTCATATTTGGGCTCACTGTGGGAGCCCAAATTATACCAAAATTTTTATTTTCCAAACCAAAAAGTCGATTTGAACCAAATTTGATATGAGGGCTTATTGGGTCATAAGTACCTAATTTATGCCGAAAATTGTTTTCCTGTCCCCCACGGGAACTGCAGGAGCTAAAAATTTTTTTTCTTTTTAAATGCCCATATCTCCAGAACTACATGGCACTGAGAATTTTTATATGGTGTGAAGCTTCCTTAGGACCGGAAGAAAAAAATGGTAAAAATTTTATCATAAGGTTCTTTTCTAGGACTAAAAGTGCCGAGTCATCATTTTTTAACAGTGTAGCTAATGGGAATAACGTTGAAGAATCTTCTTCTCCCAAAACACTGCTTCAGAAGCTTTTATTTTTGGGCTCCCTATGGGAGCCCATGTATAACTTAGTTCAGTATGAGAAATATTCTTAAAAAATCTTTTTTTTCTGATACTCCTCTCAGAATCTTTTGATATTTGATTTTTAGTTTTCTTAGAAGCGGCAAATTGAAATTTGTTCAAGTTCTGGTTTATTGATAAAATTGGGCCCAGTAACCAATTCCTGCGTTGAAAGCCCTGTAAAGTGGGCAGTAATAGGCATAAACGATTGACCCAACCTGATATTATAATTATGCCTCTGTAATGATGTAGCCTTAGAAAGTGACCTTAAATTCCAATAAATAAATAGATAAATTATTGAGTACCCAATATGGGGATCTAACATATGAACACTCTGGGTTACTAAGTAGAGAAAACACTTTTATGTTGAAAAACTGATAATAACCACAAGGCAGAATCCCTTGCTATTTTGGTGATATGACTCGGCCAGTATCAGGTGAGCGCCCTCAGGCCCCGTGGGGCCTCTTGTTTGTCTTGTTAGCAGGACCTCTCCATGATGGCATATTAAGGGCACTTTTCTGGTGTTTTAAAAATCAGAAACAGGCTTTTAAGGGTAAAAGATGAAGCAGATGCGCAGTTGCCCTCAACCCATAATTTTTTATCTGATACAATTCAAAATGATGTTCAAATATTTTTCGAAAATAATTCTTAGTTTTTATTTTCAAGAAACATTATTTGAAATGATATTTTGTGCATAACAGTAGACTGATTTGATTAAATTATCAGACAAAGGGGTAAAGGCTCTGACATGTTTCCCTCATTACCTTAACCCTTTGTTAGCTCACCTGACTTTCAGTCAGGAGAGCTATAGTGATCACTCACCGTCCGTCGTCCATCGTCTGGCGTCCGTCGTCCGGCATCCGTCGTCCGTCGTCCGTGAACATGGTGTTTGCGTCTTCTCCTCCCAAACCGCTGAACCAATTTAATTGATATTTGAGATAATAGTTTATGACATCGCAATTTGATTTTGTTCAAATCAAGTTGCCCCGCCCGTGGGTAGGGCCACACCCAAAAAGTGAGCTGAAATCTTAAAAAATCTTCTTCTCATGAACCAGCAGTAGCAGAGACTTGATATTTGGTGTGCAGCTTCCTTTTGAGGTGTAGACTCAGATTTGTTCAAGAGAAGTTTGTGGGGCTATACTTGGCGTCGTTATGGGAGGGACAGAATTTTTGGCCCCACCCGAAATTTCTATTTTCCAAACCGAGAGGCTGATTTGAACCAAATTTTATGTGAGGGCTTATTGGGTCATAAGTACCTAATTTATGCTGATTTTTTTTTTTGCCGTAGCCCCATGGGAACCGCAGGAGCTAAAAATAGAAAAAAATTAAAACGCCCATATCTCCAAAACTGCACGGCACCGAGAATTTTTATTTGGTGTGAAGCTTCCTTAGGACCAACAGAAAGAATTGGTAAAAAAAAATTGCCATCGGTTTTATCATAGGGTACAGTTTCGGGATTTTGAAAAAGTGCTGAGTCAGCACTTTTTAACACTGTAGGCAATGGGAAAAACATTAAAAAATCTTCTTCTCCAGATCCAGCAGGCAGAATCTTTTGATATTTGGTATGCAACATTGGAGGGTGGATCTGATTCAAGTTTGTTCAAATCGGCCCCCTGGGTTCATATTTGGGCTCAGTATAGGAGCCCGATTTCGAACTTAGTGCATTTCAGGCAAATGTCTTAAAAAATCTTCTTCTCCAGATCCAGCAGGCAGAATCTTTTGATATTTGGTATGCAACATTGTGGGGTGGATCTGATTCAAGTTTGTTCAAATCGGCCCCCTGGGTTTATATTTGGGCTCAGTATAGGAGCCCAATTTTGAACTTACTGCATTTCAGGCAAATTTCTTTGAAAATCTTCTTCTCCAGATCCAGCAGGCAGAATCTTTTGATATTTGGTATGCAACATTGTGGGGTGGATCTGATTCAAGTTTGTTCAAATCGGCCCCTTGGGTTTATATTTGGGCTCAGTATAGGAGCCCAAATTTGAACTTAGTGCATTTCAGGCAAATTTCTTTGAAAATCTTCTTCTCAAGATCCAGCAGGCAGAATCTTTTGATATTGGGTATGCAACATTGTGGGGTGGATCTGATTCAAGTTTGTTCAAATCGGCTCCCTGGGTTTATATTTGGGCTCAGTATAGGAGCCCAAATTTGAACTTAGTGCTTTTCAGGCAAATTTCTTAAAAAATCTTCTTCTCCAGATCCAGCAGGCAGAATCTTTTGATATTTGGTATGCAACATTTTGGGGTGGATCTGATTCTATTTTGTTCAAATCGGCTCCCTAGATTCATATTTGGGCTCACTATAGAAGCTCGCATTTCAGGCAAATTTCTTCAAAAATCTTCTTCTCCAGATCCTGCAGACAGAATCTTTTGATATTTGGTATGCAACATTGTGGGGTGGATCTGATTCCAGTTTGTTCAAATCAGCCACCTGGATTCATATTTGGGCTCACGATAGAAGCCCAAATTCGAACTTAATGCATTTCAGGCAAATTTCTTTGAAAATCTTCTTCTCAAGATCCAGCAGGCAGAATCTTGTGATATTTGGTATGCAGCATCCTTAGGGGGGTGAGATTCAAGTTTGTTCAAGCCATGTCCCTAGGTCCATATTTGGGCTCACTGTGGGAGCTTGAATTGTAACTTTGTTCGAAATGAGGAATTTTCTTAAAAAATCTTCTTCAGATCCAGCAGTCCGAATGGTTTGAGATGTGGTGAGTAGCCTCCTTGGGGGGTGGGGGGGGGGGGGTGGGGGGGAGGGGGGGATTCAAGTGTGTTAAAGCCAAGTCCATGGGTCCATATGTGGGCTCCCTGTGGGAGCCCTAATTATAACTTAGTCAATATGAGGAATTTTTCTTTAAAAATCTTCTTCTTCAGATTCAGCAGTTGGAATGTTTTGATATTTGGCATGGAGCAACCTTGGGGGCTGAGATTCAAGTTTGTTCAAGCCAAGTCCCTTGGTTCATATTTGGGCTCAATATGGGAGCCTGAATGACAACTTAGTTCAAAATGAGGAATTTTCTTTAAAAATCTTCAGATCCAGCAGATGAATGCTTTTGATATTTTTATGCAGCATCCTTAGGGGGGTAAGATTCAAGTTTGTTCAAGCCATGTCCCTAGGTCCATATTTGGGCTGATTGTGGGAGCTCGAATTGTAACTTGGTTCAAAATGAGGAATTTTCTTTAAAAATCTTCTTCAGATCCAGCAGTCGGAATGTTTTGATATTTGGTGTGCAGAATCCTTAGGGGTGTGAGATTCAGGTTTGTTAAAGCCAAGTCCCTGGGTTCATATATGGGCTCCCTGTGGGAGCCCGAATTATGACTTAGTTTAGTATGAGGAATATTCTTTAAAAATCTTTTTTTAGATCCACTGGTCAGAATATTTGGATATTTGGTTTCAGCTTTTCTTAGGAGGAGCAGATGCAACTTGTGGAAATCAATTCTCTGGGTTGATATTTAGGCTACCATGTCAGGTGAGCGCCCTCAGGCCCCCTGGGGCCTCTTGTTTAACATGAAAGGCAGACAACACTTGCAAATAAAATTCTTGAATAACTATTTTTTAAAATTTTTTCCATCAAAAAAATATAGCTTATGACCCCTCAATGGAACAAGCTCAACAAGCTTGTTCCAGTGGAGAGTAATAAGCTATGTTTTTGAGGCAAAAAAAGAAAAACATAATGAAAATTGAATTATTTTTGTGAATGCAGCTGGCTGGTTTTGGTTGTTATGTTGAGTAAAGTGTTAATTGTTCAGTTCTGAGTCTACTTAATTGACATTGAATTCTAGTATTTTTATACTGTACCAATGACCCAGACTTAGCTGGTGCTAACTCTAAAAAATCCAGGGCCAAACACAAATTTTGCCCCCCAATCCCCAAAATTTGCATCTAAAACCAAAAGAAATCATGTCCTAAAGGACCTCCATACTTTGCCCTTACTGCGCATGCGCAGTGTCAAGGACGTTCCGAAATTGGCGCCAATTATCATTCTCTGTTTGGCCCTTCATCAGTCAACATCTCACTGATCTTTGTGCTTGTAAATCTCAGTTTAAAGGATGCCAGACACATAATTATTGGAGAAATGTTGATTCTAAGGAGGATATAGAAGGAGGAGAGGAAAAAGGAGTGACAAAAAATAATCAGGGCTGTACTTAAAATTTTTTATGAAATTATGTTAAGTTGCCTATTTTCGAGCCATGGGCCTCTTGTTGTCATTCTTGCTATAAAGTTGCACTGCTTATTCAGTGTTTCCTCTCCCCTGGTCTTCTAAGTCCCCCCTTGCTATTCTCCCATGCTTTTGGCATATTTTTGAGAAAGATCATTTCTAAATTCTCTTGGGAGAGTTAGCTTGGTTACAGAATGTTTTCTGTTATTTTCCCCATAGTTACGTTTTCACCCATGGGTGTATAAACGTTGTGTTCTGCATCTTCCATCTGATGTTCTGCAGATTCTCCCCTGGGAGTCTCTGTCTTGCATCAGATAGAGTGTAATTTTGATGACTGATTTCGGGCCAGTTTTCTCAGTGCCTGGAGTCATGTTTTCTGGTGTTTTTACACTGTTTGTTTACATTGGCAACAGTCTCTTTTGAGGGGGGCTGTTTGCCTTTGGAGTAGTTTATCTCACTATAAGATACATTATTATTATCCGTAAGTGTTGCATTAATTATTTAATATAATTTTAAAATTTTTGACCACACTTAGCCTTGGGATCCATTGGGGCTCAATGTTACTTTTCAGAAACTTGGGCTTCGCTGAAAAAATATTTTTCAAAAATTATTTTGATTTTCAATTGTTTTTTCATTATTAATGGATCATGTTATTATGTATCTTTGTGTTAGGGGTTTGTGCGAGTAACTAGGACTTGTTGTTGACTTTTTCACAATGAAAGGATATTGTTCAAATTGTAATAGGAAGAAATCTTCCTCTGACTTTCATGATCATTGTATTAATTGTAGTCAGTGTTCTCGCACTAATCCCTGTTCTATATGTCAATATTGGGATGACAAACATTGGAAACGTGTGTCATGATATGGTGTTAGTGGAGAAAGGGCTATGCCGGCTCTTTCTCCGCAGGGTCACTCTACTCTATCAGTTTCTATTTCAGAGGAACAAGAACAGGGTGATGTTTCCATGTTATCTTCCGCAAGTGCGCGTCCGTCGTCACAAATGAATACAGAGCTAGCGGCAAAAGTGCTCATGGAGATTAAACAAATGTCGTCCGCTAGCTCGCCCGGTGTAGCGTCCATTCACCGAATGGTTCGACAGCCGGGTTCGTCCGATGCGGTCCAGGAGGAAATGTTGGGTGATGCGAGCACTATAAACATTCAACGTGCACACCCAGTGACGGCGGATAGTAGGAGAGATCGGAGGAAGCCTTCGAGTCCGGTTCCTAGCTCGTCCAGGTCCAGCCGGGCCGCGAGCGAGAGAGGCCCCTCTCTCGTACAACAACATCTGGGACCAGATGTTGTGGTACAAAATGTGTCGCAAGCGGAGCACACGTCCGTCGCTCGGGATGCTCCGTTGTATAGGCAGTCCGCGGAGACTGCTCAGGCTTCTTCCTCTCATCAGCGCACACGACCGCACCTTGGCTACGTGACCGCCGATATTTTACCAGCTTCGCCGATCAGGGATTCTTCGGCGACCAGGTCACGCCATCTGGTAGCCAGGGACACGGGGCCGGTGGACTCCGGACGTTCGCATAGGAAGAGTATGCGGGAGTCATCAGATGCGGAGCTGCCCTCGGCGAAGCAGCGAACGACTGCGCCTCCGCAGGCCTCGATGTCGGACGTGCTTGTGCAAATAGCACAACTTATCGCCCCATCCCAGCAACCGACAGAAACGGTGTCGGATCGGGAATTATCCGGCGGCGCTGGGTCGGTACGCTCCGCCGAAGCATCGGGGGCGGACGACCGGGAGCATCATGAGGTCCGACCGGATGGTGAAAGGGATACGGATGACTTGGAGCTATCCCTTTCGGAACAACATAAAGCTGCCGTGGACTTCATCCGGCACTTTCTTCCTCAAGTTGTTTCGTCGGGCCAGACTGCTGCGGTTCCGGACAAGAGAATTATAGCGTCATTGGACTCTGATTTCTTTGAGCGGTTCAGGGACATTGCTCCCGAGTTTCCGTCTCAGTCCAATAATGTTGCAAGAACATTTGAATTATTGAACGACGCTATATTCAAACTTGCTTCCAAAACAGGAAAAGCAGGTTTCTTGTCTGCCAGTACTCTCAACCTGCCTTTCATTAATGCAAGGAATAAATTCGATCCGGCAGGACAGGGTATCCCGAGAGTTCCTCTGCGTATGGACGACGAGGCGGAAGACTTAGAATTATCATTACCGTCGTCGGCGTCTATTCCAACCGCGGTGTTGGAAACAACTATTTCGTCTAACAGAGCCAGTTTAGATGCCTTATCTTATGCAGATCACCTTACTAAGGCGTTATCACTGCGTCTTCAAGGGAAAGAATTCCAGGATATACAATCCTCTTTAAGACTTCTTTCAAGGGCAGTAGCTTATTCCATGTGTAACTCCGCCCTTTCAGTGGCAAACCTGGAGTTGGTTAGACGTGACGCAGCCCTAGCTACATCCACACTCGTGGATAGTAAGGTGAAGAACTCTCTCAGAGTCGCTTCGGTCTCCGGAGAACTTCTCTTCGACGGCAAGCTTTCTGCAATTTACGATAAAATTACAAAGAAAGCTTCGGATTCTCTGCTGTTCAAATCTGCTTCTAAGAAGTCGGAAACTGCAGATAAGAGTAAGACAGGCACTTCTGGGTCTAATGCGCCCAAGAGAGGTTCCTATAGAGGTTCCGGTGCATCCTCTTGGTCTTATTCAAGAGACCGTCAAGGCAGCAACTCACGTTCGGGACGTCCTTCGGGCCGGGACAACCGGTCAGACGCCCCGAGGTCGACGGGACGAGGTGCGGGTCGTGGAGGACGTGGTTTCTCCTACCGCAGGCCTCGCAGGTCCAGGAGGTGATGGCTTCAACCTCTATCGCGTACCGGTTGGCGGAAGGTTGTCGAGTTTTTCACAAGAGTGGGCGTCGATTACGGACGACCCTTGGGTGAGAGGGGTGATTTCGGAAGGTCTAAAGATATCCTTCAAACGAAAGCCTCCATTAACTCGAAGTCCAAAATGGACTCAACTTCCGTCAAATCCGCAGAAAAGAGACGCTCTGTTATCAGAGGTGCAGTCTCTTTTAATGAAGATCGCGGTAGAGGTCGTAGAAAGCCAGGAGACACCGGGATTCTACAGCCATCTGTTTCTGGTTCCGAAACCAGACGGCTCGTTCCGTCCAGTCATAGATTTGAGCTGGATAAACAAGCTGATCATCGCTCCGAAGTTTTATATGGAGACGATTCGATCGGTCAGAGCGAGTATTCGGGTGAACGATTATGCAACAAGCATAGATCTCAAAGATGCGTACTTTCACGTCATGGTACATCCGACATTCAGAAAGTATCTACGCTTCGCAGTCCTAGGGGTGGTGTATCAATTCCGGGCGATGTGCTTCGGATTGAATCTAGCACCCTGGGCTTTCACTCGGGTAATGAACTCGGTAATGATGTATTTCCGAGCTCATTCGTCTGAGGTAACATCGGCCTACCTGGACAACATTCTTCAGAGGTATGGCAACGAGTTAACGCTTCAGAACGATGTGCAGAATCTACTTCTATTGCTCCGACGTCTCGGTTTTATAATAAACGAGGAGAAGTCGGATCTGGTGCTGTCCAAGTCATTCACACATCTGGGAATGAGCTTCGAGACGCACAACAATCTCGTTCGTCTGCCGTTAACCAGAGCGAAATTAGTCAGTTGTTACGCTCGCTATTGTCTGCACGCGGACAAAGTCACAGCGAGGGAGTTTATGAGACTGATAGGTCTGTGCGGAGCCGCTGCAGATCTCATTCCGCTGGGGCGGTTACGCACGCGTCCTCTCCAAATTTTCTTGACTCAGAATTGGAGTGTGAAAATTCATTCGCTCGACATAGACGTTCTCTTGTCAGATCAAGTGAAACAAGAGATTCAGACTTGGGCAAACATTCAGTGGTTAACTCAGGGAGTTCCACTGCAGTTGCCGGATCCGAGTTTTACCATTATGATGGATGCCAGTCAAACAGGTTGGGGTGCATCATTGATCCCAATGGATTCGAGATGCCAGGGTCTTTGGGATCCGCAATTCCTGGGCAAGCACATAAACATCAAGGAAATGATGTCAATTTGGCTTGCGTTACGTCATTGGATGGACATTATTCACAATGCTCATGTCCAAATCCTATCCGACAATACGACAGTAGTGGCGTATATACGGAATCAGAGAGGCACTCATTCAATTCCGTTGTTCAATCTAACGGAAAGAATCCTTCTGTTTGCTCTAGAACATCAGGTTCTTCTTTCGGTCCGTCATATACCGGGTCGTCTGAACGTACTAGCAGACTCCCTTTCACGAAAGGGTCGCTTGTTGCCGTCGGAGTGGACTCTCAACAAACAAGTATTCAATCAGATTTGCTACCAATGGGAACGGCCAATGATAGACTTATTTGCAACACATCTCAACAATCAGTTGCAGACGTATGTGTCTCCGTGTCCGGATCCAAGAGCATTTGCAGTAGACGCTCTGTCGATCCCTTGGGACGGAATGATAGGATATGCGTATCCTCCAGCGCCGTTAATTCAGCAAGTATTGCTAAAGATAAAACAATCTCAATGCAAGATTCTGTTGGTAGCATCTCTGTCTCCACAGAGACTGTGGATAAATCTACTCAGGTGTCTGTTGTGGGACCTACCGCGAAAGCTTCCTCCACGGGAGGATCTTCTTCCGCAGGGGAAATCGCGTCAGCTCCATCACAACCCGCAAGGTCTCAACCTTCACGTTTTTCCGTTGTGCGGTCCTTCTTGCATGGCAAGCACTTTACAGGACGAGCAGTGGACGCGATTTCTAACTGTAGGAGGACCTCCTCTTCGCTAAACTATGCGGCTAAGTGGAAGGTTTTTCGTCGTTGGTGTAGGGATCATTCTGTTGATATTTTTGATCCCTCTATACCAGACATTGCAAACTTTCTAGTATACTTGTTTGACGAAATCAAACTGCAGCCTGTTACTATTAAGGGTTATAGGTCTATGTTATCTGATACCTATGCACATCATGATAGTTTACAAATTGGATCTAATGTCTCTTTATCTAAGTTGGTAAGAAACTTCTCGATAAATAGACCCAGAACTCTCAGGTTAATTCCTAAGTGGAATTTAGCTTGGGTTCTTCTTAAACTGAAGGAAAAGCCATTTGAACCTCTTGGGACAGTAGATTTCAAAATCTTGTCTTATAAGACAGCTTTTCTCTTAGCTTTCTCTTCTGCTAGAAGAGTCAGTGAGCTTCATGCACTGTCGGTGGATGATTCTCACTATCGTATTGTCGGGAACACTATCACCTTCACTACTAATGTGGGATTTTTAGCTAAGAATCAGGCTCCTAATAAATATCCGGAACCTATTGTTATTAGGGCTCTTCCGTCTTCAGACGGGCGTAGGCCTTTACTCTGTCCTGTTAGAGCGTTACGTATCTATAAACAGAGATCTCAGTTTATCAGAAAGGGACGAAAATGTTTCTTTCTGTCTCTGATGCCTAATAGAAAGGACATTTCGGTCCATTCTATTGCTAGATGGATTCAATTAACTATCCGTACTGCTTATGAAAATTTATCTTCTTCTCAGCAGTCTGTGCTTAAGATTTCGGCTTATGAAGTAAGAGCTTTTGCTACTTCTTGGGCTTACGCTAATAGTATTGCTATTACAGACTTAATGTAGGCTGCTTATTGGTCTCAGCCATCCACATTCATGAATTTTTATCTCAGAAATATTGAGTCCATTTCTGGAGACCTGCATTGTTTAGGTCCGTTATCTGTTGCTCAGAATGTCGTCCACTAAACAGTTGCAACTATAGTTATGCAGGCTTTCTGTTCCGGCAGTGACTCCGTCCGGCTGCCCTCTTCGCTCTGGGCTATTTGACCCAGGGCAAGGGGAAGGTGGGGGGGGGGGGAGGGTGTTCCCATAGGTCACCTGCTTTATAGTGAAAAGCAAGGGAATGCCTCCTCCGAAGTCAGTATTTCTGAGTCGTTTCCAGGATGATTTTAAAGTGTAATATTAATGTTAAAATTCATTCATGTCATATTTTTAATGTGTAGCTCGGTGGGAAGCATTTGTATATGTCAAGTGTTAAACGGGCGTTAATATACAATCCTCGGACACTTTTAAAGAATATAAAGAGTCTCAATTCTCTGGACTAACTTTATTTATTGGCTTACTTTAAAAATAATTAGTATAAAGGGTTATACTGGATGTTAATAGAGAACATGAATGTTATTGTGCTCAATTATGAAGGGTATTGTATCTTTCTAATTTAACATAAAATAAGAAAGATACATGTAAAGCCTAATACTCCCTTTCTCCTTGAGGGGTTGCCTCTATATTATATAGTTGAGCTTATTGGATTTTCCTCTATGTCCTAGGCCCTCCAGCCTTTTTACTATTCAGCTAAGTCTGGGTCATTGGTACAGTATAAAAATGTTAAAAAATTTATAATAATTTATATATTTTTTATACTTACCAATGACCCAGACGGGGATGGCCCTCCCAGGAGTTGGGAACTCTTACCTCCCCGCTGAGTACATAGCGCTGACCAGTCACTGCCAGTAAGAATGATAATTGGTGCCAATTTCGGAACGTCCTTGACACTGCGCATGTGCAGTAAGGGCAAAGTATGGAGGTCCTTTAGGACATGATTTCTTTTGGTTTTAGATGCAAATTTTGGGGATTGGTGGGCAAAATTTGTGTTTGGCCCTGGATTTTTTAGAGTTAGCACCAGCTAAGTCTGGGTCATTGGTAAGTATAAAAAATATATAAATTACTATAAATTTTTTAACTTTTTGCTGGCTTCCTTTATCGGTAGTAAGAAATAGACCAGAAAACACAAAAACTGCAACATTCCTTCATGACAGCTTGTTGATGTACCTGTTCAGAAATGATATTTACCTCATCAAAACTATTACTTCAGTGACTTATGTGTTCGAGTGCCCTTGTTGTTAAGGTACTTTCATTATATTCCACAAATATTACCATATGCCTGTTTAGTTTAACTATTGAGTGCTGTAAACTTGAAGAAATAGAAGCCTTTTGTAAAATTGAAGAAATAGAAGCCTTTTGGCTATCCAACTGAGTTTTCTGTCTATCGATCTGCCCATGTAAAACCGAATTGATACATGTAACTAGCTGATCCCCACCTGCGGCAACTACGTTGTGTCCTTGGGCAAGACACTTCACTCCCATTGCCCATGTGGGGGTACAGTTGCGTTGTGTACTAAGGTGTGCTGCACGTTGATGGTGCACTTGTCTTCAACCAATGCTAACACTGCTGGTGTGGAGTTAGTATGTTGGGGAGCTGACAGCTGCTCACCGTTGCTTGGTGGTTCTCTCTGGGTACTCTGGCTTCTTCCACCTGTAAAACTGTTGTGGTCATGGTTAGCCATTGTGCCAAAATATGTGACCTTAAACACCAATAAATAAATCGATAAATAAATAAATAAATAAATAAATAACTTGCCGGTCTAAAACCAAATTAATAAGGTTATCTAGCTGCTATAAGGTTCACATCCTCATGCAGTATTTGTTATATAATACCAAAACTACTTGTCAAAGACCATATTGCTTCCAGTTTTATTATTGTTATTCTCAGTTTTAAAAAAGAAACAACTGTTCATGGTCTACCATCAACTGTTTTATTCCTTGGATAAAATTTAACAGGATAATATACCAGCGTGAATATTGGGGTTTGGGTAGGGGGTGCAATTGTATTTTTTAAAAAAATAATCTCACTGCAAAGTTACTCCCTTGGGACAAATTTGTCTTGCATAAATATTATATCGCCCCCACAAGCTGATTTAAAAATCCACTGAGAAGGTTAAATTTGTCCTAAAAAGATAAATTAAGTGATTTTATGGCAGATTATGGCACACAAAAGCATTTAAACCCTTATTTTTTCTTCTGGAGTTTCACTGACCTTTTCATGATAATAGGCTCAAATGTTTGATAGTCACAAATGATTATCACATACTTCCATATCTTATAACATTTGGTCCGTTGTCACTTTACTACGGACCATAGAGTAAAATATGGACCAAAGAAATTACAAGAGATAAACAAGGATATGAAACAACTGAAATGTAACATTCATGATTACATCATTCTATGAAAAATTTTGTTTATGACCCCGAGAATCTCTCGGATGCATTATGTTTTCACCATGTCAGTCTGTCTGTTAACTTTTTGGTTTCTGTCCAATAACTACAGAATCTCTTATTTGATCAAATCATAATTTTAGGGGTAACTTGTGGATGACTAGACAATGCTTCCTTTCGATTTTGGTCGAGCTAGCCAATTCAAAATGGCCACCATGGCAGCCATATTGAATTTGGTTTCTGTCCAATAACTAATGAATGCTGACTCAAATCATTTTTATTCTATCTAAATTGTGCATTGTTGGTACTAGAGGAAGCTTCCTTCTGATTTTGGACAAGTCAGCTGAACCAAGATGGCCACCAGTGGCCAATTCATTATGGCTTCCATGACAGCCATTCTGAATTTGGTTTTCATGCAATAACTAATGAATGTTGACTTGAATCATTTTTATTTTTTTACGCCCGTTTAAAAAAAACCGGTCATATTATGGTATACTGCTGTCCAACCGCGTTGTGTCCTTGGGCAAGACACTTCACCCCCATTGCCCACGTGGGGGCATGGTGACGCTGTGTACTAAGGCGTACTGCACCTGGATGGTGCACCTGTCTTCAACCAATGCTAACCCTGCTTGTGTGGAGTTAGTATGTTGGGGAGCTGACAGTTGCTCGCCATTGCTCGTTGGTTCTCTCCGGGTACTCCGGCTTCCTCCAACCGTAGAACTGTCGTGGTCATGATTAGCCATTATGCAGAAATATGTGACCTTAAACACCAATAAATAAATAAATAAATATCAAAATATAGGCAATTTTCCACATGTCGAACAATAACTTGAAAATGCTTAGTACACATGTATACTCATATTGTGTGCTTCCCTCTTGTAATTAATAATGGACGTATCATGTGCTCATGGCACTGCTGTTTATTTAATTATGCATTATTGGTGTCTAAAGGAAGCTTCCTTTTGATTTTGGACTAGTCAGCTGAACCAAGATGGTTGCCAGTGGCCAATTCATTATGGCTTCCATGGTGGCCATCTTGAATTTGGTTTCCATCAAATAACTAATGAATACTGACTCCAGTCAATTTAAATTTTTGGTTATGCATTATTGGTGTTTAGAGGAAGCTTCCTTCTGATTTTGGACAAGTCAGCTGAACCAAGATGGACGCCAGTGGCCAATTCATTATGGCTTCCATGACAGCCATATTGAATCTGGTTGTCCTGCAATAACTAATGAATGCTGACATTTTTATTTTTTAATTATGCATTATTGGTGTCTAGAGGAAGCTTCCTTCTGATTTTGGACAAGTCAGCTGAACCAAGATGGTCGCCAGTGGCCAATTCATTATGGCTTCCATGGTGGCCATCTTGAATTTGGTTTCCGTCAAATAACTATTGAATACTGACTCGAATCAATTTCAATTTCTTATCAACCTACTCACAATTGTTTACCACAGGCTTGAACTACAGTGGAAGTCCCTAACTCGGATAATATACTCTCTATTTTTGTTGTGAAACCAACAATGCATCTCAAAAAATAAAATTGATTCGAGTTGGCATTCATTAGTTATTGGATGGAAACCAAATTCAGTATGGTCACCATGGGGTGGTGGGCGGTGGGCGGCATATTGAATTGGCCAGCAAGACCAAAATTGAAAGGAAGCTTCCTCTAGACACCAATAATGAATAACCAAAAATCTAAATTTTATAGTAAATTTCCTTTCTTATTATACCTACCACAGTTGTTTACTACAGGCTTGCACTACAGTTTAAGTCCCTAACTCGGATAATATACTCTCTATTTTTGTCTATCCCATGCAGTTAGGGAAAGAAAAGTGGTGCAAAAGCACCAAGAAAAAATAAGCCAAAACTGGGTCGAGAGCAACCGGCACAGACCCAGTACGGGACGCTCTCTCCCAAGTACAACTCCACGACTTCCGTTGCCAGTGCGCATATACGTCGCTAAAGACTCCTTCTTTTTGTCATCCGCCTTGTGACGAGATGTTCTGCACGCTTATCAGTGTTCATCCAACTCGTTCATTGATGTTTCCTGATTCATAGTGTATCTGAGTATCCTTTGTATTCACAGGAACAGTTTTTATTATATTCTCTTACATATTATTATCCATAATGTATTTTATATGTTCTCTCTCGAGTGGCGCGCGAATTTCGTGTGCCATGCGGTTCGGATTTAAATTATTTTTCACAATTATTGTCAATGCTTAAATTGCTAATTTTTCTAATTGTGTTAGAGTTGGGTGTCAGCGGGATACCGTTTCTGCAGTTTTTCTTCTCTCCTTTGAGAGTAGTCATCCTGTTGTGTGGTTCCCGGTCGACTGTCTGGGGTCTTAATTTCTGTCACCTTTCTCTCTTCTTTGGGGGTGTTCTTTGGTTATCTGATTTCACCTTCTTTGCTCCTCTCACCTCTATCATGCCCAGGACAATTCCTTGTGGGCAATGTCTGCTGCCAAAGCATGTGGACGATTCACATTCTTCTTGTTCCTCCTGTAATGGGTGTTCGGCCGAGCGGCCATGTGGTGTCTGTGGATCTTGGTCATCCACTTTCTGGGCGTCAGTTAACCGTGTCAGTCGTTCTCGTGGCCGTGCCTTCCACTCCCGTGGGAAAGGAGAACGCGGTCGTTCGGGGGCTCCCGAGCTGACCATGTCTGGTGAGAGTTATTCTCCTGGGATTGGAAACAGGCCGGTTTCTGATCCCCCTGGTGTCCCGACACCATGGGAGGCGTCGGCTGGTTTGCCCACGATGGGCTATGTGTCTTCCAACTCTGGGGAGGAATCCGACATACTTGATGTCAAGGGCCAGCAGTCTTCGGACTTGGGGGCAGCTCTTGACTTTGTGTTTGGGTTTCTGCCTGATCTCAAACCAGCTAACCAGCCGACAGTGTCAGCCAGGCCACGATCATCGGTTGCGTGCATACAGCCTATGGAGCAATCTGCTTCTGGGCTCCTTTGACCGTACCAGTCGGTACAGGTGGTTGAAGCATTTTCAGCATTGGACTCCAAGCTGAGTTCCAAGGCTCTGAAGGCTCCGTTCTTCACCAGGGTTGACACCTTTTTGCCTCCTGTGCGTTATCGTTCCTACGATTCCGCCAATTTGTCGGTCTGCCAGACTTTGACGGTTCTGGATCAGGACTCCACTTCACTCCAAGCCCAAGTCTGCCGTCATTCCAATGACGACTCTGGAGTCCACGTTGGGCTTATCTAGAGAGATGCTTGGCATGCTTTCTCTCTCAGATCACATCGTCTCAGCTTTAGCTGCTTATCTGCCTCCAGATAAGTTTGACGAGGTACAGGGTCCTTTGCGTGTGCAGTCCAAGCCACTCATGCATCTTACTCACATGCATGCCTTTAACACGGCTAATCTGGAATTAGTTCGAAGGGACGCTGTGCTGGACACAGTTCGATCCCGAGGAGCAGCACACTGCTCTTCGATCTGCTTCTTTGGCAGATCCGCAACTTTTCCATGGTTCCGTGTCGACGGTCCGGGATGACGTCCTACGTCATTCCAAAGATCAGCTGCTGTTTCGTCAGCTTGATCAGCCTTCTAGGGGAGGCAGGGGCCATTCCAAGCCTAACAAGTACCCTTCTGCTTCCTCTGCGAAGCAAAAGGCTGGTCCTTCTGCCGCCGCTTCTACTTCTTACTCAAGGGGTAAGGGTAAGGGTCGGCAGAATCGAGGGAAGTCTCAGGATTCTTCATTTATTAGAGGAGATGGTTTCTCCTCTCGCGGGCCTCGTCGCGGCTCGAAATGAAGGTCCTCACCTCGACTCATCCCAGGTTGGAGGAAGGATAGCTGAGTTTGCAGATCATTGGGCCACCATCACATCTGATCCGTGAGTGTTAGATGTTGTTCGGTCCGGGCTGCGAATATCCTTCGGACGGCACCCCACTCTGTCCAGGGTGCCTCTTCCAACCACAGTTCCTTCAGACGTTTTACGTCGGGAACTTTTGTCCACGGAGATTGGCAATCTCCTGGCAAAGGGGGCGATCAAGGTCGTCAAGAACATTCATTCAGCGGGTTTCTATTCCCACCTGTTATTGGTGCCGAAGAAGGACGGCCGACTCCAAGTGGTTATCGATCTGAGTATCCTGAACCAGTCTATCATTGCTCCCAAGTTCAGCATGGAGACTTTCAGGTCAGTCTGCCATTCAATTCACCAGGGAGATTTCGCTGCCAGCATTGACCTGCGAGACGCTTACTTTCACGTTCCGATGCATCGGGCGTTGCGGAAGTATCTCAGGTTCGCTTTTCTGGGGCGAGTTTACCAGTTCAAGGCCATGCCTTTCGGCCTCAACCTGGTTCCTTGGGCCTTCACGACTGATGTCGCATGTGATAGCGTTCCATCGCACACAGTTCAGGGTGACTACTTTGGCATATCTGGACGATATCCTCCAGAGGCATTCCAATGCTGCCTTACTGGAGTCGGATGTCGCCACTCTGTTGAGCTTGCTCACGTTGCTAGGATTCAGAGTCAACGAGGAGAAGTCGGACCTGGTCCCTTCTCAGTCGTTTTGTCATCTGGGGACGGCTTTCTACTGCTCGCTCAGGATGTTCACGCCGGAGTGGTTGTTCGTCACATTCCCAGTCGTCTGAACGTCCTAGCTGACTCCCTGTCCCGACATGACAGGTTATTTCCACTGAGTGGATGCTCCACAGGGCAGTGTTCCAGTCACTTTGCGATATCTGGAGACGTCCCCACATCGATCTCTTTGCGACTCGTTGGAACCATCAGGTGGACACTTTCGTGTCCCCATGTCCAGATCCTCTGGCTTTTGCCGTGGACGCTCTGTCACTCGATTGGAATGGTCTAGTCGGCTACGCCTTCCCGCCGGTTCCGATTCTGCCTCAGGTTCTAGCCAAAATTCAAACCAGCAGTTGTCGAATCATTCTGATCGCTCCCCTGTCGCCTCAGCGTGTGATGGTGGCGGTTCCGGCATGTCTCCCGCTACATTCCGACCTTCTTTGTCACGGTCACCCAAGGAGGTTTCACGTCGACCCGACTTCATTGTGCCTTCACACATATCTTTTGTCAGGTCCTGTCTCCTCCGTAGAGGTTTTTCGAGACGAGCAGTGGAGTGCATTTCTTCTTCAAGGAGGCACTCCACTGGTTTAGCTTATGCAGCTAAATGGAAGGTCTTCTGTCGATGGTGTGCTTATCACTCTGTTGATTATGCCAATCCTTCGATTTCACAGATTGCGGAGTTTCTGGTATATCTGTTCTCGGGGTCTCCAGCCTGTTACCATCAAGGGTTACAGGTCCATGCTTTCAGAGACTTTTTCTTATGTGGGGAAGCGTCGTATCGGCACTAATCCTTACCTCTCCAAGCTTGTTCGGCACTTTTCTTTGAAAAGGCCTCAGACTTTGCAGCTTACCCCACGATGGAATCTTTCGTGGGTGCTGCTTTGCTGGGGGGGAGGGGGTGCGGGGGGGGGGGGGTCTGGGGGGAGGGTGCCGTTCGAACCTTAATCCCAGGTGGATATGCATTTTCTCACATATAAGACGGCGTTTCTGATGGCGTTTGCTTCTGCCAGATGGGTTAGTGAGCTTCACGTCCTCTACGTTGACCCGGCATTTTTTAGGAGCTCTCCTAACAGTGTTACTTTTACCACTGATTGCGCTTTTCTGGCCAAGAATCAGTTACCAGATACTACTCCTCCTCCTATCTGTATCAGGGCTCTTCCTTCTGTTGAGGGTAATCGCCCTTTGCTCTGTCCGGTCTTTGCTATTCGCATTTATCTCGATCAGACACGTTTCATACGGAAAGGCAGGAAACGTTTTTTTCTGTCTCTTATTCCTGGTCGACAGAAGATCTCTCCCCAATCCATTTCTCGATGGATTTGTCTTGCTATTCGTACGGCTTACGGTCGTTTAGCAGCTGGCGATTGTATTACCAATCGTATTTCTGCCCACGAGGTGCATGCATTGTCCACCTCTTGGGCTTATTCTAACTCCGTCAAGTTGTCGGATGTTATGCAGGCAGCCTACTGGAGAAATGCCTCTACTTTCTCCACCTTCTATCTGCGCCAGTTGCAGGAGCAGTCAGAGGACCTTTTTGCCTTGGGTCCTCTTTCTTCTGCTCAGGATGTTGTCTGCCCTAGCCATTAGGCTTCTTGAAGGTCAGTTTCAGCCTTGCGCTGTTACTGCCCTTTTCTGTCTGTGTGTCACACAGGCCCATATGTCTCCTTTCATTGTCTTTTACCAATGATTGCGACGTTATGGTTGATAAGCCTTGGGACCTCTTCCTTCTGCTTCACGGTTCCAGTGCACTGGGGTTATGTGTGGGTTGGTTATGCGATTCCCTCCAGCCTATTGTCTATTCAGCCTGTAGTAAACAATTGTGAGTAGGTTGATAAGAAATCTAAATTTTATAGTAAATTTCCTTTCTTATTATACCTACCACAATTGTTTACATGGAGGCCCTCCCATCTTCTTTACGGGTAAAGAATCCTTCCTCCCCGCTGATCACATAACTCTAACGTTGACGGATTCAAAAAGAATGAGTCTTTAGCGACGTATATGCGCACTGGCAACGAAAGTCGTAGAGTTGTACTTGGGAGAGAGCGTCCTGTACTGGGTCTGCGCCGGTTGCTCTCAACCCAGTTTTGGCTTATTTTTTCTTGGTGCTTTTGCACCACTTTTCTTTCCCAAATTGCTTGGGAAAGACAAAAATAGAGAGTATATTATCCGAGTTAGGGACTTCCACTGTAGTGCAAGCCTGTAGTAAACAATTGTGGTAGGTATAATAAGAAAGGAAATTTACTATAAAATTTAGATTTTTGGTTATTCATTATTGGTGTCTAGAGGTAGCTTCCTTTCGATTTTGGTCTGGCTAGTCAATTCAATATGCCGCCCACCACCCACCACCCCTCCCGCCCCATGGTGACCATATTGAATTTGGTTTCCATCCAATAACTAATGAATGCCAACTCGAGTCAATTTTATTTTTTGAGATGCATTGTTGGTTTCTACAGGAAGCTTCATTTTAATTTTGGTTATGCCCCCGAGAGACTTACCAACCCTTTTATGACTGTTGTTTAAATATTGTTTATTTCAGGTTTTCTTTGTTGATTATGGAAACTCAGAAAAGAAAGACAGAAATGAGCTTAGATATCTCCCATCAAAGTTACTTGATATTCCATTCCAGGTATGTTATAATCGTGTAATTTAAGGAAGACTTACAATTCAAAACTACTTTAACCCTTTAACTAACACGAAAAGCAGACGACACTTGCAAATTTTATTTTTTGCTCCAAAACCATAGTTTTTGACCCCTCATTGGAACGAGCTCATTGAGATCGTTCCAATGAGGTGTCATAAGCTATATTTTTGATGCAAAAAATGAAAAACTAATGAAAATTGGATAGTAATTTCTGTGAATAGCACTGGACGGTTTTGGCCGTTACGTTGGGTGAAGGGTTAACTCTGAAGCTGCAAATTTCTACCGTATACATGTACACATCTACAGGTGCCTTAATAGTGTTTTTTCATCATTTTTGGCTGCCTGTATAGGCAGCCGACAATGATGTAAAAACATTGCCAAGATAAATTCAGCATTCTGGCTGAGTTCTCTAGAAAAAATACACTTGGAGGATACTTTTTCAAAGCAATGCAGAGGTTGCAGATTGGGCCTCTATGGGGGACTTAAGGGTTCAATTCATTTTGCTTGTTACTGAACTCATCTTCATTCTAACCCAAAAAACACTTTAGCACTTAAGGGCCTGATTCTGACTTTGTCCACTTTTTACTGCAACAGAACAGGTGGCTCAACATGCTGTCTCTGGAGGAAGAGGCATGTTACAACGTACGTACCTTGGTGTTTTTTTGTAGGCAAGTCTTGGCTGCCTGTATAGTAGAAGAAGATGTATAAAACTCACCAGGACCACAGGGTTAAAGCCTTTTCAATTTTGAATGCTGCTATTATCTGACTATTTGTAAATTATAAATCCACCTTTTTCTGTGAAAATAAGGTGAGTAAAAAATAGTGCATCTAAATTTTCAAAGTAAAAATTATGCCAAATCTGAGATGTATATGCATTTTGAAGTTAGGCATAACCAGAAAGTTGAAATTAATGAATGGGAACAAAATGTTGTATTTTGATCAAGCACCCAAATCATTGTGTTTATTTTACAGATAGTCTCTGGAACCTCAGTAAAATTCATAAATTCTAATATGCAGCCCCATATTGTATATTGAAATAAACACCCAACTATCAAATTTTCTAAATTGAAGACACATTGTGCCTTATTATACCCCCCGCAAACAAAGTTTGGGGGGGTATATAGGAATCACCCTGTCCATCCGTCCATCTGTCCGTCTGTCCATCTGTCCATCCTTATAAGTGCAACTCCTCCTAAACCATTTGAAGAATTTTCATGAAACTTTACACAATGGAAGAACTCCATATGAAGATGTGCATGAAGCAATATAATTCCGTTCCGACATGCGTAGGGGGTATCACTTTGTGAGCTTGCTCACAGTACCTCTAGTTATATATTTCATATCTTTGTCATTGTCAGAGTGAGTTGAATGTTTATACAAAATCAAATCACTTGGATCAAGTCTCGTAATTTCTACATATAAATGTTTGGCATGAAGAATAATTTGATTTTTTTTTGTATCAACTCTATGGTGTTATAATTTGGTTAATATTATTATGGGTTAAACACAGTGATTATTGGGCTAGAGTTCTATACATTTTCTGCTTTTTAACCACTGGTCCAATTACGTTTATCTGGTTTCGAGTGTTCTTGTGGGTAGAAGAACCATGTTGTTTACAGAAATGAAAAAATGATGCCTGTGAATAATAGAAATAAAAAAAGTCTTACATTAACTTTGAAAAAATGTGAAGGGTAAAAAAAGATCCAAGGGTGGCAGTTCTCTTGTATTCACATTCATCTTCCAGATAATCACATATCTTGCAGGAACATCTTGATCTTGACTGATCTGTATTTTAAACTTGATTGTCATCTGTAAATGATCATATCTGTGGGTACCAGAAGAAAGTGTTCTGTGTAAACTGCTTCTCTCCATCTATATCTTATCCTGGCTGTTGAAGAGTTGTTCATTACTGATAAAGTAACTGCTCAAGTTACTGTGACTGCAAAATCATCTGAAGAAGGTTCACATGTCTGTAATATAGCTCAAGGAGGAAGCACAGTTGCTCTCTGCTTAACGATTTCAAATCAAAAAGTTGGCAGTTTAATCCTGATCCATATCATCTGCTTTGTATCCTTATGCGACTAACTCTTTGCATGCCGCTGGTGGATATTTCTGCCCAGGAAGGAAATCACTAGCTATAAAAATAAGTCAAATCTGAGGATATTTAACCAAAGTTTCCCCTCTAAAATGTGTAGACATTTTAACCAAATGATTTCTTGTATCAAATCTTCTTGAATTTTTGTCAAATCCAGTCATGGCTGCTTCATAGCAGCCATGACTAGATCTGATGAAAAATTCATGAAGATTTTAAAATATGTTTAAAACTCTCCAGGACCTCAAATATTAAAATATATTTTATATGTATATTTATTAAAATATTTTTCATCAAATCTTGTCATGGCTGCTTCATAACAGCCATGACTAGATTTGATGGAAAATATTTAAAAATTACTTGGTGGGTTAACTCTTTACCTAGCGAATCGGCCGCATCCGCCCACGTAATATGCAAATTGAGCAGTTGAAAAAATTAAATTTTTCAAAATATTTCAACAAAACCATATCATGTGACCCATCATTGGAATGAGCTCATTGAGCTCATTCCAATGGGGGGTCACATGATATGGTTTTGTTGAAATGTTTTAAAAAATGTAAAAAAAATTATATTTAAAATAATAAATTTTGATATTATCTGCGTTGTTAAAGGGTTAAGAGTTAATACCATGTGGCCGAGCACAGCAGTACTGTGTACTAAGGTGTACAGTACATAAATGCTACACTTCAACCATTGATAACCCTGCTTGTACTGATTTAACAGGTTGGAGAGTCATGGTTACATACCACTACTTGGTGGTTCTCTTCAGCTACTCCAGCTTCCTGAACCTGTAAAATTGTCTGACATGATATTCATCCTGGCTATTGAAAGAGTTGTTAAATCCACAGTGAACATAAACATGGCTCAAAGACTCTTCATGTTTACAGTGAAACCCTGCTAATTAAATAGCCACTTTGTGGTGGAAGTGGAAATTATTTTCAGTTGACAGCAATATTCAATTAACAGCGATCTGGTCACTTCGCCATATCTAGGGATAAACTGGGATTTATCAATTTCCACCATGTAGTCTGAGGGTGGGTATAGATATGGGTTCTGTCTGTAGGAACCATCCATCCATCCTTCCATCTGCTATCCTTCCCCATTTCTTGTCATCACATTTAAAAGAAAAACGTTCAAAACATTTTTCTCAAATTTAATATAAATTTTTGGTGTTAAAATGATGAATGGGATTGCAGACCAACTCTATCCAACTATTTCTTATAGAGTTATTGCCCTTGTTGGACTTGGGCTTTCCTGTCATCCATTAGCATTTCTTGTACATGTGTAATTATATTTCAAAGAAACTGTTCAAGATTTTTGTTCAAATTTAACCCTTTGAACACCACTTTTCCAGCCAGGAACATGATAGGTCATAACATCATTATATAGGATAGCTGTTCAATAAATATTGTGGGGAAGACCAATCGATATTTTCAACATGCAGCCCAATCAGTATTTTCAACATTCAGCCTGATTGGTCTACCCCAAATAATGAATATGGACTCTTCTAATTGCTGCCATTGAACTAGCATGGGAGAAACCACTAGAGTTAATGTATAGCTATTGTGACAATATCATGAATGGGATTGTGTACCAGTCATGTTCAAGTATTTTTTCAAGAGTAATTGCCCTTTTTGAACTTTGACTTTATTGTCACATTACCATTTCTTGTTATCACATTTCAAGGAAAACTGTTCTATAACCCTTTACCCAATGCAGACGATATCAAAATTTATTATTTTAAATATCATTTTTTCAAATTTTTCAAAAAATTTCAACAAAACCATATCATGTGACCCCTCGTTGGAACGAGCTCGATGAGCTCGTTCCAACGAGGGGTCACATGATATGGTTTTGTTGAAATTTTGTGAAAAATAATATTTTTTCAACTGTTGAATTTGCATATTACTCGGGCGGATGCGGGCGATTTGTTGGGTAAAGGGTTTAGAGGAGTTTTTTTTTTCAAGTGTAATATATAGTTTTTTGGTGATAATATTTTGCAATTTAGCTGCATCCAAGTATTTCTTGGAGAGTTACTACCCTTGTTGGACTTCAAATTTCTTGTGTAATCACATTACCAGTTAGTGTCATCACATTTCAAAGAAAACTTTTCTTAAGAGTTTGTTTTCTAAATTCAGTTTCTAGCTTTGTGGTCATAAAATCCTGAAGTGGATTGCGAATCAGTTGTGGAGATATTGTCCTTGTTGGACTTGGGTGGCAGTGGGATTGGCCATACCATGGCATTGCACCTTGTTCTATTATATCTTAGTTAGATCAGAAATTAACCCTTTACCCAAAGCAGACGATATCAAAATTTATTATTTTAAATACCATTTTTTTAATTTTTTCAAAAAAATTCAACAAAACCATATCATGTGACCCCCCATTGGAACGAGCTCAATGAGCTTGTTCCAATGGGGGGTCACATGATATGGTTTTGTTGAAATATTTTGAAAAATTTAATTTTTTCAACTGTTCAGTTTGCATATTACGTGGGCGGTTGCGGGTGATTCGTTAGGTAAAGGTTAAATGCCAAGTTTTAAACTAAGGAAGTGGAATACTGTTTTCCAAATGATGATAATTTATTGAAAAACAAAATATGTCCAAAAAACTAATTTGTTTTGTTGTGTCATAGCTCATTTTGTTTCACTGTTGCCGTTAGTCTGCTCTGAATATTGTTTGGGCAGTTACTTTTAGCATACACTATTCAGCACAGCAACCTGAGGTACCAGTCATTGTAGCATAATTATAAATTCTTTGCTAAACTTGGCTCTACACTTGTGTTACAGTCATGAAATAGCCATAGATGTTGAAAGTGACCTTAAATTTCAACCAATAAATATAGATCTTGTCACTTGCATTTTCTTTCAGGCTACTGAATGTTTTCTGTCCAATATTCGACCTTCACCTGTGAGATGTCCTGATGGGAAGTGGACAAGAGAAGCTACAGGAACATTCAAGCTGTTAGTTGATGGGAAAAAACTAATTGCCCAGGTAATGTGATAGTTTTTGTACCTTAAAAATTTTGCAGTGGTGCAGGTTATGGCAATGCTTTACAGGACAACATGGCTACCGTGATTCCATTTTTGTGTCGCCGCCCCACGAAGTGGGGAGCGACATATAGGGATTACTTTTGTCGTCCGCGTCACACTTTCTCTTATCCGCCACTCCTCTTTAACCTATGAATGGATTTTGATGAAACTTTCAGTGATTCTTTATCACATAATGGCATTGTGCACCTCCTATTTTATTTTTTGATCCACTGTATTTTTTCCAGAGTTATGCCCCGTCGTCTTGCGTCGTCGTCTGCGTCACACTTTCTCTTATCCGCCACTCCTCTTTAACCTATGAATGGATTTTGATGAAACTTTCAGTGATTCTTTATCACATCATGGCATTGTGCACCTCCTATTTTATTTTTTGATCCACTGTATTTTTTCCAGAGTTATGCCCCGTCTTGCGTCGTCGTCTGCGTCACACTTTCTCTTATCCGCCACTCCTCTTTAACCTATGAATGGATTTTGATGAAACTTTCAGTGATTCTTTATCACATAATGGCATTGTGCACCTCCTATTTTATTTTTTGATCCGCTGCATTTTTTCCAGAGTTATGCCCCTTTTCCACTTAGAATTCTGTCTGAAACGCCAGGCGACACACTTCTTCCATGGAAGACTCACATCTAAGTTATGTGTACCCATACCATGTATGGTACACATAATGCCAACATCCGGAGTGGCCATCCATCGTTCATCCATCCTTTGTCTGTCTGTCTGTCTGTCTGTCTGTCCGTCCATCCGTCCGTCCGTCCGTCCGTCCGTCCGGTGTCCATATCCCTCCCTTTGGCATTCGATAACTTGAAAAATGTTGCTTGGATTGTCAGGTTACTTTATATTTGTGTTCAGGTTACTGATGTGCCAAGCTGTATAGTTTTTGGTGTAAATCTGATAATTTGATCTTGAGATATTAACCCTTTATCCTTCAAATTGAAAATTCCTCCAATCCCTCCCTTTGGCATTCAATAACCTGAAAAATATTGCTTGGATTGTCAAGTTACTTTATGTTTGTGTTCAGGTTACTGATGTGCAGAGCTGTATAGTTTTTGGTGCAAATCTGATAATTTGATCCTGAGATATTAACCCTTTATCCTTCAAATAGAAAATTCCTCCAAGCCCTGTGTCATGAGATAACTCAAAAAATATCAATCCAATTGTCATGTTACTTTATATATATCTTCAGGCTACTGATGTTCCGAGCTGTATAGTTTTTGGTGTAAATCTGATATTTTGATCCTGAGATATTAACCCTTTATCTTTCAAATTGAAAATTCCTCCAATCCCTTTAGCATTCGATAACTTTAAAAATATTGCTTGAATTGTCAAGTTACTTTATACTTGTGTTCAGATTACAGATGTGCCGAGCTGTATAGTTTTTAGTGTAAATCTGATAATTTGATCTTGAGATATTAACCCTTTATCCTTCAAATTGAAAATTCCTCCAATCCCTCCCTTTGGCATTCGATAACCTGAAAAATATTGCTTGGATTGTCAAGTTACTTTATATTTGTGTTCAGGTTACTGATGTGCCAGTCTGTATAGTTTTTGATGCAAATCTGATAATTTGATCCTGAGATATTAACCCTTTATCCTTCAAATTGAAAATTCCTTCAATCCCTATGGCATGAGATAACTCAAAAAATATCAATCCGATTGTCATATTACTTTATATATATTTTCAGGCTACTGATGTTCCGAGCTGTATAGTTTTTGGAGTAAATCTGTTATTTTGATCCTGAGATATTAACCCTTTATCCTTCAAATTGAAAATTCCTCCAATCCCTTTAGCATTCGATAACTTGAAAAATTTTGCTTGGATTGTCAAGTTACTTTATATTTGTGTTCAGGTTACTGATGTGCCGAGCTGTATAGTTTTTCGTGTAAATCTGATAATTTGATCTTGAGATATTAACCCTTTATCCTTCAAATTGAAAATTCCTCCAATCCCTCCCTTTAGCATTTGTTAACTTGAAAAATATTGTGTTCAGGTTACTGATGTGCCGAGCTGTATAGTTTTTGGTGTAAATCTGATAATTTGGTCCTCATATATTAACCCTTTATCCTTCAAACTGAAAATTCCTCCAATCCATTTGGCATGAGACAACTCAAAAAATATTAATCCGATTGTCATGTTACATCATATATGTGTTCAGGTTACTGATGTGCCAAGCTGTATAGTTTTTGGTATAAATCTGATAATTTGATCCTGTGATATTAACCATTTATCCTTCAAATTGAGAACTTCTCCCATCCATTTCTTCGGCATGCAATAACTAAAAAAATATTAATCTGATTATCTGGTTACTTTATATATGAATTCAGGTTACTGATGTGCTGTGCTGTATAGTTTTTTTTATGTAAATCTAATAATTTGATCCAGAGATATTAACCCTTTATCCATCAAATTAGGCACTCCTCCAATCCATTTCTATATGTACCCATACCATGTATGGTGTATATAATGTCAGCATCCGGAGTGGCTCTCCGTCATACAGCTTTCTACTAGTTGCACGTATGGGTACACATCTGACGATTTAATTGGCCTATTTTTAAGTTTGTGAATCAAATAAATTCTTTCACTTGACTGACATTTCAAATCTGTCTGAAATGTAAAGCATCTAACAATTAACTCCTAGCATTCTGGTAGTATTTCAAAATTTCCGTTATTGACTCCATATTGTCCACATAGAATGAAAAAATTAACAAAATATATCTTGTTTGACAGAGCTTAATGAGTTCTGTCAAATAAGATATAATTTATTATATTCCCCCCCCTCCCCCCCCCCCCCCCCCCCTCACAACGAGTTGTGTTGGGGGTATACTGGAATCACCTTGTTCATCCCTGCACCTGTCCGTAGACCTAATTTTGTACAGAGATTTTCTCAGACGTTATGGGTAGATTCCTTTGAAACTTGGTATGGATGTTCACTACCACGGGAACCTGTGCACCTGCAATTATAGTTTCGATTGGGCTTTTTTGCCAGAGTTATGCCCCTTTTCATCTTAGAATATGGCAGTGGGAGGTATCAACAGGCCCATCTGGGACAGTCGTATCTCTAGTTAAATTCTCAGTTGCATTGTGAGAAACATTTGCTGCCAAAAACTTTGATTATTTTGACATTAGAGTGCAGAGGGTTAACTGATAAGGCAAATCTGTCAGAAATGTGTAGCATCTGACAATTTTCTTTTATAATTTTTCTTTCAAATCATGGATTACATATTTTCTATGTCTGTGGAAGATATATGAGCATGTGGAATGGGGGTAGCAACACTGGCACTAACTTTTGTTTTGCATAAATAAAACCGTGAAGTTATTTTGGATGGGATATTTTGTCTTACTATTTTAAAACTTTTATGCTAGGTAAATGATCAATATTTGATTTTGCTTATTTTTATGCCAAAACCAATGGCCCAGACTAGCTGGTGCTACTCAATTGAATTCAGGGCGAAACAAAAATTTTGCTCCCCAATCCCCCAAATATGCATAAAAAACTGAAAAAAAATAAGTTGTTTCTGATCCTCCATACTTTTGTGATCTACGCATGCACAGTATCCAGGAAGGTACTGAAATTGCTGCCTATAATCATTCTTTGTTTGGCCCTGAAGTCAGTAACAATGATCTGACATCTGTGCTTTAAAATCTCCTTTTTTGAGGATGCCAGACACAAATCACTGAAAGAATTGGTAGATCCAAGGCTGTAAATGGATGATGGAAGTGAACAATGGTGGCTTCAAATGTTCTGGACTGTAACTTTATAATAATTAAAAAAATTATTTCATGTTTCCCAATTTCGGGACATACGTCTGACGTCATCATTCTTGCTAATGATTTATCCACTGTTTGTTAATTGTTCCTTCCCTATCCTTCCTTGAAGCCCTCCGGTTAAACTCCTTAAGCTTTTTGGCTATTTTTTATTGAATTTTTTTATTAAATTTATTGGGAGTTGAACGTATATTGAAGAATGTTTATTCTGTTGATCCCCATTGTTACATCCTCACCCTAGGAGTGTTAGGTCTTTTTGGTCTTGCATCTTCTATCTGTTGTATCGTTTTTTCTTTGTATGAAGATCTAGCTTTACATCTGGTAGCATTTTAATCGGTTACTGACTTTGGGCCTTTTTGTGTGCCTGATGTCTTGTTCCCGTTTTTTTCCTTTGACGTTGTTTACATTGGCAACGTCCTCAAATATATGTAGTATTTAGTATTATATTACTGTAGGATTACTGTAGGATACATTGATTATGATTCCGGTAGTGTAGCTCCAAAAATTAGGATTTTGTCCACACTTAGGCACTATCGGGATGTCCTTGGGCTCATCATGTTCACTTGGGGAACTTGAGCATTTTTCAAAATTTTTTCAAAAAAGTTTTTGATTTAATTTTTTCGAATTTAATTTTAATTCTATTATTCATGTATCTTTATCATATATTTATTGTGGAGTTTGTAGGAGTGCTATCAACTTTGTATTTTGGATTATAATTATGAAAGCTTACTGCACTAAATGCAAGGTGCGGAAATCGTTCTCGGATTTACATGCTTGTTGCCTTGTCTGTAGTCGATGCACTCCTACAGATTCTTGTCCTACATGTGTGAATTGGGATGACAAATGTTGGAGACGGGTGTCACAGTACGTTGTTGGCAGTGAGATTCCTATGCCGGAACTCTCACCCCAAGATAATTCAAGTTTTTCAGTTTCTTTTTCAGAGGAACAAGAACATGGTGATGGTATTGTGACACCCATCAAGAGTGTGCTACCATCGTCGTGCTCTGATGAGCAAACAGAGCTAGCTGCAAAGGTGCTCATGAATATTAAGCAAGAGATAAGGTCTCTAGTTAGTATTCTCAATTCCTTGAAAGCAGCTAACTCGACCGGTGAAACAATTACTATGTCCCTGGGAGCAGTGACACTGGGTAAGTCTGTTTCAGTCAAAGGAAGTGAAGATTTGGGTAGAGCGAGCACCTCAAAATCAAAAGTTCACCTAGCGATGACGGAGATAGGGAGGAAGTCAACAAGTTTCTTTTCGGGAGACTCTGCAAGATCTGACAAGGCCGCGAGCAGGAGAGGTCTCTCTCTAACCCAACAACAGTTGGGGTCAAATGTTGTTTTGAGAAACTTGCACCAGTCGGAGCATACGTCCACAGCCACCATTCAGGACGCTCCGTCTAGACTGCAGCTGGGGTCATCTACAGACATGACTTCCTCCGCTACATTACAAAAGCACACACGACTGAATGCTGGCTACCCGACTTTGGATATCCAGCCAGCTGCATGAAGACGGAGCCAGTCTTCACCTGTGAAGTCGGGCCATTCGGTAGCTAGCGATCCTAGGCTTCGATCATCGGGACATTCGGAGAAGAGATCCATCAAGCAAGAGATAAGGCCTCTAGTTAGTGTTCTCAATCCCTTGAAAGCAGCTAACTCGACCGGTGAAACAGTTACTACGTCCCTGGGAGCAGTGACACTGCGTAAGTCTGTTTCAGTCAAAGAAAGTGTAGATTTGGGTAGAGCGAGCACCTCAAAATCAAAAGCTCACCCAGCGATGACGGAAATAGGGAGGAAGTCAACAAGTTTCTTTTTGGGAGACTCTGTAAGGTCTGACAAGGCCGCGAGCAGGAGAGGTCTCTCTCTAACCCAACAACATTTGGGGCCAAATGTTGTTTTGAGAAACTTGCACCAGTCGGAGCATACATCCACAGCCGCCGTTCAGGATGCTCCGTCTAGACTGCAGCTGGGGTCATCTACAGCCATGACTTCCTCCGCTACATTACAAAAGCACACACGACCGAATGCTGGCTACCCGACTTTGGATATCCAGCCAGCTGCAGACGGAGCCAGTCTTCACCTGTGAAGTCGGGCCATTCGGTAGCTAGCGATCCTAGGCTTCGATCATTGGGACATTCGGAGAAGAGATCCATCTCCAGCCTAGGAGCAGCAAGTGGCAAAAAAAAACCAGAAGACCGCTGCTCCTCAAGCCTTGGTAATCGACTTGCTGTCGCAGATTGCATTTAGATGAGCAGGCCAGGGTTTCAGATATGTCCTTACCTGCTTCATTCAATATACGCTCGAATGTGATAGAATGTGCTATTTCATCAAATAGAGAGAATCTGGATGCGATGTCCTACGCAGATCACCTTACCAGAGCTATGGCGCAACGTCTTAATGGGAAGGAATTTGAGGATGTTTGTTCCTCGCTTAGAGTTCTTTCCAGTGCAGTCATGTATGCCACATACATCTCTGCCCTGACAGTGGCAAATTTGGAGTTGATCAGACATGATGCTGCCCGTACGTCTTCGTCACTTATGGATGACAAGGTGAATAGCTCTTTCCGAGTCGCTCTGGTCTCCAGACATACTCTGTTTGACGACAAGCTTTCATTAGTCTATGAGCAGGCTACAAAGAAAGCTTCCAGTGCACTGCTATTGAAGTTGGTGTCTCAACAACATGCTTCACAGGCCAGGGTAAGCAAGGTTGTTCCACTTCTAAATCATCTAAAGGGAACTCCTCGTGAGGGTACAAGAAACCCTCTTATAATTACTCCGGAGGTCATCAGTATAGCGACTCAGGAAATGGGCGTAGGTCTATCATGACTATAGGTCAGATGCCCCTAAGCTGACAGAATGAGGTTCTTCGCAGGGAGGATGTAGTTTCTCCTCCCGTAAATCGTACAGGTTATTGTGAAGACCTCTATTGCTTGCCAGTTGGTGGAAAGTTATCAAACTTAGTGAGAAACTGGATAGAAGTCACGGAAGATCAGTGGGTGAGAAGTGTAGATTCGGAATGCCTACGGCTATCATTCCAAGCACAACCCCCACTTACAAGATGTCTGCATTGACAAATCTTCAGGCGGATCCTTTCAAAAGAGAGTCTCTCCTAGCAGAGGTGCAGGCTCTCGTATTAAAGGAAGCAATAGAGGTCATCGAGAATCAAAATTCTCGAGGTTTTTACAGTCACCTGTTCCTCGTACCGAAGCCAGACGGCTCGTTCTGACTGGTAATAGACTTGAGCTGGATAAACCAGTTGATCATGGCTCCAAAGTTCTATATGGAAACTATTCGGTCAGTAAGAGCGAGCATTTGAGTGGACGACTATGAGGCAAGCATACATCTAAAGGACGCCTACTTTCATGTCCTGGTACATCCGGCATTCAGAAGTACCTGCATTTTGCCGCACAAGGAGATGTTTATATCAGTTCAGAGCAATGTGTTTCAGTCTGAACCTGGCTCCTTGGGCTTTCACTCGGATAATGAACTTGGTAATGTCATATTTTCGAGCTCATTCGTCTGTGGTAACGTCGGCTTGCTTGGACGACATACTTCAGAGATATGGCAACAGAATTATTTTTTAGAATGATGTTCAGAGTCTGCTGCAATTGTTACGACGTCTCGGTTTCATAGTAAACAAGAAAAAGTCGGATCTAGCTCCGTCCAAGTAGTTTATTCACTTGGGATTGAGCTTCGAGACTCACAACAGTCTGATTCATCTGCCGTTATCTGGAGCAAAATTAGTCAGTTGTTGTGCTTGCTTTTGTCTAAACTCTCTTGCAGTAACAGCGAGGGAATTTATGCGATTGATGGGGCTGTGCGGAGCAGCTTTGGATCTTATTCTGATGGGCTGCCTCCGCACATGCCCCCTCCAGATATTCTTTACTCAGAACTGGAGTGTGAAGACACATTTGCTCGAAACCAGTATTGTTTTACCGGACCTAGTAAAACAAAAGGTTCAGATTTGGGCAGATCTTCAGTGGTTAACTCAGGGAGTTCCACTTCAACTGCCGGATCCGGCTTTCATGATTATGACGGATGCGAATCAGATGGGCTGGGGCGTGTCTCTAAGCCCCGCAGACTTGAAGTGTCAGGGTCTTTAGGACTCTTGGTTCCTAGAAAAGCACATAAACATCAAGGAGATGATGTCAATCATGCTAGCACTACAACAGTGGATTCGTTAAATAGTGAACGTCCATGTTCAAATTCTTTCAGACAACTCAACAGTAGTTGCTTACACGATTCTGTTATGTGAATTAATGGAAAAGATTCTCCTATTCGTTCTGAGTCATCACATTCATCTTTCAGTCTGTCATATACTGGGTCGTCTGAATGTATTAGCAGACTCACTCTCTCGATAGGTCACCTGTTACCATCGGAGTGGACTCTCAACAAGCGAATATTCAGGCAGATCTGCTACCAGTGGGATCGTCCCATGATGGATCATTTTGCGACACACCTAAACATTCAGTTACTGACGTTCATGTTGCCATGTCCAGATCATCAAGCGTATGCAGTAGATGCTCTGTTGATCTCATGGGACGGGATGATAGGATATGCATATCCTCCAGCTTCGTTGATTCAGCAGATTCTGTTAAAGATCAAACAGTCTCACTGCAAAATCCTGCTAGTAGCACCTCTGTGGTCATAGAAACCTTAGATCAGTCTTCTCAGGTGTCTGTTATGGGACATTCCCAGGAAGCTTCCTCAAAGGGATCTTCTGTTTCAGGCGAAGTCACGTGCACTGCATCACAACCAGGAAGGTCTCAATCTTCACGTATTTCCGATGTGCGGTCCTTCTTGCATGAAAACATTTTACAGGATGAGCAGTGGACGCAATTTCTAACTGTAAGAGGGCCTCCTCTTCGTTGAATTATGCAGCGAAGTGGAGGGTTTTCTGCTGTTGGTGTATGGATCAGTTGATAGACATATAATTATGATCCATCCATTCCACAGATTGCCAACTTCCTGGTCTACCTGTTTGACGAACTCAAACTGCAGCCTGTCACTATTAAGAGCTATAGGTCTATGTTATCAGACTCTTACGCTCACCATGATAACTATGCTATTGGATCAGATACTTTTTCTCTATTAATAGACCTAGAACCCTCAGATTAATTCCTAAGTGGAATTTGGCTTGGGTTCTGTTGAGGCATCAAGAAGCTCCTTTTGAGCCGTAAGACGATGGAGAGTTCAGATTCTTGACCTATAAAACAGTGTTTCTCTTAGCCTTTGCTTCTGCTATAAACGTCTATCAGATTTTATTAGAAAGGGAAGGAAACATTTCTTTCTTTCTCTTGTTCCTAACATAAAGGATATTTCTGGTCATTTTGTCGCTAGGTGGATTCAGTTGGCAATATGTATTGCCTACGAAAATCTTCGTATCAACATTCTGTCAACAAAATTTCAGCGAACAAGGTTAGAGCACTGTCCATTTGTTGGGCTTATTCTAACAGTATAGCCATTACTGATCTTATGAAGGCTGCATACTGGACACAGCCCTCTCCATTTACCTAGTTTTACCTTAAAAATTTAGAACCCATCTCCGGTGACCTTAGATCTTTGGGTCCTGTTTCGGTTCAGAATGTCGTCCATTAATGTTACATCTATAGGTCTTTAGGCAGTCTGCCTGAGCACTGATGCCATTCCGCTGCCCTCTTCGTTCTGGGAATTTTTACCTCAGAACAAGGGGAAGGATATGGGGGGGGGGGGGGGAGGTGGGGGGATGGTTTTTCCCTTATGATTATCTGGCTTTATAGTGAAAAGCAAGGGAATACTCCCTCCAGAGACAGTAGTCCAGTGTCGTTGCTGGGTGGTTTTAATGTGTAGCAATAACTATGTCTCATTTATGCACTGTGAAGCATTTGTATATGTTATGTGTCATACGAGCATTAATATACAATCCTCGGATACTTTTAAATGAGTATAAAGCATCTCATTCTCTGGACTAGCTTTATATATTGGTTTCCTACACCGAATTAGCATAATAGGTTACGCTGGTATTAAATGGAAAAATTATGTAATTCTCAATTACATTGTTGCTGTTATGCCATTCTCTTTTCTTGTAAAAGAGAAGGACATATGTAATTCCTATGTCTTCTCCTATTCTCCTGTAGGAGCTATCCTTTATTGAAGTAATTGAGAGATTGGATTTTCCTTTAAGTCCTTGGCCCTCCAACCTTTTTACGATTCAGCTGGTCTGGGCCATTGGTTGTCGTATAAAAATATGATAAATTTTAAGTAATTTGTATTTTTTTTTATACTTACCAGTGGCCCAGACAGGGATGGTCCTCCCATGAGTCGGCATTCATTCCTCCCCACTGATTATAATATTTAGCAGGCACTGTAGAAAGAATGATGGTTGGCACCCATTTCGGTACCTTACTGGATACTGTGCATGCGCAGATCACAAAAGTATTGAGGACCAGATAGGACTTATTTTGGGGGGTTCTGTATGCAAATTTTGGGAATTGGGGTGCAAAATTTGTGTTTGGCCCTGAATTAAATTGAGTTAGCACCAGCTAGTCTGGGCCATTTGTAAGTATAAAAAATATCCAAATTACTTAAAATTTATCATTTTCAATATTACATGTAATAGGTGTAATTCAATCCAGCACATTCTCACCCAGTCTTCAATAATAGAATTAATAAAGCAGTGCCACTGAAATCTCTGATCTTGGAATCCAAGTGACTTTTTGTTAAATGGTTAATTTCGGATTTTGTAAGTAATTACACAAATCATGGAAGATTTTGTTGACTTTTTTAGATATATTCAATTGTGGATGGTGCAATGAGAATACAACTAATGGATGTCCGGAGAAATGGCCAGCAGTATTCTATCAATGAGGAGTTAATTGATGAATGTCATTTTGCAGATAGAGCAGAAGAGAGCTTTTTATCCAGGGTGAGATTTTTATTAAAACTTTTAGTCAACATTTTGTATTAATTGTTTCAATAATAACATCTATTTTACAGTGATGATAAAAACTTCATTTCCCTTTGCTGGGGAATTGCAGTTTTGTGATATCTTGTTGTACGGTCTATTGTCAGTCCGTGACGATTGTTAGTACTCAAACGATTAGTCGACTAGTCGATGTCGACTCTGGGCAAACCAGTAGTCGACTCTCAATTGTGCAGTCGACTAGTCGGAGGAGTTCAAGCTTTTAGGTAAATAGTATCCCTTCTGTGCCACTGTCAGATAGTTTGAACAGCAATATTGGGCAATCACTGTGTATATTTATTGCCATCTAATAGTAGTGACAGTAGTTTATTTTAACTGGTACTAGTAGAGTGCTGAATTATTTCGGGCTATCAGGATATGTTATTAATTTGCCTTGTTGCAATTTATGGGAGAGTGCCTATAGGCACTCTCCCATAAATCGCAACAAGGCAAATTAATTAAGACTATATAATTTCACTCTTAGCATAATTAGAAGCACATTAACAGAATAATGTTCCAGTAAGTTGCTATATATGAATGCCCAAGTGAAGCCAAATTTGGACCTTCAGCACTCTACCGGAATACCAACACTGTTATAAGGAGACAAGTTATCACTAATGACTAGTCGAAGTCGACTTGATTTTTGGGTATTGGCGAGTCGACTTTGGAATTCACTAGTCGTTTGAGCACTAACGATTGTCAACATATTAACACAGAATGCAAGAATGAAGTTTGTGTCATTAGAATTGGGTCTATGAATTCATGTTTAACTCAACTTGACAACGTCAGGTATGAGCTATTGGGATGGGTTGTGATCTGTCATATGTGCGTACATCTATCCATTCGTCTGTCCACCACAATTCCTTTAGCACACCCTACAGGCCACTGCTCTCACCTGAGCTGTTCAAAATTTCATACATGGCTTTGGGGCAGTGTCAAAATGGGAGCTATCAAATTTTCCGAATTTCATTGAAGAACATGGCTGTCGGCAACCATCTTGGTTTTGGATATAAATTATCCTACAATTCCTTTAGCACACCCTACATTCTGCAGCTCTCACTTGATCAGTGCCAAATTTCATATGTGGCTTTGTGTCAATGTCTAGATGGGAGCTATTGAATTGTTCTGAGTTTTGTTGAAAAACATGGCGGCAAGAAGCCATCTTAGATTTTGCTTATAAATTGTCAACAATTCCATTAGCACACCCTACAGACCTCATCATAAATCGTCCAATAATTTCATATGTAGCTTTGGTGTGAGATCTAGATGGGAGCTATTAAATTTTTCTGAATTTTGTTAAAAAACATGGCCTCCAGCAGCCATCTTTGATTTAGATATGAATTGTCCAACAATTCCTTGAGCACACCCTATAGGCTGCAGCTCTCACCCAAGCAGACCAAAATTTCAAATGTGGCTTTGGGGTGATGTCTAGATGGGAGCTATGAAATTTTTCTGAATTTCTTTGAAAAACATGGTTGCCAGTGGCCATCTTAGATTTGGCATATAAATAGTCGACAATTCCATTAGCATACCCTACAGGCCGCATCTCTCACTCAATCTTTTTCAAATTTTGTATGTAGCTTTGGTGTGATGTCTAGATGGGAACAATCAAATATTTCTGAATCTTGTTGAAAAACATACATGCTCGCCCTGTGGACTGGTCATAATCCACATGTGGGCAGTCATGACCATGCTTGCCTTTACCAAGTAATAAAAATTATAATCAGCAAAATTTTATTTAATGAAGTTCCTTGGAAATATTGCCCACCCGTGGAAAGTGACCAGTCCTCTGTGGCCATACTGTAGCTTTGTTGTGATGTCTTTTCTGTAGAAACTTGATTGAATGACTTGGCATTACTGGATCTTTCTATTCAGTTCAGTGCCTTCTTGGATATGTTGAGCTACAGTGTCATTGAAAATATTTTGAAAATTATAGTCTAGTATGGTCAGTTGAATTTGCACAGAATATACCAATGACAACATCATTTTAATCTTTATATTCAAACTTAAGTCAATAAACAACTGATGTCAGTATGTTTTTTTTTCCTCAGAGAAATAACGAATTGAGAGAATCTGGAAGATTATCAGATCTACTGCCTACTAATAACGCATCTTTAAATAACTGGCTACAAGTCAGTGTGGATGCTGGACCACTTCATCATGGTAGAAAAAGCTATAAGGTTTGTTTGCTTTGATTTCAGCTTACTGTTAGTTATATCTCTGAGTTTTTAATTTTATTTAACCATTATCATTGATATGGTCATGTAAACATATCAGCAAGATTTTTATATAGTATATGAATTCCTTGAGTAATAAAATGTATACCATGATTTCTCTGTGTATTCAACATTACCCGACACGATATAAACATTAAGTAATGTAGATACACCATGCGTAGAATCCAGTCTATACATAAGAACATCAAGTGAGAATGTGTCAGATTGGTCATTATGTATCTGAGTGATCTTATTATGTGAATGAAATGCTTCAATACACAACAGAATCAAATAGGAGTGTAAACATACTGCCGAAGGTGATCATTTTATTATGCCCCTGACCTCCAAAGGAGGAATTGTGGTATCTAGTGGAGACCTCTGTCTGTCTGTTCATCCATCCGTCCATCTCTACAAATGTTTTGGAATGTAATTCCAAAGCCATCAGTTGGATTTGGATTTCCTTCGGTATGCTGGTAGACCCACATGGGGCAACGGATATGCAGAAGGATCAGGTTGCGTCCAAAACTCTTTCCTAGAATTATGGCACTTTTTTTACTTTTCCAACTTAGAAATATTTTTATACTGTAACCAATGACCCAGACTTAGCTGGTGCTAACCCAAAAATATCTAGGGCCAAACACAAATTTTGCCACCTATCCCCAAAATTTGCATGCAAAACCGAAAATTAGAAGTCCTATCTGGCCCTCCATAAATTTTACCCTCCGCACATGAAAAGACGCCAGGAAGTCACCGAATCGGGCGCCAATAAATCATTCTTTGTTTGGCCCTTGTCAGATAACAACAAACTGACATTTGTGCTTTTAAATCTCAATTAATAATGATGCCAGACACAAATCAATGGTTAATTTGGTGGATCCAAGGGCAGAACTGGATGAAGGAAGGAAGAAACGGTGGTTTGAAATGTTCAGGGCTGTAATTTTATAATATTTATTAAAATTAGTTCATGTTCCCTAATTTTGGGACATGAGCCTGATGTTATCACTGATTGATTATGATCTATCCACTGTTTATTTAGTATTCCTTCCCTGCCTTCCCTTGATCCCCCCAGTTAAGCTCCCAAGCTTTTTGGCTTGTTTTAATGAAATTTTTTTATAAAATTTCCTGGGAGTTAAACGTATTATACAGAAGATTATTCTGTACGTCCCCAGGGTTACGTCCTTGGGCATTTTGGTCATGCATCATTCATCCAATGTATAGTTTTTTCTTCTGAGGAAGATCTTGTATATCGGATAGTCTTGTTTCTGTTACTGACTTCGGGTCGTGTTGCCTGGGGTCTTGATTCCGTTTTTAGCTCACCTACTTCTATTAGAAGTGGTGAGTTATTGTCATGACCTCGGGCATCAGCGTCGGTGTCGGCGTTGGTGTCGGTGTCGGCATCCGGCGTGTCCAATATTGTAAGATTTAATGTTAAGGTTAATTTCTCAAAGATCAGTGGGCTCAGGCCTTTGATATTGCATATGTAGGTTGTAGGGGACTATCAGAACAGTATTTAACCCTGATACTACGACATTTTTTCCAAATTTCACCTAAAATTTTCTGCCAAAACTTGTAAGAATTCGCGTTTAGGTGTTGTAAGAATTTGCGTTAAAGTCAGCTTTTGTGCAGATTGTGCTGCTTTAACTTCTCATTACTGTTGATTTTCATATTTCAATAATAGCTTTAGGTATTAACCCTACTGTATGCAGAAATTTAACGGAAATTTTCTTATTTTTATACTGTACCAATGACCCAGACTTAGCTGGTGCTAACTCTTAAAAATATAGGGCCAAACACAAATTTTTCTCCCCAATCCCCAAAATTTGCATCTAAAACCAAAGAAAACATGTCCTGAATGGCCCTCCACACTTCACCTCTACTGCGCATGCGCAGTGTCAAGGACGTCCCGAAATTGGCGCCATTAATCATTCTTTGTTTGGCCCTTCATCAGTTAACATCTGACTGATCTTTGTGCTTGTAAATCTCAGTTTAAATGATGCCAGACACATATATATTAGAGAAATGGTGATTCTAAGGAAGATATAGAAGGAGGAGAGGAAAAATGAGTGACAGAAAATTATCAGGGCTGTAACTTAAAAATTTTTAATGAAATTATGTTAAGTTACCTGTTTTCAAAGCAACAGCCTGTTGTGGTCATTCTTGTTATCAAATTACACTGCTTGTTCAGTGTTGTCCTCTCTCCCTTTCCTTTAAGTCCCCTCTTGCTATTCTCCCATGCTTTTGGCATATTTTCTGTAATTTTATTACTAAAATTTCTTGGGAGTTTTAGCTGGATAACAGAATGAATTCTGTTCTTTTCCCCATGTTTACGTCTTCACCTATGGGTGGTTAGGCGTAGTGTTCTGCATCTACCATCTGATGTTCTGCAGTTTCTTCCCTGGAAGTCTCTGTCTTGCATCAGATAGTGTATTATTGGTAACTGATTTCGGGCCAGGGTGCCTGGAGTCTTGTTCTAGTGTTTTTACACTTATTGTTCACATTTACAACAGCCCTCTGTGTGAGGGGGGATTTCTTGAAAATAATATCTGGATGTTAATTTAATCATAACTAGATACATTATTATTGTTCGTAAGTGTTGCATAAATTGTTTAAAATATTTTTAGAATTTTTGTCCACACTTAGGCTTGGGATCCATTGGGGCTCAACGTTACTTTTCAGAAACTTGGGCTGTTCTGAAAAAATATTTTTTCAAATTTTTTTTTATTGCAATTATTTTTTCTATATTAATGGATCATATTATTATGTATTTTGATTTTCAGGGGTTGGTGCGAGTACTAGGACTTTGTTTTCTTTTCACAATGAAAGGATATTGTTCAATTGTAATAAGAGGAAATCTTCCTCTGACTTTCATAATCATTGTATATGTAGTCAGTGTACTCGCACTAACTCCTGTTCTGTATGTGTTAATTTCGATGACAACATAGGAAGCGCATGTCACGTTATGTTAGTGGGGAATTGGCCATTCCGGTCCTTTCCCCGCAGGGTCACTCTACTTTATCAATCTCTATTTCAGACGATCAAGAATAGGGTGATGTATCCGTGATGTCTTCCAAAAGTGTGCCTCCGTCATCACAATTAATGAAGAGCTAGCGGAAAAGTGCTCATGTAAATACGTCAATTGCCTAAGAGGACCCTAGTAGGTTCGACGGCCTTTGACGTCCGCTAGCTCGCCCGGTGTAGCGTCCATTCATCGAATGGTTCGGCAGCCGGGTTCGTCCGTTGCGGTCTAGAAGGAGTTTTGGGGTGATGCGAGCACTATAAATCAACCAAATGCACACCCAGTGACGGCGGATTAGAGGGAGAACGGAGGAAGCCTTTTAGGCCGGTTCCTAGCTCGTCCAGGTCCATCCGGACTGCGAGCGAGAGAGGCCCCTCTCTCGTACAGCAACATCTGGGCCCAGATGTTGTGGTACAAAATGTTTCGCATTCGGAGCATACGTCCGCCGCTCGGGACGTTCCGATATATAGTCAGTCCGGAGAGACTGTCAATAAGGCTTCCTCATTCTCATGGTAGCGCACACGACCGCTCTTGGCTACGTGACCTCGGATATCCAGTCAGCTTCGCCAATCAGAGAATCATCGGCGACCAGGTCACACCATCCGGTAGCCAGGGACACGAGGCCTGCAGACTCCGGACGTTCGCATAAGAAAGTGTGCGGGAGTCAACGTACACAGAGCTTCCGGCGGCAATGCATCGTAAGACGGCTACTGCACAGGCCTCGGTGACGGGCGTGCTATCCCAAATAGCACAGCTTATCGCAGCATCCCAGCAACGACAGAATCTGCCGCATCATGTATTATCCGACGAGGCTGGGGCGGGACGCTCCGCGGAAGCAGGTACGGACGTCCGAAAATTTCATCCGGTCCGACGGGATGCCGAAAGGGATTCGGAGGATTTCGAGCTTTCCCTTTCGGAACAACATAAGCTGTTGTTTATGTCATCTGACTTTATCTTCTAGAGGTTCTTTCGTTGGACCAGAATGCTGCGATGCCGGATAAGAAACTGATAGCGTCGGTGGACACAGAAATTTTTGGTTCGGTTCAGGGACATCGTCCCTCAGTTCCGACATAGTCCAATAATGTCACGCAACTTTCGAATTATTGAACGACGCTATATATATTATTATTTGCATGCTATTAACAAGCATGTCTGGTTTCTTGTTCGCAAAGTTACGGAGATGTCTTTCAAAAGTGTGCCTCTGTCGTCATAGTTTATGAAGAGCTAGCGGCAATAAGTGCTCATGGAATATGTCAATCGCCTAAGAGGTCCCTAGTAGGATCGACGGAGTTGACATTCGCTAGCTCACCCGGGGTAGCGTCCATTCATTGAATGGTTTGGCAGCCGGGTTCGTCCGTTGCGGTCTAGGAAGGAGATTTGGGTGATGCGAGCACTATAATAAACTTTAGTACACACCCAGTGACGACGGATTAGAGGACACATCGTAGGAAGCCTGTTAGTCCGGTTCCTAGCTCGTCCAGGTCCGTCCGGGCTGCGAGCGAGAGAGGTCCCTCTCTCGTACAACAACATATGGGACCGGATGTTGTGGTACAGATATTTCGCATTCGGAGCATATGTCCGCCGCTTGGGACGCTCCGTTATATTGACAGTCCGAGAGACTGTCGATAATGCTTCCTCATCCTCACAGCAGCGCACACGACCGCACTTTGGCTACGTGACCTCGAGTATCCGGCCAGCTTCGTCATTCAGTGATTCCACGGCGAACAGGTCACGCCATCCGGTAGCCAAGGGACACGAGGCCTATACACTCCGTTCGTTCGCATAATAGAAGTATGCACGGGGTAACGAACACGGAGCTTCCAGCGGCAATGCATCGTAAGACCGCTTCTCCACAGGCCTCAGTGACGGATGTGCTATCCAAGTTAGCACAGTTTATCGCAGCATCCCAGCAATCGACAGATTCTTGGTCGGATCAGGAATTATCCGACGGCGCTGAGTCGGTGCGCTCCGCTGTTGCATCAGGTTCGGACGACCGAACACTTGATAGGGTCCGACAGGATGGCGAAAGGGATTCGGACGATTTCGAGCTTTCCCTTTCGGAACAACGGAAGCTGCCATACCTTTCTTCCGGCATTATCTTCCACAGGTTGTTCCGTCAGACTACATTGCTGCGATGCTGGATAAGAGACTAATAGCGTCATTGGACACGGAGTTTTGGATCGGTTCAGGGACATTGTCCCTGACTTACCGACACACTCCAATAATGTCATTAGAACATTCGAATTATTTAACGACGCTATATATAAGCTTGCTACCAAGCATGATAGTCTAGTTTCTTGTCCACAATGCTCTTCTGCCTTTTATCAATTGTAGGAAATAATTTATTTTGGCAGAACAGGGCATACCGAGAGTTCATATGCGTCTAGACGGCGGGGTTGAAGACTGGGAATTATCTTTTTCGCCGTCTATGTCAATTCCAACCACGATGTTGGAAACGACAATGATGTCTAATAGACTTAACTTAGACGCTTTATCATACGTAGACCACCTTACTGAGGCATTATCATTACGTCTTCATAAGAAAGAATTCCAGGATATGATCCTCAATGTGATTTCTTTCAAGGGCAGTAGTTTTTCCACGTATAACTCCGCAATCAGTGGCAACCTGGAGTTGGTTAGACGTGACGCAGCCCTAGCTACATCCACGCGCGTGGATAGTAAGGTGAAGAACTCTCTCAGAGTCGCTTCGGTCTTGGAGAAGCTTCTCTTCGACGGCAACTCTTCAGCAATCTATGAATTGCTTGATATACACGTTCTCTTGTCTATCAAGTGTAGCAAGAGATTCAGACTGGGGCAACATTCGGTGGTTGACTCAGAGAGTGCCACTACAGTTGCCGGATCCGAGTTTTATGATTATGACGGATGCCAGTCAAACAGGTTGGGGTACAATATTGATCCCAACGGATTCGAAGTGCCAGGGTCTTTGGGTTCCACAGTTTCTAGGCAAGCACTTATCTTCCAGGGAATAATGTTCTTTAGGCTTGCACTATGTCATTGGATGAACATTATTCAGAAACGTATGTCCAAATCCTGTCCGATAATACGACAGTAGTTGCGTATCTCCGGAACCATGGAGGCACTCATTCGATTCCGCTATTCAATTTAGCGGAAAGAATCCTTCTGTTTGTTATAGTACACCAAGTTCTGCTTCGGTCCGTCATATTCCGGGTCGTCTGATTGTATTAGCAGACTCCCTTTCACGTAAGGGTCGCTTGTTGCCGTCAGAATGGACTCTCAACAAACAAGTATTCAATCAGATTTGCTATCAATGGGAATGCCCAATGATAATTTATTTGCGACACAACTCACTATTCAATTGCAGACGTATGTGTTTGCATGTCCGGATCCCTGAGCTTATGTTGTTAACGCTCTATTGATCTAATAGGACGGAATGATAGGATATGCGTATCCTCCAGCGCTGTTGATTCAGCAAGTATTGCTAGGATATACATCCATAATACAATTCTGTTGATAGCATCTCTGTCTTCACAGAGACCGTGGGTAAATTTACTCAGGTGTCTACTGTGGGACTTACCGCGAAAACTTCCTCCATGAGAGGATCTTCTTTCGCTGGAGAAATCGTGTCAACTTCATCACAACCCGCAAGGTCTTAACCTTCACGTATTCCGTTGTGTGGTCCTTCTTGCATGGCAAGCATTGTACAGGACGAGCTTTGAACGCGATTTCTTACTGTTGGAGAACCTCTTCTTCGCTATACTATGCGGCTAAAGTGGAGGCTCTTCCGTCGTTGGTGTAGGGATCATTATGTTCATATTTTCGATCCCTCCATACTAGACATTGCAACTTTCTAGTATACTTGTTTGACAAGATCTACTGCAGCCTGTTACTATTAAGGTTATAGGTCTATGTTATCTCATACCTATGCACTCTATGATAGTTTACAATTGAGTCTTATGTCTCTTTATCTAAGTCAGTTAGAAACTTTTCGATAAATAGACCTAGAATCATTAGATTAAATTCCTATACGGAATTTAGCTTCGGTTCTTATTTAGCTAAGTAATCATTTGAGCCTCTGGAAACAGTAGTTTTCAAATTCTGACCTTTTAAGACAGTAATTCTGTTAGTCTTCTCTTTTACTGAGGAGTCAGTGAGCTTCATGCACTATCGGTGGATGATTTTCACTTTTGTAGTGACGGAAACACTACTTCCTTTACTACTTAGGTTGGATTTTTGGTTAAGAGTCAGGCTCCTAATAATATCCGGAACCTATTGTTATTAAGGTCCTTCCGTCTTCGTACGGGCATAGGCCTTTACTCTGTCCGATTAGAGTTTACGTATTTATAAACAGATATCAGTTTATTAGTACGGACGTAAGCTTCTTCTGTCTTTGATGCCTAATAGAAGGACATTACGCTCCATTCTATTGCTAATGGATTCAATTAACTATCGGTACTGCTTATGATATATCATTGACTCAGCAGTTGTACTTGAGATTTCGGCTCATGAAGTAAGAGCTCTTTCTACATCTTGGGCTTACACTAATAGTGTCGCTATTATAGATTTTTGAAGGCTGCTCATTGCGCTCAGCCATCCACATTCATGAATTTTTATCTCAGAAATATTGAGTCCATTTTTTGGAGGCCTCCATTGTTAGGTCGGTTATCTACTGCTCAGAATGTCATTCACTTAACAGTTGCTACTATAGCTAGGTAGGCTTTCTGTTCCGGCAGTGACTCCGTCCTGCTGCCCTCTTTGCTCTGGGCTATTTGACCCAGGGCAAGAAAAAGGGGGTGGGGGGGGAGGGTGTTCCCTTGGGTCACCTGTTTTATTATGAAAACAAGGGGATACCTCCTCCGGAGTTAGTAATTCTGAGCTGTTACTGGGATGGCTTTTAAGTGAGAAGTTTATGTTTTAAAAATTCATTCAGGTCATAGTTTTTAAAGTATAGCTTTTGAATATATCACGTGTCAAACGGGCGTTATTATACAATCCTCAGACACTTTTAAGGAGTATAAAGAGTCTCTATTCTCTAGACTTTATTTATTGGCTTACTTTAAAAATTATTAGTATAAGGATTATACTGGATATTAATAGAGTACATGGATGTTATGATGCTCAATTTTGGAAGGTGTTGTGTCTTTCTAATTTATCATAAATAAGAAAGATACATGTAAGGCCTAATTCTCCTTTTCCCCTAGAGGGGATGACTCTATTTTATATAATTGAGCGTATTTCAACTTGCTCTATGTCCTAGGCCCTCCAGCCTTTTTACTATTCAGCTAAGTCTGGGTCATTGGTACAGTATAAAAATGTTAAAAAGTTTATAGTAATTTATATATTTTTTATACTTACCAATGACCCAGACGGGGATGGCCCTCCCAGGAGTTGGGAACTCATACCTCCCCGCTGAGTACATAGCGCTTACCAGGCACTGGTTACAAGAATGATTAATGGCGCCAATTTCGGGACATCCTTGACACTGCGCATGCGCAGTAGAGGTGAAGTGTGGAGGGCCATTCAGGACATGTTTTCTTTGGTTTTAGATGCAAATTTTGGGGATTGGGGGGCAAAATTTGTGTTTGACCCTATATTTTTAAGAGTTAGCACCAGCTATGTCTGGGTCATTGGTAAGTATAAAAAATATATAAATTACTATAAATTTTTTAACTTTTTTCAGTCAAAATTTTCATGTTTTTCTCGGACTTAGTAAATTTTAAGTTGTAAAACTTTGTAAACTTTGTGTTTAGGTGAGTTGTGTTTCTATGTGTCTTTCCAGGCGATTTATATTCTACACTTGGGTTACTGAACTCCATTGCAGTAATATTTAACCCTCATTACATGCATATTTGAGGAATTTGAGGCTGATTTTCTGCCAAAACTTGTTGTAAGAATTAGCGTTTAGGTGTTGTAAGAATTTGCGTTAAAGTCAGCTTTTGTGCAGATTGTGGTGCCTTCACCACTCATTACTGTTTATTTTCTCATTTCAATAACTACTTTAGGTATTAACCCTACTGTATGCAGAAATTTAACTGATTTCTTCTCTTTTTTTTCAGTCACAATGTTCATGTTTTTCTCTGACTTACTCAATTTTAAGTTCTAAAAGTTTGTGTTAAGGTGATTTCTGTTTCTATGTGTCTTTCCAGGCAATTGATATTGTACACATGGGTTACTGAACTACATTGCGGTAATGTTGCGCCTTCATTACATGCATATTTGAGGAATTTGAGGGTGATTTTTTGGACTTATATTCTCTTTCTTAAAAAAAAAAAATTTTCAACTTTTTTTTTCTATTTAATACTTTCTCATACTTGTTACTAGTAAAATTAAGGCTTATTTTAGTTGTTGATGTGATGTATTTTTGTTGGGACTTATAGTCACTTTCTTGAACGAATGTTTTTCCGCAACTCCTCTTTAACCAATGAATGTACTTCAATTACAATTTCAGTGATTCTTCATTACATAATGCCATTTTGCGGCTCCTATTCTATTTTTTTTGATCTGATGTATTTTTATTTTGTAAAAAATAAATTTATGAAAGCCTTTCCTAATTCTTATTTATGATTTAATATCTGGCCTCACGATTCATATTCTTAATCATAATCATTTCTAAAAGATAAAAAATGCTTTTATTTCCAATGATTCTATGTTGAATTGATATATAATAAATGCAGAAATATAGACTTGCCAAAGCCATCACATAAACCACATTAATCATTTGATGCCTAGTTAATGATTTATATTAACTAAATATTAGGCATGTTACATTGGAACAACATTATCAAGCGCGAATGTAGGTGAGCATTGGGATGTAACATCCCTCTTGTTTTGTTTACATTTACATTACTCTAGGTAGTTTCCTATTTTTGTTTAGGAATGACAGTTGTAAGTAACATTAAATATTCTGATAGTTTTGTAGTTAATTTTACACAGATTTTATAATTTTGTCCACACTTAGGCTTTTTTGGGCTCATCGTTCCCTTTGGGAATTTGGGCTCTTATATTAGAAAAATTTGTTCAAAAATTTTTATTTTATCTTTGAAAGAGTTTTCTTTTGGATATATTTATTTCATTGATTATATTTTAATGTTATCTTATATGTAGATTTGGTGGTGGTACAATGACATATATTAGAATTTAGGTAATTATATTTATCTAATAGTATGGCAAATAGAGGAAGCCTTTCCTCTATGTACTTGGTCGTTGTAATGAGTTTAGTTGATGTACTACCACTAATTCTACTCCATGTGTCAGATTTGATAATCTGGATGACGAGCGTCATGGTTTATGTTAGGCAAGTGGACACTATCGGTCCTATCGCTGGCGAGGGGAATCTGCCGGTCCTCTCGTCAAAATGTCACTATAGTTTTTTAGTTTCTATTTACAGAGGAACAAGAACATGGTGTGGTTTCGTGACGCTTTCAGGCAGTGTGCTTCCGTCGTCGCATTATACTATAAGAGCTAGCTGGAAAGTGCTCAATGATATTTTATACAAGGGCTAGGCTACAAAAGCGAGTTTACATCCCTTTATCTATAGCTAGCTCAACCAGCAGATCTATCATGACATAAAATATGGGTGGTGTGATGCCGGTATGTCCGTAGCAGTCGAGAAGAGGAATAAGGGTGTAGTGAGCACTATAAAGATACGAACATGCTCACCCTGTGACGACGGAAAGGAGGAAGCATGGGAAGGAGGAAGTAGACAAGTTCTGAGGTATGCTCGTCCAGGTCTTCCGTGATCGTGAACAAGAGAGAGGCCCCTCTCTCTTATAACAACATCTGTGGTCAGAGGTTGTTGGTAGGAACTTGTGTCAGTTGGAACTTACGTCCACGGGACACTCCTTCCATAGACTGCCGGGGTCGGCCAGTCTTATAGCTTCCTCTGTGTTCGAAAAGCACACACGACCGCACAAGTCCATTGTCGCCAGCTAGCTCGACCGGTGAAGGCCTCTGAGAACTGTGACAACGGGTGTATATGATCCGGGCTAGGAGATGATGGCTAGGAGATGATATAGGGTGGAGCGAACACTATGATATGCAACCATGCTCACCCAGCGACGACGGAAGGAGGAAACCGGCAAGTTCTGAGGTACGCCCGTAGGACCGCGAGCAAGAGAGAGGCCTCTCTCTCTTACAGCATCATCTAGGGACAGATGTTGTTGGTAGGAACTTGCGTCAGTCGGAGTATACACCCGTCCATGCCTCCTGTCCGGGACATCCCGTCTAATAGGCAGCCAGGGTCGTCTAGTCTTATGGTTTCCTCTACATAACGGACAAGTAATCTTTATATTGCACAGGGCTATAAACCCGATGAGAGGTTTCAGTTCCCTGACGCCAATGAAACGGTTAAGATTGAATACGAGGACCGTGACTCCGGATGTATCGCATATGCATTGTATTCAGAGCTAGTGGAAAAGTGCTCAATGATTTTAGACAAGGGCTAGGCTTCAAAAGAGGTTTACGTCCCTTGTCTCCAGCTAGCTCATCCGGCAGATCTATCACGTAGACTCGTGGTGTGACGCCAGGTATGTCCATAGCGGTCGAGAGAGAACAAGGGTGTAGCGAGCACTGTTTAATCGAATCATGCTCACCCAGTGTTGATGGAAAGAAGAAGACGGCAAGTTCTGAGGCACGTTCGTCCAGGTCTTCCCAGACCGCGAGCAAGAGGGAGACCCCTCTTTCTCTTTTAACAACATCTGGAGCCGGGTGTTGTTGGCAGGACCTTGCGTCAGTCAGAGCTTACATACATAGCTATTGTCTGGTACGCTTAGTTCAATTCTTAGCCGGGGACAGCTACAGTTTTGCTTCTTTAGCGTCTACCAAGCACTCCTGACCGCACCTTGGCTAAATGACTCAGGATTTCCAGTCTGCATCGTCAAAAAGTCCATCTTTTGTGAAGAAAGTCGCACCATCTAGTAGCCAAGGAGATGAGGCTTCATTCATCAGGTCGTCAGCAGTAATAACTATATTGGACACCCTGTCCTAGGAGCAGCCGGCGGACAGGCTATTCATGACCACTGCTCCTCAGGCCTCCATAACGGACTTGCTGTCGCAGTTGCGCAGCTAATCGCAATATTCCTGCTAAGGGAGAAGCACTCCATGTCAGTCTCAAAACTTGAGCTATTGCATGGTGCTTAATTGGTCCAGGTACCTGCCTGTTCAGATGCTGGTGACTGATTCTAACTGATTTAGACAAATGATGGAAAGGATAACTTTCCCTTCCGGAACAACTCTTAGATGATATAGATACCATACATTATCGTTTCCTTGAACTTGTTCCAGTGAATCACAATGATGTGAGCAATTATGAGAAACCGCTAGCATAGTTTGATGCTGACTTCATCCGGACAAAGAGCAGGGTAATAAGATCTCTTTCTACACAGGTATCATGGGTCTTCAATTGTGCAGATGACACCATATTTAACTTCCTGCGGGAAAAAGTAATTCAGTTTCTTATCTTCTTCCTCTGTATTTTTAATCGTTTGTGTTTGTTCACATACTTTTAAAAACAACAGGGGAAGATGTGTTGAGAGTTTCTCTGCATTGATTGAGCAGGTTAAGATCTTAGTTGTAGCCTCACCTTCATCATTTAGCTGTTCGCTCTGACACAATTGAGAAGATAATTTCTTGTTCAGAGCGAATTTAATCTCATGGTCTTATGCACTTCAATTTTAAGTAATGTGACGCAATGTCTATATGGAAAGAAATTTTGTGGTCGTTTGTACTTTTTAAAAGTCTTTCCAGACCTATTATATATATCTCAGTCTTAACTAATGTTAAGTGGGAGTTATTCTGATGTGACGAAGCCTTGTGTCTTCATCTTTGCATTTGACTAGGTGGAAAACTTGCTATAGGTTGCCTTAGTCTTCCAACTCTAGTCTTTTATGGTAAGAAGCATCAATACTCGACTCTTTAAGTTGGGGTCTAATCGACCAACACCAGCAGAAAGAGTAGGAGAGGTTGTCCTAGACTCAGATCGTCTATAAGGACTCATAGCGAAAGGATAGGTATACCTAAGTCTTTGATGGTAAGCTTTCATTATTGTAGGATTAAACTACAAAAAAGCATCAATACTCGACTCTTTAAGTTGGGGTCTAATCGACCACACCAACTGAAAGAGTAGGAGAGGTTTTCGTAGACTCAATTCACCTATAAGGGCTCATAGTGAAGGTATAGGTATCTCTCCTATATATTTCTTCAGGATTGTCTATTCAGCCACTTGGATAGGGGTTTCTCGTCTGTCTGAGTTATTGATCAGACTCCCCCGAGCCGGTGGCTCAAGGCTCTTATAGAGCTTGGTCTGACCGATTTTGACTGGAAGTGGATAATTAGGTTATTTATGATTATCTTTCAGTCAAAAAGCGAATGTTCGGCAATTGTAGCGAGTATAGTTCTTTAGATCACTTGTATTGTGAACTGGATAATGTCTCATGGGATTTATGATAGGATACACGTATCCCACTATTCATTTGGCTGGTTCATCTGTTGTTTCACAGAGCGAATTAGCCAGCTGTTTGGCTCGCTTTTATCTGTTATCGGACAGCAAAAAGTTTTATGCGCTGGATGGAGTTGTGCGGATTGGCTTTGAATGTTATTTCGATGGGTCGCTTACACACATGTCTACTCCAGTTATTAACTGCAGTGGTGGACGTTTTTCCCTCTAGACCTGTTTTGTTTTAGAGAATCTTTTAACATAAGGTCAAGATTGGGCATATATTAACGATTTTCTCAATTATTTCGGACGTGAGTTCAAATATTGCATTACAATCCTGAGTCCGAGGGTCTCTCTATGCAGGGATCTTGGGACACTCGGTTCTTGGAAACCACATATTCAATGATGTCTCATTGTTTACGTTACATCATTGAATTATTTCTGTTCATGTATTTTTAGTAGGGTTTAATGATTTCCCGGTTTCTTAAAAAATCGGGACCGGGAAATTTTTCCCGTTTATATTCGGGAACCGGGAACGGAACCGGGAATAGAAGGGGTTGTTAACTTGTTACAAGTCTGTGTTTACAATAATGGAATCGGACCAAAATCGTATCGTTTTTTAATCTTAAATGAAAGACATTTCACACAAAACCTAGGTAACATTCATACAGAAAACAAACATTGAATTTGAAAGCTGTAGTTTCAACTTTCAGCTGTAAAAGTGTAAATAAACAATGTCTTTTGAATCACTGTCCAGACTGTCCAATGCTCAATACTGTAAAGTTTGTAAACTACTGTGTAGTGTTCAATGTTTATTGAGTCACCGAAATGCATCCAAATAAATCGAATGAGTAAAGTACTAGAGTGACTGTCACTATAGTACTTTACTCATTCCATTTATTTAGATGCGTTTTTACATCTTTGTGCACAATAATACTTCCTCAACAACAGCAAATTACTCAACGCTTTGTCACTTAATCTGGACCGTATTTTGGTACATATGTGCCCAGCCGTAGAAAAACTGCGCTCTGACTCTACAGATGTCGGCTTTCCCGTTATGAGGGCGTTATATAAAAAGTTCAGATTGTCCGTTCTAACTCCGTTGGTCTCATACAACTTGAATTCGTTCCCGATATTTGCATTTGTTGGTTCTGCACGTGTGGTAATAGATGTTTTACAAGCTGTATCGTCAATATAGCCCTGCAGTACATCCTCAAGTGTCGGTGCAGTTGAAGGATTTTCAGTGAGATCAGGTGATACATTGCTAACACTTGCGGGAGACTCGACGACTTCGGAAGCCTCACTCAGACTTAAGTCACTTAACCCTTTGAGGCGGATGAGCTCTGTACGGGCAAACTTTACTCTGACAGTTTTCGCACATGTCTCAAGGAATGCTGGTTCGTCCAACAAACAAAAGTTTGGGTTGTGGAGGTATTTCAAAAGAGTTACAAGGGTTTTGTCTCGTCTCTTACATAAGCGTTCCTTCAGCCTTTCGCTCAATCGCTTGCTTATGTCAGAATCTAATGAATCTAACTGTGCAAATAGAAATTTCAATATCCCCTCAGCAGAAACGAAAGTTGTGTCACGCCGGCATAAAGCTTCATTCGCCACTGTAATAGGCCTAAGTGCATTGGCGATATCTGTGACAGCCTCGACTTCAGGCTGAGTAAGACAAGATGTGCATGAAATATCTAAGAATGCCTTTAACATGCATGGTCGGAGTCTGAGATAGCGAGTGAACATAGCTTCTATTGTATTCCAACGGGTTTTCACATCGATTATGGGCTTCAACTCTTTCCCTTGATCCTGCTTCACATAAGTTTGTAAAATCTCATCAGCGCGTCCACGTCGAAACTTCTTGCAGTCACTTCTAACCTTGGTCACCAAGTCAGCAAAGTTTATTATATCCAAATTTATCAAAGTACCACATTGACTTTCTTCGACGTTGAGACCATCGTCAAATTCATCATCGGATATATCATTATCATCGTCACCCTCATTACCCGTGAGCGAAGCAGATTCCTCGTCCTCAGGCTCTGACTCACACTGTGCTGCACCAGCAGCACCACTAGTACTAGTACTACCAAAGCCTTTGTACATAACATCTGATACTGCAAGGTGAATACCATGGCTGAGACACAACACAGAGACAGTTGGCATAAGTCGACCAAATTTGACCATTACTGATGCGCCATCACTTGTACATACGGCTATATGCTCATCAACAGACAACCCAAAAGTTGAAAGGTGCTCAGTGACAGAAACAACCATAGCCTCTGCTGTAAACTTCCCAGTAATTTTGCAAAGTCCTGTATTCCAAAACTCACCGTCTTTAGCATGTATATCTATGTTCATGTACCGACGGTTCCTAACACTTGTCCATTCATCTAGTGTTATACTGAAACGTTCACCATTAGCAATTCGCTCAGATAAATCGGCCTTAATTCTAGAACGAACATCGTCTGCATGATTAGCGACCAACTGCATAACTGCTGATGGATCCCGTGGTAGTTTATGTCCCATTTTTTCGATATTTGACCGTATAAAATCACTTTTGGTTATACCGTTTATTGAAAATCCATCAAGGGCAGCTAACTTGGAAATTATTTCCTCCAATGGTTGCCTTTGTCGTACCAAAAAAGCATCAACTGACGTCTGTTTAGCAATTTTCGATGGTCCCGCACTAACACTACTATCTGTAGTCGGACGTTTGATCAACTCAATCTTGTGAACCAGACGTAAATGTTTTGCAAGACCTCCCGTGGAACCGCCGGAAAGTGTTAATGTTTTTGAGCATTTCTTGCATTCTGCCTTTGAATCAGATATTCTGTTGAAGTATTCCCAGGCGGGAGATGCATTCTGCCTCGACGCCATTGCAAATTTGCAGGAAAGTGTAATAAAGAATAAAGACAAGTAGAATCGCAGATTAATTTCAAAGTTGAAACTTGCAGACGATAAAATGTTTTTGACAAGATCACAAGAACGATAACACAAAAGTTTGACAAAACTGCATAAGCACGCTTGACTGGAAATGTATATTGTAAGATCGATAACTCTAAATGTCTATAGCTACGATTCTGGCTTTACAAGTTACAAGTTACAACTGGAGAAGATTGGAGTTATCGATCCCGCGATATATAAATTCCCCGACAGGCGCAATTTTGTTGCTCTTCTAAGTTGTAACATTACTGGCATGCTATGCATGTTACCATATAACTAAAAGTGAATTTATACGGTCAAATATCGAAAAATGGGACATAAACTACCACGGGACTGACGGGAGTGAGTCCGAGTGACGGAATCCATGGTAGTTACTAACTTACTAGTTATACGGTTGGTCGCCAATCATGCAGGCGATGTTCGTTCTAAAATCAAGGCCGATTTATTTTTCGGGTTGTTTGTTGTTGATGAGCATATAGCCGTACTGCCTATGCACAAGTGATATCGCGCCAGAAATGACTGATAACGAGTTGGAACTCGGTATACAAATAATAAAATCGTTGAATAAAGGGGTATGTGACAAACATTGACGATAGATCTGAATAAGTGAGCTTTTAATCTTATAAGAAACACAGTAAGAAGTCCGTAAAATATCGTTTTCTCATTCCCGGTTCCCGAATTTTCCCGATGGTAAAAATCCGGTTTTCGGGAACGGGAAGTAACCAATCGGGAAACGGGAATTCCCGGTCCCGAAATAAACCCTAATTTTTAGACGCAGATCAGAGTTTATCAGAAGAGATGTAACTCTTTTGTCATTATTTTCCAATAGAAGGCACGTTTATGTTCATTCTATTGTTAAATAAGTCAGTTAGCTATTCGTACTGCTTTGGTTATTTTATCTTCAATCAGCAGTCACTGCTTGCTGGCTCCATCTTGCGCTTATTCTAACTGTATGGCTATTACATGATCTTACGTGGGATCACTTCAGGATAGTTGAGTTTACGGCGCACAGGAATAATAGTTTCCATTATTTGTGTCGCTAGTATAAGGCATTTGAGCGCATACATTTGATGCTAAGCCGTTTTCATGGGAATGAATGGTAGGATATGTGTATCCTTCAATTCATTTGTTTCTGTTGATTTCATTGAGGTTATGGGGTCTGTTATTGAGCTTTGTGGTCTCTATATTAATGCTGTCTGGACCAGCAATGATTAAGTAATGTGGGTGAGGAGGGTTCGACATATATTCGAACCCCCCCCCCCCCACACACACACACACACACACACACACACACACACTCATACTGTCACATATATATATTTTAATACATACATACTTTTTGTTTGGATCGTGTTGGATGGCGCCCTCATAGGCATATATGCAGTTCTGTTGCATTTGTTTCCAGTGTTTATTTTCTGATTTCTAATATACACGCACTTATTTTATCATCATAATGACCGCTATTTGAGCTCATAGGTTACGGCATAGCCATTTAGTGGTTTTTAGATGATTAATAGGCTGGATTTTTATGCACTCGCGCAATGTGTGATTGCGCTATTTCTTTGGTGGACCTTGTAATTATTATATATTTCGAGGGCAGTCTGTGTTGGAGCTGGTTAATCATACCAACCTCCATTTCTAGATCCTGGTCTCTATTTTGTTGGTTCTCAAATTGCATATTCACGCGTGTTTATAGTTGTAGATACCAAATTGTACACGTTGGAGAGTGTTTGTTTTTACTGCATTTAATATTACAGAGGCCTCCTGTGAATGATCTTGAAGCATGTTTTCTCTACAGAGATTGTTCATCTTATCCCGCTTTTGAATGTATATGTTATATTTGATTTTTCTCAGATTTCGTTGTACCTGTATACGGCATCTGCAGTGCATATTTTTTAGCAGATAATGTTATTTACCAAAAGCATTGCTATAGCCTTGGCTTGTGAAGTGGCGATAAGCACCATTTATTATTCATGAATTTTTGAGTGCCTGATCGATATTTATTTATATCGTTTCTGAGTTCTGCTTATTGATTCCAGAGCTCTTTCTTTTGAAGATATGTTCAAAAAAAGGGGGGGGAGGTCATTTTGTCCACTTCCTTGTCTCATGGAATATGTAACTATTAAGGAAGCTGTCTTGCTCGTACTATGTTCGGCGATCAGCTGCAGTATTATTGTGTGGCGTAGGTTTATAGGCAGTTTTCTCTCATTCTCAATATGCCATTCTAATTTTTAGGGCTTAGTCCAGATTAGTCTTAAAAATTGTTTATTTGTTACATCCTAATTAACCTGATTTTATGCTTAGATTTAGGATTTACATAATTGGGATCCATATTAGGATATGTCTCTTCTGTTATGGTATTAAGAGACATACATGTAAATTCTAATTTATTCATCATGGATTGAAGGATTTGATCTATGTTGATCTACTATTTCGGAAGTTCTAGACCCTCTGCCTTTTTACGATTCAGCTAAGTCTGGGTCATTGGTTGCAGTATAAAATAATGAAAAAATGTATAGTAATTTATATATTTTTTATACTTACCAATGACCCAGACGGGAATGGCCTCCCATGAGTGGGCAGTACTGGGCACTCATTCCTCCCCGCTGAAGTATTATAATCTTTTTTTTACAAAGAATGATGTATTGGCTCCAGATTCGGTGACTTCCTGGCATCTGCGCATGCGCGGAGGGTAAAATGTATGGAGGGCCAGATAGGACTTCTAATTTTCGGTTTTGCATGCACATTTTGGGGATTGGGGGGCAAAATTTGTGTTTGACCCTAGATATTTTTTGGATTAGCACCAGCTAAGTCTGGGTCATTGGTAAGTATAAAAAATATGTAAATTACTATAAATTTGTTCATTTTTCTGTCCCCTGATACCTTTAAGGCTACTTCGAACATGCCTATGAGTCAGGGGCAGAGACCCACGCTTTGCGTAGCCCTTGTTATTATTATGATTATTTAAAATTTCAGCTTCCTTCACTTAATTTAAGTTTAATCATGGTATAAATACAGAACACAACTCATGTATAGTATGGGGGACAGTAATCAACTACCTTTGTTGGTGTTTTTGGCATACATGAAATACAGTAAAAACTTCAACTCAGGTCATTCATTCCAGTCCTTCATATTCCACCCTCCTTATTTTCTGTCTTAATATTGCATGCTTGCAATGACACCTAATGTATCTTGAGATGGCCTGACTCATTACCATTGGTCAAAAATATTTGTGTCATTAAAATGGTTTACCTAAGTGTCTTGGAGATGGATTGAATAGGGCTGCACGATATTCAAAACTGAATGCCGGTATTGGTATTAAACAAAATACCGAGCCATACCGGTATATCGAAAACTGTTCAGATATCTGAACATAAATACCACAATCGAGACTTGAGGCATCACTGTCGGAACGAATCAGCATGCCTTGATGATGCAGTTTGAAAAATCTTCACACGACGCAGACGATGTCAACATTTATTATTTTAAATATTAATTTATCAAATTTTTCCAAAAAATTATGCCAAACAATATCATGTGACCCCCTCATTGGAACGAGCTCGTTGAGCTCTTTGCAATGAGGGGTCACATGATATAGTTTTGTTGAAATTTTTTAAAATTATTTTTTCAGCTGCTGTATTTGTATATTACGTGGGCACATGCAGACAATTCCTTGGGTAAAGCGATATTATTATTCATTTGGGGCTACAGTTAAAACTCAAGACATCTTGAAAATTAAATTGTGGGTAAATAAATAATGACGATAAACCGATATTTTTGTAATTACACCGGCATTCAATCGATATTGGTTTGAATACTGGTGTATATCGGTTTATCGATATACCGTGCAGCCCTAGGATTGAACAAGTTAGATAAAATCAGTGCTCATTAGGCCTTGGTTGAACTTATTTTATTTTTTGCATTCATTTAATGCTATGATGACAACTTTGAATAATGTTTTCCTCCTGGAGAAATTTTACTTATATTTTATCCAATTTCAGAAAATGTTGAATGGTCCAACAAATCCAAATGAAATGGATTTTTATGGAATAACAAACATCAGCAGACTAAGGTAACTATATTGTCTTGTCAACTGACAAATATTCAGTGAAATTCAATTAATTGAAGAACTACTTTGTCAGTGAAAAATATTCTGTTAACAGGAGTATTCATTTGATAGGAATTTTGTAATTTTTCTGTATCTTGTAATAAACTGGGCATCTCTTTTTTATTTAATTAATATGTATTTACTCTATAACCTGTATACAATTATCAGATCAGTTTTGTAAATTAAGAAATATCCAGTTAAATGGGATCTACTGTACATTGCGAACAGCATGATTTTTAGAACTGTGTGTGTTTTTTTGTTTTCCCATTCTGTTCTTGTTTTTGTGACAAACTGAAGCACAAAAACCACCCGAATGGGTTTATTGTTTTTGTACATAAACTGATTAAACTATCTCACTGGGAGGGAACTGTGGCTCAGTTGGTAGAGGTGCAGGCTGCAAGCCGAGAGGTCCTCGGTTCGAATCCCACCTGCGGCAACCGCGTTGTGTCCTTGGGCAAGACACTTCACCCCCATTGCCCATGTGGGGGCACGTTAATGTTGTGTTCTAAGGCATACTGCACGTCGATGGTGCACCTGTCTTCAACCAATGCTAACCCTGCTTGTGTGGAGTTGGTATGTTGGGGAGCTGACAGTTGCTCGCTGTTGCTTGGTGGTTCTCTCCGGGTACTCCGGCTTCCTCCACCCGTAAAACTATCATGGTCATGATAGCCATTGTGCAAAAATATGTGACCTTAAACACCAATAAATAAATAAGTGGGAGGGAACTGAACTAGTTGTCACTATGAACTCTCATCACTTAGTCTAACGGGTAAAGTGTTGATTATGACATGTTCTCATTGTCACATTTCCCCTTTATAGACTAGGCAGTAAGGAAGAAAATGCAACAATTAGAACACAACATAGAATAGATGAATTTTATTCAAACTATCTTACTGTGAAGGAAATGGACCAGTGGCCCCGATAGACTTTTGTCACTTAATCTATCTGGTAAAGAGGAAAATATCTCAAGATCTCATTGTCACCATTTCTCCCTTAGTGACTCGTCCACCACATGAACATGAGTCAATAAGGGAGAAAATGTGACAATGAGAACACAACATAGATTAACCCTTTACCCAACGAATCGCCCATATCCACTCGCAAAATATGTAAATTCAGCAGCTGAAAAAATATTATTTTTCGAAAAATTTCAACAAAACCATTTCATGTGACCCCTCTTTGGAACGAGCTCGTCGAGCTCGTTCCAAAGAGGGGTCACATGATATGGTTTTGTTGAAATTTTTTGAAAAAATTTAATAAATGATATTTAAAATAATAAATTTTGATATCGTCTGCGTTGGGTAAAGGGTTAAATTGAACTTTATTCAGTAAATGTTGTTAGCATAATTTATATTTTTGTGACTCAATAGGCTTAGCAACTGATCCCATAGAACTCCGGAGAATGGTCAAAGGGAAGTGAGGCTGAACCCAGTGGATATACTTACAGACAGGGGGCTTTTGTGGTGAATGGCGTTGTCCAAACTGTTGGAGATTTTGTCAACATTAACCCTTTACATAAAGACTCGCCCGCATCCGCCCTTGTAATATGCAAATTAAGCAGTTGAAAAAATTAAATTTTTCAAAATATTTCAACAAAACCATATCATGTGACCCCCTCATTGGAACGAGCTTATTGAGCTCGTTCCAATGAGGGGGTCACATGATATGGTTTTGTTGAAATTTTTTGAAAAATTTTAAAAAATTATATTTAAAATAATGGATTTTGGTATGATCTGCATTGGGTAAAGGGTTAAGGAGCCTGAAGAGTTATTTACCATTTGTTCTAAACACCTAAAAATTCTAAACCGAAACCAAGGTGTTTTTTTCCTGAAATCCAATCAAAACTGAAACCGAATCTGAAAACTCAGAACCTTCCAGCTCAAATGATTTCGGTTATACATGCACCGTCCAGTGGATTCACGATCTGCAGATTTCTTGTATGCTTCTTATTGCCCCTGAAAATTTTTTTGACTATTAAAATAGATGGGGTCTGTGCATCCGTCCTTCTCTATCTATACGTCTGTCCCACTTTGGTTTCCCGATGATAACTTTAGGTATAGTTGACCAAATCAAATGAAATTTGATATGTAGGTGTATCAACATAAAATGCAGGTCAAGTTCAAATTGGGGTGTGGTCCAACAACTTTTGCCAGTGTTATACCCCTTTTTCAACTTTGAAAACTCTATTTGTTTTTTAGTTTCCAACCAATAACTTAAGCTGTAATTGACCGAATCAGATAAAATGTGTTGTGTTGGTGTATCAACATAAAATACAGGTCAAATTCAAATCGGGGTTTGGTCCAACATTTTTTTGCCAGAGTTATGTCTCGTTTTCGACTTCGAAAAATTCTATTTTTTATTCTTGGGGATGTGTGGCTGAGCGGCCTTTTGTTACTTCTTGATTAGCCAATATGTGTAAGAGTCGGAGTCTTATAGGATGGCCATTAACCCTTTGAACCCAGATGGTATATTCCATGCCAGTTCAGAGTCATCAGCTGGTAGAGTCAATATTCGTTACTTGGGGGAAGACTAATCAATATTTTCAACATCTAGTCTTGTGGTTCAAAGGTTTAACCCTTTACCTAACCTGAAAAGCAGACGACACTTGCAAAAAAAATTCTTGAATAACTATTTTTTTTTAATTTTTTGTCTCAAAAACATAGGTTATGACCCCTCGTTGGAACGAGCTCGACGAGCTTGTTCCAACGAGGGGTCATAACCTATGTTTTTGAGACAAAAAATGAAAATATTTAGAAAATTAATTGGCGATATTTGGATAGCGCTGGCCGGTTTTGGCCGTTACGTTGGGTAAAGGGTTAATGCACTGTATCCTTTTGTACAGTTGCTAATCTTGGAGCATGATGGTGTAGTGTACTATCGTGCACCACATGTCTAATAACATGTTTTCATCTGATGCACTGGTCACACAACACATCAACAGTGATGACCACATTTCTGGGAATGCCCTTTTTTTGCATCATTCATGTTCTCCATTCAGATCCCTAAAGCTCTTACTCTGAAACTTGCATATACAACGATGAACTCTCTTGAATTTATAAGCTATGAACACTAATCCAATTTGGCCTGAATTAGTGCTGCATGATATTCTAAACTGAATGCCGGTATTCAGTATTCCAAAAAAAATACTGCGATGTACTGGTATATCGAAAGACTGTTCAGATATCTGAAACTATGTACCACAATCGGGACTTTAGCCATCACAGTGGATCGAAATAGCATGCCTTTATGATCCAGTTTGAATAACCCTTTACCTAACGCAGGCGATATTAAAATTTATTATATTTTTATACTGTACCAATGACCCAGACTTAGCTGGTGCTAACTCCACAAAAACCAGGGCCAAACACAAATTTTGCCCCCCAATCCCCAAAATTTGCATCCAAAACAAAAAGAAATCATGTCCTAAAGGACCTCCATAGTACGACTCTACTGCGCATGCGCAGTGACGCAGTCGTCCCGAAATTGGCGCCAAATATCATTCTCTGTTTGGCCCTTCATCAGTCAACATCTCACTGATCTTTGTGCTTGTAAATCTCAGTTTAAAGGATGCCAGACACGTAATTCTTGGAGAAAATGTGATTCTAAGGAGGATAGAAGGAGGAGAGGAAAAAAGAAGTGGCAAAAAATAATCAGGGCTGTACTTAAAATTTTTTGTTAAAATTATGTTAAGTTGCCTATTTTCGAGGCAAACGCCTCTTGTTGTCATTCTTGCTAATTGTTGCACTGCTTATTCAGTGTTTCCTCTCCCCTAACCTTCTAAAGTCCCCCCTTGCAATTCTCCCATGCTTTTGGCATATTTTTGAGAAGTTTCATTTCTAAAATTTCCCTGGGAGAGTTGCTTGGTTACAGAATGTTTTCTGTTATTTTCCCCATAGTTACGTTTTCACCCATGGGTGTATAACGTTTGTGTTCTGCATCTTCCATCTGATGTTCTGCAGATTCTCCCCTGGGAGTCTCTGTTTTGCATCAGATAGAGTGTAATTGAGGACTGATTCCGGGCCAGTTTTTTCAGTGCCTGGAGTCATGTTTTCTTCTGTGTTTACACTGTTTGTTTTCATTGGCAACAGCCTTTTTTGAGGGGGGCTGTTTGCCTTTGAGGTAGTTTATCTCATTATAAGATACATTTATATTATCCGAAAGTGTCTCATTAATTATTTTATATAATTTTAAAATTTTTGACCACACTTTGCCATCGGATCCATCGGGGCTCAACGTTACTTTTCAGCAACTTGGGCTTCTCTGAAAAAATATTTTTTCAAAATTATTTTGTTTTGCAATTGTTTTTTCATTTATTAATGGATCATGTTATTATGTATCTTTGTGTCAGGGGTTTTTGCGAGTAACTAGGACTTATTGTTGTTCCTTCACAATGAAAGGAACTTGTTCAAATTGTAATAGGAAGAAATCTTCCTCTGACTTTCATGATTATTGCATAAATTGTAGTCAGTGTTCTCGCATTAATCCCTGTCCTGTATGTGAACATTGGGATGAGAAACATTGGAAACGTGTGTCACGATATGTTGTTTCTGGAGAAAGAGCGATGCCGGCTCTTTCTCCACAAGGTCACTCTACTCTCTCAGTTTCTATTTCAGAGGAACCAGAACAGGGTGATGTTTCCATGTTATCTTCTTCAAGTGTGCGTCCGTCGTCACAATTAAATACAGAGCTAGCGGCAAAAGTGCTCATGGAGATTAGACAAATGTCGTCCGCTAGCTCGCCCGGTGTAGCGTCCATTCACCGAATGGTTCGGCAGCCGGGTTCGTCCGATGCGGTCCAAGAGGAAATTTTGGGTGATGCGAGCACTATAAAAATAATAGATGCACACCCAGTGACGGCGGATAGTGAACGAGAACGGAGGAAGCCTTTTAGTCCGGTTCCTAGCTCGTCCAGGTCCAGCCGGGCCGCGAGCGAGAGAGGCCCCTCTCTCGTACAACAACATCTGGGACCAGATGTTGTGGTACAAAATGTGTCTTTAGCGGAGCATACGTCCGTCGCTCGGGACGCTCCGTTGTATAAGCAGTCCGCAGAGACTGTTAAGGCTTCCTCTTCTCGCCGGCGCACACGACCGCACCTTGGCTGCGTGACCTCCGATATCTTGCCAGCTTCGCCGAGGAAGGATTATTCGGCGACCAGGTCACACCATCCGGCAGCCAGGGACTCGAGACCGATGGACTCCGGACGTTCGCATAGGAAAAGTATGCGGGAGCCATCCGATGCGGAGCTGCCCTCGGCAAAGCAGCGAAAGACCGCTCCTCCGCAGGTCTCGACGTCGGACATTCTAGTGCAGATAGCACAGCTTATCGCAGCATCCCAGCAGCCGACAGAGACGGTGTCGGATCGAGAATTATCCGACGGCGCTGGGTCGGTACGCTCCGCCGAAGCATCGGGGGCAGACGACCGGGAACATCGGGAGGTCCGACCGGATGGTGAAAGGGATACGGATGAATTGGAGCTATCCCTTTCGGAACAACACAAAGCTGCCGTAGACTTCATCCGGCACTTTCTTCCTCAAGTTGTTCCGTCGGGCCAGACTGCTGCGCTTCCGGACAGGAGAATTATAGCGTCATTGGACTCTGATTTTTTCGAGCGGTTCAGGGACATCGCTCCCGAGTTTCCGTCGCAGTCCAATAATGTTGCAAGAACATTTGAATTATTGAACGACGCTATTTTTAAACTTGCTTCCAGGACAGGGAAAGCAGGCTTCTTGTCCGCAAATACTCTCAACCTGCCTTTCATTAATGCAAGGAATAAATTCGACATGGCAGGTCAGGGTATACCGAGAGTTCCTCTGCGTATGGACGACGAGGCGGAAGACTTAGAGCTATCATTACCGTCGTCAGCTTCTATTCCAACCGCAGTGTTGGAAACAGCTATTGCGTCTAACAGAGCCAATTTAGATGCCTTATCTTACGCAGATCACCTTACGAAGGCGTTATCACTGCGTCTTCAAGGGGAAGAGTTTCAGGATATACAATCCTCCTTAAGACTTCTTTCAAGGGCAGTAGCTTATTCCACGTGTAACTCCGCCCTTTCAGTGGCTAATCTGGAGTTGGTTAGACGTGACGCAGCCCTGTCTACATCCACACTAGTGGATTCTAAGGTGAAGAACTCTCTTAGAGTCGCTTCGGTCTCAGGAGATCTTCTCTTTGACGGCAAGCTTTCCGCTATTTATGATAATATTAAAAAGAAAGCTAGTGATTCTCTGTTGTTTAGATCCGCTCCTAAAAGGTCGGATTCAGCAGACACGAATAAGGCGGGCACTTCTGGGTCTTATCCGCCCAAGAGAGGTTCCTATAGAGGTTCCGGTGCGTCCTCTAGCTCTTATTCGAGAGACCGTCAGGATAGCGACTCTCGTTCGGGACGTCCTTCAGGCCGGGACAATCGGTCGGACGCCCCGAGGTCGACGAGGCGAGGTGCGGGTCGTGGAAGACGTGGTTTCTCCTACCGCAGGCCTCGCAGATCCAGGAGGTGATGGCTCAAACCTCTATCGCGTTCCGGTTGGCGGAAGGTTGTCGAGTTTTTCTCAAGAGTGGGCGTCGATTACGGACGACCCTTGGGTGAGAGGAGTGACTTCGGAAGGTCTAAAGATATCCTTCAAACGAAAGCCTCCATTAACTCGAAGTCCAAAGTGGACTCATCTTCCGTCAAACCCTCAGAAAAGAGACGCTCTGCTATCAGAGGTGCAGTCTCTTTTAATGAAGAACGCGGTAGAGGTCGTAGAAAACCAGGAATCGCTGGGATTCTACAGCCATCTGTTTCTGGTTCCGAAACCAGACGGCTCGTTCCGTCCAGTCATAGATTTGAGCTGGATAAACAAGCTGATCATCGCTCCGAAGTTTTATATGGAGACGATTCGATCGGTCAGAGCGAGTATTCGGGTGAACGATTATGCAACGAGCATAGATCTCAAAGATGCGTACTTTCACGTCATGGTACATCCGACATTCCGAAAGTATCTACGCTTCGCAGTCCTAGGAGTGGTGTATCAGTTCCGGGCCATGTGCTTCGGATTGAATCTAGCACCCTGGGCTTTCACTCGAGTAATGAACTCGGTAATGATTTACTTCCGAGCTCATTCGTCTGCGGTAACGTCGGCCTACCTGGACGACATTCTTCAGAGGTACGGCAACGAGTTAACGCTTCAGAACGATGTTCAGAATCTTCTTCTATTGCTCCGACGTCTCGGTTTCATAGTAAACGAGGAGAAGTCGGATCTGGTGCCGTCCAAGTCATTCACTCATCTGGGAATGAGCTTCGAGACGCACAACAATCTCGTTCGTCTGCCGTTAACCAGAGCGAAATTAGTCAGTTGTTACGCTCGCTATTGTCTAAATACAGACAAAGTCACAGCGAGAGAATTTATGAGACTGATAGGTCTGTGCGGAGCCGCTGCGGATCTCATTCCGATGGGACGGCTACGCACACGGCCTCTTCAAATTTTCTTGACTCAGAATTGGAGTGTGAAAATTCATTCGCTCGATGTAGACGTTCTCTTGTCAGATCAAGTGAAACAAGAGATTCAGACTTGGGCAAACATTCAGTGGTTAACTCAAGGAGTTCCGCTGCAGTTGCCGGATCCGAGTTTTACCATTATGACGGATGCCAGTCAAACAGGTTGGGGTGCATCATTAATCCCAACGGATTCGAGATGCCAGGGTCTTTGGGATCCGCAATTCCTGTGCAAGCACATAAACATCAAGGAAATGATGTCAATTTGGCTTGCGTTACGTCACTGGATGGACATTATTCACGATGCTCATGTCCAAATCCTATCCGACAATACGACAGTAGTGGCGTATATACGGAATCAGGGAGGCACTCATTCAGTTCCGTTGTTCAATCTAACGGAAAGAATCCTTCTGTTTGCGTTGGAACATCACGTTCTTCTTTCGGTCCGTCACATACCGGGTCGTCTGAATGTGCTAGCAGACTCCCTTTCTCGAAAGGGTCGCTTGTTGCCGTCGGAGTGGACTCTCAACAAACAAGTATTCAATCAGATTTGCTACCAATGGGAACGGCCAATGATAGACTTATTTGCGACACATCTCAACAATCAGTTGCAGACGTATGTGTCCCCGTGTCCGGATCCAAGAGCATTTGCTGTAGACGCTCTATCGATCCCTTGGGACGGAATGATAGGATATGCGTATCCTCCAGCGCCGTTAATTCAACAAGTATTGCTAAAGATAAAACAATCTCAATGCAAGATTCTGTTGGTAGCATCTCTGTCGCCACAGAGACCGTGGATAAATCTACTCAGGTGTCTGTTGTGGGACCTACCGCGGAAGCTCCCTCCACGAGAGGATCTTCTTTGGCAGGGGAAATCGCGCCAACTGCATCACAACCCGCAAGGTCTCAACCTTCACGTTTTTCCGTTGTGCGGTCCTTCTTGCATGGCAAGCACTTTACAGGACGAGCAGTGGACGCGATTTCTAACTGTAGGAGGACCTCCTCTTCGCTAAACTATGCGGCTAAGTGGAAGGTTTTCCGTCGTTGGTGTAGGGATCATTCTGTTGATATATTTGATCCCTCTATACCAGACATTGCTAACTTTCTAGTATACTTGTTTGACGAAATCAAACTGCAACCGGTTACTATAAAGGGTTATAGATCTATGTTATCTGATACCTATGCACATCATGATAGTTTACAAATTGGATCTAATGTCTCTTTATCGAAATTGGTTAGAAACTTTTCGATAAATAGACCCAGAACTCTTAGATTAATTCCTAAGTGGAATTTAGCTTGGGTTCTCCTTAAATTGAAGGAAAAGCCATTTGAACCTCTTGGGACAGTAGATTTCAAATTCTTATCTTATAAGACAGCTTTTCTCTTAGCTTTCTCTTCTGCCAGAAGAGTCAGTGAGCTTCATGCACTATCGGTGGATGATTCTCATTATCGTAGTGTTGGGAACACTATCACCTTCACTACTAACGTCGGTTTTTTAGCTAAGAATCAGGCTCCTAATAAATATCCGGAACCTATTGTTATTAAGGCTCTTCCGTCTTCAGACGGGCGTAGGCCTTTACTCTGTCCTGTTAGAGCACTACGTATCTATAAACAGAGATCTAAGTTCATCAGAAAGGAACGGAAACGTTTCTTTCTGTCTTTGATGCCTAATAGAAAGGACATTTCAGTCCATTCTATTGCTAGATGGATTCAGTTAACTATCCGTACTGCGTATGAAGATTTATCTTCTTCTCAGCAGTCTGTGCTTAAGATTTCTGCTCATGAAGTAAGAGCTCTTTCTACTTCCTGGGCTTATGCTAATAGTGTTGCTATTACAGATTTAATGAAGGCTGCTTATTGGTCTCAGCCATCCACATTTACTAATTTTTATCTCAGAAATATTGAGTCCATTTCTGGAGACCTGCATTGTTTAGGTCCGTTATCTGTTGCTCAGAATGTCGTCCACTAAACAGTTGCAACTATAGTTATGCAGGCTTTCTGTTCCGGCAGTGACTCCGTCCGGCTGCCCTCTTCGCTCTGGGCTATTTGACCCAGGGCAAGGGGAAGGGGGGGGGCGGGTGTTCCCTTAGGTCACCTGCTTTATAGTGAAAAGCAAGGGAATGCCTCCTCCAAGACAGTATTTCTGAGTCGCTTCCGGGATGGTTTTAAAGTGTAATATTAATGTTTAATTTCATTCATGTCTTATTTTTAAAGTGTAGCTCGGTGTGAAGCATTTGTATATGTCAAGTGTCAAACGGGCTTTAATATACAATACTCGGACACTTTTAAATGATTATAAAGAGTCTCAATTCTCTGGACTACTTTATTTATTGGCCTGTTTTAATAATAATTAGTATAAAGGTTATACTGGATATTAATAGAGAACATGAATGTTATTGTGCTCAATTATTAAGGGTAGTGTATCTTTCTAATTTAAATATTAAATAAGAAAGATACATGTAAAGCCTAATACTCCTTTTCTCCTTAAGGGGTTATCTCTTTATTTTATAATTGAGCTTATTGGATTTTCCTCTATGTCCTAGGCCCTCCAGCCTGTTTACTATTCAGCTAAGTCTGGGTCATTGGTACAGTATAAAAATGTTAAAAAATTTATAGTAATTTATATATTTTTTATACTTACCAATGACCCAGACGGGGATGGCCCTCCCTGAGTTGGGAACTCTTGCCTCCCCGCTGAGTACATAAGCGCTGACCAGGCACTGCCAGTAAGAATGATATTTGGCGCCAATTTCGGGACGACTGCGTCACTGCGCATGCGCAGTAGAGTCGTACTATGGAGGTCCTTTAGGACATGATTTCTTTTTGTTTTGGATGCAAATTTTGGGGATTGGGGGGCAAAATTTGTGTTTGGCCCTGGTTTTTGTGGAGTTAGCACCAGCTAAGTCTGGGTCATTGGTAAGTATAAAAAATATATAAATTACTATAAATTTTTTAACTTTTATACTATAACCCAATGGCCCAGACTTAGCTGGTGCTAACTTAAAAATATCTAGGGCCAAACACAAATTTTGCCCCCCCCCCCCCCAATCTCCCCAATTTGCATGCAAAACTGAAAATTGGAAGTCCTATCTGGCCCTCCATACATTTACTCTCCGTACATGCGCAGATGTCAGGAAGTGACCGAAATTAGCGCCAACATCATTTCTTTGTTTGGCCCTCAGTCAGATAACATCAAACTGACATCTGTGCTTTTAAATCTCAGTTTTAATGATGCCAGACACAAATCAATGGTTAATTTGGTGGATCCAAGGGCACAACTGGATGGAGGAAGGAAGAAACGGTGGTTTGAAACGTTCAGGGCTGTAACTTGATAATTATAAAAATTATTTCATGTTCCCCAATTTCGGGACATGGGCCTGATGTCATCATTATTGCTAATGATTTTTCTACTGTTTGTTAAGTGTTCCTTCCTTATCCTTCCTGGAAGTTCCCCAGTTAAACTCCCAAGCTATTTGGCTTGTTTTATTGAAATTTTTAAATATAAAATTTCTTGAGAGTTTAACGTGTTACACAGAATGTTTATTCTGTATATCCCCATGGTTACTTCCTCACCCTAGGGGTGTTTAGGCGTTTTGGTCATGCATCATACATCCGATGTATCGTTTTTTCTTCTGCTGAAGATCTTGCTTTACATCGGATGGTTCAAAATCTGTTACTGACTTCGGGCCGAGTTGCCTGGAGTCTTGTTTCGTTTTCATTCTGACGTTGTTTACATTGATAACGCTCTATTTATATATGTAGTTTCCTATTTATTATTATGGTAGGGCTGTTGTAAGATACATTAGATATTCTGGTAGTGTAGCAATTAATTTTTTGGATAGTAAAATAATTTTTGTCCACACTTAGGCTCTATCGGGATACATTTGGGCTCATTGTTCCCTTTGGGGACTTGGGCTCTTGTCAAAATTTTTAGAAAATTTTTTTTGTAAAAATTATTTTTTGATTTATATTTTGAATGTTATTTGTTATGTATCTTTTTCTAATATTTAATGTGGAGTTGGTGGGAGTACGATCGACTTTATTTTGCTTCATTATGAAAGCATATTGCTCAAATGCAAGACGAGGAAGCCTTTCCTCTGATTTACATGTTGGTTGCCTTGCTTGTAGTCAATGTACTCCCGCTAATTCTTGCTCAACATGTGTCGGATGGGATGACAAACGTGGGAGACGGGTGTCACGGTACGTTGTTAGAGGCGAGAGGCCACTGCCGGTCCTCTTGCAGTAAGAGGCCACTGCTGGTCCTCTCACCACAAAGTCACTCTTTTCAGTTTCTATTTCAGAGGAACAAGAACATGGTGATGTTTACGTGACGCCGTCAGAGAGTGGGCTTCCGTCGTCGCATTAGATAGTTAAACAGAGCTAGCAGCAAAAGTGCTGTTAAATATTAGGCAGGGCAATAAACCACACACCCGTGGTTTCAGCTCCCTGTCGCCAGCTAGCTCAACCGGTGAAGCGGTTACTCCGTCCGTGGGTACCGTGATGCCAGGTGTGTCCGTTGCGGTTGAGGAAAGTAGAAAGGGGAGAGCGAGCACTATAAAATAAAAAACAGGCTCACCCTGCAACGACGGAGAGGAAGAAGCCAGGAAGTTCAGCGGGAAGCTCGGCGAGGTCTGAAGGACTGCGAGCGAGAGAGCTCCCTCTCTTTCACAACAACATCTGGGGCCATACGTCCACGCCTCCCATCCTGGACGCTCCGTTCAGTTCATAGCCAGAGTTGGCTACAGTTACGGCTTCTTCTTCAGCATCTACCAAGCAAACACGACCTATGTGACTTCTGATATCCAGCCTGCATCGCCGAGAAAAGACCACTCTTCGTTAAGAAGTCACACCATCCAGTAGCCAAGGAGATGAGGCCTCATTCATCGGGACGTCCACAGAAAAGCGCCATCTCGGACACACTGTCCCAGGAGCAGCCAGTGGCCAAGCAACAGAAGACCGCTGCTCCTCAGGTCTCCGTAACGGACTTGCTGTCGCAGATTGCGTAGCTCATCACATCATCCCAGCAAGTGCAGAAGCAGCCAACGGCAGTCTCAGAACCTGAGCTGTCGGATGGTGCTGGATCGGTCCAGTCATCTGCGCGTTCAGATGCCGATGACCGTGAGTCTAATCTGATTCAGTCGGATGGTGAAAGGGATTTGGAGGAGAATTACCCTTCCCTTTTGGAACAACACATGGTGGCGATGGATCTATTCATCAATACTTCCCTGAGTTGGTTCCTGAGAATCCGAATGCTGTGACTGCTCGAAAGAAGCTCTATTCAGTAGTTAAGGAGACGAGGCCTCATTTATCGGGAAGTCTGGAGACAAGAGCCGTCTCGGACACACCGTCCTGGGAGCAGCCAGCGGCTAGGAACAGAAGACCGCTGCTCCTCAGGCCTCCATAACGGACTTGCTGTCACAGATTGCAAAGCTCATTTTAGCATCCCAGCAAGTGCAGAAGCAGCCGATGGGAGTCTGAGAACCTGAACTGTCGGATGGTGCTGGGTCGGTTCAGTCATATGCAAGTTCAGATGCCGCTGACCATGAATTTCAACTGATTCAGACGGATTGTGAAAGGGATACGGAAGAGGATTATGCTTCCCTTTCGGAACAACACATGGTTGCGATGGATTTAATCCATCAGCATTACCCTGAATTTGTTCCAGCAAATCAGAATGCTGCGACTACTAAGAAGAAACTGCTGGTGTCATTGGACTCTGACTTTATCTGGACAAAGAGAAGGTCATGTCTTTTCCGGTTCAGTCTAGACAGATGATGCAGGCTTTCGGCCATTCAGACGACTCCATATTCATCTTTCCAGTGGGAAGAAGAAAGGCGGTTCCTTGTCATCATCTTCCGTAATTTTACCGATTGTTGAAATGGTCGGGGAAGATGCATAGAGAGTTCCTCTGCGTTTGGATGAGCAGGCTGAGGACCTAGTCATGGCCTTACCTTCGTCATTCACTATTTGCTCGGACACAATTGAGACGGCAATTTCTTCATTCAGAGCGAATTTAGATGCAGTGTCTTACACAGATCACCTTTAAGAACTGTGGCACAATGTCTCAACGGAAAAGAATTTGAGGATGTTCGTACCTCTTTAAGAGTCCTTTCCAGGGCTGTTATGTTTATCATGTATAACTCTGTCTTAACAGTGGCTAATTTGGAGTTAATCAGACGTTACGGAGCACTTGCATCGTCATCTTTAATAGATGACAAGGTGAAAAACTCTCTGCAGATTGCTCCGGTATCCAGACACTAAGTTTTTGACGATAAGCTTTCATTGGTTTATGACCAAGCTACAAAGAAAGCATCAATACTCTGCTCCTTAAGTCGGCATCTAATCGACCCGCAACAGCAGAAAAGAGTAAGGGAGGGTGTCCTAGACAGAAAATCGTCTACAAAGGACTCCTCGCAAGGGTATAGGAAACACTCCTATAATTACTCTAGGGATCGCCAATACAGTGACTCGGAAAGGGGGCGTAGGTCTGATCGAGACTACTGGTCAGATGCCCCTAAACCGCTGGGTCGAGGCTCTTCGTGAGGGGGACGCAGTTTCTCCTTCAGTAAGCCTCGCAGGTACTACAGGTGAGGGTTAGGACCTCTACTGCTTAGCAGTTGGCAGATGGTTATCAAGATTTGCATCAAACTGGATAACTATTATGGAAGACCAGTAGGCGAGAAGTGTGGTCTCGGACGGCCTACGGCTATCTTTCTGAGAGAAACCACCACTAACATGATGTCCGTGATGGACAAAGCTTCCATCCAATCCTTGCATAAGAGTCTCTCCAATCGAAGGTAAAGGTTCTCTTGACAATGAAAGTAATATAGGTCGTCGTGAATCAAGATTCTCTAGGATTCTACAGTCACCTGTTCCTCGTACCGAAGCCAGACAGCTCGTTCCGACCGGTAATAGACTGGAGCAGGATAACAAGTTTATCATGGCTCTAAAAGTTTATTTAAGATATTCATTCAGTCGGTAAAAGCGAGTGTTCGAGTGATCGACTATGCTGCAAGCATAGATCTGAGGATTTGTTCTTTCATGTCCTGGTATATATATCCGGCATTCAGAAAGTACCTACGGTTCGTCGTTCAAGGGATAGTATTTCAGTTCCGAGTGATGTGCTTCACTCGAATAATGAACTCGGTAATGTCTCACAACAATCTGGTTCGTCTGCTGTTGCCCAGAGCGAAATTAGTCAGTTGTTATGCTCACTTTTGTCTACACTCAGATGCATTAACAACAAGTGATTTTATGCGACTGATGGGGTTGTGCAGAGCAGCTGCAGATGTTATTCCAATGGGTCGCTTACGCACATGTCCCCTCCAGTATTCTTTACCCAAGTGTGAAGACGCATTCGCTCAAGACCAGTATTGTTTTAACGGATCTAGTAAACAAAAGGTTCAGGTTTGAGCAGATATTCAGTGGTTAACTCAGGGAGTTCCACTGCAGCTGCCGGGTCCGGCTTTCACGATTATGACAGATCTGAGTCAACAGTTTGGGGTGCGACCCTGAGTCCGACAGACTCGAAATACAGGGGTCTTCAGGCCCTCTGTTCCTGGAGAAACACTTAAACATCAAAGAAATGATGTCAATATTGTTAGCGCTACATCACTGGATTCACATTATAGCGGATGCGCATGTTCAGATATTGTCGGGCAACTCGACAGTGGTAGCATAATCAGGAACCAGGGTGGCACCCTTTCATTTCCGTTATGCCAACTAACGGATAAGATTTTTCTATTTCGTCATGTATCATCATGTTCATCTCTCTCTCCATCATATACCGGGTCATCTGAATGTACAAGCAGACCCACTCCTCGGAAAGGTCGCCTGTTGCATTTGGAATGACGCTCAACAAGAGAGTATTTGGACAGTTTTGCTACCCGTGGGATCGCCCCATGATAGAGCAGTTTGCGACGCACCGGAACAATCATTTACCATTATTTGTGTCGCCATGCCTAGACCATTGAGTGCATGAAGTTGACGCTTTGCCGATCTCATAGGGTTAGATGATAGAATTAGCGTATTCTCCAATTCATTTGATTCAGTAGACTAAGTTTAACATCAAACAGTCTTGTTGTGAATCTTATTAGTAGCACCTCTGTCATCACAGAAACATTGGATCAGTTTTCTCAAGTGTCTGTTATGGGACACTACACAGAAGACGTAAGGGAACCATCGTGGTTCCTATATTATTTGATGACTGGCACAGGAACGATTAATGTAATTCGGAATCTTATGCAATCTCGGAATTCATTGATTATCATCTGAAACCTATAGCAAATAGACATCCGAGCTATCTAAAAAATACACAGGATTTCCTGTCAAAAATTTCGAAATTGAAAATATCAAAAAATGCAATTCTGGCTACTTTGGATATCGACAGTATGTATACGAACATTGATATTGATAAAGGTGTTAAATCAGTTAAAAATGCATTTGAAAAATATCCGGATACGAAACGCCCGGATGAACAAATTTTGGATCTTTTAGAACTGAGCTTAAAAGGTAATGACTTTCAATTCAATGGAGAATATTTTCTACAAATAATGGGTTGTCCTATGGGTAAAAGATTCAGTCCTAATTTTGCAAGCATTTATGTAGCGGAATGGGAGGAAAATGCCTTAAGCAAATGTGCAAAGCATCCTCTCGTATATCTCAGATATTTAGATGACATTTTTATTATTTGGGAACATTCAAAAGAAGATTTTGATGAATTTTTAGAAATTTTGAACAATCACGATCCAAATATTAAATTGAAAGCTACTATCAGTGAAAATTCTGTTGATTTTCTCGATGTGACCGTGTATAAAGGCAAGCAATTTCAGGCGTCCGGTCATTTAGATTATAAAGTATATTTTAAACCAATTTATTTATTTAAAACTGATTCACATCAATTGTTGCACACAAAATCATTTCATCCTCAACATACATTTAAAGGTATCATCAAATCACAGCTCATTCGTTTCCACCGCAATTCAAGTGATAAGGTAAATTTCAATGAGGCTTGTTCTACTCTATTTGGCGCCCTCAGATCGAGAGGGTACTCGCTGCGCCTTTTGCGTAGCCTGAAATCCCAAACCCTGAAGAAGCTCGAAAGTCCAGCTGAAACTACCGATTTCGAACCACTGAAGATTGAACACAACAGACCGTTGCAAAATAGTAGTGGCGCGGTATTTAATTGCAAAAAGCCTCGTTGTAGACTGCATACATTTATGTCTGATCAGAAAGAGGAATTTTCCTCCGAACAAACGAAAAATCATTATCAGATCCGTAACCCCCTCCATTGTGATTCACCAAACATTATTTACCTTATCACTTGTAAGCGATGTCGGAAACAGTATGTTGGTCAAAGTCAAAATCCTTTCCGAGAACGTGCTACTAGACACAAACAGGATATAAAACATAATGCTGATGCCCCAGTAGCACAACATTTTAACCTTCCTGGCCATTCTTTGGACGATTTCGAAATCCACCCAATTGAACAACCACCAATTAAAGACACATTAGAAGAAACGGATGAATTTAGAAAAAAACGTGAAGCTTTTTGGATCAATACGCTTCAAACCCTCTGGCCATTTGGTATGAACATATCAGAGGGCGAATGCGAAAGGAGGTCCATCATTCCTTTCACTTTAACGTACAACAGAATGAATATCGAAATAGCAAAAATATTAAAAGATGAATTCAATTTTACCAATGCTAAATTAAATGAACCTTTGAATCTTCGACCTGTCATCGCCTATAAGAAAAACAAAAGCTTGCGTAACATCCTTGTAAGGACTAAATTAGAGCCCATCAGTGAATAACATCAATTATTGCCAGTCAGTTTAACCAGTTCCTAAGCTCATCACTTAGTTTAAATCAATTTTATGTACTTTTTTGTCATGTTTGAAACCCATTAGGGTTCAGTAAATGAAAACAATTTTTCGGCGGCATATTAAAAGAAAAAAACGTTTCAGTATGAAATGTCTGTGCCAGTGCGATTTTTTAACCTCAAACACACACACACACACACACAGAGTCTTGTTTTCCCTACATACCGAGGTACCCCATTGTCTGTCCTTTGTGTGGACTAACGGTTTCTACCTCGTTTTGCCGGTACATTTCTGGGAAAACAACCGAGGTAAAGGGTTTCTTTTGTCTTTTGTACCTCGGTAAGGCGAAACACGCAAACTCTTTTGTCTAGTTACCTCGTCAAGTTGGTAAGACAAACCCACACACACACACACACACACACACACACACACACAGTCTTGTCTACCCTACCCACCGAGGTACCCCATTGTTTGTCCTTTGTGTGGACTAACGGTTTCTACCTCGTTTTGCCGGTACAGTTCTGGGAAAACAACCGAGGTAAAGGGTTTCTTTTGTCTTTTGTACCTCGGTAAGCAAACTCTTTTGTCTAGTTACCTCGTCAAGTTGGTAAGACAAACCCACACACACACACACACACACACACACACACACACACACACACACACACACACACACACACACACACACATTTTGTGGACCTTGAAATTATTATCTATTTCGGGGGCAGTCCGTGTCGGAACCTGTTAATCATACCTACTTCCATTTGTAGATCCAGGTTTCTATTATGTCAGTACTCAAATTGCATATTCACACGTGTTTACGGTCATAGATATCGGATAGTACACATTGTATAGTGTTGTTACTGGAATTTATTGTACAGAGGTCACCTGTGTGTTACCTCGGAAGTGTGTTTTCTCTCCAGGAATCGTTCAGTGTGGCTCGATTGGACATGTGTATGTTATATTTTATATCACCCGTTTTTGATGTATCTGTGTATGCCATCTGCGGTGTACGTTATATAGCAGGCAATATTAATTACCAGGATCGTCGGTATAGCCTTAACTGTTAGCTGTTTTATCCGTAATTATATCCTGCATACAGCTGAAGTGTTATTGTATGGCGTATGTTTGTGGGGGATTTTCTCTCATTCTCAGATCCGCCATCCTAATTTTTGGGGCTTATTCCGGACTAGCCTTAAAAATTAGAAACTTGTTACATCCTAAGTAGCATTGTCTTCATGCTTAGAATAAGGAATTACTTAATTGGGCTCCTTATTTAGGATATGTCTCCTCTATTACTGTACAGAGAGACATACATGTAATCCCTAATTATTCTAATTTCCTTTCATCTTGGATTGCAGGATTGGAACTATGTTAATCTACTATTTTGGAAGTCCAAAGCCCTCCACCTTTTTACAATTCAGCTAAGTCTGGGCCCTTGGGTTATAGTATAAAAATATTATAAATTTAAAATAATTTCTGTATTTTTTACACTTACCAATGGCCCAGACGGAGATGGCCCTCCTATGAGTAGGCACTGATATCTCCCCACTGAATTATTATGTAATACTCTCTTTTACAAAGAATGATGTTGGTGCTAAGACTGGTTACTTCCTGGCATCTGTGCATTCGCAGAGAGTAAATGTATGGAGGGCCAGATAGAACTTCTAATTTTCGGTTTTGCATGCAAATTTTGGGGATTGAGGGGGCAAAATTTGTGTTTGGCCCTAGTTATTTTTGAGCTAAGTCTAGGCCATTGGTAAGTATAAAAAATATACAAATTATTTTATATTTATAATATTTTAAATATTAGTTTATCAAATTTTTTCAAAAATTTCAACAAAATAATATCGTGACAACAAATTGGAACAATCTCATTCCAGTGAGAGGCCACATGATATGGTTTTGTTGTATTTTTATGCCCCAGAGAGATTCTCTCAGAGGAGTGATTTTTACCTCTTCTTTGGCTTAAAAAGTATGTATCTATGAAGGAAGCTGTTTTATCCATATTTATATCCTGCATACAGCCGAAGTGTTATTGTAAGGCATATCACTATGCTTGTGGGGGATTTTCACTCATTCTCAGATACGCATTCATAATTTTTGGAGCTTAGTCCAGATTAGCCTTAAAAATTAGGAACTTGTCACATCCAATGTAGCATTGTCTTCATTCTTACAATAAGGAATTACTTAAATTGGGCTCCTTATTTAGAATATGTCTCCTCTATTACTGTATAGAGAGACGTACATGTAATTCCTAATTATTCTAAGTTCCTTTCATCTTGGATTGCAGGATTGGAATTATTTTTGAAGTCCAAGGCCATCCACCTTTTCATGATTCAGCTATGTCTGGGCCATAGGGTACAGTGGGAAAAATATTATAAATTCATAGTAATTTCTATATTTTTCATACTTACCTACGGCCCAGATGAGGATGGCACTCCCATGAGTGGGCACTCGTACCTCCCCGCTGAATTATTATGTAATACTCTCTTTTACAAAGAATGAGGTTGGCGCCAATTCCGGTTACTTCCTGGCATCTGCGCATGCACGGAGAGTAAATGTATGGAGGGCCAGATAGGACTTCTAATTTTGGGTTTTGCATGCAAATTTTGGGGATTGGAGGGGGGGGGGCAAAATTTGTGTTTGGCCCTCGATATTTTGGAGTTAGCACCAGCTGTGTCTGGGCCATAGGTAAGTATGGAAAATATAGAAATGACTATGAATTTATCATTTTTTTAATTATGCATTATTGGTGTCTAGAGGAAGCTTCCTTTTGATTTTTTCAGTCAGCTCATCCAAGATGGCCACCAGTGGCCTAATCATTATGGTGGCAATCTTGAATTTGGTTTCCGTCCAATAACTAATGAATACTCTCTCGAATCAATTTCAGTTTTTGGGTATGTACTATCGGTGTCTAGAGGAAGCTTCCTTTCGATTCTGGTCCAGCAAGCCAATTTGATATTGGTAGTCATATTGAACTTGGTTTCTGTCCAATAACTAATGAATGCTAACTCAAATCATTTTTATTTTTTAATTATGCATTGTCGTTGTCAAGAGGAAGCTTCCTTTCGATTTGGGACCAGTTTGCTGAACCAAGATGGCTGCCAGTGGCCAATTCATTATGGCTTCCTTGGTGGCCATCTTGAATTTGGTTTCCATCCAATAACTAATGAATACTGACTCGAATCAATTTCAATTTTTGGTTATGCATTTTTGGGTCCAGAAGAAGCTTCCTTTTGATTTTGGATCAGCTAGCCAATTCAATATGTCCGCCATGGTGGCCATATTGAATTTGGATTCCGCCCAATAACTCATGAATGCTTATTCAAATCAATTTTTCAGCTCAACTTGACACAGTCAAGCTGAACTATTGCCATCACTTCTTGTCCGTCTGCGTACGTATGTCCTCAATTTCCTTTGGCACACCGGACAGGTCTCATTTATGATCAGATCACTTTGAAACTTGGTATGCTTGTTTGGGTGACCTCTGGATGGGAGCTATCAATTTTCATCCATTTCTATCAAAAATTGTTGCCGCTGGCAACGTTCTTTGAACGTAGTTTAGTCTTACCTCAGTATTTACCTTTGGCACACACTTCGGGGCACATTTATCATCAGATTGCTTTGAAACCAGGTATGCTTGTTTGGGGTAACCTCTAGATGGGTGCTATCGATTTTCTTCCATTTTCGTCAAAAAATGTTGCCGCTGGCAACAACCATTGAACTTGGTTTAGTCATGCATCAATATATTCTTTTGGCACACCCTACAGGGCACATTTATGATCAGATTGGTTTGAAACTTGGTATGCTTGTTGGGGTTACCTCCAGATGGGAGCTATCGATTTTCTTCAATTTCCATCAAAAAATGTTGCCGCTGACAACGACCTTCGATGAACTTAGTGCAGTTATTCATCAGTATTTCCCTTTGGCACACCCTGCAGTGCACATTTTTCTCTGGATCACTTTGAAACTTGGTATGCTTGTTTGGGGTGACCTCTAGATGGAAGCTATTGATTTTCTTCCATTTCCATCAAAAAATCTTGCCGCTGTCAACGACCTTTGAACTTAGTGTAGTCTGGCATCAGTATATACTTATGGCACGCCCTACAGGACACATTTATAATCAGATCGGTTTGAAACTTGGTATGCTTGTTTGGGGTGACCTCCAGATGGGAGCTATTGATTTTCTTCAATTTCTGTCAAAAATTGTTGCCACTGGCAATGACCTTTGATGAACTTAGTGCAGTTATGCATCAATATTTCCCTTTGGCACACCCTGCAGTGCACATTTTTGACTGGATCACTTTGAAACTTGGTGTGCTTGTTTGGAGTGACCTCTAGATGGTGCTGTCAAATTTCTTCTATTCCCATCAAAAACTATTGCAGCTGGCAATGACCTTTGAACTTAGTTTAGTCAAACCTCAATATTTCCCTTTGGCATACCCTACAGGGCACATTTATGATCGGATTGCTTTGAAACCAAGTATGCTTGTTTGGGGTGACTTGTAGATGGGAGCTGTTGATATTTTTATACTGTACCAATGACCCAGACATAGCTGGTGCTAACTCTTAAAAATCTAGGGCCAAACACAAATTTTGCCCCCCAATCCCCAAAATTTGCATCTAAAACCAAAAGAAATCATGACCTAAAGGACCTCCATACTTTGCCCCTACTGCGCATGCGCAGTGTCAAGGATGTTCCGAAATTGGTGCCAATCATCATTCTTTGTTTGGCCCTTCATCAGTTAACATCTCACTGATCTTTGTGCTTGTAAATCTCAGTTTAAATGATGCCAGACACATAAATATTGGAGAAATGGTGATTCTAAGGAGGATAGAGAAGGAGGAGAGGAAAAAGGAGTGACAGAAAATATTCATGGCTGTAACTTAAAATTTTGTAATGAAATTATGTTAAGTTGCCTATTTTCGAGGCATGGGCCTGTTGTTGTCATTCTTGCTTTGAAGTTGCACTGCTTATTCAGTGTTTCCTCTCTCCTTATCCTGTAAGTCCCCCCTTGCTATTCTCCCATGCTTTTGGCATATTTTTGAGTAAGATTACTACTAAAATTTCTTGGGAGAATTAGCTTGGTTACAGAATGAATTCTGTTATTTTCCCCATGTTTACGTTCTCACCCATGGGTGTTTAGACGTTGTGTTCTGCATCTACCATCTGATGTTCTGCAGATTCTTCTCTGGAAGTCTCTGTTTTGCATCAGATAGTGTGTATTGTTGATAACTGATTTCAGGCCAGTATTGTCAGTGCCTGGAGTCATGTTTTCTGGTGTTTATACACTTCTTGTTTACATTGGCAACAGTCTCTTTTGAGAGGGGCTTTTTGCCTTTGGAGTAGTTTATCTCACTATAAGATACATTATTATTATCCGTAAGTGTTGCATTAATTATTTAAAATAATTTTAAAATTTTTGACCACACTTACCCTTGGGATCCATTGGGGCTCAACGTTACTTTTCAGAAACTTGGGCTTCGCTGAAAAAATATTTTTCAAAAATTATTTTGAATTTCAATTGCTTTTTTCAATGTTAATGGATCATGTTATTATGTATCTTTGTGTTTAGGGGTTTGTGCGAGTACTAGGACTTGTTGTTGTCTTTTCACAATGAAAGGACATTGTTCAAATTGTAATAGGAAGAAATCTTCCTCTGACTTTCATGATCATTGTATTAATTGTAGTCAGTGTACTCGCACTAACTCCTGTTCAATATGTCAATATTGGGATGACAAACATTGGAAACGTGTGTCACAGTATGTTGTTAGTGGAGAAAGGGCTATGCCGGTCCTTTCTCCGCAGGGTCACTCAAGTCTATCAGTTTCTATTTCAGAGGAACAAGAACAGGGTGATGTTTCCATGTTATCTTCCGCAAGTGCGCTTCCATCGTCACAAATGAATACAGAGCTAGCGGCAAAAGTGCTCATGGAGATACGACAGTTGCCTAAGAGGTCCCGAGTAGGATCGACGGTGCTGTCGTCTGCTAGCTCGCCCGGTGTAGCGTCCATTCACCGAATGGTTCGGCAGCCGGGTTCGTCCGTTGCGGTCCAGGAGGAAATGTTGGGTGATGCGAGCACTATAAACATACAAGGTGCACACCCAGTGACGGCGGATGATAGAGATCGGAGGAAGCCTTCTAGTCCGGTTCCTAGCTCGTCCAGGTCCAGCCGCGCCGCGAGCGAGAGAGGCCCCTCTCTCGTACAACATCAGGGACCTGATGTTGTGGTACAAAATGTGTCGCAAGCGGAGCACACGTCCGTCGCTCGGAACGCTCCGTTGTATAGGCAGTCCTCGGAGACTGCTCAGGCTTCCTCATCCTCTCACCAGCGCACACGACCGCATCTTGGCTACGTGACCGCGGATATTCTACCAGCTTCGCCGATAAGGGATTCTTCGGCGACCAGGTCACGCCATCCGGTAGCCAGGGACACGAGGCCGGTAGACTCCGGACGTTCGCATAGGAAGAGTATGCGGGAGTCAGTTGATGCGGAGCTTCCCGCGGCTAAGCAGCGAAAGACCGCTACTCCGCAGGCCTCGATGACGGACGTGCTTGCTCAGATAGCACAAATTATTGCAGCATCCCAGCAATCGACAGAATCGGTGTCGGATCGGGAATTATCCGACGGCGCTGGGTCGGTACGCTCTGCCGAAGCATCGGGTGCGGACGACCGGGAGCATCATGAGGTCCGACCGGATGGTGAAAGGGATACGGATGACTTGGAGCTATCCCTTTCGGAACAACATAAAGCTGCCGTGGATTTCATCCGGCACTTCCTTCCTCAGGTTGTTCCGTCGGGCCAGACTGCTGCGGTACCGGACAAGAGGCTGATAGCGTCATTGGACACTGAATTTTTCGAGCGGTTCAGAGACATCGTCCCTGAGTTTCCGTCTCAGTCCAATAATGTCACAAGAACATTTGATTTATTGAACGACACTATATTTAAGCTTGCTTCCAAAACAGGCAAAGCTGGTTTCTTGTCCTCCAATGCTCTTAACCTGCCTTTCATTAATGCAAGGAATAAATTCGATACCGCAGGACAGGGTATTCCGAGAGTTCCTCTGCGTCTTGACGACGAGGAGGAAGACTTAGAATTGTCATTACCGTCGTCTATGTCCGTTCCAACCGCGGTGTTGGATTCGACAATCACGTCTAACAGGGCCAGCTTCGGATTCTCTGCTGTTTAAATCCGCTTCCAAAAAGTCGGATACGGCAGATAAGAATAAGGCAGGCACTTCTGGGACTAATGCGCCCAAGAAAGGTTCCTATAGAGGTTCCGGTGCGTCCTCTTGGTCTTATTCAAGAGACCGTCAAGGCAGCGACTCACGTGCGGGACGTCCTTATGCTACAAGCATAGATCTCAAAGATGCGTACTTTCATGTCATGGTACATCCGACATTCAGAAAGTATCTACGCTTCGCAGTCCTAGGAGTGGTGTATCAATTCCGGGCGATGTGCTTCGGATTGAACCTAGCACCCTGGGCTTTCACTCGGGTAATGAACTCGGAAAAGATGTATTTCCGAGCTCATTCGTCTGCGGTAACGTCGGCCTACCTGGACGACATTCTTCAGAGGTACGGCAACGAGTTAACGCTTCAGAACGATGTGCAGAATCTGCTTCTATTGCTCCAACGTCTCGGTTTTGTTATAAACGAGGAGAAGTCGGATCTGGTGCCGTCCAAGTCATTCACTCATCTGGGAATGAGCTTTGAGACGCACAACAATCTCTTTCGTCTGCCGTTAACCAGAGCGAAATTAGTCAGTTGTTACGCTCGGTATTGTCTTCATGCAGACAAAGTCACAGCGAGGGAGTTCATGAGACTGATAGGTCTGTGTGGAGCCGCCGCGGATCTCATTCCGATGGGGCAGTTACGCACTCGTCCTCTCCAAATTTTCTTAACTTAGAATTGGAGTGTGAAGATTCATTCGCTCGACATAGACGTTCTCTTGTCAGATCAAGTGAAACAAGAGATTCAGACTTGGGCAAACATTCAGTGGTTAACTCAGGGAGTTCTGCTGCAGTTGCCGGATCCGAGTTTTACCATTATGACGGATGCCAGTCAAACAGGTTGGGGTGCATCATTGATCCCAACGGATTCGAGATGCCAGGGTCTTTGGGATCCACAGTTCCTAAGCAAGCACATAAACATCAAGGAAATGATGTCAATCTGGCTTGCGTTGCGTCATTGGATGGACATTATTCACAAAGCTCATGTCCAAATCCTGTCCGACAATACGACAGTAGTGGCGTATATACGGAACCAGGGAGGCACTCATTCCGTTCCGTTATTCAATCTAACGGAGAGAATCCTTCTGTTTGCTCTAGAACATCAAGTTCTACTTTCGGTCCGTCATATACCGGGTCGTCTGAATGTACTAGCAGACTCCCTTTCATGGAAGGGTCGCTTGTTGCCGTCGGCGTGGACTCTCAACAAACAAGTTTTCAATCAGATTTGCTACCAGTGGGAACGGCCAATGATAGACTTATTTGCGACGCATCTCAACAATCAGTTGCAGACGTATGTGTCACCGTGCCCGGATCCAAGAGCATTTGCAGTAGATGCTCTATCGATCTCATGGGACGGAATGATAGGATATGCGTATCCTCCAGCGCCGTTGATTCAGCAAGTATTGCTAAAGATAAAACAATCTCAATGCAAGATTCTGTTGGTAGCATCTCTGTCTCCACAGAGACCGTGGATAAATCTACTCAGGTGTCTGTTGTGGGACCTACCGCGAAAGCTTCCTCTACGGGAGGATCTTCTTTCGCAGGGGAAACCGCGTCATCTTCATCACAACCCTCAAGGTCTCAACCTTCACGTTTTTCCGTTGTGCGGTCCTTCTTGCATGGCAAGCACTTTACAGGACGAGCAGTGGACGCGATTTCTAACTGTAGGAGGACCTCCTCTTCGCTAAACTATGCGCCTAAGTGGAAGGTTTTTCGTCGTTGGTGTAGGGATCATTCTGTTGATATTTTTGATCCCTCCATACCAGACATTGCAAACTTTCTAGTATACTTGTTTGACGAAATCAAACTGCAGCCTGTTACTATTAAGGGTTATAGGTCTATGTTATCTGATACCTATGCACACCACGATAGTTTACAAATTGGATCTAATGTCACTTTATCTAAGTTAGTTAGAAACTTCTCGATAAATAGACCCAGAACTCTTAGATTAATTCCTAAGTGGAATTTAGCTTGGGTTCTTCTTAAACTAAAGGATAAGCCATTTGAGCCTCTTGGGACAGTAGATTTCAAATTCTTGTCTTATAAGACAGCTTTTCTCTTAGCTTTCTCTTCTGCTAGAAGAGTCAGTGAGCTTCATGCACTATCGGTGGACGATTCTCACTATCGTAGTGTCGGGAACACTATCACCTTCACTACTAATGTTGGATTTTTAGCTAAGAATCAGGCTCCTAATAAATATCCGGAACCTATTGTTATTAAGGCTCTTCCGTCTTCAGACGGGCGTAGGCCTTTACTCTGTCCTGTTAGAGCTTTACGCATTTATAAACAGAGATCTCAGTTTATCAGAAAGGGATGAAAACGTTTCTTTCTGTCTCTGATGCCTAATAGAAAGGACATTTCGGTCCATTCTGTTGCTAGATTGATTCAATTAACTATCCGTACTGCTTATGAAAATTTATCTTCTTCCCAGCAATCTGTGCTTAAGATTTTGGCTCATGAAGTAAGAGCTCTTTCTACATCTTGGGCTTACGCAAATAGTGTTGCTATTACAGATTTAATGAAGGCTGCTTATTGGTCTCAGCCATCCACATTCACAAATTTTTATCTCAGAAATATTGAGTCCATTTCTGGAGACCTGCATTGTTTAGGTCCGTTATCTGTTGCTCAGAATGTCGTCCACTAAACAGTTGCAACTATAGTTATGCAGGCTTTCTGTTCCGGCAGTGACTCCGTCCTGCTGCCCTCTTCTCTCTGGGCTATTTGACCCAGGGCAAGGGGAAGGGGGGGGGGGGAGGGTGTTCCCTTAGGTCACCTGCTTTATAGTGAAAAGCAAGGGAATTCCTCCTCCGGAGTCCGTAATTCTGAGTCGTTTCCGGGATGGTTTTAAAGTGTAATATTAATGTTAAAAATTCATTCATGTCATATTTTTAAAGTGTAGCTCGGTGTGAAGCATTTGTATATGTCAAGTGTCAAACGGGCGTTAATATACAATCCTCGGACACTTTTAAAGAATATAAAGAGTCTCAATTCTCTGGACTAACTTTATTTATTGGCTTACTTTAAAAATAATTAGTATAATTGGTTATACTGGATGTTAATAGAGAACATGAATGTTATTGTGCTCAATTATGAAGGGGTATTGTATCTTTCTAATTTATCATAAAATAAGAAAGATACATGTAAAGCCTAATACTCCTTTTCTCCTTCGGGGTTCACTCTGTATTATATAGTTGAGCTTATTGGATTTTCCTCTATCTCCTAGGCCCTCCAGCCTTTTTACTATACAGCTATGTCTGGGTCATTGGTACAGTATAAAAATGTTAAAAAATTTATAGTAATTTATATATTTTTTATACTTACCAATGACCCAGACGGGGATGGCCCTCCCAGGAGTTGGGAACTCATACCTCCCCGCTGAGTACATAGCGCTGACCAGGCACTGCCAGTAAGAATGATGATTGGCGCCAATTTCGGAACGTCCTTGACACTGCGCATGCGCAGTAGGGGCAAAGTATGGAGGTCCTTTAGGACATGATTTCTTTTGGTTTTAGATGCAAATTTTGGGGATTGGGGGGCAAAATTTGTGTTTGGCCCTAGATTTTTAAGAGTTAGCACCAGCTATGTCTGGGTCATTGGTAAGTATAAAAAATATATAAATTACTATAAATTTTTTAACTTTTGTCAATTTCCCATCAAAAAATCTTGCCACTGTCAATGACCTTTGAACTTAGTTTAGTCAGGCATCAATATATACTTTTGGCACTCCCTACAGGGTACATTTATAATCAGATCGGTTTGAAACTTGGTATGCTTGTTTGGGGTAACCTCTAGATAGGAGCTATTGATTTTCTTCAATTTCTGTCAAAACTTGTTGCAATGACCTTCGATTAACTTTATTTATTTATTGATGTTTAAGGTCACATACTTATGCACACAATGGCTAATCGTGATCGTGGCAGTTTTACGGGTGGAGGAAGCCGGAGTACCTGGAGAGAACCACCGAGCATCAATGAGCAACTGTCAGCTTCTCAACATTCTAACTCTGTTCAAGCTCCACTCAAGCAGGGTTAGAGCAGTTGAAGACAAGTGCATCATCGACGTATCGTCGTATCGTCGTATCGTTTGCCTTAGCACACGGCATCATCGTGGCCCCATGTAGGCAACTGGTATAGAGTGCCTTACCCAAGGGCGCAATGCGGGTCAGCCTGGACGGGGATCTATCTCAGGACCTCTAGCATAGAAGTCCAACAGTCTACCACTGAGCCACCATGCTCCCCTCCTTTGAACTTAGTTCCATAAAAAAGAAAACAGGAGCTATCGATTTTCTTTTCATTTCCATCAAAAATGGTTGCTGTTAGCAACAATCCTTGAATTTATTGCATTTGTGTATCATCATTCTTCTTTGACATGACTGCAGGGCACATTTAACATAGGATTGTTTTTGAAGTTGGTGTACTCATTAGGCGGGACCTCTAGATAAAAGCTGTTGATTAGCATTCATTTCTGTGAAAAAAGTTGACGTTTTCAATAACCTCTGAACTTACAGCATTTGTGTATCAACATTCTTCCTTTAGCCAGCCTTACAGTTTACATTTAAAAATGCATGGATTACTCTGACATTGTGCACACACAATGCTGATATGTTTAAATTTCACCAAATAACATTGGTACCAATGATCTTCAATTTCACTTATAACTTAACAAGTTCAAATTTGTCAAGTTGAGCTAGAGTGTCATTGACACTTTTATTTTTTGAGGGAATGCTTTATTGGTTTCAAGAGGAAGCTTCCTTTTGATTTGTTTATGCCTCAGCAAGACTTACCTACCTTTTTATGACACCATTGGGATCATATGCCAAGCTTTGAGTTGCACTTGTTTTGAAAAATATTTTTCAACTTCTGCATTTGTATATTACGCAGCTGTGCCTGATTGTTGGGTAAAGGGATAATATTCATTCAGAACTACAGTTAAAACTCAAGATACCTGAAAATTAAGTTGTGGAGAAATAAATAATGACGATAAACTGATATTTTTTTAATTACACCAGTATTCAATCGATACTGGTTTGAATACCAGTATGTATCAGTTTATCGATACACCGTGCCGCCCAAGCCTGAACAGATATTACCTTTAAATTTGTTTAATATTTCTAGTTTTATTTCATTTAATTTTTTATTCTTATACAGAACTGTGAGAGTGGAGCCAGACAGTGTAAATTCTGTTGCTATAGAACCAGAGCCTCATCAGCCCTATCAGAGACTAATGTGTGCTTGTAATGTTGGGTTAAATTCAGCAGGAACTTCAATGATAGCTAGAGATACTACAATCATGCCTCTCATTCCTGGACTACCTGCTCTAATAGCTCTGATATTCACACCAGCAGCTGAATTAAGGTAAGATATGCATCATTCTGTGAAACCCTTTTCCAGTACAGTTATTTATTCAATCCAATGGTCTAAAAAATTAAAAATCTGTTTCTCAGGTTCTCCCACATGTTTTTTTTTTGCTGCAACAAGCTCTCTTTTTTTATACTGAATCAAAAAAGAAAGTATAACAGAAACAAATGTGAAAAAATAGCATAAAGGATGAAATATGATAGTTCTAATGTTGCATGTTTGTGGACAAGAAGTTGTGAAAAGAGTTTAATGACATGTTGTTGTCCACCCAACCGTATACAATTTTGCTACAGATTTCAAAATAGCATGTGCTACCCGAGACTATTAAATTGAATGGGTGATCAATGATTTTCTTTGTGTTATGTTGTGCTAGAGAGCCTGAGTTATTGAGAAAACATGCTAGTTCTTGTATTTTTATACTGTACCAATGACCCAGACATAGCTGGTGCTAACTCTTAAAATATAGGGCCAAACACAAATTTTGCCCCCCAATCCCCAAAATTTGCATCTAAAACTAAAGAAAACATGTCCTGAAAGGCCCTCCACACTTCGCCCCTACTGCGCATGCGCAGTGTCAAGGACGTTCCGAAATTGGCGCCATTTATCATTCTAAGTTTGGCCCTTCATCAGTTAACATCTGACTGATCTTTGTGCTTTTAAATCTCAGTTTAAATGAAGCCAGACACATAAATATTAGTGAAATGGTGATTCTAAGGAGGATAGAGAAGGAGGAGAGGAAAAGAATGTGTGACAGAATATTATCAGGGCTGTAACTTAAAATTTTTTAATGAAATTATGTTAAGTTACCTATTTTCAAGGCAGCAGCCATTTTGTTGTCATTCTGATTATTAGTTACACTGTTTTTACAAGTGTTTTCCTCTCTCCCTGTCCTTTAAGTTCCCCCTTGCTATTCTCCCATGCTTTTGGCATAGTTTCTGTAATTATTATTACAAAAATTTCTTGGGAGTTTTAGCTGAATAACAGAATGAATTCTGTTCTTTCCCCATGTTTACGTCTTCACCTACGGGTGGTTAGGCGTTGTGTTCTGCATCTACCATCTGATGTTCTGCAGTTTCTTCCCTGGAAGTCTCTGTTTTGCATCAGATAGTGTATTTTTGGTAACTGATTTCGGGCCTGGGTGCCTGGAGTCTTATTTTAGTGTTTTTACACTCATTGTTTACATTTACAACAGCCCTCTGTGTGAAGGGGGGATTTCTAATAAATAATATCTTTATGTTATTTTAATCATAACTAGATACATTATTATTGTTCGTAAGTGTTGAATAAATTGTTTAAAATATTTTTAAAATTTTTGTCCACACTTAGGCTTGGGATCCATTGGGGCTCAACGTTACTTTTCAGAAACTTGGGCTGTTCTGAAAAAATATTTTTTCAAAATATTTTGATTTCAATTATTTTTTCTATATTAATGGATCATATTATTATTATGTATTTTGATTGCCAGGGGTTAGTGCGAGTACCAGGACTTGTTTTCTTTTCACATTGAAAGGATATTGATCAATTGTTTTAAGAGGAAGTCTTCCTCTGACTTTATTATCATTCTATATGTGGTCAGTGTACTCGCATTAACTCCTGTTCTGTATCGTATGATTTCGATGACAATATGGGAAGCGTATGTCACGGTATGTTGTTGGGGATTTGGACACTCCGGTCCTTTCCTCGCAGGGTCACTCTACTTTATCAATTTCTATTTCAGACGATCAAGATTAGGGTGATGTATCTGTGATGTCTTCCAACAGTGTGCCTCCGTCGTCACTATTAATGAAGGGCTAGCGGAAAAGTGCTCATGTTATACGCCAATTGCCTAAGAGGACCCTAGTAGGTTCGACGGCCTTTGACGTCCGCTAGCTCGCCCGATGTAGCGTCCATTCACCGAATGGTTCGGCAGCCGGGTTCGTCCGTTGCGGTCTAGAAGGAATTTTGGGGTGATGCGAGCACTATAAAATTAACTTAATGCACACCCAGTGACGGCGGATCGGAGGGAGAACGGAGGAAGCCTTTTAGTCCGATTCATAGCTCGTTCCGGTCCATCCGGACGGCAAGCGAGAGAGGCCCCTCTCTCGTTCAACAACATCTGGCCCCAGATGTTGTGGTACAAAATGTGTCGCTAGCGGAGCATACGTCCGTCGCTCGGGACGCTCCGTTGTATAGGCAGTCCGCTGAGACTGCTAAGGCTTCCTCTTCTCGTCAGCGCACACGACCGCACCTTGGCTGCGTGACCGCCGATATATTACCAGCTTCGCCGATCAAGGATTCTTCGGCGACCAGGTCACACCATCCGGCAGCCAGGGATTCGAGACCGATGGACTCCGGACGTTCGCATAGGAAAAGTATGCGGGAGCCATCTGATGCGGAGCTGCCCTCGGCGAAGCAGCGATAGACTGCGCCTCCGCAGGTCTCGACGCCGGACATTCTTGTGCACATAGCACAGCTTATCGCAGCATCCCAGCAGCCGACAGAAACGGTGTCGGATCGAGAATTATCCGACAGCGCTGGGTCGGTAGCCGGGGACTCGAGGCCTGCAGACTCCGGACGTTCGCATAGGAAGTGTGCGGGAGTCAACGTACACGGAGCTTCCGGCGGCAATGCATCGTAAGTCCGCTACTGCACAGGCCTCGGGAACGGACGTGCTTTCCTTAATAGCACAGTTTATCGCAGCATCCCAGCATCAACTGAATCTGTCGCATATACTTTATCCGACGATGCTGGGTCGGGACGCTCCGCGGAAGCGGGTACGGACGTCCGAAAGTTTCATCCGGTCCGACGGGATACCGAAAGGGATTCGGAGGATTTCAAGCTTTCCCTTTCGGAACAACATATGCTGCGATGCCGGATAAGAAACTGATAGCGTCGGTGGACTTAGAAATTTTTGGTTCGGTTCAGGGACATCGTCCCTCAGTTCCGACATAGTCCAATAATGTCACACAAACTTTCGAATTATTGAACGACGCTATATATATTATTATTTTATGCTTGCTATCCAAGCATTTCTGGTTTCTTGTTCGAAGAGTTATGGAGATGTCTTTCAAAAGTGTGCCTCTGTCGTCATAGTTAATGAAGAGTTAGCGGCAATAAGTGCTCATGGAATATGTCTATCGCTTACGGAGTGACATTCGCTAGCTCACCCGGTGTAGCGTACATTCATCGAATGGTTCGGCTGCCGGGTTCGTCCGTTGCGGTCTAGGAAGGAGATTTGGGTGATGCGAGCACTTTAATTACTTTAGTACTCACCCAGTGACGGCAGATTGAGGACAGATCGGAGGAAGCCAACAACATAGGGGACCGCATGTTGTGGTTCAGATATTTTACATTCGGAGCATATGTCCGTTGCTCGGGACGCTCCGTTATATTGACAGTCCGAGAGACTGTCTTTAATGCTTCCTCATCCTCACAGCAGGGCACACGACCGCACATTGGCTACGTGACCTCGAGTATCCGATCAGTTTCGGCATTCAGTGATTCCACGGCGAATAGGTCGCGCCATCCGGTAGCCAAGGGACACGAGGCCTATACACTCCGTTCGCTCGCATATTGGAAGTATGCACGGGGTAACGATCACGGAGCTTCCAGCGGCAATGCATCGTAAGACCGCTTCTCCTCAGGCCTCAGTGACGGACGTGCTATCCGAGTTAGCACAGTTGTTTCGCAGCATCCCAGCAATTGACAGTTTCTCGGTCGAATCAGGAATTATCCGACGGCGCTGGGTCGGTGCGGTCCGCGGTTGCATCAGCTACGGACGACCGAACGCTTTATAGGGTCCGACAGGATGGCGAAAGGGATTCGAAAGATTTCGAGTTTTCCCTTTAGTAGTATCGGAAGATGCCTTTCATATCTTCTGGCATTTCTTCCAGTGATTATTTTTCGGACTTCATTGCTGCGATCTTGGATAAGAGACTTATAGCGTCATTGGACTCGGATTTTTCGATCGGTACAGGGACATTGTCCCTGACTTACCGACGCAGTCCAATATTGTCATTACAACATGTGTTTTATTTTTCGACGCTATATATTTATATATATATACAAGCCTGCTACTAAGCATGATAGTTTAGTTTCTTGTCCGCGTGGCTCATTTCTGCCATTTTATCATTTTTACAAATAGTTTATTTTGGCAGAGCAGGGCATACCGAGAGTTCATATGCGTCTAGACGGTGTGATTAAAGACTGCATATATTCTTTTTCGCCGTTTATGTCTTTTCCAATTTCAATGTTGGGAACGATATTATGTATAGTAGACTTAACTTAGACGCTTTATTATACGTAATCCGCCTTACTGAGGCGTTATCATTACGTCTTCAAGAAAAGATTTACGGGATATTATTCTCAATGTAATTTCTTTTGAGGGCAGTAGTTTGTTCACGTATAACTCCGCCCTTCAGTGGCTGATTGGAGTTGGTTAGACGTGACGCAGCCCTAGCTACATCCACACGCATGGATAGTAAGGTTAAGAACTCTCTCAGAGTCGCTTCGTTCTCGGAGGAGCTTCTCTTCGACGGCAACTTTCCGGCAATCCAGGAATTGCTCGATTTATACATTCTCTTGTCTATCTAGTGTTACAAGAGATTCAGACTGGGGCAAACATTCGGTGGTTGACTCAGAGAGTGCCGCCGCAGTTGCCGGACCCGAGTGTGGCTGTTATGACGGTTGCCAGTCAAACAGATTGGGATATATACTGATCCCTACGGATTCGAAGTGCCAGGGTCTTTGGGTTCCGCAGTCTTTTAGCTATCAGTTTAACTTCCGCGGAATAATGTTTTTTAGGCTTGCTTTATGTCATTGCATGAACATTATTCAGAAACGCATGCCCAAATTCCTGTCCTTTAATTCGACAGTAGTGGCGTATCTCCGGAACCAGGGAGGCACTCTTTCATTTCCGTTATTCAATTTAATGGAAAGAATCCGTCTGTTGGTTATAGTACACCAAGTTCAGTTTTGGTCCGTCATATTCTGGGTCGTCTGATTGTTTTATCGGACTCCCGTTCTCTTACGGGTCGCGTGTTGCTGTCAGAATGGACTCTCAACAAACAAGTATTCAATCAGATTTGCTATCTATGGGAGCGCCCAATGATGTTTTATTTATGACACAGCTTGCTAATCAATTGCAGACGTACGTGTTGGCTTGTCCAGATCTCTGAGCTAAGAGTGTTAACGCTCTATTGATCTATAGGACGGAATGATAGGATACGCGTATCCTCCGGCGCTGTTGTTTTAGCAGGTATTGCTAAGATAAACAACCACAATACATTTCTGTTGATAGCATCTCTATCGTCACAGAGATCATGAGTAATTTACTCTCTTGTCTACTGTGGATCTTAACGTGAAATCTTCCTCTATGTGAGGATCTTTTTTCACTGGGTAAATCGTGTCATCTTTATCACAACCAGCAAGGTCGCAACCTTCATGTATTCCGTTGTGTGGTCCGTATTGCATTGTAAGCACTGTACTGGACGAGCTTTGGACGCGATTTCTTACTATAGGAGATCCTCTTCTTCGCTATTCTATGCGACTAAAGTGGAGGCTCTTCCGTCGTGGTGTAGGGATCATTATGTTCATATTGTTGATCCCTCCATACTACTCATTGCTATTTTTTAGTATACTTGTTTCACAAGATCTACTGCAGCCTGTTATTATTTAGGTTATAGGTTTATGTTACCTCATACCTATGCACTCTACGATAGTTTACAATTGAGTCTTTTGTCTCTTTATCTAAGTCAGTTAGTAACTTTTTGATAAATAGACTTAGAATCTTTAGATTAAATTCCTATACGGATTTTAACTTCGGTTCTTATTTAGCTAAGTAATCATTTGAGCCTCTGGAAACAGTAGTTTTCAAATTCTGACCTTTTAGACAGTAATTCTGTTGGTTTCTCTTTTACTGTAGAGTCAGTGAGTTTCATGCACTATCGATGGATGATTTTCACTTTCATAGTTTCGGAATCAATACTTCCGTTACTATTTAGGTTGGATTGTTGCATAAGAGATAGGCTCCTATTATCCGGAACCTATTATTTTAAGGTCCTTCCGTCTTCGTATGGGCATAGGCCTTTACTCTTTCCGGGTACAGTTTATGTATTTATAAACAGATATCTGTTTATTACATGGGCGTAAGCTTCTTCTGTCTTTGATGTCTAGTAGAAGGACGTTACGCTCCATTTTATTGTTAATGGATTCTATTAACTAGCGTACTGCTTATGGTATATCATTGACTTAGCAGTTGTGCTTAAGATTTCGGCTCATGAAGTAAGAGTTCTTCTTCTTGGGCTTTCTTTAATAGTGTCGCTATTATAGATTTTTGAAGGCCGCTCATTGCGCTCAGCCATCCACATTCATGAATTTTATCTTAGAAATATCGAGTCAATTTCTTGAGGCCTCTTTGTTAGGTCTATTATCTACTGCTCAGAATGTCATTCTCTTAACAGTTGCTACTATAGCTAGGTAGGCTGTCTGTTTCGGCAGTGTCTCCGTTGGGCTGCCCTCTTCGCTCTGGGCTATTTGACCCAGGGCAAGAAAAAGGGGGGGGGGGGGGAGGGTGTTCCCTTGGGTCACCTGTTTTACTATGAAAACAAGGGGATACCTCCTCCGGAGTTAGTAATTCTGAGCTGTTATTGGGATGGTTGTTTAGTGAGAAGTTTAAGTTTATAAAATTCATTCAAGTCTTAGTTTTTAAAGTATAGCTTTTGAATATTGCATATGTCAACGGACATGATTATGCAATTCTCAGACACTTTTAGGAGTATAAGAGTCTCTATTCTCTAGACTTACTTTATTATTGGCTTACTTTAAAAATTATTAGTATAAGGATTATATTGGATATTAATAGAGTACATGGATGTATGAAGCTCAATTTTGGAAGGTGTTGTATCTTTCTAATTTATCATAAATAAGAAAGATACATGTAAGGCCTATTACTTCTTTTCCCTACAGGGGATGACTCTATTTTATTTTATTGAGCGTATTCCATTTTGCTCTATGTCCTTGGCCCTCCAGCCTTTTTACTATTCAGCTATGTCTGGGTCATTGGTACAGTATAAAAATGTTAAAAAATTTATAGTAATTTATATATTTTTTATACTTACCAATGACCCAGACGTGGATGGCCCTCCCAGGAGTTGGGAACTCTTGCCTCCCCGCTGAGTACATAGCGCTTACCAGGCACTGGTTATTAGAATGATAAATGGCGCCAATTTCGGAACGTCCTTGACACTGCGCATGCGCAGTAGGGGCGAAGTGTGGAGGGCCTTTCAGGACATGTTTTCTTTAGTTTTAGATGCAAATTTTGGGGATTGGGGGGCAAAATTTGTGTTTGGCCCTATATTTTAAGAGTTAGCACCAGCTATGTCTGGGTCATTGGTAAGTATAAAAAATATATAAATTACTATAAATTTTTTAACTTTCCGACATTTTAAAAAATGCCATGGTCAGCCGAAAATCGGAGGTTGCATGCCATTGGTATGCATGAGGCTGAGATACCTTCAGATGAGCTCACATCTGAGTTCGGAGTCACCGTGACCACTATTTACCGTCACATTGGAAGGTATAGAACCACTGGATCTACTGCCGACCGACCGTGTTCAGGTCGACCAAGAGTTATGACCCCTGCACAAGACCGACACATCAGGATGTCTCACGGGATCGCTTCCTTCCGGTGACGAGGGCAGCAGCAATTACTCCTGGTAGAACTAACAACAGAATCAGTGCACAAACTGTCTGCAACAGACTCACTGAACATGGTATCGTAAGGATGCATCAATACCACAGACCAATCCTTACCCAACGTCATTGTACCGTCAGAATGGAATGGGTACATCAGCATCTTTGCTTGACTCCGCATTGTTGGAGCACTGTTCTTTTTAGTGATGAATCACAATTTTGTCTACGGTGCACTGATGGTAGGGCAAGAGTGTATCGCTGACGAGAAGAATGGTTTTCTGATGCGTTCGGGAATGCAACCGTTTCGGCGGGGGTAGTGTAATGATTTGAACAGGAATTTCCTTGCACCATCGAAACGCAGTTGATCTTCATCGATGGTAATCTGAATGGACAGCGATATAGGGACGAAAATCTTAATGTTGTTGTTGTCCCGTTGTTAAACGCTAACGACGGTGTGCAGTTATTCCAGCAAGACAATGCCCGATGTCACATGGCGCATATATGTCGTGACTTTCTTGAGGAGCAGAGCATCAAACTTTTTCCTTAGCCCCCCACTTTCGCCAGATTTGTCGCCAAATGAGCATCTTTGGGATCAATTGGACCATCGGATATGACTTCATGATCTTCAGGCGATTTACGTAATGTTCTAAGGCAGGAGTGGAATGCAGTACCACAGGATGACATCCAGAGATGTATCAGGTCCATGCGCCATCTATGCTTTGCCATCCAAGAGGCAAATGGTGGACATACACACTATTGGCTGCATGTGTGAACTTTTCATTTCATCCCATGTCTGAACTGCGACGTCCTGATGTGACGCTGGCAACAGTAAGAACATGAAATTATGCAAATTCATACAGCTAGACTGGAAATATGAATTTACTATAATTTGTTTGGGATTAAAGTCGATAATACTAAAAAAATTGATCCTCAAAGTTATTATACTTTCTTTTTTGATTCAGTATAAAACTAATGCAAACTGAAAAAAATAAAAATTAAATGGTTTATGTCTGATATTGTACCTAAATTAATAAAATTGATAAATTTGTTCCCTGAGAGCAACAAGGTTTTGCACTGCTGTTTAGCATTACAAAGCCTTCTTGCACTCAAGGAATGAAATACACCACCACCTATGCTATTCTGTAGATTATGAAGCCTAAAAAATAAAACAAACCAAGAACATGAAGTTTTGACGGCAAAGAAATTATTACAAAAATAAAAAAATATAATAAAAAACCTCCCGCCCACATGCTATTTCACAAAAAATCTTCATTTAAGATAAATTTTATCACTTTAAAACATTATGGTACAAAAATTGAGTAATTTATTTTATCTTTCTTATATTGGAAACGTCTGTTCTAGGCCACCGTGTCCGATAAAGCTTAGACGTTTGAGGATGTAAGAATAATTTCGTAATAGATTACAATATTATCATTCAATTAACAGGTGTTTACTCTGAATCAATTTGCAATTAAAAGGTCTTGGAAAGTGCCTGAAAAATATTTGTTGGTCTGGTTTGGTCGCAGAGTGTGCTTATAAATTGTAGCAAATATGTGTTTTTTGTGTTTCTGTACCAGGGAGAGAAAGATTGATGCTATCTCACTTTACATCATTTCTTGTAGGGGTGAAATGGTTACAAAATTTTCATAACCGGTTAACCACTTACGATAACTGTGGTTAACTGATTAACCATGGTTATCCAAAGAATTCCATTGGCTTATGTCTTTGATAGGTTAACCGAGGGTGAGATGAAACTGAAAAATGCCAAAATCAGTCCTGGCAATGCACCCTCGGCGATTGGCAATTCTAAGGAAAATGCTGTGTAGCAAAGCAATCGTGCGCAAAAAAAAATTGCCAAGGGTAATGTAAAATGTCAGCTCCCTCCCTCTCTAAAAAAATACCTGTTTAGGTTAACCCAACCGACCCTAAAAGTTTATCAAGAAAAGTGGCTCATTTAGTTCATTGTAAGCCTAAATTTCCATCAGACTTCAACTGTGAATTTGAAACCAATTTTGGAGTTCAAGCTTTCAAAATTACGTGGAGAAATAAATCTGCCGGACAGTATAAATGGTGAGCTAGAGGCAAGTTTCAGTTCAGCAAAGGAAACCGCATTTGATAAACTGATGAACGCTTCGCATTGCTTCACCATTGGTTTTGAAAGCTTATAAATATTAATGATTATCGTGTTGAGTTTCATGTATTGATACTGAAGCCCCACGCCTTGGCTTACTGTCTTGAAAATGTCATTTGTGTAAGTATAAGTATAGTGTACAACAGTTTTTTGTATAGCTTAAATTTTTAACTTAGTGCAATATGAGGAAATTTCTTTAAAAATCTTCTTCTAAAACACCAGTAGTGATGAACCGAAAATCGGAACCGGACGGTACAACCGGTAGTTAAAAACCAGTAGTTTCCAGTTATTCTATATTTAATACTGACTATTAAAAATTCCTTTTGATATCTGACCATTTCAATAAAGTTTCTCCATTAAAAACGTGTGTGGTGCATAGCAGAATATTTAAGGATTCGCAGAGCAGAGATATTACAGAATTTACCAACTGCAATTGGTATGATATGGCCACCATTTCCCGAAGAGTTCAAGTAAACATTGGAGAAACACATCAAGGGAGGTAATAAGTTGAAAAAAGAACATTGAATAATACATTCTGACTTACGTGTAAATTTTGCGTCATACGTCTTCACAACACACATTAACATCAAAATTATTTATTCATTTGAGACACAAAGTTTGTGTGCTCAGTATATTCCTGGTTAACCCTTTACCCAATGAATCGCCCGCATCTGCCCGCGTAATATGCTGCAAATTCAGCAGCTGAAAAAATACTATTTTTCGAAAAATTTCAACAAAACCATATCATGTGACCCCTCTTGGAACGAGCTCGTCCAGCTCGTTCCAAAAAGGGGTCACATGATATGGTTTTGTTGAATTTTTTTGAAAAAATTTAAAAAATGATATTTAATATAATAAATTTTGAAATTTTCTGCGTTGGGTAAAGGGTTAATACAGCCAAGTGTATTGTATTCTTACACAAAGGCGTATTAACACTATTTACCCGAATAAAACACAATCTTCACGAGAACAATATCGTGTGATTGTATCATTAATAATGATCTTTTCCTCACACCCCAACCAAAATGCAAATATTATTTTGGCTAATCTTGCCCAGCACTAAATATGCATACTCTGAGAACTTATGTGATATTACGCTTTCGTAATCGATGATTTATCAATGAAATTCTGCAGTGTAACAGGCACCAACAGATTTTCTTCAGTGACCTACCATCGGAGTCGGCATCATAATCTTCTCAGAAATAACCGGTAGTTGGTTGATAACAAGTTTTGATAATAATCGGTTTATCACTATCCACTTGTCAGAATTCTTTCATATTTGGTATACAACATTTCTAGGGGAGTCAAATTCAGTTTTGTTGGGCCTATGGTAGCCTAAATTTTAACTTAGGGCAATATGAGGAAATTTCTTTAAAAATCTTCTTCAGATCCACCAGTCTGAATGCTTTCATATTTGGTATACAACATCTCTAGGGGGGTCAGATTCAAGTTTGTTCAAATGGGTTCATAGGTTAATATTTGGGCTCACTATGGTAGCCCAAATTTTAACTTAGTGCAATATGAAGAAATTTCTTTTCAATTTTTTTCTTCAAATTCAACAGTAAGAATGCTTTCATATTTGGTATACAACATCTCTTGGGAGGTCTGATTCAATTTAGAAATTTTGTATTCAGTACCCTCTAGAGGTGTGTAGCTAAGATTAATCCACATAGGTTATATCAAGGGGCTTCAGGGGCTTCATAGGGGAGCTCCATACTTTACATTATGATCAACTGAAGAAAAGGCATGATGATCAGACTGTTTTTGTCACTCATGAGGGGCTCAAGGATTGACAATGTATCCTATGGAGATGGATTGCTTAATGTAGACTCATTCTTGTTTTACTACCCTGGCCTCGTTGCTTTCCACCTCCTTAATTTTTCTACTCATGTTTGACTTTTCTGCCCATTATGGTCTTTTCAGCTCACTTGACTGAAAGTAAGTGTGAGCTATTCTGATCACTTTTCATCCATCGTACGTCGTGAAGGTGATGTTTGGATCTTTTTCTCCCAAACCACTGACCCCATTTTAATGAAATTTCACATGAGTAGTGGTCATATAGGGGATTTGGGTTTTTTCTTCAAATTGGGTTTCTGCTCATATTGAGGAGGGAGTGGGGCCAAAATGCCCCAATTTTAAAAAAAAATCTTCTCCTGAATCAGCAGTAGCAGAGACTTGATATGTGGTATACAACTTCCTTTTGAGGTGTAGACTCCTATTTGTTTGAGAGAAGTTCGAGGTGCGATATTTGTCATCGTTATGGGAATGACAAGAACTTTTACTCCGCCCAAAATTTCTATATTTTTACACTGTAAATCAATGGCCCAGACTAGCTGGTGCTTAACTCAAAGTTATTAAGGACCAAACACAAATTTTGAACCCCCCCCCCCCCCCCCCCCAATCCCCAAAATCTGCTTGCAAAACCGAAAATTAAAAGTCCTATCTGGTCCGCCATACATTTACTCTCTGCGCATGCACAGACATCAGGAAGTGACCAGAATTGGTGCCAACATCATTTCTTTGTTTGGCCCTAAAGTCATCGACAAGGAAATGACATCTGTGCTTTAAAATCTCCTTTTTTGAGGATGCCAGACACAAATCAATGCAAGAATTGGTGGATACAAGGCTGTTATTGGATGAAGGAAGTGTTCAATGGTGGTTTTGGGCTGTAACTTTATAATATTTATAAAATTATTTTATGTTTCCCAGTTTTGGGATATATGCCTGACATCATTTTTGAAAATGATTATTCCACTGTTTGTTAAGTATTCCTTCCCCATCCTTTCATGAACCTTTCCTATTAAACTCTTAAGCTTTTTGGCTAATTTTTATTGAAACTTTTTATTAAATTTCTTGGGAGTTTAACATTTGTTACAGAATATTGTGTGGTTTCTTCCCCAGGGTTACGTCCTCACCCTAGGAGTGTTAGGCTGTTTAGTCTTGCATCTTCTATCCGATTTTCTTCGTATAGAAGATCTAGCTTTGCATCTGATAGCATTTCAATTGATTCTGACTTTGGGCCTTTTTGTGTGCCTGATGTCTTGTTTACATTGACGTTGTTTACATTGTCAACATCCTCATATATAGGTAGTCTTTATGCCCCCCGACTTAAGTCGGGTGGCATATAGTGATTGAAGTGTGCGTGTGTCCGTCCGTGTGTGTGTCCGAGCCAATAACTCGAAAACTGTTAGGGCCACAGTCATCAAACTTCACACAATTATAAAGGACCATGGGAGGATGTGTCACACATCATAGCCGTATTTGTACCTTCAAAGTCAAGGTCACATTTCAAGGTCACACTAAAAATCGGTCAATATTCGTGTCTCAGCCATAACTCAGAAACGAATCATAGTACAATTGTTAAACTTTTTACAAATGTTAAGGGCAGTCAGAAGGTGTGTCGCATATAATAGTTTCTGCCGCATCTACAAGGTGAAGGTCACAATTGACCTTCATATGTTCAGGGTTACAAATCGTGTCTCAAGCATAACTCCAAAACTATTAGGGCTACAGTCATCAAACTTTACACAATTATAAAGGACCATGGAGGATGTGTCACACACCATAGCCGGGTTTGTACCTTCAAGGTCAAGGTCACATTTCAAGGTCACACTAAAAATCGGTCAATATTCGTGTCTCAGCCATAACTCAGAAACTAATCAGAGTACAATTGTTAAACTTTTTACAAATGTTAAGGACAATCAGAAGGTGTGTCATGTATAATAGTTTCCGCTGCATCTGCAAGGTGAAGGTTATTCTATTACGGTAGTATACTGTAGGATACATGGATTATTATTCTGGTAGTGTAGCTCAAAAATTTTGGATTTTGTCCACACTTAGGCTCTATTCAGTTGCCCTTGGACTCTTAATGTTCCCTTTTTTTTTCAAAATTTTTTGTTCACAAAAAATATTTTGAATTTTATTGTGACTGCTATTATTCATGTATCTCAGTTATATATATATATTGTTGTGGAGTTTGGAGGACTGATATTGACTTTTGCTGATACACTCCTGCCGACTCCTGTCATTCTTGTGTTGCACTGGGATGACTGATGTTGGAGTCGGGTGTCACGGTACGGTGTTGATGGTAAGGTTCTGAGGATCAGGGCCTCTCACCGTGTTTTAATTCATTCTGTCAGTTTCTATTTCAGAGGAGCATGAACATGGTTATGACATTCTGACACCCATTGCATGTGTGCTTCTGTCGTTGCACTCTGTGGAGCATAGGGAGCTAGCTGCAGTGCTCATTATTGCAAGAGTTAGGGCCTTTGGTTAAAGGTTTTAATCTCTAGGAAGCAGCTAGCTCAACTGGTGAAGCGGTACTCCATACGTGGAGGCTGTAACGCCGGGTAAGTCTGTTGGGGTCTAGGAAGTGGATTGGGTAGAGCAAGCACTATAATATAAATAGCTCACCCAGCGATGACAGAAATAGGAAGGAAATGGGAGGAAGTCAGCAAGTTCTTGTACTTGGCGAGGTCTGATAGACCACGAGTGGGAGAGGCCCCCCTCTCTAATCTAGCAACGTTTGGGGGCAGATGTTGTTTTGAGAAACTTGCACAAGCCGGAGCATATGTCCACCCTCCACTCGGGATGCTCTGTTCGTCTGCAGCCGGGGTTGGCTTCAGTTAAGGCTTCCTCCCCTACATTCACAAGGCCGAAATGAAGTTTTCTGGTTGGAAACTTGCACAAGACGGAGCATATGCCAGCCCGCCGCTCGGGATGCTCCGTCTTGTCTGGAGCTGGGTTCGGCTTCAGTCACAGCTTCCTCCACTACGTTATTTAAGTACACACGACCACATCCTAGCTACCTGACTTCGGATATCCAGCCTGTTGCACGAAGAAGGAACCACTCTTCGCCTGTGAAGTCGGACCATCCGGTAGCTAGGGAGACGAGGCCTTAAGCGTTGGACAAAGGATCCATTTTCAACACACTGTCCCAGGAGCAGCATGTGGCTAAGGAACAGAAGACTGCTGCTCCTCAGGCCTCGATGATGGACTTTCTGTCGCAGATTGCGCAGCCGATCGCAGCATTCCAGGAAGTGCAGATGCAGCCTCCCCCAGACTCAGAATCTGAGCTGCCGGACGGTGCTGGGTCGGTCCAGTCGTCTGTTCAAGCAGATGCAATGGAGCGAGATTCGCAACTGATTCTCTCGGATGGTGAAAGGGATAAGGAAGAGGATTACCCTTCCCTTTCGGAACAGTACATGTTTGCGATGGCTTTCATCCATCAACACTACCCTGATTTTGTTTCGCTGAATCAGAATGCTGCGATGACAAGAGAGAAACCGCTGGCATCATTAGGCGCAGACTTTATCCGGACAAAGGAGGAAGTCCTTTCTTTTCCGGTTCAGTTTATACAGGTGTCGCAGGCTTTCGGCTATATAGACGATGCCATATTTATCCTCTTGAGTGCGAGGAAGAAAGAGGTTTCTTATCTTCATCTTCCATATACGTACCGTTTTTTGGACCATGTTCATTTAAAAACGGTCGGAGAAGATGTTCAGAGTTCTTCTGTGTTTGGATGAGCAGGCCGGGGATCTAGAGGTATCCTTACCTGTATCATTCACTATTCTCTCAGACACAACTGAGGCGGCAATTTATTCAAATAGGGCGAATTTGGACATTATGTCTTGCGCAGATCACTTTACAAGAGCTATGGCACAACGTCTCAAGGGAAAGGAATTTTAGGACGTTCGTACCTCTCTTGAAGTTCTTTCCAGGGCAATTATGTATACCACGTATAACTCCGCCCTAACTGGCTAACCTGGAGTTAATCAGACGTGATGCTGCCCTTGCGTCGTCATCACTGATAAGATGACAAGGTGAAAAGCTCTCTCTGAGTCGCTCCAGTTTCCGGATATTTTATTTTTGATGACTAGCTTTCATTAGTCTATGAACAGGCTACTAAGAAAGCATCCAGTGCTCTGCTTTTGAAGTCGGCGTATCAACGACCCACTTCGGCAGACAAGAGTAAAGGAGGGCGTTCCAGACAAAAAATCGTCAAAAGGAAACTCCTCACGAGTGTACAAGAAACCCTCTTATAATTACTCTGGAGGTCGTCAGCATAGTGACTCGGGAAAGGGGCGAGTTGTTCCTCCTCCCATAAGCCTCGCAGGTCATACAGGTGATGCTTTAGACCTATGTTGCTGGCCAGTTGGCGGAAGGTTATCAGTCTCCGCAAAAAAAAATGGTTAATAATCATGGAAGATCAGTGGGTGAGAAGTGTAGACTCGGGACGGCTTACGGCTATCATTCCGAGCAAAAACCCCACTAACAAGTTGTCTGCGTTGGACAAATCTTCCATAAAATTCTTGCATAAGAGAGTTTCTCCTACCGGAGGTATAAGCTCTCTTATTAAATAAAAGGAAGCAATACAGGTCATTGAGAATCCGGATTCTCAAGATTTTTACAGTCACCTGTTCCTCGTACTGAAGCCAGACGGCTCGTTCCAACCGGTAATAGACTTGAGCTGGAAAACAAGCTTATCATGGCTCCAAAAATGTACTGATTGCCAATTATGATGGATGCGAGTCAGACGGGTTGGGGTGCGACCCTAAGACCCGCAGTCTTGAACTGTCAGGGTCTTTAGGACCCTCGGTTCCAGGAGAAACACATAAACATCAAAGAGATGTTATCAATATGTCTAGCACTACAACATTGGATGCACATAATAACAGACATCCGCGTTCAAATTTGGTCGGACAGCTCGACAGTAGTAGCATACATCGGGAACCAAGCGGCACCCATTCATTTCCGTTATGCCAACTAATGGAGAAGATTTTCCTATACGTCATGAATCATCATGTTCTTCTTTCTATCCGTCATATACTGGGTCGTCTGAAAGTACAAGCAGACTCGCTCTCTTGGAAAGGTCGCCTGTTGCAATTGGAGTGGACGCTCTACAATCGAGTATTTGGACAGATTTGCTACCAGAGGGTTTGCCCCATGATAGATCTGTTTGCCACACACTGAAACAATCAGTTGCTGTCGTTCATGTCGCCATGCCCAGACCATTGAGCGTATGACGCTCTGCCGATCTCATGGGGATGAATAATAGGATATGCGTATCCTCCAGTTCAGTTGATTCAGTAGATTATGTTTAAGATCAAACAGTCTCGTTGTGAATGCTACTAGTAGCACCTCTGTCGTCACAGAAATCTTGGATCAGTCTTCTCAAGTGTCTGTTATGGGACGTTCCCCGGAAGCTTCCTCCACGAGAGGACCTTCTTTATCAAGTTTTGTTCTTCATGTCCTTCTCCGCCCATAGTGGCATAATGGAGTCAGACATGAGGGAATCATTGCGGTTCCTATATTATTTTATGACTAACACAAGAACGATTAAAGTAATGCGGGTGGGGAGGGTTTGATACGACTTCGAATCCCCCCCACCGCCAATGTGTTTAGAGGCAATTACTGGGCAAGACATACTTTTCTTCCCGCAAGCCTTGTATGAGTTTAAATACATACATGCATTTCGTCACTTTTCGATTGGCGGCTGGGTCGTATTCTATGGCAACCTCATGCTCACATCTACTTTTTAGTTGGTTGGTTCCTGTGATTGTTCGTCTATATGTCATATACGAGCACTTAATTCATCATAAATAAATTGCTAGTCTTTGGGTACCTCAGAGGCTGCATAGCCAGTTAACTGGTATTCAGATGATTACATGCAGGATTTCATAATAATGAATTATTAGGCAGACGCATTATTATATGTTATGGACCTTAGAAATTATGAACTCTTTCGGGGGCAGTCTGTATTGAGTCTGTTAATCATACCAACTTCCATTTCTAGATCCAGGTTTCTATTAATGTCGGTACCTCAATCAAATACAACTTGTTTACACTCTTGTATATTCGCGCGTTTATTGTGCCTTATCAGATAGTACACATCAGGGAGTGTTGTTACTGGAATTTATTGTACGCCTGAAAGGGGTCGCCTGTGGGTTACCTCGGAAGTGTGTTACTTTCCACAGATCGTTCATTGTGGTTCTATTGGACATGTGTATGTTATATATTATATCTCCGGTTTTCAACCTATTTGCGTATGTCATCCCGTTATATAGCGGGTGTTATTAATTACCGGGATCGTCACTATAGCCTTGGCTTCTGAAGTGGCGTTAAGCACCATTTATTATTATAATTAGTACCTGAGTGCCTGTTCGATGTATATTTATATTGTTTTTGGTACGGTTTTTACTGATTCCAGAGTGCTCCCCTCTTTCTTTTTGAAGATTCCTTTAAAAGAATAGGGGGGGGGATTTTTTTTTACCTCTCCTCCGGTTTGATAAGTATGTAATTATGAGTGAAGCTGTTTTGTCTGTAATTATATCCTGCATACAGCTGGAGTTTTATTGTATATGGCGTATGTTTGTAGGGGATATTCTCTCATTCTCAAATATGCCATCCTAATTTTTGGAGCTTAGTCCGGGCTAGCCTTAAAAATTTGGAACTTGTTACATCCATTTAGCATAGTCTTCAGGCTAAGCGTACGGAATTACTTGAACTGGGCTCCTTTTGTATGATATGTCTTCTCTATTACTGTATAGAGAGACATACATGTAATTCCTAATAATTTTAATTTCTTTCACCTTGGATTACAGGATTGTAACTATGTTGATCTACTAATTCTGTAGTTCTAGGCCCTCCACCTTTTTACGATTCAGCTAGTCTGGGCCATTGGTTTACAGTGTAAAAATATGATAAATTTAAGGTAATTTGTATATTTTTATACTTACCAATGGCCCAGACGGAGATGGCCCTCCCATGGGTGGGCACTCATACCTCCCCGCTGAATTTTTATGTAGTATTCTCTTCTACAAAGAGCCAATTCCGGTCACTTCCTGACGTCTCTGCATGCGTGGAGAGTAAATGTATGGAGGACCAGATAGGACTTTTAATTTTGGGGATTGGGGGGGTTAAAAATTTGTGTTTGGCCCTTAATAACAGGTAGTTTGTACCAGCTAGTCTGGGCCATAATGGCCCATTGGTAAGTATAAAAATATACAAATTACCTTAAATTTATAATTTTTCAAACCGAGAATCCGATTTGAACCAAATTTGATATGAAGTATTAATGGGTCATAAGTACTTGATTTATGCCCAGAAGTTTTTTCAAAATGCCCCGTGGGAACCACAGGGGCTAAAAATAGAAATATTTAAAAAGCCCATATCTCCAAAACTACATGGCACTGAACATTCTTATTTGGTGTGAAGCTTCTTTAGGACCAACAGAATGGAATGGTTTTAAAAAATTGCTATTGATTTTATCATAGGGTACTTTTTCGGGACTTTGAAAAAGCGTTTTTTGATACTGTGGGTAATGGGGAAAAATTTAAGACTCTTCTCCCACTGCTCTAAAAGCTTTCAAATTTCACATACAACATCTTTGGAAGATTGTTTCGCATGTTTGTTGAAATCAAATCCCTGGGTCCATATTTGGACTCTCTTTGGGAGCCCAAATGTTTAATTAGTGCATTATAAGAAATATTCTTTAAAAATCTTCTTCTTCAGATCCACCAATCAGAATCGTTTGATATTTGGTATGCAACATTCTTAGAGAGCTAAGATTCACGTTTGTTCAGGCTAAGTGTCTGGGTTCATATTTGGGCTTTCTGTGGGAGCCCGAATTATAACAGTTCAGTATGAAGAATTTTCTTTAAAAATCTTTCATCCAGCAGTCTGAATGTTTTGATATTTGGTACGCTGCATCCTTAGGGAGGTGTGATTCAAGTTTGTTCAAGCCAAGTCTCTGAGTTGATATTTGGGCTCCCTGTGGGAGACCGAATTGTAACTAGTTCAATATGAGGAATATTTTTTCTTCGGATTCAGTAGTCAGAATCTTTTGATATTTGGAATACAGCATCCTGAGGGAGGTGAGATTCAAGTTTTTTCAAGCCAAATCCCTGGGTTCATATTTGGGCTCCCTTTGTGAGCCCAAATTATAACTTAGTTCAGTATGAGGAATATTTTAAACAAATTTTTTTCAGATCCACCGGTCAGAGGATTTTGATGTTTGGTATATGTTTTTCTTAATGGGGCAGATGCAAGTTTGTTTGAATCAGGACCCTCGGTTGATTGTTGTCAGTGTCAGGTGAGTGCTCTCTGGCCCCTTGGGGCCTCTTGTTTTTTTAATTCCATTCAAACGTATACATAGAAATTATTGGCAGTGGCCTGCAGATGCGTAAATATTGCATTTAAGTGAAGTATGTGGTCATTGTGGTAGCTTGATACTTGTATTATTTCTGTCAGAAACCATGTGCTTTCAATATCATACCGAATGAGAAGATTTTTATCATTGGTTATTTCAAGGAAAGTTTATTTAATATGCAAATACGATTATTCTATGGAGCATCCCTCCCCCCTCCTCCAAAAAAAAGAAAGTTATAAGAATAGTTTGAATACACTATCACAGGTAACCTCTTTAACCCTTTACCCAACGCAGACGATATCAAAATTTATTATTTTAAATATCATTTTTTAAAATTTTTCCCAAAATTTCAACAACACCATATCATGTGACCCCTCATTGGAACGAGCTCGACGAGCTCGTTCCAAAGGGGGTCACATGATATGGTTTTGTTGAATTTTTTGGAAAAACAGTATTTTTTCAGATGCTGAATTTGCATATTATGCGGGCGGATGTGGCCGATTCGTTGGGTAAAGGGTTAAACTGAATTTGAATGTCCTCAATAATCGATCTGTTAACGTTGACCAAGTCGCCAAAACATTGCCGTGACGTAGAAATAGAATACATGCATTAGTTCAAATAGCGTATCCTGTAACAGCATTGATGTTTTTCGCTTGCTTCTTCACGATCGTTTTAACTCCACTTGAGTTGGTATATGTTATATTTGGTGACAGTTAACCGATTAGAGAAAAAATAACCGGTCCTGTCCATGACCGATTATTAACCGATTCACCAGTTAACCGTTTCAGCCATAATTTCTTGGGAAGCTTTCTCCGAGATCTCCATAAGAAATATCAAAGCATGGACTTCCAACAAGTGACAGAAATTCTACAATTTTGGGTCGTACCGTAGTATGTGTATGAAGATAAGAGATCATTTAAATACTTCTAATTGGACATCCTGGAATGTGCTTGAAAAATTTCTAAAGCCCTGATATTTATTTGTCTCTGATATATACTTGTTTTCTATTTTATATAGAATTTATAAACAAAATTTGTTAACTTTGATTTAACCTGAGTTTAACATAGGTTCAAATTGAATATAGCAGACTAAAAACACCAGAAAAAAACAAAAAAAACAGGAGCTTGGCCATGCTGGTTCATGCCCCCACTCTTGTATACCGCCACGCTGGATACAGAATTTCATTGAAATCTATCTCTCAATTCTGAGATGTGGATCCCAATGGATGGATGAACGGATGGACAGACAGATCCATGTAATCCAATATGCCCCCCCACCCCCCAATCTCTTTGAGAATGAGGGTATAACAATCTCTTTTTGAGAGTGGAGATATAGTAAATTCTATATAAAATAGAATGACTGAGAAATGTTTCTTGTTACATGATTGTGTAAACAATGTGTAAGTGATGTGCATGGATTAAATTTTAGCGATTTAATCAACATTTAACTGGTTGAGTACTAGAAGTCACTATCAGGGCTTTGATAAAAATGAGGGTATTATAGCAAAAGCCAACATTTCCATTGCTCAAGTTTCATATTCAGTCAAACACAAATAATTTTTTGTTTATATAAATTTGTTTTATCCCAAATTATTGAAGAGTTCCTATGACACTCTTCAATTTGTAATAAAACAAATCTTGATGAACAAATTCAGACCATCAAATATGTGTTTTCTCAAAAATAGCATCAAGAAACAAGTGGAAATCATGCAATAAACTCTGTTCATAGCAAAAGCCAGTGTTTTCCTTGCTCATGTTTCATATTCAGTAACACACAAATAATATTTTGTTTATATAAATTTGTTTTATCATAAATTATTGAAGAGTGCCTGAGGGCACTCTTCAGTAATTTGTAATAAAACAAATCTTGAACAAATTCAGACCATCAAATATAAGGTAGCCCTCAACCAGTTAATGGTTACATTCTTGAATCACTCGGTGTGTTGTGATAGTGGGGGGACATAGTAGCCACTAGGTTCGCCCTCAAGCTTTGGGTGTGGTCATCTAACAGCGGTGCGAGATGGGGAGGGCCATGGTAGCCCATCCTTATATGCCCAGCCCCGTGGGGGGGGGGGGGGGGGGCATTGTTACTTGGTAGTGTGAGCTGGATTCGTGGAGAGCACAATCATTTTGTGTCAAGAGAGCACACATAAGGTGTCATGTTCATCATACCATTGTTATACACGGCTGGCATCCCCATTTGGGGGGAGGGGGGTGTAGTTAGGCAACCGGTTGCGTAAAGTCACATATATCCCATGTTTATGAAAGCGGGATAAGGCTATCGATATGTGGTCACCGTATATGGACTATAGGTGGGCCCTGGGGTACGGGCTCAGGATTGGAACTAAAGCCTCCTGCGTTGCGCAGGGGTGCGGTTCCCACACAGTGGAAAGCACATGGAGGAATGGGTATTGGTGGTATCATTTGGCTATGTGCCAGGTAGAGCGGTTCGGGTGAGAACTCAACTCCCGTCGGAGCGGTATTAGTCTTCTGTTGGAAGGGGTTAATGAACCGCTGCTGTTGGTCAGCATGTATAACTCGCAATCGCATTCTATTTAGAAGCAATTGGATATCCTCATTAAAGAAGGATTTGGTAGGTTTAGGAGGTGTTGGTATAAATTTCAGTCCCGGAGCGAAAATTATTTCCTGTTTGTTAACGGGTCTTAACCAATGCTAATACCACCGTTAGGTCGTGACATAATCCGACCTCCCACCCACGGCTGCCACACCTAAACGATTGGCACCCCCAATCCTGCCCCACGGGATTGTGAATCGGATCACCATAGAGACTCCTCTTTACTTGAGTCCGATCTTGTAACATTACCATAATAACTACAACATATCTCATACCTAGAAACTGAGATATCTGAATACCTCATCCACCCGCTTCCCCCGAATATCATTGAGCAGGACCAACCTGCATTTCTTGAGCTCTTCCAGCAAACCATTGATCGCTTTCCCTCCACCGATCTCACCAAATACAGGCTAACCAATGCCCAACGGTATAAGGATTTTATAGCCAAGGCTGTACTAGTTCCCAACCGGGACTATACCACAGTTACCGCTACCATTGCACGCAACCGACACACACATGGTGCCATAATCCACTCACCGAGTGACACTACCATGGACCAACCGGGTCCATCTCTCCCGGATTCCACTCTCCGAGTTACGTTACCAGTGGACACCACCATATCCCCACTCAAACAACAAGAATTTGCTATCCACTCACCGAGTGGCCATACCTCTAACCAACTGAGGAGCCACCTCCCGGAATCCTCTCACCGGGAAACTGTACCAGTGAACACTAGCCATACCATAGCTGACTCGCTTCCGTGGGCTCCTAAACGCCGGAAGCTGGGAATGACCAACATTCTCCCACCAGACGTTACGTCTCATACTGTAGCACACGCCCTTAAGGACTTGCCCACCGAGTCCTCACCGGGCGTCATGCCCACCCGTCCTGCCACGAAGTTGACGGATTGTACAGCCACCAAGCGCCAATACACCCCACCACGGGTGCTACCTGTAAATAACCTTCCTCCTTGCACCTCTACCTCGACCACCCTCGACTCATTAATGACCCCCTGTAGTAGCCAACTACCATGGTCGCAAGTTACTCTACCTGAGGGAGACTGGCCTCTCGACCCAGACTCGAACCACACGCATGACAATGCTACCAATAATACCGTTTCACCTGCTACAAACATACAATCGGTACCAATTAACAACGCACCAGCTCCACCTAGCCCGTTGATACACGATGGGCCTACCCATACGTTCACTGACCTCAGGCCCAGGGACCTAAGCGGTCCCCTAGGTTCCACATCCGACCTCCCACTGTCAGAATATGGGCTCACGTCTACCACTGAGACCAGCGGTCAGCATACCACCTCCTCCACGGAGAGTTTACAGTTTTCCTATGCTTCCCCTGGTGATCCGGGGATCCGGTCCACTCCTATTGGACCAACAGCGGGCCTACCTGCTTTATCAACATTCGGTTCTGACGGTGTTACTCATCCTCCAACCATAAACGGGCCTGCTATGTCCACTATCAACCAGGCATATAAAACACCTATTATACCTACCATTCCAGGGCCTACCCTGAGCTATACCAGAGACGGCATATTGCGGAATTTAGCCAGAATACTTGAGACTGAACGGCCCTGACTAGGCCATTACGCTCATACAAGTGATGTTTACTCCCCTACGGACCACCGTAGGCCTAAGAGTTATTGTCGTACGCGCAGTTTCCGTGCGGCCTCTCGTGTTAAACATAACCAGAATCAGCGTACACGACGTCGAATGAAACAACACTCTATACTAACCGCTCACGCTGAGACGGCTAGCAAACACATCACCAACCTATCGAGTTACACCCTCAATAAACCTGAGATGATTGTACTCGGCAAGGGACTGAAATTTATACCAACGCCTCCTAAACCTACCAAATCCTTCTTTAATGAGGATATCCATTTGCTTCTAAATAGAATGCGATTGCGAGTTATACATGCTGACCAACAGCAGCGGTTCATTAACCCCTTCCACCAGAAGACTAATACAGCTCCGACGGGAGTTGAGTTCTCACCCGAACCGCTCTACCTGGCACATAGCCAAATGCTACCACCAATACCCATTCCTCCATGTGCTTTCCACTGTGTGGGAACCGCACCCCTGCGGAACGCAGGAGGCTTTAGTTCCAATCCTGAGCCCGTACCCCAGGGCCCACCTATAGTCCATATACGGTGACTACATATCGATAGCCTTATCCCGCTTTCATAAACACAGGATATATGTGACTTTACGCAACCGGGTGCCTAACTACACCCCCCTCCCCCCAAATGGGGATGCCAGCCGTGTATAACAACGGTATGATGAACATGACACCTTATGTGTGCTCTCTTGACACAAAATGATTGTGCTCTCCATGAATCCAGCTCACACTACCAAGTAACAATGCCCCCCCCCCCCCCCCCCCACACCCCCCTCTCCCCCCACAGGGCTGGGTGTATAAGGATGGGCTACCATGGCCCTCCCCATCTCGCACCGCTGTTAGATGACCACACCCGAAGCTTGAGGGCGAACCTAGTGGCTACTATGTCCCCCCACTATCATGTCTTTCTTGAGCATGATATTACACATGTTGTGTTTTCTCGGATATAACATGGAGAATCAAGTGGAAATCATGTGATAAACTCTATTCATAACTAAGTTGTGTACTGGTTTATAGATATCCCTGCTAAGGGCATATTTTTCCTGTATCAGTCCATTTCACCATATATTCAAAGGAAATTTTAAGTCTTCAACAGACAGCATATTAGTTGTTGAAGAAAACATTCTTGTCATTTGAATAGAATGTGTCTTTTGAAAAATTCAGAAAATAATGGGGATTCCAAACTTTATAGCAAACGTTACGAGGAAAAATTATTGAACCAAAACCTAACATTTGGTAATTTTATTTTCATGTCATTTCTGAATCATCGTGTTTCCTTCCATCCTACAACACAGCCCATTGAGCCTAAACTTATCCTTCTTCCTTGATTATGCAACATTTTATTTTTCTTAGCGGTGAGTTATACCAGAACAATAATGGGATATTTGGGAGAGAATTGACTTTCCAGACCTTTTGTTACAGGAACTGTCAGTGAGCAACTAAGTTATTGTCTTGTGTTTCTTTCTTGCAGAACAGACAAACACAAAACCATGTATACAGGAGCAATATGTGGCCTTGGCTACGACCCTATTACAAACCAGTCAGTTCTTCCTGATAATGACATGGAGATACCATTTGATGCAAAAATAGATCTTACAGACTTGCTCAAGGTTAGTCAGTTTTTTGTGAAAAAGAATTTGTAAGGCCTAAAAAAGTAAAAAGTCTGTTTCTCAGGCCATCCCGCATGATACTTTGCCTGACGCATGCTCTCTCTTTATAACCAATGCAAACTTAAAAAAATACAATTTAAATGGTTTATGTCCGATATTTTACCCAAGTTAATAAAACTGATAAATTTGTCCCCTGAGTGCAACAAGGCTTTGCAATGCTTTAGAGTTTCAAATGTCTCGGAAAGCCTCCTTGCACTCAAGAGACGAAATACACCACCATCCATGCTATTCTGTAGATTATGGAAGCCTAAAACATAAAACAAACCAAGAATCTGCCCAGTACAGTATGTAACTTTGTCATATATATATATTATAATTCTTTGAAAGTTTGGTAGATGTGTATCTGATATGAAGGTCAAACTGAAGTTTGATGTGCAATAAATTTCAGCAATTTTGACAAGCATTTTGCACATTTTTATGAAAATAATGTACAGTGGAGCCCACTTAATTGGATATCTCTTAACTGAATAACCCTGTTAATTGAATACAATTTCCCAACACAAAACCATTTACCATACCTCCAATACAAATTTGACCTGTTAATTGAATATAGGTTATAGAGTAAACTCCTGTTAATTGAATAAAATATCGAGTAATCTGACGAGAAAGTACTCTGACTCTCCCCAGTTTTCCTTTGTTTATAGACCTATTTGGTCTCAGAACATCCAATACAGGCATTTAATCTATTATATCTTGTTTGACAGAGCTCATAGAGCTCTGTCAAACAAGAAATAATAGAATAAATGCTAAGTTTATCTCTAGAAAACAGAAAGTGACACAATCCCTGTTAATACTCCTGTTAATTGAATAATTTTCATTGGCAAAGTGGCTAATCAATTAACAGGATTCCACTGTACTTAGAAAGATCTTATGAAGCACATCTACAGAATTTGAAGTCTTTAAATTGTGGTACGGACACTTTAGAGTAATGCCCAAATATAGGCTTCCAGCACTCTACTAGTTAATCTTTATGTTTATCATTTACCCTCTGTGGAAACAAAATTTGGCAAGGGGTATAGAAATGGGTTACATCATGTATTCTTTCAACTGTAATCCATCCACACATTTTGTGAATGGGATAACTTGAATAGATATAATGGAATTTTGATAAAACTTGATGTATATCATACATGGTGGAAAGATATCGCTCTGACTTGGAAAGATCTTGTTCTAATTGGGTATTCACACAGTTTTTGAATTACATCACTTTTTATTGAAAATTTGGTGTTTGTCAGAAACTTAAACAAATATAAGTGGTATCCATCCAGTTTCATTTCTATATACATTTTGATCACTTCTCTCTTTGCGGGGTGGGAAATTTGTCCAACCTTGTGTTTTTTAATATTATTTTTGTGAATGCAATAACTTATCAGATTTTGATGAAACGTCATTTTTGCGGACATTGTGGGAAGGTCTCACTCTGGTTGGGTGTTCACTTAATTTCATTGAATTTTGTAGGAGTTATGCCCCTTTTTTGCTGAAAATTAACTTGCTTCAAAAAAAAAAAAAAAAGGATTTGGGGCCTTCATTGGAACAAGCATTTCAAACTTGTTCAAATGAGGGGATGGACGTACGCAGTGTTTTAGAGGAAATAAATGTTTTTTAGTTATTCAAAAATAAAACGTATCGTTTTCCTATTTGTGTTAGGTAAAGGTCGATGGCGACTCAGGGAATGAGCTGGCAATTTATTTTCTGCCCATATCAGAATTATTTGCTGAGAAAAGTAAAAGGAATGGACAGTATGAAGTGAAGTGATAACTGCGGTTGAAAAACAAATCTTGTTCTTCGCACAACTTTCTTCATTAAAATTACTCAAAAAAAATCTTTTCACCTGTTGTACTGTCAGCTTGTCAAAATATACACTGACCAAAACCATTTCTTTCACAATTTGATATGTAATAAATTTAATAAAAACTCTGGCATGTAAAAAAAAAATCTTGACTAAGGATTTCCAGAAGTTTAAACATTTAAACTTTCCGAGACATTTGAAACTCTGTTCAGTGAATAAAGAGAAAAAAAGCTTCCTTCCCTTGACAAAACAATCAGGAAATATTACCTTGGAAACTAGAAATATTTTGTGTGGTTTAATATATTTATTTGGCAGATTTTTGTATTTTTATACTGTACCAATGACCCAGACATAGCTGGTGCTAACTCTTAAAATATAGGGCCAAACACAAATTTTGCCCCCCAATCCCCAAAATTTGCATCTAAAACTAAAGAAAACATGTCCTGAAAGGCCCTCCACACTTCGCCCCTACTGCGCATGCGCAGTGTCAAGGACGTTCCGAAATTGGCGCCATTTATCATTCTAAGTTTGGCCCTTCATCAGTTAACATCTGACTGATCTTTGTGCTTTTAAATCTCAGTTTAAATGATGCCAGACACATAAATATTAGTGAAATGGTGATTCTAAGGAGGATAGAAAAGGAGGAGAGGAAAAGAATGTGTGACAGAATATTATCAGGGCTGTAACTTAAAATTTTTTAATGAAATTATGTTAAGTTACCTATTTTCAAGGCAGCAGCCATTTTGTTGTCATTCTGATTATTTAGTTACACTGTTTTTTCAAGTGTTTTTCCTCTCTCCCTGTCCTTTAAGTTCCCCCTTGCTATTCTCCCATGCTTTTGGCATAGTTTCTGTAATTATTATTACTAAAATTTCTTGGGAGTTTTAGCTGAATAACAGAATGAATTCTGTTCTTTCCCCATGTTTACGTCTTCACCTACGGGTGGTTAGGCGTTGTGTTCTGCATCTACCATCTGATGTTCTGCAGTTTCTTCCCTGGAAGTCTCTGTTTTGCATCAGATGGTGTATTTTTGGTAACTGATTTCGGGCCTGGGTGCCTGGAGTCTTATTTTAGTGTTTTTACACTCATTGTTTACATTTACAACAGCCCTCTGTGTGAGGGGGGGATTTCTAAATAATAATATCTTTATGTTATTTTAATCATAACTAGATACATTATTATTGTTCGTAAGTGTTGAATAAATTGTTTAAAATATTTTTAAAATTTTTGTCCACACTTAGGCTTGGGATCCATTGGGGCTCAACGTTACTTTTCAGAAACTTGGGCTGTTCTGAAAAAATATTTTTTCAAAATATTTTGATTTCAATTATTTTTTCTATATTAATGGATCATATTATTATTATGTATTTTGATTGCCAGGGGTTAGTGCGAGTACCAGGACTTGTTTTCTTTTCACATTGAAAGGATATTGATCAATTGTTTTAAGAGGAAGTCTTCCTCTGACTTTATTATCATTCTATAAGTGGTCAGTGTACTCGCATTAACTCCTGTTCTGTATCGTATGATTTCGATGACAATATGGGAAGCGTATGTCACGGTATGTTGTTGGGGATTTGGACACTCCGGTCCTTTCCCCGCAGGGTCACTCTACTTTATCAATTTCTATTTCAGACGATCAAGATTAGGGTGATGTATCTGTGATGTCTTCCAACAGTGTGCCTCCGTCGTCACAATTAATGAAGGGCTAGCGGAAAAGTGCTCATGTAATACGCCAATTGCCTAAGAGGACCCTAGTAGGTTCGACGGCCTTTGACGTCCGCTAGCTCGCCCGGTGTAGCGTCCATTCACCGAATGGTTCGGCAGCCGGGTTCGTCCGTTGCGGTCTAGAAGGAATTTTGGGGTGATGCGAGCACTATAAAATTAACTTAATGCACACCCAGTGACGGCGGATCGGAGGGAGAACGGAGGAAGCCTTTTAGTCCGGTTCATAGCTCGTTCCGGTCCATCCGGACGGCAAGCGAGAGAGGCCCCTCTCTCGTTCAACAACATCTGGCCCCAGATGTTGTGGTACAAATGTGTCGTTAGCGGAGCATACGTCCGTCGCTCGGGACGCTCCGTTGTATAGGCAGTCCGCTGAGACTGCTAAGGCTTCCTCTTCTCGTCAGCGCACACGACCGCACCTTGGCTGCGTGACCGCCGATATATTACCAGCTTCGCCGATCAAGGATTCTTCGGCGACCAGGTCACACCATCCGGCAGCCAGGGATTCGAGACCGATGGACTTCGGACGTTCGCATAGGAAAAGTATGCGGGAGCCATCTGATGCGGAGCTGCCCTCGGCGAAGCAGCGATAGTCTGCGCCTCCGCAGGTCTCGACGCCGGACATTCTTGTGCACATAGCACAGCTTATCGCAGCATCCCAGCAGCCGACAGAAACGGTGTCGGATCGAGAATTATTCGACAGCGCTGGGTCGGTAGCCGGGGACTCGAGGCCTGCAGACTCCGGACGTTCGCATAGGAAGTGTGCGGGAGTCAACGTACACGGAGCTTCCAGCGGCAATGCATCGTAAGTCCGCTACTGCACAGGCCTCGGGAACGGACGTGCTTTCCTTAATAGCACAGTTTATCGCAGCATCCCAGCATCAACTGAATCTGTCGCATATATTTTATCCGACGATGCTGGGTCGGGACGCTCCGCGGAAGCGGGTACGGACGTCCGAAAATTTTCATCCGGTCCGACGGGATACCGAAAGGGATTCGGTGGATTTCAAGCTTTCCCTTTCGGAACAACATATGCTGCGATGCCGGATAAGAAACTGATAGCGTCGGTGGACTTAGAAATTTTTGGTTCGGTTCAGGGACATCGTCCCTCAGTTCCGACATAGTCCAATAATGTCACACAAACTATCGAATTATTGAACGACGCTATATATATTATTATTTTATGCTTGCTATTCAAGCATTTCTGGTTTCTTGTTCGAAGAGTTATGGAGATGTCTTTCAAAAGTGTGCCTCTGTCGTCATAGTTAATGAAGAGTTAGCGGCAATAAGTGCTCATGGAATATGTCTATCGCTTACGGAGTGACATTCGCTAGCTCACCCGGTGTAGCGTACATTCATCGAATGGTTCGGCTGCCGGGTTCGTCCGTTGCGGTCTAAGAAGGAGATTTGGGTGATGCGAGCACTTTAATTACTTTAGTACTCACCCAGTGACGGCAGATTGAGGACAGATCGGAGGAAGCCAACAACATAGGGGACCGCATGTTGTGGTTCAGATATTTTACATTCGGAGCATATGTCCGTTGCTCGGGACGCTCCGTTATATTGACAGTCCGAGAGACTGTCTTTAATGCTTCCTCATCCTCACAGCAGGGCACACGACCGCACATTGGCTACGTGACCTCGAGTATCCGATCAGTTTCGGCATTCAGTGATTCCACAGCGAATAGGTCGCGCCATCCGGTAGCCAAGGGACACGAGGCCTATACACTCCGTTCGCTCGCATATTGGAAGTATGCACGGGGTAACGATCTCGGAGCTTCCTGCGGCAATGTATCGTAAGACCGCTGCTCCTCAGGCCTCAGTGACGGACGTGCTATCCGAGTTAGCACAGTTGTTTCGCAGCATCCCTGCAATTGACGGTTTCTCGGTCGAATCAGGAATTATCCGACGGCGCTGGGTCGGTGCGGTCCGCGGTTGCATCAAGCTACGGACGACCGAACGCTTATAGGGTCCGACAGGATGGCGAAAGGGATTCGAAAGATTTCGAGTTTTCCCTTTAGTTGTATCGGAAGATGCCTTTCATATCTTCTGGCATTTCTTCCAGTGATTATTTTTCGGACTTCATTGCTGCGATCTTGGATAAGAGACTTATAGCGTCATTGGACTCGGATTTTTCGATCGGTACAGGGACTTTGTCCCTGACTTACCGACGCAGTCCAATATTGTCATTACAACATGTGTTTTATTTTTCGACGCTATATATTTATATATATATACAAGCCTGCTACTAAGCATGATAGTTTAGTTTCTTGTCCGCGTGGCTCATTTCTGCCATTTTATCTTTTTTACATATAGTTTATTTTGGCAGAGCAGGGCATACCGAGAGTTCATATGCGTCTAGACGGTGATTAAAGACTGCATATATTCTTTTTCGCCGTTTATGTCTTTTCCAATTTCAATGTTGGGAACGACATTATGTATAGTAGACTTAACTTAGACGCTTTATTATACGTAATCCGCCTTACTGAGGCGTTATCATTACGTCTTCAAGAAAAGATTTACGGGATATTATTCTCAATGTAATTTCTTTTGAGGGCAGTAGTTTGTTCACGTATAACTCCGCCCTTCAGTGGCTGATTGGAGTTGGTTAGACGTGATGCAGCCCTAGCTACATCCACGCGTGGATAGTAGGTTAAGAACTCTCTCAGAGTCGCTTCGTTCTCGGAGGAGCTTCTCTTCGACGGCAACTTTTCGGCAATCCATGAATTGCTTGAATTATACATTCTCTTGTCTATCTAGTGTTACAAGAGATTCAGACTGGGGGCAAACATTCGGTGGTTGACTCAGAGAGTGCCGCCGCAGTTGCCGGACCCGAGTGTGGCTGTTATGACGGTTGCCAGTCAAACAGATTGGGATATATACTGATCCCTACGGATTCGAAGTGCCAGGGTCTTTGGGTTCCGCAGTCTTTTAGCTATCAGTTTAACTTCCGCGGAATAATGTTTTTTAGGCTTGCTTTATGTCATTGCATGAACATTATTCAGAAACGCATGCCCAAATTCCTGTCCTTTAATTCGACAGTAGTGGCGTATCTCCGGAACCAGGGAGGCACTCTTTCGTTTCCGTTATTCAATTTAATGGAAAGAATCCGTCTGTTGGTTATAGTACACCAAGTTCAGTTTTGGTCCGTCATATTCTGGGTCGTCTGATTGTTTTATCGCACTCCCGTTCTCTTACGGGTCGCTTGTTGCTGTCAGAATGGACTCTCAACAAACAAGTATTTAATCAGATTTGCTATCTATGGGAGCGCCCAATGATGTTTTATTTATGACCCAGCTTGCTAATCAATTGCAGACGTATGTGTTGGCTTGTCCAGATCTCTGAGCTAATACTGTTAACGCTCTATTGATCTATAGGACGGAATGATAGGATACGCGTATCCTCCGGCGCTGTTGTTTTAGCAGGTATTGCTAAGATAAACAACCACAATACATTTCTGTTGATAGCATCTCTATCTTCACAAAGATCATGAGTAATTTACTCTCTTGTCTACTGTGGATCTTAACGTGAAATCTTCCTCTATGTGAGGATCTTTTTTCACTGGGTAAATCGTGTCATCTTTATCACAACCAGCAAGGTCGCAACCTTCATGTATTCCGTTGTGTGGTCCGTATTGCATTGTAAGCACTGTACTGGACGAGCTTTGGACGCGATTTCTTACTATAGGAGATCCTCTTCTTCGCTATTCTATGCGACTAAAGTGGAGGCTCTTCCGTCGTGGTGTAGGGATCATTATGTTCATATGGTTGATCCCTCCATACTACTCATTGCTATTTTTTAGTATACTTGTTTCACAAGATCTACTGCAGCCTGTGTTATTTAGGTTATAGGTTTATGTTACCTCATACCTATGCACTCTACTATAGTTTACAATTGAGTCTTTTGTCTCTTTATCTAAGTCAGTTAGTAACTTTTTGATAAATAGACTTAGAATCTTTAGATTAAATTCCTATACGGTTTTTAACTTCGGTTCTTATTTAGCTAGTAATCATTTGAGCCTCTGGAAACAGTAGTTTTCAAATTCTGACCTTTTAGACAGTAATTCTGTTGGTTTCTCTTTTACTGTAGAGTCAGTGAGTTTCATGCACTATCGATGGATGATTTTCACTTTCATAGTTTCGGAATCAATACTTCCGTTACTATTTAGGTTGGATTGTTGCATAAGAGTTAGGCTCCTATTATCCGGAACCTATTATTTTAAGGTCCTTCCGTCTTCGTATGGGCATAGGCCTTTACTCTTTCCGGGTACAGTTTATGTATTTATAAACAGATATCTGTTTATTACAAGGGCGTAAGCTTCTTCTGTCTTTGATGTCTAGTAGAAGGACGTTACGCTCCATTTTATTGTTAATGGATTCTATTAACTAGCGTACTGCTTACGGTATATCATTAGCTTAGCAGTTGTGCTTAAGATTTCGGCTCATGAAGTAAGAGTTCTTCTACTTCTTGGGCTTACATTAATAGTGTTGCTATTATAGATTTTTGAAGGCTGCTCATTGCGCTCAGCCATCCATTCATGAATTTTATCTCAGAAACATCGAGTCCATTTCTGGAGGCCTCTATTGTTAGGTCTATTATCTACTGCTCAGAATGTCATTCACTTAACAGTTGCTACTATAGCTAGGTAGGCTGTCTGTTTCGGCAGTGTCTCCGTTCGGCTGCCCTCTTCGCTCTGGGCTATTTGACCCAGGGCAAGAAAAAGGGGGGGGGGAGGGTGTTCCCTTGGGTCACCTGTTTTTACTATGAAAACAAGGGGATACCTCCTCCGGAGTTAGTAATTCTGAGCTGTTATTGGGATGGTTGTTTAGTGAGAAGTTTAAGTTTATGAAATTCATTCAAGTCTTAGTTTTTAAAGTATAGCCTTTGAATATTGCATATGTCAACGGACATGATTATGCAATTCTCACACACTTTTAGAAGTATAAGAGTCTCTATTCTCTAGACTTACTTTATTATTGGCTTACTTTAAAAATTATTAGTATAAGGATTATTGGATATTAATAGAGTACATGGATGTATGAAGCTCAATTTTTGGAAGGTGTTGTATCTTTCTAATTTATCATAAATAAGAAAGATACATGTAAGGCCTATTACTTCTTTTCCCTACAGGGGATGACTCTATTTTATTTTATTGAGCGTATTCCATTTTGCTCTATGTCCTTGGCCCTCCAGCCTTTTTACTATTCAGCTATGTCTGGGTCATTGGTAAAGTATAAAAATGTTAAAAAATTTATAGTAATTTATATATTTTTTATACTTACCAATGACCCAGACGGGGATGGCCCTCCCAGGAGTTGGGAACTCTTGCCTCCCCGCTGAGTACATAGCGCTTACCAGGCACTGGTTATTAGAATGATAAATGGCGCCAATTTCGGAACGTCCTTGACACTGCGCATGCGCAGTAGGGGCGAAGTGTGGAGGGCCTTTCAGGACATGTTTTCTTTAGTTTTAGATGCAAATTTTGGGGATTGGGGGGCAAAATTTGTGTTTGGCCCTATATTTTAAGAGTTAGCACCAGCTATGTCTGGGTCATTGGTAAGTATAAAAAATATATAAATTACTATAAATTTTTTAACTTTTCCAGATAAATGGTATTCGAATTGCAATACATTTAGCTGTTGGATCACAAGATCCTGTGTCACGATGGTCAATGGATCCTTTGCTTACACTCCAGGAAAATGCCAGGAAGAAATTACTCAAGTATGCTTCTGATATTTAGTATGAAACACACTAGAATGTCAAGTAGGTCCCTGCGGGAACCCAGGGTAGTGAAGCAGTGCCTGTTCACTGCGATAAACAGGCTCTGTTTTACTGGTAAAATAGGACCAGTCACCAATGCTTGGGAGGGTGCAAACCCTCTCTAAAATGGGCAACATTTTAACTCTCACCTCTGGTCTTGAGTTGATACTCATGTTGTGGTCATGATTAGCCATTGTGCAAAAATATGTGACCTTAAACACCAATAAATAAATATGTCTAGTAGAACCCTGTTGAGTAATCCTTTGCATACTGATGTCAAAATATCCAACTTTCAAGAAGCAAATTTAACATGGAATGGTTATGTCTAGATTTGCCAGCTGTCCAACTTTTAAAAATTCTCGATCTGCCTGCAAGGTAATTAAATATTTTCTTGGTTTGCCTGCACCGGATAGAATGTGTAACTATAGTTTGTATTAAATAAGTGAACATTGTACTGCTACCAATAATTACTATTTATTAATGCTGTTACTTCATTAACATTTGAAGTTAGTTTGCACTATATTCAGGAGTGCATGAAACGCAACTTAAAGGCTACACATTCTATCCATGTGCTTCATATTATCTGTGCATTTCATCAGTATGGATTTGACTTGTTACAATTTATGGGAGAGTGCTTACAGGCACACTCCCATATATTGAAACAAGGCAAAAACAAAGCAACAAATTTTGATGACTGAGAATAATTTAGCACTGTCAGTTAATGCATGCATATACACACACACACACGGAGGGCGTGGTTTTGCTCGCTGTTTTTTTCACAGAAAATAAATTATAAGAAATAAAATTCTCCCTTCTGTCCCAATTTAAAATAAATTCCGTTGATAATCTATATTTTGATTTTTTATGGCCTTATGTCTGTATATTTTAATGAAACCTTTATCGATGAAGTTTCTTCATATAATTAATTGTACTTATTAGAACTAGACTATAACAGTAATCTATCTTAAACTTCCATAAGCGTTGTTTTAACATTCCACATGCATGGGAGTGCGGTGGCTCATTGGTAGACAGTTGGACTTCTATACTAGAGGTCACAAGTTTGATCCGTGTCTGGGATGACCCGCATTGTGTCCTTGGGCAAGGCACTTTATCCCAGTTGCCTACAAGGGGGCACGATGATGACATGTACTAAGGCGTACTGCAAGTCGATGGTGCACATGTCTTCAACTGCCGTAACCCTGCTTGAGTGGAGCTTGAACAGAGTTAGAATGTTGAGGAGCTGACAGTTGGTCATTGATGCTCAGTCGTTCTCTCCGGGTACTCCGTCTTCCTCCACCTGTAAAACTCTCACGGTCACGATTAGCCATTGTGCATAAGTATGTGACCTTAAACACCAATAAATTAATAAATACAGTGGAACCCTGTTAATTGAATAACCACTTTGCCAATGAAAATTATTCAATTAACAGGAGTATTCTATTAACAGGGATTGTGTCACTTTCCTGTATTCTAGAGATAAACTTAGCATTTATTCTATTATATCTTATTTGACAGAGCTCCATGAGCTCTGTCAAACAAGATATAATAGATTAAATGCCTATATTGGATACACTGAGGCCAAATAGGTCTATAAACAAAGGAAAACTGGGGAGAGTCAGGGTAATTTCACGACATTTTACAAGATTACAATTAACAGGAGTTTACTCTATAACCTATATTCAATTAACAGGTCAAATTTGTACTGGAGGTATGGTAAATGGTTTTGTGTTGGGAAATTATATTCAATTAACAGGGATATACAATTAAGAGATATCCAATTAAGTAGGCTCCACTGTATAACAATCAACATGCATCACTGACTCATACTTTGAAAACAATAGAAGCTGACAAATCAAGAACACCACCCCCCAACCACCCCCCACCCCCCTACACACACACACACTCACACACACACACACACACACAGTCTTGTTTTCCCTACATACCGAGGTACCCCATTGTCTGTCCTTTGTGTGGACTAACGGTTTCAACCTCGTTTTGCCGGTACAGTTCTGGGAAAACAACCGAGGTAAAGGGTTTCTTTTGTCTTTTGTACCTCGGTAAGGCGAAACACGCAAACTCTTTTGTCTAGTTACCTCGTCAAGTTGGTAAGACAAATGCACACACACTCACACACACACACACACACACACACACACACACACACACACACACACACACACACACACACACACACACACACACACACACACACACACACACACACACACACACACACACAGTCTTGTTTACCCTATATACCGAGGTACCCAATTGTTTGTCCTTTGTGTGGACTAACGGTTTCTACCTCGTTTTGCCGGTACAGTTCTGGGAAAACAACCGAGGTAAAGGGTTTCTTTTGTCTTTTGTACCTCGGTAAGGCGAAACACGCAAACTCTTTTGTCTAGTTACCTCGTCAAGTTGGTAAGACAAACCCACACACACACACACACACACACACACACACTCCAAGGAATATAACCAATATAGAGTCATTGACGTCTGTCGAACAAGACTGAATAGATTGAATTCTATGTTGTATTATGGGAAAAATTACTGCTTGAAATTCCTATATTTTGACGTTTGTTTGCAATGTTAAATATCAGCTTTACCAGTAGCAAGTATTCCTTTTTAGGGATATTCAATTAAGCAGAATATTGTCAATTCATTATTTTATGGGGATAAATAGATATTTAATCCACTGTCTTATATTTGACACACATGGCTCACATGGGTCCTTGAAAGTTCTCAAACTGTAAAACTGAAATCCCAGGTTCTTAAAAGTATGTGAAAATGAGACTTTCTTGGAAAAGTCCCAGAAAAATGTATTCTGGTAACTGCCCCACTCTCACCACATATAACCTTAGCTGCTGAAGTGGCATTAAAACCAATAAATAAATAAATAACTGCCCCTCTCATTTTAGTCAAAATCTGTTGTAACAAAGTCTTCTTCTTAGGCCTAAAATATTAAAAATCTGTTTCTCAGACCCTGCTGCATGCTCTCTTTTTTTATAACCAATGCAAACTTAAAAATATAAAAATTGAATGGTTTATGTCTGATATTTTACCCAAGTTAATTGAGTGCAATGAGGCTTTGTAATGCTTTAGCATTGCAAAGCCTTCTTGCACTCATGTGACGAAATATACCACCACCAACACTATTGTGTAGATTATGAGGATTAAAACATACCAAGATCATGAACTTTTGATTGCAAAGAAACAATTACAAATCTGTAAAATAAAATAGAAAAACTGCCCACCCACATGCAATATTTTTATACAACAACCAATGGCCCAGACTAGCTGGTGCTAACTCTAAATTTATCCAGGGCCAAACACAAATTTTGCCCCCCCCCCCCCCCCCGTCAAATCCCTAAAATTTGCATGCAAAACCGAAAAAATCATGCCCTGTCTGGTCCTCCATACTTTTGTGAACTGCGCATGTGCAGTATCCAGGAAGACACCGAAACTGGCACCAACCATTATTCTTTGTTTGGCCCTTCTGTCAGTAACAACAAACTGTCATCTGTGCTTTTAAATCTCAGTTTTAATGATGCCAGACACAAATCAATGGTAGAATTAGTGGATCCAAGGACACATTTGGAAGGATGGAAGGAAGAAGCGGTGGTTGGAAATGTTCAGGGCTGTAACTTTATAATTTTTACAAAAATTATTTCATGTTTCCCAATTTCGGGACCTGGGGCTGACGTCATCATTCTTGCGAATGATATTTTTATACTGTACCAATGACCCAGACTTAGCTGGTGCTAACTCCAACAAAACCAGGGCCAAACACAAATTTTGCCCCCCAATCCCCAAAATTTGCATCCAAAACAAAAAGAAATCATGTCCTAAAGGACCTCCATACTACGCCTCCACTGCGCATGCGCAGTGACGCAGTCGTCCCGAAATTGGCGCCAAATATCATTCTCTGTTTGGCCCTTCATCAGTCAACATCTCACTGATCTTTGTGCTTGTAAATCTCAGTTTAAAGGATGCCAGACACGTAATATTTTTATACTGTACCAATGACCCAGACTTAGCTGGTGCTAACTCCAACAAAACCAGGGCCAAACACAAATTTTGCCCCCCAATCCCCAAAATTTGCATCCAAAACAAAAAGAAATCATGTCCTAAAGGACCTCCATAGTACGCCTCTACTGCGCATGCGCAGTGACGCAGTCGTCCCGAAATTGGCGCCAATTATCATTCTCTGTTTTGCCCTTCATCAGTCAACATCTCACTGATCTTTGTGCTTGTAAATCTCAGTTTAAAGGATGCCAGACACGTAATTTTTGGAGAAAATGTGATTCTAAGGAGGATAGAAGGAGGAGAGGAAAAAGAAGTGGCAAAAAATAATCAGGGCTGTACTTAAAATTTTTTGATGAAATTATGTTAAGTTGCCTATTTTCGAGGCATGGGCCTCTTGTTGTCATTCTTGCTAATTGTTGCACTGCTTATTCAGTGTTTCCTCTCCCCTAGCCTTCTAAAGTCCCCCCTTGCAATTCTCCCATGCTTTTGGCATATTTTTGAGAAGTTTCATTTCTAAAATTTCCTGGGAGAGTTGCTTGGTTACAGAATGTTTTCTGTTATTTTCCCCATAGTTACGTTTTCACCCATGGGTGTATAACGTTTGTGTTCTGCATCTTCCATCTGATGTTCTACAGATTCTCCCCTGGGAGTCTCTGTTTTGCATCAGATAGAGTGTAATTGATGACTGATTCCGGGCCAGTTTTTTCAGTGCCTGGAGTCATGTTTTCTAGTGTGTTTACACTGTTTGTTTTCATTGGCAACAGCCTTTTTTGAGGGGGGCTGTTTGCCTTTGTGGTAGTTTATCTCATTATAAGATACATTTATATTATCCGAAAGTGTCTCATTAATTATTTTATATAAATTTAAAATTTTTGACCACACTTTGCCATCGGATCCATCGGGGCTCAACGTTATTTTTCAGCAACTTGGGCTTTTCTGAAAAAATATTTTTTCAAAATTATTTTGTTTTGCAATTGTTTTTTCATTTATTAATGGATCATGTTATTATGTATCTTTGTGTCAGGGGTTTTTGCGAGTAACTAGGACTTATTGCTGTTCTTTCACAATGAAGGGACATTGTTCAAATTGTAATAGGAAGAAATCTTCCTCTGACTTTCATGATCATTGTATTAATTTTAGTCAGTGTTCTCGCATTAATCCCTGTCCTATATGTGAACATTGGGATGAGAAACATTGGAAACGTGTGTCACGATATGTTGTTTCTGGAGAAAGAGCGATGCCGGCTCTTTCTCCACAAGGTCACTCTATTCTCTCAGTTTCTATTTCAGAGGAACCAGAACAGGGTGATGTTTCCATGTTATCTTCTTCAAGTGTGCGTCCGTCGTCACAAGTGAATTCAGAGCTAGCGGCAAAAGTGCTCATGGAGATTAGACAAATGTCGTCCGCTAGCTCGCCCGGTGTAGCGTCCATTCACCGAATGGTTCGGCAGCCGGGTTCGTCCGATGCGGTCCAAGAGGAAATTTTGGGTGATGCGAGCACTATAAACATAATAGATGCACACCCAGTGACGGCGGATAGTAAACGAGAACGGAGGAAGCCTTTTAGTCCGGTTCCTAGCTCGTCCAGGTCCAGCCGGGCCGCGAGCGAGAGAGGTCCCTCTCTCGTACAACAACATCTGGGACTAGATGTTGTGGTACAAAATGTGTCTTTAGCGGAGCATACGTCCGTCGCTCGGGACGCTCCGTTGTATAAGCAGTCCGCAGAGACTGTTAAGGCTTCCTCTTCTCGTCAGTGCACACGACCGCACCTTGGCTGCGTGACCGCCGATATTTTACCAGCTTCGCCGATGAAGGATTCTTCGGCGACCAGGTCACACCATCCGGCAGCCAGGGATTCGGCGAAGCAGCGAAAGACTGCGCCTCCGCAGGTCTCGACGTCGGACATTCTTGTGCAGATAGCACAGCTTATCGCAGCATCCCAGCAGCCGACAGAAACGGTGTCGGATCGAGAATTATCCGACGGCGCTGGGTCGGTATGCTCCGCCGAAGCATCGGGGGCGGACGACCGGGAACATCGGGAGGTCCGACCGGATGGTGAAAGGGATACGGATGAATTGGAGCTATCCCTTTCGGAACAACATAAAGCTGCCATGGACTTCATCCGGCACTTTCTCCCTCAAGTTGTTCCGTCGGGCCAGACTGCTGCGCTTCCGGACAAGAGAATTATAGCGTCATTGGACTCTGAATTTTTTGAGCGGTTCAGGGACATCGCTCCCGAGTTTCCGTCGCAGTCCAATAATGTTGCAAGAACATTTGAATTATTGAACGACGCTATATTTAAACTTGCTTCCAGGATGGGGAAAGCAGGTTTCTTGTCCGCTAATACTCTTAACCTGCCTTTCATTAATGCAAGGAATAAATTCGATACGGCAGGACAGGGTATACCGAGAGTTCCTCTGCGTATGGACGACGAGGCGGAAGACTTAGAGCTATCATTACCGCCGTCAGCTTCTATTCCAACCGCGGTGTTGGAAACAGCTATTGCGTCTAACAGAGCCAATTTAGATGCCTTATCTTACGCAGATCACCTTACTAAGGCGTTATCACTGCGCCTTCAAGGGGAAGAGTTTCAGGATATACAATCCTCTTTAAGACTTCTTTCAAGGGCAGTAGCTTATTCCACGTGTAACTCCGCCCTTTCAGTGGCAAATCTGGAGTTGGTTAGACGTGACGCAGCCCTAGCTACATCCACACTAGTGGATTCTAAGGTGAAGAACTCTCTTAGAGTCGCTTCGGTCTCAGGAGAACTTCTCTTTGACGGCAAGCTTTCCGCTATTTATGATAAAATTAAAAAGAAAGCTAATGATTCTCTGTTGTTCAGATCGGCTCCTAAAAAGTCGGATACAGCAGACACGAATAAGACAGGCACTTCTGGGTCTAATGCGCCCAAGAGAGGTTCCTATAGAGGTTCCGGTGCGTCCTCTTGGTCTTATTCGAGAGACCGTCAGGATAGCGACTCTCGTTCGGGACGTCCTTCAGGCCGGGACAATCGGTCGGACGCCCCGAGGTCGACGAGGCGAGGTGCGGGTCGTGGAAGACGTGGTTTCTCCTACCGCAGGCCTCGCAGGTCCAGGAGGTGATGGCTTAAACCTCTATCGCATTCCGGTTGGCGGAAGGTTGTCGAGTTTTTCACAAGAGTGGGCGTCGATTACGGACGACCCTTGGGTGAGAGGAGTGACTTCGGAAGGTCTAAAGATATCCTTCAAACGAAAGCCTCCATTAACTCGAAGTCCAAAGTGGACTCATCTTCCGTCAAATCCACAGAAAAGAGACGCTCTGTTATCAGAGGTGCAGTCTCTTTTAATGAAGAACGCGGTAGAGGTCGTAGAAAACCAGGAATCTCTGGGATTCTACAGCCATCTGTTTCTGGTTCCGAAACCAGACGGCTCGTTCCGTCCAGTCATAGATTTGAGCTGGATAAACAAGCTGATCGTCGCTCCGAAGTTTTATATGGAGACGATTCGATCGGTCAGAGCGAGTATTCGGGTGAACGATTATGCAACGAGCATAGATCTCAAAGATGCGTACTTTCACGTCATGGTACATCCGACATTCCGGAAGTATCTACGCTTCGCAGTCCTAGGAGTGGTGTATCAATTCCGGGCGATGTGCTTCGGATTGAATCTAGCACCCTGGGCTTTCACTCGGGTAATGAACTCGGTAATGATCTACTTCCGAGCTCATTCGTCTGCGGTAACGTCGGCCTACCTGGACGACATTCTTCAGAGGTACGGCAACGAGTTAACGCTTCAGAACGATATTCAGAATCTTCTTCTATTGCTCCGACGTCTCGGTTGTATAGTAAACGAGGAGAAGTCGGATCTGGTGCCGTCCAAGTCATTCACTCATCTGGGAATGAGCTTCGAGATGCACAACAATCTCGTTCGTCTGCCGTTAACCAGAGCGAAATTAGTCAGTTGTTACGCTCGCTATTGTCTGCACGCAGACAAAGTCACGGCGAGAGAATTTATGAGACTGATAGGTCTGTGCGGAGCCGCCGCGGACCTCATTCCGATGGGGCGGCTACGCACACGTCCTCTTCAAATTTTCCTGACTCAGAATTGGAGTGTGAAAATTCATTCGCTCGATGTAGACGTTCTCTTGTCAGATCAAGTGAAACAAGAGATTCAGACTTGGGCAAACATTCAGTGGTTAACTCAAGGAGTTCCGCTGCAGTTGCCGGATCCGAGTTTTACCGTTATGACGGATGCCAGTCAAACAGGTTGGGGTGCATCATTAATCCCAACGGATTCGAGATGCCAGGGTCTTTGGGATCCGCAATTCCTGTGCAAGCACATAAACATCAAGGAAATGATGTCAATTTGGCTTGCGTTACGTCACTGGATGGACATTATTCACGATGCTCATGTCCAAATCCTATCCGACAATACGACAGTAGTGGCGTATATACGGAATCAGGGAGGCACTCATTCAGTTCCGTTGTTCAATCTAACGGAAAGAATCCTTCTGTTTGCGTTAGAACATCACGTTCTTCTTTCGGTCCGTCACATACCGGGTCGTCTGAATGTGCTAGCATACTCCCTTTCACGAAAGGGTCGCTTGTTGCCGTCGGAGTGGACTCTCAACAAACAAGTATTCAATCAGATTTGCTACCAATGGGAACGGCCAATGATAGACTTATTTGCGACACATCTCAACAATCAGTTGCAGACGTATGTGTCTCCGTGTCCGGATCCAAGAGCATTTGCAGTAGACGCTCTGTCGATCCCTTGGGACGGAATGATAGGATATGCGTATCCTCCAGCGCCGTTAATTCAACAAGTATTGCTAAAGATAAAACAATCTCAATGCAAGATTCTGTTGGTAGCATCTCTGTCGCCACAGAGACCGTGGATAAATCTACTCAGGTGTCTGTTGTGGGACCTACCGCGGAAGCTTCCTCCACGAGAGGATCTTCTTTCGCAGGGGAAATCGCGCCAACTCCATCACAACCCGCAAGGTCTCAACCTTCACGTTTTTCCGTTGTGCGGTCCTTCTTGCATGGCAAGCACTTTACAGGACGAGCAGTGGACGCGATTTCTAACTGTAGGAGGACCTCCTCTTCGCTAAACTATGCAGCTAAGTGGAAGGTTTTTCGTCGTTGGTGTAGGGATCATTCTGTAGATATATTTGATCCCTCTATACCAGACATTGCAAACTTTCTAGTATACTTGTTTGACAAAATCAAACTGCAGCCTGTTACTATAAAGGGTTATAGATCTATGTTATCTGATACCTATGCACATCATGATAGTTTACAAATTGGATCTAATGTCTCTTTGTCGAAATTGGTTAGAAACTTTTCGATAAATAGACCCAGAACTCTTAGATTAATTCCTAAGTGGAATTTAGCTTGGGTTCTCCTTAATTTGAAGGAAAAGCCATTTGAACCTCTTGGGACAGTAGATTTCAAATTCTTATCTTATAAGACAGCTTTTCTCTTAGCTTTCTCTTCTGCCAGAAGAGTCAGTGAGCTTCATGCACTATCGGTGGATGATTCTCATTATCGTAGTGTTGGGAACACTATCACCTTCACTACTAATGTGGGTTTTTTAGCTAAGAATCAGGCTCCTAATAAATATCCGGAACCTATTGTTATTAAGGCTCTTCCGTCTTCAGACGGGCGTAGGCCTTTACTCTGTCCTGTTAGAGCACTACGTATCTATAAACAGAGATCTCAGTTTATCAGAAAGGGACGGAAACGTTTCTTTCTGTCTTTGATGCCTAATAGAAAGGACATTTCAGTCCATTCTATTGCTAGATGGATTCAGTTAACTATCCGTACTGCTTATGAAGATTTATCTTCTTCTCAGCAGTCTGTGCTTAAGATTTCTGCTCATGAAGTAAGAGCTCTTTCTACTTCCTGGGCTTATGCTAATAGTGTTGCTATTACAGATTTAATGAAGGCTGCTTATTGGTCTCAGCCATCCACATTTATGAATTTTTATCTCAGAAATATTGAGTCCATTTCTGGAGACCTGCATTGTTTAGGTCCGTTATCTGTTGCTCAGAATGTCGTCCACTAAACAGTTGCAACTATAGTTATGCAGGCTTTCTGTTCCGGCAGTGACTCCGTCCGGCTGCCCTCTTCGCTCTGGGCTATTTGACCCAGGGCAAGGGGAAGGGGGGAGGGGGGGGGCGGGTGTTCCCTTAGGTCACCTGCTTTATAGTGAAAAGCAAGGGAATGCCTCCTCCAAGTCAGTATTTCTGAGTCGCTTCCGGGATGGTTTTAAAGTGTAATATTAATGTTTAAATTCATTCATGTCTTTTTTTTTAAAGTGTAGCTCGGTGTGAAGCATTTGTATATGTCAAGTGTCAAACGGGCTTTAATATACAATACTCGGACACTTTTAAATGATTATAAAGAGTCTCAATTCTCTGGTCTACTTTATTTATTGGCTTGCTTTAAAAATAATTAGTATAAGGGTTATACTGGATGTTAATAGAGAACATGAATGTTATTGTGCTCAATTATTAAGGGTAGTGTATCTTTCTAATTTAATTTTAAATAAGAAAGATACATGTAAAGCCTAATACTCCTTTTCTCCTTAAGGGGTTACCTCTTTACTATATAATTGAGCTTATTGCATTTTCCTCTATGTCCTAGGCCCTCCAGCCTGTTTACTATTCAGCTAAGTCTGGGTCATTGGTACAGTATAAAAATGTTAAAAAATTTATAGTAATTTATATATTTTTTATACTTACCAATGACCCAGACGAGGGATGGCCCTCCCTGGAGTTGGGAACTCTTGCCTCCCCGCTGAGTACATAGCGTTGACCAGGCACTGCCAGTAAGAATGATAATTGGCGCCAATTTCGGGACGACTGAGTCACTGCGCATGCGCAGTAGAGGCGTACTATGGAGGTCCTTTAGGACATGATTTCTTTTTGTTTTGGATGCAAATTTTGGGGATTGGGGGGCAAAATTTGTGTTTGGCCCTGGTTTTGTTGGAGTTAGCACCAGCTAAGTCTGGGTCATTGGTAAGTATAAAAAATATATAAATTACTATAAATTTTTTAACTTTTCCACTGTTTGTTAAGTGTTCCTTCCCTATCCTTCCTTGAAGCCCCCCAGTTAAACTCCCAAGCTTTTTGGCTTATTTTATTGAATTTTTTTTATAAATTTCTTGGGAGTTTGACGTGTTATACAGAATGGTTATTCTGTATTTCCCCATGTTTACGTCCTCACCCTAGGGATGTTTGGGCATTTTGGTCATGCATCATACATCCGTTGTATCGTTTTTTCTTTTGCTGAAGATCTTGCTTTACATCGGATAGTTTAAAATCTGTTACTGACTTCGGGCCTTTTTATTCAGTGCTTGGAGTCATGTTTCTGGTTTTCCTTCTGACGTTGTTTACATTGACAATGTTGTATAAATATATGTAATTTCCTATTTAGTTCATGGTAGGATTGTTGTGAGATATATTAAAATATTCCGGTAGTGTAGCAAATAATTTTTTTGAATTTTGTCCACACTTAGGCTCTATCGGGATACATTTGGACTCGTCTTGTTCCCATTGGGGAACTTGGGCCCCTGTCAAAATTTTTTGAAAATTAATATTTTTATACTGTACCAATGACCCAGACTTAGCTGGTGCTAACTCTAATATATTAAGGGTCAAACGCAAATTTTACCCCCAATCCCCAAAATTTGCATCTGAAACCGAAAATTACATGTCCTATATGGTCCTCCATACTTTTACCCCACTGCGCATGCGCAGTGTCAAGGAGGTCTCGAAATTGCCGCCAAAAATCATTCTTTGATTGGCCCTCAATTCAGTTACAACTGACTGATATTTGTGCTTGTAAATCTCAGTTTAAATGATGCCAGACGCATAATTATGAGAGAAATGGTGGATATATGGTGGAAATAGAAGGTGGAGAGGAAAAAACAGTGGAAACAAATGTTCAGGGCTGTAACTTATAATTATTTGACAAAATTATTCATGTTACCTATTTTCGAGGCATGACCTTGTTGTGGTCATTCTTGCTATGAATATTTCATTGTTTAATCAGTGTTTCCTCTCTCCCTTTCCTTTATTCCCCCCTAGCTATTCTCCCATGCTTTTGGCTTATTTTTTGTAATGTTTATTACTAAAATTTCTTGGGAGTTTTTGGCTTGGTAACAGAATTATTTTCTGTTTTTTCCCCATGTTTACGTCCTCACCCCAGGGATGTTTAAGCGTTTTGGTCTGCATCTACCATCTGATGTTCTACAGTTCCTTCTCTGGAAGCCTCTGTTTTGCATCAGATAGTGTTTAAATTGGTAACTGATTTCGGGCTTTGTTTGTTTCAGTGCCTGGAGTCATGTTTCTGGTTTGTTGACACTTTTGCTTATGTTGACAACTGTTACTTCTGACAGTGATTACTTGTCTTCTGATTAATTTAGTTCATAGCAAGATACATTAATATTGTCCGTAAGTGTTACATTAATTTTTCAAAATCATTAAAAAATTTTGTTTTTGGGAGACGGTTTACATAAGCATTCAGCTTTCTTCCGAATCCCCTACTACAACAAGTTAGTTTGACATTTCAGGTGTTAAATGTATTCACTGAAATTTATGTACAAAACATTAAATACGTTTACACTTGTTTTCATGTATACAGTTAACTTATCTTTTTCAATAAATATTGTTTAAACTAAAAAATTTTGTCCACACTTAGGCTTTTTTGGGATCCTTGGGCTCAAGGTTCCCATTGGGAACTTGGGCTCTTCTGAAAATTTTTTCAAAATTTTTTTTTTTTGAAAATTATTTTCTTTTGAAATGTTATAATGAATTATAATATATATGTATATTTATTTCAAGGTTGGAAAAAATATTCTTCATTCATAATGCGAGGATATCTTCCTCTTATTCACAAGTTCATTGTGTTTCTTATAGTCTATGTAGTCGCATTAATTCTTGCTCTGTGTGTGTTGATTGATATGACATCGTTGGAGATGGGTGTCACGGTATTTTATTAGCGGTGAGGGGTCCATTACAGTCCTCTCTCTGTAGGGTCACTATATTCTATCATTTTCTTTTTCAGAATTCAAAGTGATGTTTCTGTGATGTCTTCAATAAGTGTGTCTCCGTCGTTGCAATATTAGGGCTAGCGGGAAGTGCTCAAGGTATTACGACAATTGCTGGAAGTTAGCTAGTTCTATCAAAGGCATTGTCGCCCACTAGTCCGCCCGGTGTCGCGTCCATTCACAGGAAAGAATGGTACAGCACCCGGGTTAGTCCATTGCGGTGCAAGGAAGCAGATTGGGTGATGTGAGCACTATAAAACTTCAGATGTGCACACCCATCAACGACGGATCTGAGGATAGTACGGAGGAAGCCTGTCAGTCCGGTAGCTAGCTCGTCCAGGTCCCCCGGACCGCGAGCGAGAGAGGCCCCCTCTCTCTTGCATCAACATATGTGCCGCGATGTTGTATGTTGTTCGCTTAGTCAGAGCTTACGTCCACTCCTCCTGCTCGGGACGCTCTGTCGCATGACAGTCCGACGCGGCTGCTATATTGGCTTCCTCATCCTTGTCAACACACATAACCGCACCTTGGCTAAGTGACCACAGATTTCCAGGGGACGTTCGCATATTATATAAATGCAGGACTGAACGTCCATGGTGCTCCTGCTTCGCTGACCAAGGAATACAGTCTACCAGGTCACTCCATCTGCTAGCCAAGGATACGAGACCTTTCCAGTCGGGATGTTCGCATATTATATAAATGCAGGAATGAACGTCCCGGGAGCTTCCAGCGAATATTTCACGTAGGACCGCGTCTCCACAGGTCTCATAGGGTAACATGAACTAGGTATTGTTACCGTGAAGTCTTTGTAAGTTTGCTTCCATTGTCACAGTCAAATGAAGAGCTAGCGGTAAAGTGCTCACACAAATACGTCAATTGCCTAAGAGGTCCCAAGTAGGATCGACAGCGTTGGCGTCCGCTAGCTTGCCTGGTGTCACGACCATTCACCGAATGGCTCAGCACCCAGGTTCGTCCGTTGCGGTCCAGGAAGGAGGTTTAGGTGATGCGAGCACTATAAAATACATTGTGCACACCCAGTGACGATGGATACGAGGATGGTACGGAGGAAGCCTATTAGTCCGGTTCCTAGCTCGTCCAGGTCCATCGGGCTGTGAGTGAGAGAGGTTCCTCTCCCGTGTTACAACATCTGGGCCCAGATGTTGTGGTTCAAAACGTTCCTCACTCGGAGCATATGTCCGCCGTTCGGGATGCTCCGTTATATAGACAGTCCAGAGAGACTGCTCTTTCGGCTTCCTCATCCTCACGGCAGCACTCGCGACCGCACCTTGGCTATGTGACCTGTGATATTCAACCAACATCGCTGACCAGGGATTCTACGGCGACCAGGTCACGCCATCCGGTAGCCAAGGATACGAGGCCTTCATTCTCCGGACGTTCACATATTAGATGTATGCAAGAGTGAACGTCCAAGGAGCTTCCAGCGGCTAAATCCTATAAGACCGCAGCTCCACAGGCCTCTGTTACGGACATGCTATCGCAGATAGCACAATTATCGCAGTATCCCAGCAACCGACAGAAACGGATCAGGTATTATCCGAGGAACCGACAGTAACTCTATCGGATCAGGAATTATCCGAGGAAGCTGGGTTGGTACGTTCTGCAGCAGGTTCAGACACGGACGACCAAGAATTACAAGTGGTTCGACAGGATGGAGAAAGGGATACGGATGAGTTGTATTTTCCCTTTTCGGAACAACTTTATTTCCGTAGAGTGCATCCGGCATTGTCATCTGACATTCCTCCGGACCAAAAAATGCTGCGTTGCCGAATAAGAGACTGATAGCGCCACTGGACACAGAATTCTTAATCGGTTTAGTGTCATCATTTCTCAGTTTCCGACATAGTCCAGATGTGTCTCACTGACATTGATCTGTTGAATGACGCTATATTATTTAACTTGCTACCTAAATGAACAGGTCAGGTTTCTTATCGGCAATATGTTTTACATCTGCCTTTCATCAATTCAACGAATATTTTGAAACGGCAGGACAGAGCATTCTGAGAGTTCTCTGCGTCTAGACGACCAGGGCAGGACCTAGTATTGTTTTTTACTGTCAATTCCAACCACGATGTTGGAAATAATAATATCATCTAGCAGGGTCAGCTTAGACACATCATCGTATGCAGATCACCTTACCAGAACGTTATCATTACGTCTCAAAGGGAAAAGAATTCTAGGATGTACAACCTCCTTAAGAGTTCTTTCAAGGGCCTCATGTAAAACTCCATCCTTTAGTGGCAATATGGAGTTGGTTAGACGTGACGCGGCCCTAGCTACATCCACGTGTGTAGATAGTAAGGTCAAAAACTCTCTCAGAGTCGCTCCGGTCTCCGGAGAGTTTTCTTCGACGGCAAGCTTTCCGCAGTCTTTGATCAGTTAACTAAGAAAGCTTTAGACTCTCTGCTATTAAAATTCACTTCCATGTAGTTGGATTCAACAGAGAAGAGTAGGACAGGCACTTCTGGGACAAATACGTCCAAGGGAAGCCCCTTTAAGGTTCCTATGTGTCCTCTAGGTCTTATTCTAGAGACCGTCAGGGTAGCGACTCATATAGGGGCCGTAATTACGGTCAGACGTCCCTAGGTCGACGGGGCGAGGTGCGGACATGGCTTCTCCTTCCGCAAGCCTCGCAGGATCAGGAGGTAATGGTTTTAACCTCTATCGTGTACTAGTGAGCAGAAGATGGTCGAGTTTCTCAATTATTTGGGAATAGATTACGGACGTCCCTTGGATTCAAGGGGTGATTTCGAAAGCACTATATTGTTCCTCAAACAAAATCCTCTGTCAACTCGGAGTCCAAGATGGACTCAGCTTCTGCCAAGTCAGTAGGATAGAGGCTCGCTTCCATCAGAAGACTAGTCTCTTCAGGAATGATCGCGATGGAGATCGTAGAAATCCAGGAATTTCCAGGTTTCTACAACCATCCTTTTCTGGTTCCAAGAACCAGACGGCTTGTTCCGTTCACTCATTATACGGAACTGGATAAACAAGCTGATCGTGGCTCCAAGTTTATATATGGAGTCCACCCGATCGTCAGAGTGAGTATTCGGGTCTTCGATTATGCTATATGCATAGATCTCAAGATGCATACTTTCACGCCATGGTACATCCGGCGTCAGAAAGTATCTTCGCTTCCTTATCATAGGAGTCGTATATCAGTTCCGAGCAATATACTTCGGTCTGAATCTATCCCCCTATCCCCCTAGGCCTTCGCTCGAATAATGGACTTGGTAATGACTCATTTCCGAGCTTATTCATCTGCGATAACGTCGGCCTACCTGGACAACATTCATACAGGTATGGCAATGAGCTAACGCTTCAGAACTATGTGCAGAATCTGCTTCTATTGCTCCGACATCTCGGGTTTCTTAAGTAAACGAGGAGAAGTCGGATCTGGTATCATCCAAGTCATTCAACCATCGGGGGATGAGCTTCGTAACGCACAACTTTTTCATTCGTCTGCCGTTACTCAGAACGAAATTATTCATTTGTTGTGCTCTCCATTGTCTTTGCTCAGACAAGTGTCAGCTAGAGATCTTATGAGACTGATACGTTTAGGCGGGACTGTCGCGGTTTTATTCCGATGCGGTGGTTACGCATTGGTCCTCTCCAAATTTCTTTAATTCAGTATTGGAGAGTGAAGATTCTTTCGCTCGATACGGACATCGTCCTGTCTAATCAAGTGAATAAGTTATTCAGACTTGGGCATTTTTTCTGGGCTTAACTCAGGTAGTTCCATTGCAACTGCCGGATCCGAGTTTTACAGTCTTGACGGATGCCAGTAAACAGGTTGGGTCATTTTCATTGAACCCAACGGATTGAAGTGCCAGGGTCTTTTGATTCCGTAGTTCCTTATCAGCACTCAAACATCAAGTATGATGTCATTTTGGCTTGTGCTACGTTATTGGATAACGTAATTCAGAATGTTCATATGCTAATTCTGTCCGACAATTTGACGGTATTAGCGTATTTTCGGAATTTTAGAGGCACTCATTCCATCCTGTTATTCATGTTAATGGAATGTATCTTTCGGTTGCTACTAGAACATCAAGTTCTCCTATCAGTCCATCATATTCCGGGTCGTCCGAACGTATTAGCGGACTCCCTTCACGGAGGGGCCGTTTGTTGCCAACAGAATCGGTTTTCAACAAACGAGTTTTCAATCAGATTGCTACCATGGCGAGCGGCCAATGATCTATTATTCACGACACATCTCAACAATTAGTTGCAGACGTATGTGTGATTATGTTTGGATCTTCGAGCGTTTGCAATAAACGCTCTAGAGATCTTGTTAGACGGAATAATAAGATATGCGTATCTTACAGCGTTGTTGATGCAACAGATTTTGCTCTAGAGTAATTATTTCAATGCAAATTCTGTTGGTAGCTTCAGCTTCTCTAGCTTCCAAGGCTGTGGACTATTTTCTCAGGCGTCTGTTGTGGGACATGCCGTGGAAGCTTCCTCCACATTTAGGTCCATTCTATGATCAGATGGATTCAATCTTCTGTCAGTTCTGCTTATGATTATTTCTTCATTCAGCAGTCTGTGTTTTAGTTTATGCTCATGAAGTAAGAGTTCTTCTACTTTATGGGCTTAAGCTATTAATATGGTTATTACAGATTTAATGAGGGCTGCATATTAGTGTTAGCCCTCCATTTTCACGATTTTATATCTGAGAATATTGAGTCCTTTTCTACAGATCTACATTGTTTAGGTCTGCTATTTTTTACTCTAAAGGTCGTCTACTAAATAGTGGTAACTATGTGTGTATAGGCTTTCGGTTCCGGCAGTGACTCTGTCCTGCTGCCCCCTTTGCTCTGGAGTATTTGATCCAGGGCAAGGGAAAGGGGGGGGGGGGGGGGGGGAGTCCCTTACGTCACCTGCTTCATAGTGTAAAGCAAGGGAATACCTCCCTTGGACTTGGTAATTCCATGTCGGTTCCGAGATAATTTTAGGGTTAAGCCTATGTTTACTCGTCTGTGTAATATTTTTTAGTATTAATTGGTGTGAAGCATTCGTATATATCACGTGATTAATTGAGCGTTAATATACAATCCTTGAACACTTTTAAATGAGTATAAAGAGTCTCATTTCTGTGGACTTCCTTTATTTATTGGCTTTCCTTTAAAAATAATTAGCATAACGGGTTATACTGGAGGTTAATAGAGATCATTGATGTTATTGTGCTCAATTACAGAATAGTATTGTGTCTTTCTTTTTTGTTACAAATAAGAAAGATACATGTAAGACTATCTCTCCTTTTCTCCTTAAGGGGATAGGTCTGTTATAGGTAATAGAGTCTATTGGATTTTCCTTATGTTCTAGGCCCTTGAACCTTTTTACTATTCAGCTAAGTCTGGGTCATTTGTACAGTATAAAAATGTTAAAAAATTTATAGTATTATATATTTTTTATACTTACCAATGACCCTGATGGGGATGGCCCTCCCATGAGTTGGGAACTCATTCCTCCCCACTGAGTACATAACGCTTACCAGGCACTGGTTGTAAGAATGATTTTTGGCGGCAATTTCGAGACCTCCTTGACACTGCGCATGCGTAGTGGGGTAAAAGTATGGAGGACCATATAGGACATGTAATTTTCGGTTTTAGATGCAAATTTTAGGGATTGGGGGGGTAAAATTTGTGTTTGGCCCTTAATATTTTAGAGTTAGCACCAGCTAAGTCTGGGTCATTGGTAAGTATAAAAAATATATAAATTACTATAAATTTTTTAACTTTTCGATTTCTATTTTGAATGTAATATATTATGTATCTTTTTCATAAATTTATTGTGGAATTGGTCGGAGTACTGTTGACTTTATTTTGATTCATTATGAAAGCTTCTTGCTCAAAATGCAAGGCAAGGAAGTCTTCCTCGGATTTACATGCTTGTTGCCTTGCTTGTAGTCGATGTACTCCCACTAATTCTTGTTCAACATGTGTCAAATGGGATGACAAACGTTGGAGACGGGTGTCACGGTACGTTGTTGGCGGCGAGAGGCCAATGTCGGTCCTCTCGCCACAAAGTCAATCTAGTTTCTTTTTTAGAGAAACAAGAACATGGTGATGTTTATGTGATGCCTAGAGATAGTGTGCTGCCATCGTCGCATTCAGATGAACAAGCAGAGCTAGCGGCAAAGTTGCTCATGAATATTAGACAGGACAAAAAGCCACTAGCCAGTGGTTTTAGTCCCTTGTCACCGGCTAGCTCGACCAGTGAAGCGGTTACTTCTTCCATGGGTACTGTGACGCCGGTTGTGTCTGTTGCGGTTGAGAGGAGTGGATTGGGTAGAGCGAGCACCTTAAAATATAAACAGGCTCACCCAGCAATGACAGAACAGAGGGCCAGATGTTGTGATTAGAAACTTGCGTCAGTCGGAGCATATGTCCACGCCTTCCATCCAGGATGCTCCATACAGTTTGCAGCTGGCCTCGACTACAGTTACGTCTTCACCTTAGCTACACGACTTCGGATATCCGTGGGGCGCGGTGCCATTGTGGTAACCGGTTCTCGTCAGATCACCGGAGTTAAGCAACAACGAGCCCGGTTGATCCTTGGATGGGTGACCGTCTGAGTGATCGATTCGGACTCCCACATCGTGTCCTTGGACAAAGCACTTAACCCTGATTGTCCACATGGGGGCACGATGACGCCGTCTACTAAGGCGTACTGCACGTCGATGGTGCGCATGTCTTTAACCAATCTAACCCTGCCTGTGCTGCAGTGTGGAGTTACGATGTTGGGGAGCTGGCAGCTGCTTGTTGTTTCTCTCCGGGTACTCCGGCTTCCTCCACCCATAAAACTGTCACGGTCATGATTAGCCATTGTGCATAAGTATGTGACCTTAAACACCAATAAATAAATAAATAAATTCGGATATCCAGCCTGCATCGCTGAGAAGGGACCACTCATCGTCTGCAAAGTCGGACCATCCGGTAGCTAAGGAGACGAGGCCTCATTTATTGGGACGTCCGGAGAAAATAGCCGTCCCGGACACACCGTCCCAGGAGCAGAAGACCGCTGCTCCTCAGGCCTCCGTACTGGACTTCCTGTCGCAGATTGCACAGCTCATCACAGCATCCCAACAAGTGCAGGAGCAGCCTACGGCAGTCTCAGAACCTGAGCTGTCGGATGGTGCTGGGTCGGTCCAGTCATTTGCACGTTCAGATGCCGTAGACTGTGAGTCTCAACTGATTCAATCAGATGGTGAAAGGGATACGGAAGAAGATTACCCTTCCCTTTCGGAACAGCACATGGTTGCAATGGATTTAATCCATCAATACTACCCTGAATTTGTTCCGGCGAATCAGAATGCTGCGAATACTAAGAAAAAAACACTGACGTCGTTGGACGCAGACTTTATCTGGCCAAAGGAGGAGGTCCTGTCTTTTCCGGTTCAGTCTGGACAGGTGTCGCAGGCCTTTGGCCATTTAGACGACGCCATATTCAAACTCTCCGGTGGAAAGAAGAAAGGCGGTTTCTTGTCATCATCTTCCATAAATTTACCGTTTTGTTGGACCACGTTCATTTAAAACGGTCGGGGAAGATGTACAGAGAGTTCCTCTGCGTTTGGATGAGCAGGCTGAGGATCTAGAGCTATCCTTGCCTGCGTCATTCACAATTCACTCGGACACAGTTGAGACGGCAATATCTTCAACCAGAGCGAATTTAGGCGCTATGTCTTACGCAGATCACCTTTCAAGAGCTGTGGCGCAACGTCTCAATGGGAAGGAATTTGAGGACATTCATACCTCTTTAAGAGTTCTTTCCAGGGCTATTATGTTTACCACGTATAACTCTGCCATAACATTGGCTAATTTTGAGTTAATCAGATGTGACGGTGTCCTTTCATCGTCATCTTTAATAGATGCCAAGGTGAAAAACTCTCTACATGTCGCTCCGGTATCCGGACACACAATTTTTGACGATAAGCTTTCATTGGTTTATGACCAAGCTACAAAGAAAGCGCCTAATACACTGCTCCTTAAGTCGGCGAACTGCGGCAGCAGAAAAGAGTAAGGGAGGACGTCCAAGACAGAAATCATCTAAAGGGGACTCTTTGCGAGGGTATAGGAAACCCTCCTATAATTACTCTAGGGATCATCAATACAGCGACTCGTGAAGGGGGAGTAGGTCTGATCAAGACTGCCGGTCAGATGCCCCTAAGCCTGCGGGTCGAGGCTCTGCACAAGGGGGCGTGGTTTCTCCTCCTGTAAGCCTTGCAGGTCCTACAGGTGATTGTCAGGACCTCTATTGCTTGCCAGTTGGCAGAAGGTTATCAAGTTTCGCAACAACTGGATAACAATTACGGAAGACCAATGGGTGAGAAGTGTGGTCTCGGACGGCCTATAGCTATCTTTCCTAGCCAAACCACCACTAACAAGATGTCTATGGTGGACAAATCTTCCGTCAAATCCTTGCAAAAGAGAGTCTCTCCTATCGGAGGTACAGGCTCTCTTGGCAAAGGAGGCAATAGAGGTTGTCGAGAATCAAAATTCTCTAGGATTCTACAGTCACTTGTTCCTTGTACCGAAGCCAGACGGCTTGTTCCGACAGGTAATAGACTTGAGCTGGATAAACAAACTTATCGTGGCTCCAAAGTTATATATGCAGACCATTTGGTCAGTAAGGGCGAGCATTCGAGTGAACGACTATGCGGCAAGCATAGATCTTAAGGATGCGTACTTTCATGTCCTGGTACATCTGGCATTCAGAAAGTACCTACGGTTCGCCGTTCAAGGGATAGTATATCAGTTCCGAGCGATGTGCATCGGTCTGAATCTAGTGCCCTGGGCGTTCAGTCGAATAATGAACTCGGTAATGTCTCACTTCCAAGCTCATTCGTCTGCGGTAACGTCGGCTTACTTGGACGACATTCTTCAGAGATACGGCAACAAAACTACTCTTCAGAGTCTGCTTCTCTTGCTCCGTCGGATCTAGCTCCGTCCAAGTTGTTCATTCACTTCGGAATGAGCTTCGAGACTCACAACAATCTGGTTCGTCTGCCGTTATCCAGAGCAAAATTAGTCAGCTGTTATGCTCGCTTTTGTCTACACTCAGACGCATTAACAGCGAGGGAATTTATGCGTCTTGATGGGGTTGTGCGGAGCGGCTGTGGATCTTATTCGGATGGGTTGCTTGCGCACACATCCCCTCCAGATATTCTTTACTCAGAACTGGAGTGTGAAGATGCATTCGCTCGAGACCAGTATCGTTTCAACGGACCTGGTCAAACAAATGGTCCAGATTTGGGCAGATGTTCAGTGGTTAACTCGGGGAGTTCCGCTGCAGCTGCCAGATCCGGCTTTCATGATTATGACGGGATGTGAGTCCAACAGGTTGGGGTGCGACCCTGAGCCCGACAGACTCAAAGTGTCAGGGTCTTTGGGACCCTCGTTTCCTGGAGAAACACATAAACATCAAAGAGATGATTTCAATTTGGTTAGTGCTACAACATTGGATTCACATTATAGTGGACGCTCATGTTCAGATATTGTCTTTCAACTCGAGAGTAGTAGCGTACATCAGGAACCAGGGAGGCATGCATTTGATTCAGTTATGCAAACGAATAGAAAAAATTCTTCTTTATGTCATGAAGCATCATGTTCATCTATCGGTCCATCATATACCGGGTTGTCTGAACATACTAGAAGACTCGCTCTCTCGGAAAGGTTGCCTGTTGTCATCGGAGTGGACTCTCAACAAGCGAGTATTCAGACAGATTTGCTACCAGTGGGATCGACCTATGATAGATTTGTTTGCGACACACCTCAATAATAACTTGCAGACTTACGTGTCACCATGTCCAGATTATCGAGCGTATGCAGTAGACACTCTGTCAATCTCATGGGACGGAATGATAGGATATGCATATCCTCCAGCTTCGTTGATTCAGCAGATTCTGTTAAAGATCAAACAGTCTCACTGCAAAATCCTGCTAGTAGCACCTCTGTGGTCATAGAAACCTTGGATCAGTCTTCTCAGGTGTCTGTTGTGGGACATTCCCCGGAAGCTTTCTCCTCAAAGGGATCTTCTGTTTCAGGCGAAGTCACGTGCACTGCATCACAACCAGGAAGGTCTCAATCTTCACGTATTTCCGTTGTGTGGTCCTTCTTGCATGAAGAAATTTTACAGGATGAGCAGTGGATGCAATTTCTAACTGTAGGAGGGCCTCCTCTTCGTTGAATTATGCAGCGAAGTGGAGGGTTTTCTTCTGTTGGTGTATGGATCAGTTAATAGACATATATGATCCATCCATTCCACAGATTGCCAATTTCCTGGTCTACCTGTTTGACGAACTCAAACTGCAACCTGTCACTATTAAGGACTATAGATTTATGTTATCAGACACTTACGCTCACCATATCCTCCAACTCCGTTGATTCAGCAGATTCTGTTAAAAATCAAACAGTCTCGCTGCAAGATTCTGTTAGTAGCACCGTGGATCAATCTTCTCAGGTGTCTGTTATGGGTCGTTCCCCGGAAGCTTCCTCCGTGGGAGAACCTTCTTTATCAGGGGAAGTCATGCACACTGCATCATAACCCGGAAGGTCTCAACCTTCACATATTTCCGTTGTGCGGTCCTTCTTGCATGGCAAGCACTTTACAGGATGAGCAGTGGATGCCATTTCTAACTGCAGGAGGTCTTCCTCTTCGCTGAATTATGCAGCAAAGTGGAAGGTTTTCTCTCGTTAGTGTAAGGATCAGTCGATAGACGTTTATGATCTGTCCATACCGGATATTGCCAACTTTCTGGTCTACCTGTTTGACGTTCTCAAACTGCAGCACATCACTATTAAGGGCTATACGTCTATGTTATCAGACACTTATCATCATGGTAACTTGGCAGTTGGATCTAATGCTTCATTATCCAAACTAGTTAGAAATTTCTCTATAAATAGACCTAGAACCCTCAGATTAATTCCTAAGTGGAATTTAGCTTGGGTTCTGTTGAAGCTTGAAGAAGCTCTGTTTGAGCCGTTGGACATTGTAGAGTTCAAATTCTTGACCTGTAAAACAGCATTTCTCTTGGCCTTTGCTTCCTCTAGAAGAGTTAGTGAACTTCATGCTTTGTTTGTTGACGAATCTCACTACCATAGTGTTGGTAATACCATCACTTTAACTACAGAAGTGGGATTTTTGGCTAAGAAGCAGGCTCCAGATAAACGGCCTGAGCCTATTATCATAAAGGCTCTGCCGTCTACGAACAACCATAGACCTCTGCTGTGTCCAGCCAGGGCTATGCGCATATATAAACGCCAATCAGAGTTTATAAGAAAAGGAAGGAAACGCTTCTTTTTGTCATAGATTCCTAACAGAAAAGATATTTCTGACCATTCAGTTACTAGATGGATTCAGTTGGCAATACGCATTGCCTATGAAAGTCTATCTTCGGATCAGCGTTCTGTAATTAAGATATCAGCACATGAAATTAGAGCGCTGTCCACTTCTTGGGCTTATTCTAACAGTATAGCCATTACTGATCTTATGAAAGCTGCGTACTGGACACAGCCCTCTACATTTATTAAGTTTTACCTTAGAAATTTAGATTCCATCTCCTGTGACATTAGATGTTTAGGTCCTCTATCTGTTGCTCAGAATGTCGTCCACTAAATTATTACATCTATAGTTATTTAGGCAACCCGTTCCAGCAGTGACGCTGTTCCGCTGCCCTCTCCATTCTGAGGACATGTACCTCAGAACAAGGGGGAGGGGGATGATTTTTTCCCTTATGATCATCTGGCTTTATAGTGAAAAGCAAGGGAAGACCTCCTCTGGTGTCAGTAGTCCTGAGTTGGTGCTGGGATGGTTTTAATGTGTGGCTCGGTGTGAAGCAAAATTAATATGTCACATTTATGTATTGTTTGTAATGTGTAGCTCACTGTAAAGCATTTGTATATGTCACTTGTCATACTTTACTTATCTTTATAGATTGTCTTCCCTTCACCGAATTAGCATAATGGGTTATGCTGGCATTAAATGGAGAATTATATATTATGTAATGCTCAATTACATCGTTGGTGTTATGTTTTTCTCGTTTCTCGTAAATGAGAAAGACATATATAATTCCTTTCTCTCCTATTCTCCTGTAGGAGTTATCCTTTAAGAAGTGATTGAGTAATTGGATTTTCCTCCATGTCCTAGGCCCTCCAGCCTTTTTACGATTCAGCTAGTCTGGACCATTGGTTGTTGTATAAAAATATTATAAATTCAAAGTAATTTGTATATTTTTTATACTTACCAATGGCCCAGATGGGGATGGCCCTCCCATGAGTGGCCACTCATACCTCCCCGCTGTTTACAACATTTAACAGGCAATTTCTAGAATGAATGATGGTTGGCACCAATTTTGGTGTCTTTCTGGATACTGCACATGCGCAGTTCGCAAAAGTATGGAGGACCAGATAGGACATAATTTTTTCGGTTTTGAATGCAAATTTTGGGCAAATTTGTATTTGGCCCTGGATAAATTTTGAGTTAGCACCAGCTAGTCTGGGCCATTGGTAAGTATAAAAAATATACAAATTACTTCGAATTTATAATTTTTTGTCTGTTTGCCTCATATCGCTGGTTGGTTATTGGATCTCAATGAAATTTGGAATGAAAATTGTTAAAAGGAAAGGCTTTCACAGTATCATGGTTTATTTCTTCTCTTGCCATTGTTTAGCGGTATGCACCATGGGGGAATGCCCTGGGGCATGACCCACCTCTTGTACTAACAATGTCTTAAACAGGTTTGATAACCATCACCATTTGATGGAATTTAAAGAGTTATTGCCCTTTGTTCATTGGATTTTGCTTGAAATTTTAATGCTCATGCACCAACTTGGGCAGTAATCATCAAATGGTGATAAATTTTAAAATACTGCTTATATTAATTTTGTCTTAGAAATGGCAAAAAACGCGGTTATTTCTTGAGAAGTTAGAGAGTTATTTTCCTTTGTATATTCTGGTAAAACTTGAATTTTTAATGTTTATGTGATAACTTGAATAGTAATCGATCAGATTGCAATAAAATTTGCTAATTTAAAAGCCATGGTGAGTCTAAGCAAATTGATAGTTATTCGCCTTTGTTTACATGTTGCTGGAAATTTTAATGTTTATGTGATTTATTTATTGGGGTTTAATGACACATCCGTCCTTCCATCATCCATCAACATCATGTTTTGGTCTTCTCCTCCAAAGCCACCAAGCCAATTCAAGTGAAACTTTGTGTGAGTGATGGTCCTGAAGGGGCATTGCATTTTTGTTCAACTCAGCATGCCCAGCCCCATAGGGAGGGAGTGAAGAAAAATGCTCCAAGCTATGGAGCTACCTTTTGAGGTGTAGAATCAGGTTTGTTCAAACGAAGTTCGTGAAGCAATATATGGCTTTGTAATGGAAGAGGTAAGATTTTTGGCCCTGCACAAAATTTCTATTTTTATACTGTACCAATGACCCAGACATAGCTGGTGCTAACTCTTAAAATATAGGGCCAAACACAAATTTTGCCCCCCAATCCCCAAAATTTGCATCTAAAACCAAAGAAAACATGTCCTGAATGGCCCTCCACACTTCACCTCTACTGCGCATGCGCAGTGTCAAGGATGTTCCGAAATTGGCGCCATTAATCATTCTTAGTTTGGCCCTTCATCAGTTAACATCTGACTGATCTTTGTGCTTGTAAATCTCAGTTTAAATGATGCCAGACACATAAATATTAGTGAAATGGTGATTCTAAGGAGGCTATAGAAGGAGGAGAGGAAAAATGTGTGACAGAATATTATCAGGGCTGTAACTTAAAATTTTTTAATGAAATTATGTTAAGTTACCTATTTTCGAGGCAGCAGCCATTTTGTTGTCATTCTTGTTATTTAGTTACACTGATTTTTTAGTGTTTTCCTCTCTCCCTTTCCTTTAAGTCCCCTCTTGCTATTCTCTCATGCTTTTGGCATAGTTTCTGTAATTATTATTACTAAAATTTCTTGGGGAGTTTTAGCTGAATAACAGAATGAATTCTGTTCTTTTCCCCATGTTTACGTCTTCACCTATGGGTGGTTAGGCGTTGTGTTCTGCATCTACCATCTGATGTTCTGCAGTTTCTTCCCTGGAAGTCTCTGTTTTGCATCAGATAGTGTATTTTTGGTAACTGATTTTGGGCCTGGGTGCCTGGAGTCTTATTTTAGTGTTTTTACACTCATTGTTTACATTTACAACAGCCCTCTGTGTGAGGGGGGGATTTCTTGAAATAATATCTTGATGTTAATTTTTTCATAACTAGATATAATATTATTGTTCGTAAGTGTTGCATAAATTGTTTAAAATATTTTTAAATTTTTTGTCCACACTTAGGCTTGGGATCCATTGGGGCTCAACATTACTTTTCAGAAACTTGGGCTGTTCTGAAAAAATATTTTTTCAAAATATTTTGATTTCAATTATTTTTTCTATGTTAATGGATCATATTATTATTATGTATTTTGATTGTCAGGGGTTGGTGCGAGTACCAGGACTTTGTTTTCTTTTCAATTGTAATAAGAGGAAGTCCTCCTCTGACTTTTATAATCATTCTATATGTAGTCAGTGTACTCGCATATTAACTCCTGTTCTGTATCTGATGATTTCGATGACAACATGGGAAGCGTATGTCACGGTATGTTAGTGGAGAATTGGACATTCCGGTCCTTTCCCCGCAGGGTCACTCTACTTTATCAATTTCTATTTCAGACGATCAAGATTAGGGTGATGTATCTGTGATGTCTTCCAACAGTGTGCCTCCGTCGTCACAATTAATGAAGAGCTAGCGGAAAAGTGCTCATGTAAATACGCCAATTGCCTAAGAGGACCCTAGTAGGTTCGACGGCCTTTGACGTCAGCTAGCTCGCCCGGTGTAGCGTCCATTCATCGAATGGTTCGGCAGCCGGGTTCGTCCGTTGCAGTCTAGAAGGAGTTTTGGGGTGATGCGAGCACTATAAATCAACCAAATGCACACCCAGTGACGGCGGATTAAAGGGAGAACGGAGGAAGCCTTTTAGTCCGGTTCATAGCTCGTTCTGGTCCATCCGGACGGCGAGCGAGAGAGGCCCCTCTCTCATACAACAACATCCGGCCCCAGATGTTGTGGTACAAAATGTTTCGCATTTGGAGCATACGTCCGCCGCTCGGGACGCTCCGACATATAGTCAGTCTGGAGAGACTGTCAATAAGGCTTCCTCATTCTCATGGTAGCACATGACCGCTCTTGGCTACGTGACCTCGGATATCCAGTCAGCTTCGCCAGTCAGAGAATCATCGGCGACCAGGTCACACCATCCGGTAGCCAGGGACACGAGGCCTGCAGACTCCGGATGTTCGCATAGAAAAGTGTGCGGGAGTCAACGTACACGGAGCTTCCGGCGGCAATGCATCGTAAGACCGCTACTGCACAGGCCTCGGGGACGGACGTGCTATCCTAAATAGCACAGCTTATCGCAGCATCCCAGCAACAACTGAATCTGTCGCATAATGTTTTATCCTACGATGCTGGGTCGGGACGCTCCGCGGAAGCGGGTACGGACGTCCGAAAATTTCATCGAAAGGGATTTGGAGGATTTCGAGCTTTCCCTTTCGGAACAACATATGCTGTTGTGTATGTCATCTGACTTGATCTTCTACAGGTTCTTTCGTCGGACCAGAATGCTGCGATGCCGGATAAGAAACTGATAGCATCGGTGGACTTAGAAATTTTTGGTTCGGTTCAGGGACATCGTCCCTCAGTTCCGACATAGTCCAATAATGTCACACAAACTTTCGAATTATTGAACGACGCTATATATTTATTATTATATGCTTCCTATTATCAAGCATTTCTGGTTTCTTGTTCGCAAAGTTACGGAGATGTCTTTCAAAAGTGTGCCTCTGTCGTCATAGTTAATGAAGAGCTAGCGGCAATAAGTGCTCATGGAATATGTCTATCGCCTAAGAGGTCCCTTGTAGGATCGACGGAGTGACATTCGCTAGCTCACCCGGTGTAGCGTACATTCATCAAATGGTTCGGCTGCCGGGTTCGTCCGTTGCAGTCTACGAAGGAGATTTGGGTGATGCGAGCACTATAATTACTTTAGTACTCACCCAGTGACGGCGGATTAAGGACATATCGGAGGAAGCCTGTTAGTCCGGTTCCTGGCTTGTCCAGGTCCGTCCGGGCTGTGAGCGAGAGAGGTCCCTCTCTCGTCCACCAACATAGGGGACCGCATGTTGTGGTTCAGATATTTTACATTCGGAGCATATGTCTGTCGCTCGGCACGCTCCGTTATATTGACAGTCCGAGAGACTGTCGATAATGCTTCCTCATCCTCACAGCAGTGCACACGACCGCACATTGGCTATGTGACCTCGAGTATCCGATCAGTTTCGTCATTCAGTGATTCCGCGGCGAACAGGTCACGCCATCCGGTAGCCAAGGGACACGAGGCCTATACACTCTGTTCACTCGCATATTAGTAGTATGCATGGGGTAACGAACACTGAGCTTCCAGCGGCAATGCATCATAAGACCGCTTCTCCACAGGCCTCAGTGACGGACGTGCTATCCGAGTTAGCACAGTTTTTTCGCAGCATCCCAGCAATCGACAGTTTCTTGGTCGAATCAGGAATTATCCGACGGCGCTGGGTCGGTGCGGTCCGCGGTTGCATCAGGTACGGACGACCGAACGCTTTATAGGGTTCGACAGGATGGCGAAAGGGATTCAAAAGATTTCAAGTTTTCCCTTTCGTAGCATCGGAAGCTGCCATACATATCTTCCGGCATTATCTTCCAGTGATTGTTATTTTGGACTACATTGCTGCGATGTTGGATAAGAGACTTATAGCGTCATTGGACACGGAATTTTGGATCGGTTCAGGGACATTGTCCCTGACTTACCGACACAGTCCAATAATGTCATTAGAACATGTGTGATATTTATCGACGCTATATATATATATAAGCCTGCTTCCAAGCATGATAGTTTAGTTTCTTGTCCGCAATGCTCATTTCTGCCTTTTATCATTTATATGAATAATTTATTTTGGCAGAACAGGGCATACCGAGAGTTCATATGCGTCTAGACGGCGTGGTTAAAGACTGGAAATAATCTTTTTCACCGTCTATGTCTTTTCCAACCACAATGTTGGAAACGACAATGATGTCTAATAGACTTAACTTAGACGCTTTATCATACGTAATTCACCTTACTGAGGCGTTATCATTACGTCTTCAAGAGAAAGAATTCCGGGATATGATCCTCAATGTGATTTCTTTTGAGGGCAGTAGTTTGTTCACGTATAACTCTGCCCTTCAGTGGCTGCTTGGAGTTGGTTAGACGTGACGCAGCCCTAGCTACATCCACGCGCGTGGATAGTAAGGTGAAGAACTCTCTCAGAGTCGCTTCGTTCTTGGAGAAGCTTCTCTTCGACGGCAACTTTTCAGCAATCCATGAATTGCTCGATTTACACGTTCTCTTGTCTATCTAGTGTAGCAAGAGATTCAGACTGGGGCAAACATTCGGTGGTTGACTCAGAAAGTGCCACTGCAGTTGCCGGATCCGAGTTTTATAATTATGACGGTTGCCAGTCAAACAGGTTGGGATATAATATTGATCCCAACGGATTCGAAGTGCCAGGGTCTTTGGGTTCCGCAGTCTCTAAGCAAGCCCTTATCTTCCATGGAATAATGTTTTTTTAGGCTTGCTTTATGTCATTGGATGAACATTATTCAGAAACGCATGTCCAAATCCTGTCCGTTAATTCGACAGTAGTGGCGTATCTCCGGAACCAGGGAGGCACTCATTCGTTTCCATTATTCAATTTAATGGAAAGAATCCTTCTGTTTGTTATAGTACACCAAGTTCTGCTTCGGTCCGTCATTTTCCGGGTCGTCTGATTGTATTACCGGACTCCCGTTCACTTATGGGTCGCTTGTTGCCGTCAGAATGGACTCTCAACAAACAAGTATTCAATCAGATTTGCTATCAATGGGAGCGCCCAATGATAATTTATTTACGACACAACTTGCTATTCAATTGCAGACGTATGTGTTTGCTTGTCCGGATCTCTGAGCTTATGTTGTTAATGCTCTATTGATCTAATAGGACGGAATGATAGGATATGCGTATCCTCCTGCGCTGTTGTTTCAGCAAGTATTGCTAAGATAAACAACCACAATACATTTCTGTTGATAGCATCTCTGTCTTCACAGAGACCGTGGGTAAATTTACTCTGATGTCTACTGTGGGACTTAACACGAAATCTTCCTCCATGAGAGGATCTTTTTTTGCTGGGTAAAATCGTGTCATCTTTATCACAACCCGCAAGGTCTCAACCTTCACGTATTCCGTTGTGTGGTCCTTATTGCATTGTAAGCATTGTACTGGACGAGCTTTGGACGCAATTTCTTACTATAGGAGAACCTCTTCTTCGCTATACTATGCGGCTAAAGTGGAGGCTCTTCCGTCGTTGGTGTAGGGATCACTATGTTGATATTGTTGATCCCTCCATACTAGTCATTGCAACTTTTTAGTATACTTGTTTGACAAGATCTACTGCAGCCTGTTATTATTAAGGTTATAGGTTTATGTTACCTCATACCTATGCACTCTATGATAGTTTACAATTGAGTCTTATGTCTCTTTATCTAAGTCAGTTAGTAACTTTTCGATAAATAGACTTAGAATCATTAGATTAAATTCCTATACGGAATTTAACTTCGGTTCTTATTTAGCTAAGTAATCATTTGAGCCTCTGGAAACAGTAGTTTTCAAATTCTGACCTTTTAGACAGTAATTCTGTTGACTTCTCTTTTACTGAAGAGTCAGTGAGTTTCATGCACTATCGGTGGATGATTTTCACTTTCGTAGTTTCGGAATCACTACTTCCTTTACTATTTAGGTTGGATTTTCGCATAAGAGTCAGGCTCCTAATTAATATCCGGAACCTATTGTTATTAAGGTCCTTCCGTCTTCGTACGGGCATAGGCCTTTACTCTGTCCGGTTAGAGTTTATGTATTTATAAACAGATATCTGTTTATTACTATGGGCGTAAGCTTCTTCTGTCTTTGATGCCTAATAGAAGGACGTTACGCTCCATTCTATTGCTAATGGATTCAATTAACTATCGATACTGCTTATGGTATATCATTGACTCAGCAGTTGTGTTTGAGATTTCGGCTCATGAAGTAAGAGTTCTTCTACATCTTGGGCTTACATTAATAGTGTCGCTATTATAGATTTTTGAAGGCTGCTCATTGCGCTCAGCCATCCACATTCCTGAATTTTTATCTCAGAAATATCGAGTCCATTTCTGGAGGCCTCTATTGTTAGGTCTATTATCTACTGCTCAGAATGTCATTCACTTAACAGTTGCTACTGTAGCTAGGTAGGCTGTCTGTTTCGGCAGTGACTCCGTTCTGCTGCCCTCTTTGCTCTGGGCTATTTGACCCAGGGCAAGAAAAAGGGGGGGGGGGGGGAGGGTGTTCCCTTGGGTCACCTGTTTTACTATGAAAACAAGGGGATACCTCCTCCGGAGTTAGTAATTCTGAGCTGTTATTGGGATGGTTGTTTAGTGAGAAGTTTATGTTTTAAAAATTCATTCAGGTCTTAGTTTTTAAAGTATAGCTTTTGAATATAGCATGTGTCAATGGACATTATTATACCATCCTCAGACACTTTTAAGGAGTATAAAGAGTCTCTATTCTCTAGACTTATTTTATTTATTGGCTTACTTTAAAAATTATTAGTATAAGGATTATACTAGATATTAATAGAGTACATGGATGTATGATGCTCAATTTTGGAAGGTGTTGTATCTTTCTAATTTATCATAAATAAGAAAGATACATGTAAGGCCTAATACTTCTTTTTCCCTAGAGGGGATGACTCTATTTTATATAATTGAGCGTATTCCATCTTGCTCTATGTCCTTGGCCCTCCAGCCTTTTTACTATTCAGCTATGTCTGGGTCATTGGTACAGTATAAAAATGTTAAAAAATTTATAGTAATTTCTATATTTTTTATACTTACCAATGACCCAGACGGGGATGGCCCTCCCAGGAGTTGGGAACTCTTACCTCCCCGCTGAGTACATAGCGCTTACCAAGCACTGGTTATAAGAATGATTAATGGCGCCAATTTCGGAACGTCCTTGACACTGCGCATGCGCAGTAGAGGTGAAGTGTGGAGGGCCATTCAGGACATGTTTTCTTTGGTTTTAGATGCAAATTTTGGGGATTGGGGGGCAAAATTTGTGTTTAGCCCTATATTTTAAGAGTTAGCACCAGCTATGTCTGGGTCATTGGTAAGTATAAAAAATATATAAATTACTATAAATTTTTTAACATTTTATGAACCCATGGTCTGGTTTGAACCAAATTTGGTATGTGGTATTATTGGGTCATAAGTACTTGACTCATGCAAAAAAAAAAAATTCCTGCATCCCCATGGGAACCCTGGGAGCTAAAAATAGAAATATTTTCAAATGCCCATATTTCCCAAACCTCACGGAACAGAGAGCTGTTATTTGGTATGAAGTATCCTTAGGACCAGTAGAATTGAATGGTAAAAAAAAATTGCCACCGGTTATGTTAGGGTGTTCTGTCATGGGCATCGAGTCAGCATATATTTTTATACTGTACCAATGACCCAGACATAGCTGGTGCTAACTCTCAAAATATAGGGCCAAACACAAATTTTGCCCCCCAATCCCCAAAATTTGCATCTAAAACCAAAGAAAACATGTCCTGAAAGGCCCTCCACCCTTCACCTCTACTGCGCATGCGCAGTGTCAAGGACGTTCCGAAATTGGTGCCATTAATCATTCTAAGTTTGGCCCTTCATCAGTTAACATCTGACTGATCTTTGTGCTTGTAAATCTCAGTTTAAATGATGCCAGACACATAAATATTAGTGAAATGGTGATTCTAAGGAGGATAGAGAAGGAGGAGAGGAAAAACGTGTGACAGAATATTATCAGGGCTGTAACTTAAAATTTTTTAATGAAATTATGTTAAGTTACCTATTTTCGAGGCAGCAGCCATTTTGTTGTCATTCTGATTATGTAGTTACACTGATTTTTCAGTGTTTTCCTCTCTCCCTGTCCTTTAAGTCCCCCCTTGCTATTCTCCCATGCTTTTGGCATAGTTTTTGTAATTATTATTACTAAATTTTCTTGGGAGTTTTAGCTAAACAACAGAATGTATTCTGTTCTTTTCCCCATGTTTACGTCTTCACCTACGGGTGGTTAGGCGTTGTGTTCTGCATCTACCATCTGATGTTCTGTAGTTTCTTCCCTGGAAGTCTCTGTTTTGCATCAAATAGTGTATTTTTGGTAACTGATTCCGGGCCAGGGTGCCTGGAGTCTTATTTTAGTGTTTTTACATTCATTGTTTACATTTACAACAGCCCTCTGTGTGAGGGGGGGATTTCTGGAAAATAATATCTTGATGTTATTTTAATCATAACTAGATACATTATTATTGTTCGTAAGTGTTGAATAAATTGTTTAAAATATTTTTAAAATTTTTGTCCACACTTAGGCTTGGGATCCATTGGGGCTCAACGTTACTTTTCAGAAACTTGGGCTATTCTGAAAAAATATTTTTTCAAAATATTTTGATTTCAATTATTTTTTCTATATTAATGGATCATATTATTATTATGTATTTTGATTACCAGGGGTTAGTGCGAGTACCAGGACTTGTTTTCTTTTCACTTTGAAAGGATATTGATCAATTGTAATAAGAGGAAGTCTTCCTCTGACTTTTATAATCATTCTATATGTGGTCAGTGTACTCGCATTAACTCCTGTTCAGTATCGTATGATTTTGATGACAATATGGGAAGCGTATGTCACGGTATGTTATGGGGGAATTGGACACTCCGGTCCTTTCCCCACAGGGTCACTCTACTTTATCAATTTCTATTTCAGACGATCAAGATTAGGGTGATGTATCTGTGATGTCTTCCAACAGTGTGCCTCCGTCGTCACAATTAATGAAGGGCTAGCGGAAAAGTGCTCATGTAAATACGCCAATTGCCTAAGAGGACCCTAGTAGGTTCGACGGCCTTTGACGTCCACTAGCTCGCCCGGTGTAGCGTCCATTCACCAAATGGTTCGGCAGCCGGGTTCGTCCGTTGCGGTCTAGAAGGAATTTTGGGGTGATGCGAGCACTATAAATCAACCAAATGCACACCCAGTGACGGCGGATTGGAGGGAGAACGGAGAAAGCCTTTTAGTCCGGTTCATAGCTCGTTCTGGTCCATCCGGACGGCGAGCGAGAGAGGCCCCTCTCTCGTACAACAACATCTGGCCCCAGATGTTGTGGTACAAATTGTTTCGCATTCGGAGCATACGTCGCTCGGGACGCTCCGACATATAGTCAGTCCGGAGTAGACTGTCAATAAGGCTTCCTCATTCTCATGGTAGTGCACACGACCGCTCTTGGCTACGTGAACACGGATATCCAGTCAGCTTCGCCAGTCAGAGAATCATCGGCGACCAGGTCACACCATCCGGTAGCCAGGGACACGAGGCCTGCAGACTCCGGACGTTCGCATAGGAAGTGTGCGGGAGTCAACGTACACGGAGCTTCCGGCGGCAATGCATCGTAAGACCACTACTGCACAGGCCTCGGGAACGGACATACTTTCCTAAATAGCACAGTTTATCGCAGCATCCCAGCATCAACTGAATCTGTCGCATATTTTTTATCCGACGATGCTGGGTCGGGACGCTCCGCGGAAGCGGGTACGGACGTCCGAAAATTTCATCCGGTCCGACGGGATACCGAAAGGGATTTGGAGGATTTCGAGCTTTCCCTTTCGGAACAACATATGCTGTTGTGTATGTCATCTGACTTGGTCTTCTACAGCTTCTTTCGTCGGACCAGATTGCTGCGATGCCGGATAAGAAACTGTTAGCGTCGGTGGACTTAGAAATTTTTGGTTCGGTTCAGGGACATCGTCCCTCAGTTCCGACATAGTCCAATAATGTCACACAAACTTTCGAATTATTGAACGACGCTATATATATTATTATTATATGCTTGCTATAACCAAGCATTTCTGGTTTCTTGTTCGCAAAGTTACGGAGATGACTTTCAAAAGTTTGCCTCTGTCGTCATAGTTAATGAAGAGCTAGCGGCAATAAGTGCTCATGGAATATGTCTATCGCCTACGGAGCGACATTCGCTAGCTCACCCGGTGTAGCGTGCATTCATCGAATGGTTCGGCTGCCGGGTTCGTCCGTTGCGGTCTAGGAAGGAGATTTGGGTGATGCGAGCACTTTAATTACTTTAGTACTCACCCAGTGACGGCGGATTGATGACAGATCGGAGGAAGCCTGTTAGTCCGGTTCCTGGCTTGTCCAGGTCCGTCCGGGCTGTGAGCGAGAGAGGTCCCTCTCTCGTCCAACAACATAGGGGACGGCATGTTGTGGTTCTGATATTTTACATTCGGAGCATATGTCTGTCGGTCGGGACGCTCCGTTATATTGACAGTCCGAGAGACTGTCCATAATGCTTCCTCATCCTCACAGCAGGGCACACGACCGCACATTGGCTACGTGACCTCGAATATCCGATCAGTTTCGTCATTCAGTGATTCCACGGCGAATAGGTCGCGCCATCCGGTAGCCAAGGGACACGAGGCCTATACACTTCGTTCGCTCGTATATTGGTAGTATGCACGGAGTAACGATCACGGAGCTTCCAGCGGCAATGCATTGTAGGACCGCTTCTCTTCAGGCCTCAGTGACGGACGTGCTATCCGAGTTAGCACAGTTGTTTCGCAGCATCCCAGCAATTGACAGTTTCTTGGTCGAATCAGGAATTATCCGACGGCGCTGGGTCGGTGCGGTCCGCGGTTGCATCAGGTACGGACGACCAAACGCTTTATAGGGTCCGACAGGATGGTGAAAGGAATTCGAAAGATTTCGAGTTTTCCCTTTCGTAGTATCGGAAGCTGCCATTCATATCTTCTGGCATTATCTTCCAGTGATTGTTATTTCGGACTACATTGCTGCGATATTGGATAAGAGACTTATAGCGTCATTGGACTCGGAATTTTCGATCGGTTCGGGGACATTGTCCCTGACTTACCGACGCAGTCCAATAATTTCATTACAACAGGTGTTTTATTTTTCGACGCTATATATGCATACAAGCCTGCTACCAAGCATGATAGTTTAGTTTCTTGTCCGCGTTGCTCTTTTCTGCCGTTTTATCATTTATACGAATAGTTTATTTTGGCAGTGCAGGGCATACCGAGAGTTCATATGCGTCTAGACGGTGTGGTTAAAGACTGGAAATATTCTTTTTCGCCGTCTATGTCTTTTCCAACTTCAATGTTGGAAACGACAATGATGTCTAGTAGACTTAATTTAGACGCTTTATCATACCTGAGGCGTTATCATTACGTCTTCAAGAAAAGATTTACGGGATATTATTCTCAATGTAATTTCTTTGAGGGCAGTAGTTTGTTCACGTATAACTCTGCCCTTCAGTGGCTGATTGGAGTTGGTTAGACGTGTCGCAGCCCTAGCTACATCCACGCGCGTGGATAGTAAGGTTAAGAACTCTCTTAGAGTCGCTTCGTTCTCGGAGAAGCTTCTCTTCGACGGCAACTTTTCAGCAATCCATGAATTGCTCGATTTACACGTTCTCTTGTCTATCTAGTGTTACAAGAGATTCAGACTGGGGCAAACATTCGGTGGTTGACTCTGAGAGTGCCACTGCAGTTGCCGGACCCGAGTGTTGCTGTTATGACGGTTGCCAGTCAAACAGATTGGGATATAATACTGATCCCAACGGATTCGTAGTGCCAGGGTCTTTGGGTTCCGCAGTCTCTTAGCAACCAATTATCTTCCGCGGAATAATGTTTTTTAGGCTTGCTTTATGTCATTGCATGAACATTATTCAGAAACGCATGCCCAAATCCTGTCCGTTAATTCGACAGTAGTGGCGTATCTCCGGAACCAGGGAGGCACTCTTTCGTTTCCGTTATTCAATTTAATGGAAAGAATCCGTCTGTTGGTTATAGTACACCAAGTTCTGTTTTGGTCCGTCATATTCCGGGTCGTCTGATTGTTTGACCGGACTCCCGTTCACTTAGGGGTCGCTTGTTGCTGTCAGAATGGACTCTCAACAAACAAGTATTCAATCAGATTTGCTATCTATGGGAGCGCCCAATGATGATTTATTTACGACACAGCTTGCTAATCAATTGCAGACGTATGTGTTGGCTTGTCCGGATCTCTGAGCTAATGTTGTTAACGCTCTAGTGATCTATAGGACGGAATGTTAGGAAACGCGTATCCTCCGGCGCTGTTGTTTCAGCAGGTATTGCTAAGATAAACAACCACAATACATTTCTGTTGATAGCATCTCTATCTTCACAGAGACCATGGGTAATTTACTCTGTTGTCTACTGTGGGACTTAACGTGAAATCTTCCTCAATGTGAGGATCTTTTTTCACTGGGTAAATCGTGTCATCCTTATCACAACTCGCAAGGTCGCAACCTTCATGTATTCCATTGTGTGGTCCGTATTGCATTGTTAGCATTGTACTGGACGAGCTTTGGACGCGATTTCTTACTATAGGAGATCCTCGTCTTCGCTATTCTATGCGGCTAAAGTGAAGGCTCTTCCGTTGTTGGTGTAGGGATCATTATGTTCATATTGTTGATCCCTCCATACTACTCATTGCAATTTTTTAGTATACTTGTTTCACAAGATCTACTGCAGCCTGTTATTATTAAGGTTATAGGTTTATGTTACCTCATACCTATGCACTCTAGGATAGTTTACAATGGAGTCTTATGTCTCTTTATCTAAGTCAGTTAGTAACTTTTTGATAAATAGACTTAGAATCTTTAGATTAAATTCCTATATGGAATTTAACTTTGGTTCTTATTTAGCTAAGTAATCATTTGAGCCTCTGGAAACAGTAGTTTTCAAATTCTGACCTTTTAGACAGTAATTCTGTTGGTTTCTCTTTTACTGAAGAGTCAGTGAGTTTCATGCACTATCAATGGATGATTTTCACTTTCATAGTTTCGGAATCACTACTTCCTTTACTATTTAGCTTGGATTTTTGCATAAGAGTTAGGCTCCTAATATCCGGAACCTATTGTTATTAAGGTCCTTCCGTCTTCGTACGGGCATAGGCCTTTACTCTTTCCGGTTAGAGTTAATGTATTTATAAACAGATATCTGTTTATTACTACGGGCGTAAGCTTCTTCTGTCTTTGATGCCTAGTAGAAGGACGTTACGCTCCATTCTATTGTTAATGGATTCTATTAACTATCGGTACTGCTTATGGTTTATCATTGACTCAGCAGTTGTGCTTAAGATTTCGGCTCATGAAGTAAGAGTTCTACATCTTGGGCTTACATTAATAGTGTCGCTATTATAGATTTTTGAAGGCTGCTCATTGCGCTCAGCCATCCACATTCCTGAATTTTTATCTCAGAAATATCGAGTCCATTTCTGGAGGCCTCTATTGTTAGGTCTATTATCTACTGCTCAGAATGTCATTCACTTAACAGTTGCTACTATAGCTAGGTAGGCTGTCTGTTTCGGCAGTGTCTCCATTCTGCGGCACTCTTCGCTCTGGGCTATTTGACCCAGGGCAAGAAAAAGGGGGGGGGGGGGGGAGGGTGTTCCCTTGGGTCACCTGTTTTACTATGAAAACAAGGGGATACCTCCTCCGGAGTTAGTAATTCTGAGCTGTTATTGGGATGGTTGTTTAGTGAGAAGTTTATGTTTTAAGAATTCATTCAAGTCTTAGTTTTTAAAGTATAGCTTTTGAATATTGCATATGTCAACAGACATGATTATGCAATCCTCAGACACTTTTTAGGAGTATAAGAGTCTCTATTCTCTAGACCTACTTTATTTATTGGCTTACTTTAAAAATTATTAGTATAAGGATTATATTGGATATTAATAGAGTACATGGATGTATGAAGCTCAATTTTGGAAGGTGTTGTATCTTTCTAATTTATCATAAATAAGAAAGATACATGTAAGGCCTATTACTTCTTTTTCCCTACAGGGGATGACTCTATTTTATATTATTGAGCGTATTCCATTTTGCTCTATGTCCTTGGCCCTCCAGCCTTTTTACTATTCAGCTATGTCTGGGTCATTGGTACAGTATAAAAATGTTAAAAAATTTATAGTAATTTCTATATTTTTTATACTTACCAATGACCCAGACGGGGATGGCCCTCCCAGGAGTTGGGAACTCTTGCCTCCCCGCTGAGTACATAGCACTTACCAGGCACTGGTTATTAGAATGATTAATGGCGCCAGTTTCGGAACGTCCTTGACACTGCACATGCGCAGTAGAGGTGAAGGGTGGAGGGCCTTTCAGGACATGTTTTCTTTGGTTTTAGATGCAAATTTTGGGGATTGGGGGGCAAAATTTGTGTTTGGCCCTATATTTTGAGAGTTAGCACCAGCTATGTCTGGGTCATTGGTAAGTATAAAAAATATAGAAATTACTATAAATTTTTAAACTTTTTGCAAAAATTTTAAAAAATCTTTTCTCCAGAACCAATCATCAGAATCTTTTGATATATACAGCATTCATAGGGAAGTCAGGTACAAGTTTGTTAAAATAAAGCCCATTCGTTCATATTTGGGCTCAATACAGGAGCCCAAATTTTTAACATAGGGTAATATGGGGAATATACTTTAAAAATCTTCTTCTTCAGAACCACCAGTCAGAATCGTTTAATGTTTGGTATACATCATTGTTATGAGGGTCAGATTCAAGATTGTTCAAACCAAGTCCATAGGTTAATATTTGAGCTTCCTACGGAAGCCCAAATTTTTACTTTGTTCAGTATGGGAGATAATTTTAAAAAATCTTCTTCTTCAGATCCACCAGTCAGAATGCTTTCATATTTGGTATGCAGCATCTCTAGGGGGGGTCAGATTCAAGGTTGTTGAAATCAGATCCCTAGGTATATATATGGGCTTGCTATGGTAGCCCAAATTTTTTACTTCGTGCGATGTGAGGAAATTTCTTTAAAAATCTTCTTCAGATCCATCAGTCGGAATGCTTTCATATTTGGTATACAACATCTCTAGGGGGTTCAGATTCAGGATTGTTCAATTCGAGTTCCTGGGTTAATATTTGGGCTCCATATGGGAACCTGAAATTTAACTTAATACAATATGAGGGAATTTCTTCAAGAATCTTCTTCTTAGATCCATCAGTCGGAATGCTTTCATATTTGGTATACAACTTCTCTAGGGGTGTCAGATTCAGGTTTGTTCAATTCAAATGCCTGGGTTAATATTTGGGCTCCATATGGGAACCTGAAATTTAACTTAATACAATATGAGGGAATTTCTTCAAAAATCTTCTTCTTAGATCCACCAGTCAGAATGCTTTCTTATTTGGTATACAACATCTCTAGGGGGGTCAGATTCAAGTTTGTTCAAATCGGATCCATAGGTTAATATTTGGGCCCGTTATGGTAGCCAAATTTTAACTTAGTGCAATATGAAGAAATTTCTTTAAAATTTCTCTTCTTCAGATCCAACTGTCAGAATGCTTACATATTTGGTACACAACATCTCTAGGGAAGTCAGATTCAACTGTGTTCAAATCGAGAGCCTGGGTTAATATTTGGTCTCCCTGTGGGAGCCGAAATTAGCCATGTTGCTGAAGAATTAAAAATTTTGTATTCAGTACCCTCTAGAGGTGTGTAACTAAAATTAATCCACATAGGTTGTATCAAGGGTCTTCATAGGGGAGCTCTGCATTTTACATTATGATCAACTGAAGAAAAGGCATGATGCCTGGATTATTTTTGTCACTCCTGCAGGGCTCAAGGATTGACAGTGTATCCTATGGAAATAGATTGCTTAATGTAGATTCATTCTTGTACTCTGTTTATATTGTGTTCTGTTCAAGATGAATGCTTCAGGCCCCATGGGGCCTTTTGTTCATTACACTTTTGCTCAACCATGGTTCATCGGGGATGTGGGGATATTTGCTTTACAATAGTCTAAGAATGCTTTTTTAGTTTTTTCTTTCTTTTTCCTTGTTGAAAAGGATTCTAGGGACGGGGTGGAATAAAATGTGGGACGATGGCTTTGGTGTTATCTAGCAGGTAGAGAATCTACAATATGTATTTTTTGTGAGGTTTGGTAAAAAAGATATCATGTTTTTATGCTGTTAAGAATATCTTCAGCTTGAATCACTGCCACAATGCAAATTACTCAAATCGTTCAAGACAATATTAGTTCAATACCATATTTGTCTCCTGCAGTTTGACATGTCAACTAAAATCAGACATTAAAAAAAAACAACCTATTTCCTTTTTTTGCAGTTTGATCCAGACAAGAAGAGATCCTATACTGGAAACACGGCATTTCGACAGACCCTACAGATGGAACCAGGTATTAGTGATTTCATAAATTTCCTTACCTTCCCTTTCAGTACAGCTTTTTATAGGTACCCATGCATAGTATGGTACACATAGAGCCCATGTCCATTTCAGCCATCCATCATTTGTCCATCTGTTGTTCATTCTGTTGACTTTTGTCATGTTCTCATTTTTATTGCTTTTTTTATAAATGATGAAGTGTAAGCAATAAAACTTGTAGGTTGAGACAATTCGTCCCCTGAGTTCCAATGTGTTCTATGTGCCTACTGGCACATAGAACACATTGGAACTCAGGGGACAAATTATCTCCACAGTCAGTAGGCCACGCAATAAAATAATTGACTGAACTTAAAATGGATAAAAGAATTTTTTTTATTGAATATAGTTCTGAACAATCATCTCTTGATTCTTGGCCAGGTTGTGGGAGGTTTATCATGCGGTAATACTGATAAAAACTTTAATCATTCCTCAAGGAACAAGCTTCGAGAACTTCATTAACACAAAAACTCCCAAGTAAAAGAGGTTCCGTGTTGTACAAAACAAGAGAGACAACACTGTGGACTTCCTTGGTAGAGTTGATAGTATTGTCTTCTTTTGCTCACTAAAACTGATGTCTTTGAAGAAGTTTGAGTTTTGGGTGGAATATCTGAAGCTAAGAGGATGTAAGAGAGTAACATGATGATCAGATTTTGGTTAACCCTTTACCCAATGTAACTTCCAATACCGGCCAGCGCTATTCACAAAAATCACCATTCGATCTGAATTATTTTTTCATTTTTCATCTTAAAAAACATAGCATATGACCCCTCATTGGAACAAGCTCGTTGAGCTTGTTCCAATGGGGGGTCATAAGCTATGTTTTTTACACACAAAAAATGAGTTAATCTTGTATATTTTTACACTAGAACCAGTGGCCCAGACTCAGCCCAATGGCCCAGACTCAGCTGGTGCAAACTTAATAATATCCGCGGCCAAACACAAATTTTGAACACCCCAATCCCTAAAATTTGTATACCCATCCAAAAATTAAAAGTCCTATCTCATCCTCCATACTTTTTGTACTGTGCATTCTCGGTAATCAGGAAGGTACTGAATCTGGCGCAAAGCATCATTCTTTTGTTTGGCCCACGTCAGTAAACATCTGAATTGACATCTGTGCTTTAAATCTCATTTTTAGCTCACCTTGACAAAGTCAAGCTGAGCTATTGCCATCACTTCTCGTCCGTCGGCGTACGTACGTTAGTACGTACGTCCACAATTTCCTTTGGCACACCTCACAGGTTGCATTTATGATCAGATTACTTTGAAACTTCTTATGCTTGTTTGGGGTGACCTCTAGATGGGAGCTATCGATTTTCTTCAATTTCCGTCAAAAAATGTTGCCGCGGCCAACATTCTTAGAACTTAGTTTAGTCAAACCACAATATTTCCCTTTGGCACACCCTTCAGGGCACATTTATGATTTGATTGCTTTGAAACCTGATACGCTTATTTAGGGTGACCTCTAGATGGGAGCTATCGTTTTTCTTCAATTTCCGGCAAAAAATGTTGCCACGGCCAACGTTCGTAGAACTTAGTTTAGTCAGACTTCAGTATTTCCCTTTGGCACACCCTACAGGGTACATTTACGATCAGCTTGCTTTGAAACCTGGTATGCTTGTTTGGGGAGACCTCTAGATGGGAGCTATCGATTTTCTTCAATTTCTGTAAAAAAATGTTGCCGCGGCCAACATTCTTCAAACTTAGTTTAGTCAGAAGACTCAATATTTCCCTTTGGCACACCCTACAGGGTACATTTATGATCGGATTGCTTTGAAACCTGGCATGCATGTTTGGGGTGACCTCTAGATGGGAGCTATCGATTTTCTTCAATTTCTGTCAAAAAATGTTGCCGCGGCCAACGTTCTTAGAACTTAGTTTAGTCAAACCACAATATTTCCCTTTGGCACAGCCTACAGGGCACATTTATGATTTGATTGCTTTGAAACCTGGTATGCTTATTTAGGGTGACCTCTAGATGGGAGCTATTGATTTTCTTCAATTTCCGGCAAAAAATGTTGCCACGGCCAACATTCGTAGAATTTAGTCTAGTCAGACCACAATATTTCCCTTTTGTATGCCCTACAGGGCACATTTATGATCAGATTGCTTTGAAACCTGGTATGCTTGTTTGGGGAGACCTCTAGATGAGAGCTATCGATATTTTTATACTGTACCAATGACCCAGACATAGCTGGTGTAACTCTTAAAATATAGGGCCAAACACAAATTTTGCCCCCCAATCCCCAAAATTTGCATCTAAAACCAAAGAAAACATGTCCTGAATGGCCCTCCACACTTCACCTCTACTGCGCATGCGCAGTGTCAAGGACATTCCGAAATTGGCGCCATTAATCATTCTAAGTTTGGCCCTTCATCAGTTAACATCTGACTGATCTTTGTGCTTGTAAATCTCAGTTTAAATGATGCCAGACACATAAATATTAGTGAAATGGTGATTCTAAGGAGGATAGAGAAGGAGGAGAGGAAAAATCTGTGACAGAATATTATCAGGGCTGTAACTTAAATTTTTTTAATGAAATTATGTTAAGTTACCTATTTTCGAGGCAGCAGCCATTTTGTTGTCATTCTTGTTATTTAGTTACACTGATATTTTTATACTGTACCAATGACCCAGACTTAGCTGGTGCTAACTCTAACAAAACCAGGGCCAAACACAAATTTTGCCCCCCAATCCCCAAAATTTGCATCCAAAACAAAAAGAAAACATGTCCTAAAGGACCTCCATACTACGCCCCCACTGCGCATGCGCAGTGACTCGGACGTCCCGAAATTGGCGCCAATTATCATTCTCTGTTTGGCCCTTCATCAGTCAACATCTCACTGATCTTTGTGCTTGTAAATCTCAGTTTAAAGGATGCCAGACACGTAATTTTTGGAGAAATGGTGATTCTAAGGAGGATAGAAGGAGGAGAGGAAAAAGAAGTGACAAAAAAATAATCAGGGCTGTACTTAAAATTTTTTGATGAAATTATGTTAAGTTGCCTATTTTCGAGGCATGGGCCTCTTGTTGTCATTCTTGCTAAATGCTTATTCAGTGTTTCCTCTCCCCTAGCCTTCTAAAGTCCCCCCTTGCAATTCTCCCATGCTTTTGGCATATTTTTGAGAAAGTTCATTTCTAAAATTTCCCTGGGAGAGTTGCTTGGATACAGAATGTTTTCTGTCATTTTCCCCATAGTTACGTTTTCACCCATGGGTGTATAAACGTTGTGTTCTGCATCTTCCATCTGATGTTCTGCAGATTCTCCCCTGGGAGTCTCTGTTTTGCATCAGATAGAATGTAATTTTGATGACTGATTCCGGGCCAGTTTTTGCAGTGCCTGGAGTCATGTATTTTTATACTGTACCAATGACCCAGACATAGCTGGTGCTAACTCTTAAAATATAGGGCCAAACACAAATTTTGCCCCCCAATCCCCAAAATTTGCATCTAAAACCAAAGAAAACATGTCCTGAAAGGCCCTCCACACCTCGCCCCCACTGCGCATGCGCAGTGTCAAGGACGCTCCGAAATTGGCGCCATTAATCATTCTAAGTTTGGCCCTTCATCAGTTAACATCTGACTGATCTTTGTGCTTATAAATCTCAGTTTAAATGATGCCAGACACATAAATATTAGTGAAATGGTGATTCTAAGGAGGATAGAGAAGGAGGAGAGGAAAAAAATGTGTGACAGAATATTATCAGGGCTGTAACTTAAAATTTTTTAATGAAATTATGTTAAGTTACCTATTTTCGAGGCAGCAGCCATTTTGTTGTCATTCTAATTATTTAGTTACACTGTTTTTTAAGTGTTTTCCTCTCTCCCTGTCCTTTAAGTCCCCCCTTGCTATTCTCCCATGCTTTTGGCATAGTTTTTGTAATTATTATTACTAAATTTTCTTCGGAGTTTTAGCTGAATAACAGAATGAATTCTGTTCTTTTCCCCATGTTTACGTCTTCACCTACGGGTGGTTAGGCGTTGTGTTCTGCATCTACCATCTGATGTTCTGCAGTTTCTTCCCTGGAAGTCTCTGTTTTGCATCAGATAGTGTATTTTTGGTAACTGATTTCCGGCCTGGGTGCCTGGAGTCTTATTTTAGTGTTTTTACACTCATTGTTTACATTTACAACAGCCCTCTGTGTGAGGGGGGGATTTCTGGAAAATAATATCTTGATGTTATTTTAATCATAACTAGATACATTATTATTGTTTGTAAGTGTTGAATAAATTGTTTAAAATATTTAAAAAATTTTTGTCCACACTTAGGCTTGGGATCCATTGGGGCTCAACGTTACTTTTCAGAAACTTGGGCTGTTCTGAAAAAATATTTTTTCAAAATATTTTGATTTCATTTATTTTTTCTATATTAATGGATCATATTATTATTATGTATTTTGATTGCCAGGGGTTAGTGCGAGTACCAGGACTTGTTTTCTTTTCACATTGAAAGGATATTGATCAACTGTATTAAGAGGAAGTCTTCCTCTGACTTTATTATCATTCTATATGTGGTCAGTGTACTCGCATTAACTCCTGTTCTGTATCGTATGATTTCGATGACAATATGGGAAGCGTATGTCACGGTATGTTATTGGGGATTTGGACACTCCGGTCCTTTCCCCGCAGGGTCACTCTACTTTATCAATTTCTATTTCAGACGATCAAGATTAGGGTGATGTATCTGTGATGTCTTCCAACAGTGTGCCTCCGTCGTCACAATTAATGAAGGGCTAGCGGAAAAGTGCTCATGTAAATACGCCAATTGCCTAAGAGGACCCTAGTAGGTTCGACGGCCTTTGACGTCCGCTAGCTCGCCCGGTGTAGCGTCCATTCACCGAATGGTTCGGCAGCCGGGTTCGTCCGTTGCGGTCTAGAAGGAATTTTGGGGTGATGCGAGCACTATAAATTAACCTAATGCACACTCAGTGACGGCGGATCGGAGGGAGAACGGAGGAAGCCTTTTAGTCCGGTTCATAGCTCGTTCCGGTCCATCCGGACGGCAAGCGAGAGAGGCCCCTCTCTCGTTCAACAACATCTGGCCCCAGATGTTGTGGTACAAAATGTGTCGCAAGCGGAGCATACGTCCGTCGCTCGGGACGCTCCGTTGTATAGGCAGTCCGCGGAGACTGCTAAGGCTTCCTCTTCTCGTCAGCGCACACGACCGCACCTTGGCTGCGTGACCGCCGATATATTACCAGCTTCGCCGATCAAGGATTCTTCGGCGACCAGGTCACACCATCCGGTAGCCAGGGACACGAGGCCTGCAGACTCCGGACGTTCGCATAGGAAGTGTGCGGGAGTCAACGTACACGGTGCTTCCGGCGGCAATGCATCGTAAGACCGCTACTGCACAGGCCTCGGGAACGGACGTGCTTTCCTTAATAGCACAGTTTATCGCAGCATCCCAGCATCAACTGAATCTGTCGCATATATTTTATCCGACGATGCTGGGTCGGGACGCTCCGCGGAAGCCCTTTCAGTATCCCGTCGGACCGTTTCATCCGGTCCGACGGGATACTGAAAGGGATTTGGAGGATTTCGAGCTTTCCCTTTCGGAACAACATATGCTGTTGTGTATGTCATCTGACTTGGTCTTCTACAGCTTCTTTCGTCGGACCAGAATGCTGCGATGCCGGATAAGAAACTGATAGCGTAGGTGGACTTAGAATTTTTGGTTCGGTTCAGGGACATCGTCCCTCAGTTCCGACATAGTCCAATAATGTCACACAAACTTTCGAATTATTGAACGACGCTATATATATTATTATTTTATGCTTGCTATAACCAGGCATTTCTGGTTTCTTGTTCGAAGAGTTATGGAGATGTCTTTCAAAAGTGTGCCTCTGTCGTCATAGTTAATGAAGAGCTAGCGGCTATAAGTGCTCATGGAATATGTCTATCGCCTACGGAGTGACATTCGCTAGCTCACCCGGTGTAGCGTACATTCATCGAATGGTTCGGCTGCCGGGTTCGTCCGTTGCGGTCTAGGAAGGAGATTGGGGTGATGCGAGCACTTTAATTACTTTAGTACTCACCCAGTGACGGCAGATTGAGGACAGATCGGAGGAAGCCTGTTAGTCCGGTTCCTGGCTTGTCCAGGTCCGTCCGGGCTGTGAGCGAGAGAGGTCCCTCTCTCGTCCAACAACATAGGGGACCGCATGTTGTGGTTCAGATATTTTACATTCGGAGCATATGTCCGTCGGTCGGGACGCTCCGTTATATTGACAGTCCGAGAGACCGTCCTTAATGCTTCCTCATCCTCACAGCAGGGCACACGACCGCACATTGGCTACGTGACCTTGAGTATCCGATCAGTTTCGTCATTCAGTGATTCCACGGCGAATAGGTCGCGCCATCCGGTAGCCAAGGGACACGAGGCCTATACACTCCGTTCGCACGCATATTGGTAGTATGCACGGGGTAACGATCACGGAGCTTCCAGCGGCAATGCATCGTAAGACCGCTTCTCCTCAGGCCTCAGTGACGGACGTGCTATCCGAGTTAGCACAGTTGTTTCGCAGCATCCCAGCAATTGACAGTTTCTCGGTCGAATCAGGAATTATCCGACGGCGCTGGGTCGGTGCGGTCCGCGGTTGCATCAGGTACGGATGACCGAACGCTTTAAAGGGTCCGACAGGATGGCGAAAGGGATTCGAAAGATTTCGAGTTTTCCCTTTAGTAGTATCGGAAGCTGCCTTTCATATCTTCTGGCATTATCTTCCAGTGATTGTTATTTCGGACTTCATTGCTGCGACCTTGGATAAGAGACTTATAGCGTCATTGGACTCGGATTTTTCGATCGGTTCAGGGACATTGTCCCTGACTTACCGACGCAGTCCAATATTGTCATTACAACATGTGTTTTATTTTTCGACGCTATATATATATATATATACAAGCCTGCTACCAAGCATGATAGTTTAGTTTCTTGTCCGCATTGCTCATTTTTGCCATTTTATCATTTATACGAATAGTTTATTTTGGCAGAGCAGGGCATACCGAGAGTTCATACGCGTCTAGACGGTGTGGTTAAAGACTGCATATATTCTTTTTCGCCGTTTATGTCTTTTCCAATTTCAATGTTGGAAACGACATGATGTATAGTAGACTTAACTTAGACGCTTTATCATACGTAATCCGCCTTACTGAGGCGTTATCATTACGTCTTCAAGAAAAGATTTACGGGATATTATTTTCAATGTAATTTCTTTTGAGGGCAGTAGTTTGTTCACGTATAACTCTGCCCTTCAGTGGCTGATTGGAGTTGGTTAGACGTGACGCAGCCCTAGCTACATCCACACGCGTGGATAGTAAGGTTAAGAACTCTCTCAGAGTCGCTTCGTTCTCGGAGGAGCTTCTCTTCGACGGCAACTTTTCGGCAATCCATGAATTGCTCGATTTACACGTTCTCTTGTCTATCTAGTGTTACAAGAGATTCAGACTGGGGCAAACATTCGGTGGTTGACTCAGAGAGTGCCACCGCAGTTGCCGGACCCGAGTGTGGCTGTTATGACGGTTGCCAGTCAAACAGATTGGGATATAATACTGATCCCTACGGATTCGAAGTGCCAGGGTCTTTGGGTTCCGCAGTCTCTTAGCAATCAGTTTTCTTCCGCGGAATAATGTTTTTTTAGGCTTGCTTTATGTCATTGCATGAACATTATTCAGAAACGCATGCCCAAATCCTGTCCTTTAATTCGACAGTTGTGGCGTATCTCCGGAACCAGGGAGGCACTCTTTCGTTTCCGTTATTCAATTTAATGGAAAGAATCCGTCTGTTGGTTATTGTACACCAAGTTCTGTTTTGGTCCGTCATATTCCGGGTCGTCTGATTGTTTTACCGGACTCCCGTTCTCTTACGGGTCGCTTGTTGCTGTCAGAATGGACTCTCAACAAACAAGTATTCAATCAGATTTGCTATCTATGGGAGCGCCCAATGATGATTTATTTACGACACAGCTTGCTAATCAATTGCAGACGTATGTGTTGGCTTGTCCAGATCTCTGAGCTAATGTTGTTAACGCTCTATTGATCTATAGGACAGAATGATAGGATACGCGTATCCTCCGGCGCTGTTGTTTCAGCAGGTATTGCTAAGATAAACAACCACAATACATTTCTGTTGATAGCATCTCTATCTTCACAGAGATCATGGGTAATTTACTCTCTTGTCTACTGTGGGTCTTAACGTGAAATCTTCCTCTATGTGAGGATCTTTTTTCACTGGGTAAATCGTGTCATCTTTATCACAACCCGCAAGGTCGCAACCTTCATGTATTCCGTTGTGTGGTCCGTATTGCATTGTAAGCACTGTACTGGACGAGCTTTGGACGCGATTTCTTACTATAGGAGATCCTCTTCTTCGCTATTCTATGCGGCTAAAGTGGAGGCTCTTCCGTCGTGGTGTAGGGATCATTATGTTCATATTGTTGATCCCTCCATACTACTCATTGCAATTTTTTAGTATACTTGTTTCACAAGATCTACTGCAGCCTGTTATTATTTAGGTTATAGGTTTATGTTATCTCATACCTATGCACTCTACGATAGTTTACAATTGAGTCTTTTGTCTCTTTATCTAAGTCAGTAACTTTTTGATAAATAGACTTAGAATCTTTAGATTAAATTCCTATATGGATTTTAACTTCGGTTCTTATTTAGCTAAGTAATCATTTGAGCCTCTGGAAACAGTAGTTTTCAAATTCTGACCTTTTAGACAGTAATTCTGTTGGTTTCTCTTTTACTGTAGAGTCAGTGAGTTTCATGCACTATCGATGGATGATTTTCACTTTCGTAGTTTCGGAATCACTACTTCCGTTACTATTTAGGTTGGATTTTTGCATAAGAGTTAGGCTCCTATTATCCGGAACCTATTATTTTTAGGTCCTTCCGTCTTCGTATGGGCATAGGCCTTTACTCTTTCCGGGTACAGTTTATGTATTTATAAACAGATATCTGTTTATTACTATGGGCGTAAGCTTCTTCTGTCTTTGATGCCTAGTAGAATTTATTGTTAATTTTATTGTTAATGGATTCTATTAACTATCGGTACTGCTTATGGTATATCATTGACTTAGCAGTTGTGCTTAAGATTTCGGCTCATGAAGTAAGAGTTCTTCTACTTCTTGGGCTTACATTAATAGTGTCGCTATTATAGATTTTTGAAGGCCGCTCATTGCGCTCAGCCATCCACATTCATGAATTTTATCTCAGAAATATCGAGTCCATTTCTGGAGGCCTCTATTGTTAGGTCTATTATCTACTGCTCAGAATGTCATTCACTTAACAGTTGCTACTATAGCTAGGTAGGCTGTCTGTTTCGGCAGTGTCTCCGTTCTGCTGCCCTCTTCGCTCTGGGCTATTTGACCCAGGGCAAGAAAAAGGGGGGTGGGGGGAGGGTGTTCCCTTGGGTCACCTGTTTTACTATGAAAACAAGGGGATACCTCCTCCGGAGTTAGTAATTCTGAGCTGTTATTGGGATGGTTGTTTAGTGAGAAGTTTAGGTTTTTAAAATTCATTCAAGTCTTAGTTTTTAAAGTATAGCTTTTGAATATTGCATATGTCAACGGACATGATTATGCAATCCTCTGACACTTTTAGGAGTATAAGAGTCTCTATTCTCTAGACTTACTTTATTTATTGGCTTACTTTAAAAATTATTAGTATAAGGATTATATTGGATATTAATAGAGTACATGGATGTATGAATCTCAATTTTGGAAGGTGTTGTATCTTTCTAATTTATCATAAATAAGAAAGATACATGTAAGGCCTATTACTTCTTTTTCCCTACAGGGGATGACTCTATTTTATTTTATTGAACGTATTCTATTTTGCTCTATGTCCTTGGCCCTCCAGCCTTTTTACTATTCAGCTATGTCTGGGTCATTGGTGCAGTATAAAAATGTTAAAAAATTTATAGTAATTTATATATTTTTTATACTTACCAATGACCCAGACGGGGATGGCCCTCCCAGGAGTTGGGAACTCTTGCCTCCCCGCTGAGTACATAGCGCTTACCAGGCACTGGTTATTAGAATGATTAATGGCGCCAATTTCGGAGCGTCCTTGACACTGCGCATGCGCAGTGGGGGCGAGGTGTGGAGGGCCTTTCAGGACATGTTTTCTTTGGTTTTAGATGCAAATTTTGGGGATTGGGGGGCAAAATTTGTGTTTGGCCCTATATTTTAAGAGTTAGCACCAGCTATGTGTGGGTTATTGGTAAGTATAAAAAATATATAAATTACTATAAATTTTTTAACTTTCTGGTGTTTTACACTGTTTGTTTACATTGGCAACAGCCTTTTTTGAGGGGGGCTGTTTGCCTTTGGTGTAGTTTATCTCACTATAAGATACATTTATATTATCCGTAAGTGTCTCATTAATTATTTAATATAAATTTAAAATTTTTGACCACACTTTGCCATCGGATCCATCGGGGCTCAACGTTACTTTTCAGCAACTTGGGCTTCGCTGAAAAAATATTTTTTCAAAATTATTTTGATTTGCAATTGTTTTTTCATTTATTAATGGATCATGTTATTATGTATCTTTGTGTCAGGGGTTTGTGCGAGTAACTAGGACTTGTTGTTGACTTTTCACAATGAAAGGATATTGTTCAAATTGTAATGGGAAGAAGTCTTCCTCTGACTTTCATGATCATTGTATTAATTGTAGTCAGTGTTCTCGCACTAATCCCTGTCCTATATGTCAATATTGGGATGATAAACATTGGAAACGTGTGTCACGGTATGTTGTTTCTGGAGAAAGGGCTATGCCGGCTCTTTCTCCGCAAGGTCACTCTACTCTCTCAGTTTCTATTTCAGAGGAACAAGAACAGGGTGATGTTTCCATGTTATCTTCTACAAGTGTGCGTCCGTCGTCACAAATGAATTCAGAGCTAGCGGCAAAAGTGCTCATGGAGTTTAGACAAATGTCGTCCGCTAGCTCGCCCGGTGTAGCGTCCATTAACCGAATGGTTCAGCAGCCAGGTTCATCCGATGCGGTCCAGGAGGAAATTTTGGGTGATGCGAGCACTATAAACATACAAGGTGCACACCCAGTGATGGCGGATAGTAAGCGAGAACGGAGGAAGCCTTTGAGTCCGGTTCCTAGCTCGTCCAGGTCCAGCCGGGCCGCGAGCGAGAGAGGCCCCTCTCTCGTACAACAACATCTGGGACCAGATGTTGTGGTACAAAATGTGTCGCAAGCGGAGCATACGTCCGTCGCTCGGGACGCTCCGTTGTATAGGCAGTCCGCGGAGACTGCTAAGGCTTCTTCTTCTCGTCAGCGCACACGACCGCACTTTGGCTGCGTGACCGCCGATATTTTACCAGCTTCGCCGATCAAGGATTCTTCGGCGACCAGGTCACACCATCCGGCAGCCAGGGATTCGAGACCGATGGACTCCGGACGTTCGCATAGAAAAAGTATGCGGGAGCCATGTGATGCGGAGCTGCCCTCGGCGAAGCAGCGAAAGACTGCGCCTCCGCAGGTCTCGACGCCGGACATTCTTGTGCAGATAGCACAGCTTATCGCAGCATCCCAGCAGCTCGGATCGAGAATTATCCGACGACGCTGGGTCGGTACGCTCCGCCGAAGCATCGGGGGCGGATGACCGGGAACATCATGAGGTCCGACCGGATGGTGAAAGGATACGGATGATTTGGAGCTATCCCTTTCGGAACAACATAAAGCTGCCATGGACTTCATCCGGCACTTTCTCCCTCAAGTTGTTCCGTCGGGCCAGACTGCTGCAGTTCCGGACAAGAGGATTATAGCGTCATTGGACTCTGAATTTTTTGAGCGGTTCAGGGACATCGCTCCCGAGTTTCCGTCGCAGTCCAATAATGTTGCAAGAACATTTGAATTATTGAACGACGCTATATTTAAACTTGCTTCCAAGACGGGGAAAGCAGGTTTCTTGTCCGCGAATACTCTCAACCTGCCTTTCATTAATGCAAGGAATAAATTCGATACGGCAGGACAGGGTATCCCGAGAGTTCCTCTGCGTATGGACGATGAGGCGGAAGACTTAGAGCTATCATTACCGTCGTCGGCTTCTATTCCAACCGCGGTGTTGGAAACAGCTATTGCGTCTAACAGAGCCAATTTAGATGCCTTATCTTACGCAGATCACCTTACTAAGGCGTTATCACTGCGCCTTCAAGGGAAAGAGTTTCAGGATATACAATCCTCTTTAAGACTTTTTTCAAGGGCAGTAGCTTATTCCACGTGTAACTCCGCCCTTTCAGTGGCAAATCTGGAGTTGGTTAGACGTGACGCAGCCCTAGCTACATCCACACTTGTGGATTCTAAGGTGAAGAACTCTCTTAGAGTCGCTTCGGTCTCTGGAGAACTTCTCTTTGACGGCAAGCTTTCTGCTATTTATGATAAAATTACAAAGAAAGCTTCGGATTCTCTGTTGTTCAAATCTGCTTCTAAGAAGCCGGATACAGCAGACAAGAATAAGACAGGCACTTCTGGGTCTAATGCGCCCAAGAGAGGTTCCTATAGAGGTTCCGGTGCGTCCTCTTGGTCTTATTCGAGAGACCGTCAGGGTAGCGACTCTCGTTCGGGACGTCCTTCGGGCCGGGACAATCGGTCGGACGCCCCGAGGTCGACGGGGCGAGGTGCGGGTCGTGGAGGACGTGGTTTCTCCTACCGCAGGCCTCGCAGGTCCAGGAGGTGATGGCTTAAACCTCTATCGCGTACCGGTTGGCGGAAGGTTGTCGAGCTTTTCTCAAGAATGGGCGTCGATTACGGACGACCCTTGGGTGAGAGGAGTGACTTCGGAAGGTCTAAAGATATCCTTCAAACGAAAGCCTCCATTGACTCGAAGTCCAAAGTGGACTCAACTTCCGTCAAATCCGCAGGAAAGAGACGCTCTGTTATCAGAGGTGCAGTCTCTTTTAATGAAGAACGCGGTAGAGGTCGTAGAAAACCAGGAAACTCCGGGATTCTACAGCCATCTGTTTCTGGTTCCGAAACCAGACGGCTCGTTCCGTCCAGTCATAGATTTGAGCTGGATAAACAAGCTGATCGTCGCTCCGAAATTTTATATGGAGACGATTCGGTCGGTCAGAGCGAGTATTCGGGTGAACGATTATGCAACAAGCATAGATCTCAAAGATGCGTACTTTCACGTCATGGTACATCAGACATTCCGAAAGTATCTACGCTTCGCAGTCCTAGGAGTGGTGTATCAATTCCGGGCGATGTGCTTCGGATTGAATCTAGCACCCTGGGCTTTCACTTGGGTAATGAACTCGGTAATGATCTATTTCCGAGCTCTTTCGTCTGCGGTAACGTCGGCCTACCTGGACGACATTCTTCAGAGGTACGGCAACGAGTTAACGCTTCAGAACGATGTTCAGAATCTAATTGTATTGCTCCGACGTCTCGGTTTTATAGTAAACAAGGAGAAGTCGGATCTGGTGCCGTCCAAGTCATTCACTCATCTGGGAATGAGCTTCGAGACGCACAACAATCTCGTTCATCTGCCGTTAACCAGAGCGAAATTAGTCAGTTGTTACGCTCGCTATTGTCTGCACGCAGACAAAGTCACAGCGAGAGAATTTATGAGACTGATAGGTCTGTGCGGAGCCGCTGCGGATCTCATTCCGATGGGGCGGTTACGCATACGTCCTCTCCAAATTTTCTTGACTCAGAATTGGAGTGTGAAAATTCATTCGCTCGACGTAGACGTTCTCTTGTCAGATCAAGTGAAACAAGAGATTCAGACTTGGGCAAACATTCAGTGGTTAACTCAGGGAGTTCCGCTGCAGTTGCCGGATCCGAGTTTTACCATTATGACGGATGCCAGTCAAACAGGTTGGGGTGCATCATTAATCCCAACGGATTCGAGATGCCAGGGTCTTTGGGATCCGCAATTCCTGTGCAAGCACATAAACATCAAGGAAATGATGTCAATCTGGCTTGCGTTACGTCACTGGATGGACATTATTCACAATGCTTATGTCCAAATCTTATCCGACAATACGACAGTAGTGGCGTATATACGGAATCAGGGAGGCACTCATTCAGTTCCGTTGTTCAATCTAACGGAAAGAATCCTTCTGTTTGCGCTAGAACATCACGTTCTTCTTTCGGTCCGTCACATACCGGGTCGTCTGAATGTGCTAGCAGACTCCCTTTCACGAAAGGGTCGCTTGTTGCCGTCGGAATGGACTCTCAACAAACAAGTATTCAATCAGATTTGCTACCAATGGGAACGGCCAATGATAGACTTATTTGCGACACATCTCAACAATCAGTTGCAGACGTATGTGTCTCCGTGTCCGGATCCAAGAGCATTTGCAGTAGACGCTCTGTCGATCCCTTGGGACGGAATGATAGGATATGCGTATCCTCCAGCGCCGTTAATTCAACAAGTATTGCTAAAGATAAAACAATCTCAATGCAAGATTCTGTTGGTAGCATCTCTGTCGCCACAGAGACCGTGGATAAATCTACTCAGGTGTCTGTTGTGGGACCTACCGCGAAAGCTTCCTCCACGGGAGGATCTTCTTTCGCAAGGGAAATCGCGCCAACTCCATCACAACCCGCAAGGTCTCAACCTTCACGTTTTTCCGTTGTGCGGTCCTTCTTGCATGGCAAGCACTTTACAGGACGAGCAGTGGACGCGATTTCTAACTGTAGGAGGACCTCCTCTTCGCTAAACTATGCGGCTAAGTGGAAGGTTTTTCGTCGTTGGTGTAGGGATCATTCTGTAGATATATTCGATCCCTCTATACCAGACATTGCAAACTTTCTAGTATACTTGTTTGACGAAATCAAACTGCAGCCTGTTACTATTAAGGGTTATAGGTCTATGTTATCTGATACCTATGCACATCATGATAGTTTACAAATTGGATCTAATGTCTCTTTATCTAAGTTGGTTAGAAACTTTTCGATAAATAGACCCAGAACTCTTAGATTAATTCCTAAATGGAATTTAGCTTGGGTTCTTCTTAAATTGAAGGAAAAGCCATTTGAACCTCTTGGGACAGTAGATTTCAAATTCTTATCTTATAAGACAGCTTTTCTCTTAGCTTTCTCTTCTGCTAGAAGAGTCAGTGAGCTTCATGCACTGTTGGTGGATGATTCTCACTATCGTAGTGTCGGGAACACTATCACCTTCACTACTAATGTGGGTTTTTTAGCTAAGAATCAGGCTCCTAATAAATATCCGGAACCTATTGTTATTAAGGCTCTTCCGTCTTCAGACGGGCGTAGGCCTTTACTCTGTCCTGTTAGAGCGTTACGTATCTATAAACAGAGATCTCAGTTTATCAGAAAGGGACGGAAACGTTTCTTTCTGTCTTTGATGCCTAATAGAAAGGACATTTCGGTCCATTCTATTGCTAGATGGATTCAATTAACTATCCGTACTGCTTATGAGAGTTTATCTTCTTCTCAGCAGTCTGTGCTTAAGATTTCCGCTCATGAAGTAAGAGCTCTTGCTACTTCTTGGGCTTATGCTAATAGTGTTGCTATTACAGATTTAATGAAGGCTGCTTATTGGTCTCAGCCATCCACATTCACGAATTTTTATCTCAGAAATATTGAGTCCATTTCTGGAGACCTGCATTGTTTAGGTCCGTTATCTGTTGCTCAGAATGTCGTCCACTAAACAGTTGCAACTATAGTTATGCAGGCTTTCTGTTCCGGCAGTGACTCCGTCCGGCTGCCCTCTTCGCTCTGGGCTATTTGACCCAGGGCAAGGGGAAGGGGGGTGGGGGGGGGGGGGGGGGGGCGGGTGTTCCCTTAGGTCACCTGCTTTATAGTGAAAAGCAAGGGAATGCCTCCTCCAAGTCAGTATTTCTGAGTCGCTTCCGGGATGGTTTTAAAGTGTAATATTAATGTTAAAATTCATTCATGTCTTATTTTTAAAGTGTAGCTCGGTGTGAAGCATTTGTATATGTCAAGTGTCAAACGGGCTTTAATATACAATACTCGGACACTTTTAAATGACTATAAAGAGTCTCAATTCTCTGGACTACTTTATTTATTGGCTTACTTTAAAAATAATTAGTATAAGGGATATACTGGATGTTAATAGAGAACATGAATGTTATTGTGCTCAATTATTAAGGGTAGTGTATCTTTCTAATTTAGTATTAAATAAGAAAGATACATGTAAAGCCTAATACTCCTTTTCTCCTTAAGGGGTTACCTCTTTACTATATAGTTGAGCTTATTGGATTTTCCTCTATGTCCTAGGCCCTCCAGCCTGTTTACTATTCAGCTAAGTCTGGGTCATTGGTACAGTATAAAAATGTTAAAAAATTTATAGTAATTTATATATTTTTTATACTTACCAATGACCCAGACGGGGATGGCCCTCCCTGGAGTTGGGAACTCTTGCCTCCCCGCTGAGTACATAGTGCTGACCAGGCACTGCCAGTAAGAATGATAATTGGCGCCAATTTCGGGACGTCCGTGTCACTGCGCATGCGCAGTGGGGGCGTAGTATGGAGGTCCTTTAGGACATGTTTTCTTTTTGTTTTGGATGCAAATTTTGGGGATTGGGGGGCAAAATTTGTGTTTGGCCCTGGTTTTGTTTGAGTTAGCACCAGCTAAGTCTGGGTCATTGGTAAGTATAAAAAATATATAAATTACTATAAATTTTTTAACTTTTCAGTGTTTTCCTCTCTCCCTTTCCTTTAAGTCCCCTCTTGCTATTCTCCCATGCTTTTGGCATAGTTTCTGTAATTATTATTACTAAAATTTCTTGGGAGTTTTAGCTGAATAACAGAATGAATTCTGTTCTTTTCCCCATGTTTACGTCTTCACCTACGGGTGGTTAGGCGTTGTGTTCTGCATCTACCATCTGATGTTCTGCAGTTTCTTCCCTGGAAGTCTCTGTTTTGCATCAGATAGTGTATTTTTGGTAACTGATTTCGGGCCTGGGTGCCTGGAGTCTTATTTTAGTGTTTTTACACTCATTGTTTACATTTACAACAGCCCTCTGTGTGAGGGGGGGATTTCTTGAAAATAATATCTTGATGTTAATTTAATCATAACTAGATACATTATTATTGTTCGTAAGTGTTGCATAAATTGTTTAAAATATTTTTAAAATTTTTGTCCACACTTAGGCTTGGGATCCATTGGGGCTCAACGTTACTTTTCAGAAACTTGGGCTGTTCTGAAAAAATATTTTTTCAAAATATTTTGATTTCAATTATTTTTTCTATGTTAATGGATCATATTATTATTATGTATTTTGATTGTCAGGGGTTGGTGCGAGTACCAGGACTTTGTTTTCTTTTCACATTGAAAGGATTTTGATCAATTGTAATAAGAGGAAGTCTTCCTCTGACTTTTATAATCATTCTATATGTGGTCAGTGTACTCGCATTAACTCCTGTTCTGTATCTGATGATTTCGATGACAACATGGGAAGCGTATGTCACGGTATGTTAGTGGGGAATTGGACATTCCGGTCCTTTCCCCGCAGGGTCACTCTACTTTATCAATTTCTATTTCAGACGATCAAGATTAGGGTGATGTATCTGTGATGTCTTCCAACAGTGTGCCTCCGTCGTCACAATTAATGAAGGGCTAGCGGAAAAGTGCTCATGTAATACGCCAATTGCCTAAGAGGACCCTAGTAGGTTCGATGGCCTTTGACGTCCGCTAGCTCGCCCGGTGTAGCGTCCATTCATCGAATGGTTCGGCAGCCGGGTTCGTCCGTTGCGGTCTAGAAGGAGTTTTGGGGTGATGCGAGCACTATAAATCAACCAAATGCACACCCAGTGACAGCGGATTAGAGGGAGAACGGAGGAAGCCTTTTAGTCCGGTTCATAGCTCGTTCTGGTCCATCCGGATGGCGAGCGAGAGAGGCCCCTCTCTCGTACAACAACATCTGGCCCCAGATGTTGTGGTACAAAATGTTTCGCATTCGGAGCATACGTCCGTCGCTCGGGACGCTCCGACATATAGTCAGTCCGGAGAGACTGTCAATAAGGCTTCCTGATTCTCATGGTAGCGCACACGCCCGCTCTTGGCTACGTGACCTCGGATATCCAGTCAGCTTCGCCAGTCAGAGAATCATCGGCGACCAGGTCACACCACCCGGTAGCCAGGGACACGAGGCCTGCAGACTCCGGACGTTCGCATAGGAAAATGTGCGGGAGTCAACGTACACGGAGCTCCCGACGGCAATGCATCGTAAGACCGCTACTGCACAGGCCTCGGAGACGGACGTGCTATCCTAAATAGCACAGCTTATTGCAGCATCCCAGCAACAACTGAATCTGTCACATAGGTTTTATCCGACGATGCTGGGTCGGGACGCTCCACGGAAGCGGGTACGGACGTCCGAAAATTTCATCCGGTCCGACGGGATACCGAAAGGGATTCGGAGGATTTCGAGCTTTCCCTTTCGGAACAACATATGCTGTTGTGTATGTCATCTGACTTGATCTTCTACAGGTTCTTTCGTCGGACCAGAATGCTGCGATGCCGGATAAGAAACTGATAGCGTCGGTGGACTTAGAAATTTTTGGTTCGGTTCAGGGACTTCGTCCCTCAGTTCCGACATAGTCCAATAATGTCACACAAACTTTCGAATTATTGAACGACGCTATATATTTATTATTATATGCTTGCTATTACCAAGCATTTCTGGTTTCTTGTTCGCAAAGTTACGGAGATGTCTTTCAAAAGTGTGCCTCTGTCGTCATAGTTAATGAAGAGCTAGCGGCAATAAGTGCTCATGGAATATGTCTATCGCCTAAGAGGTCCCTTGTAGGATCGACGGAGTGACATTCGCTAGCTCACCCGGTGTAGCGTACATTCATCGAATGGTTCGGCTGCCGGGTTCGTCCGTTGCGGTCTAGGAAGGAGATTTGGGTGATGCGAGCACTATAATTACTTTAGTACTCACCCAGTGACGGCGGATTGATGACAGATCGGAGGAAGCCTGTTAGTCCGGTTCCTGGCTTGTCCAGGTCCGTCCGGGCTGTGAGCGAGAGAGGTCCCTCTCTCGTCCAACAACATAGAGGACCGCATGTTGTGGTTCAGATATTTTACATTCGGAGCATATGTCTGTCGCTCGGGACGCTCCGTTATATTGATAGTCCGAGAGACTGTCGATAATGCTTCCTCATCCTAACAGCAGTGCACACGACCGCACATTGGCTACGTGACCTCGAGTATCCGATCAGTTTCGTCATTCAGTGATTCCACGGCGAACAGGTCACGCCATCCGGTAGCCAAGGGACACGAGGCCTATACACTCCGTTCGCTCGCATATTAGTAGTATGCACGGGGTAACGATCACGGAGCTTCCAGCGGCAATGCATCGTAGGACCGCTTCTCCACAGGCCTCAGTGACGGGCGTGCTATCCGAGTTAGCACAGTTTTTTTCGCAGCATCCCAGCAATCGACAGTTTCTTAGTCGAATCAGGAATTATCTGACGGTGCTGGGTCGGTGCGGTCCGCGGTTGCATCAGGTACGGACGACCGAACGCTTTATAGGGTCCGACAGGATGGCGAAAGGGATTCGAAAGATTTCAAGTTTTCCCTTTCGTAGCATCGGAAGCTGCCATTCATATCTTCCGGCATTATCTTCCAGTGATTGTTATTTCGGACTACATTGCTGCGATGTTGGATAAGAGACTTATAGCGTCATTGGACACGAAATTTTGGATAGGTTCAGGGACATTGTCCCTGACTTACCGACACAGTCCAATAATGTCATTAGAACATGTGTATTATTTATTGACGCTATATATACATATAAGCCTACCAAGCATGATAGTTTAGTTTCTTGTCCGCAATGCTCATTTCTGCCGTTTTATCATTTATACGAATAATTTATTTTGGCAGAACAGGGCATACCGAGAGTTCATATGCGTCTAGACGGCGTGGTTAAAGACTGGAAATTTTCTTTTTCGCCGTCTATGTCTTTTCCAACCACAATGTTGGAAACGACAGTGATGTCTAATAGACTTAACTTAGACGCTTTATCATACGTAATCCACCTTACTGAGGTGTTATCATTATGTCTTCAAGAGAAAGAATTTCGGGATATTATCCTCAATGTGATTTCTTTTGAGGGCAGTAGTTTGTTCACGTATAACTCCGCCCTTCAGTGGCTGATTGGAGTTGGTTAGACGTGACGCAGCCCTAGCTACATCCACGCACGTGGATAGTAAGGTGAAGAACTCTCTCAGAGTCGCTTCGTTCTCGGAGAAGCTTCTCTTCGACGGCAACTTTTCAGCAATCCATGAATTGCTCGATTTACACGTTCTCTTGTCTATCTAGTGTAGCAAGAGATTCAGACTGGGGCAAACATTCGGTGGTTGACTCAGAGAGTGCCACTGCAGTTGCCGGATCCGAGTTTTATAATTATGACGGTTGCCAGTCAAACAGGTTGGGATATAATATTGATCCCAACGGATTCGAAGTGCCAGGGTCTTTGGGTTCCGCAGTCTCTAAGCAAGCACTTATCTTCCACGGAATAATGTTTTTTTTTTAGGCTTGCTTTATGTCATTGGATGAACATTATTCAGAAACGCATGTCCAAATCCTGTCCGTTAATTCGACAGTAGTGGCGTATCTCCGGAACCAGGGAGGCACTCATTCGTTTCCATTATTCAATTTAATGGAAAGAATCCTTCTGTTTGTTATAGTACACCAACTTCTGTTTCAGTCCGTCATATTCCGGGTCGTCTGATTGTATTACCGGACTCCCGTTCACTTTTGGGTCGCTTGTTGCCGTCAGAATGGACTCTCAACAAACAAGTATTCAATCAGATTTGCTATCAGTGGGAGCGCCCAATGATAATTTATTTACGACACAACTTGCTTGTCAATTGCAGTCGTATGTGTTTGCTTGTTCGGATCTCTGAGCTAATGTTTGTTAACGCTCTATTGATCTAATAGGACGGAATGATAGGATATGCGTATCCTCCTGCGCTGTTGTTTCAGCAAGTATTGCTAAGATAAACAACCACAATACATTTCTGTTGATAGCATCTCTGTCTTCACAGAGACCATGTGTAAATTTACTCTGTTGTCTACTGTGGGACTCAACGCGAAATCTTTCTCAATGAGAGGATCTTTTTTCGCTGGGTAAAATTGTGTCATCTTTATCACAACCCGCAAGGTCGCAACCTTCACGTATTCCGTTGTGTGGTCCTTATTGCATTGTAAGCATTGTACTGGACGAGCTTTGGACACGATTTCTTACTATAGGAGAACCTCTTCTTCGCTATTCTATGCGGCTAAAGTGGAGGCTCTTCTGTCGTTGGTGTAGGGATCACTATGTTGATATTGTTGATCCCTCCATACTAGTCATTGCAACTTTTTAGTATACTTGTTTGACAAGATCTACTGCAGCCTGTTATTATTAAGGTTATAGGTTAATGTTACCTCATACCTATGCACTCTATGATAGTTTACGATTGAGTCTTATGTCTCTTTATCTAAGTCAGTTAGTAACTTTTCGATAAATAGACTTAGAATCATTAGATTAAATTCCTATATGGAATTTAACTTCGGTTCTTATTTAGCTAAGTAATCATTTGAGCCTCTGGAAACAGTAGTTTTCAAATTCTGACCTTTTAGACAGTAATTCTGTTGACTTCTTTTTTACTGAAGAGTCAGTGAGTTTCATGCACTATCGGTGGATGATTTTCACTTTCGTAGTTTCGGAATCACTACTTCCTTTACTATTTAGGTTGGATTTTCGCATAAGAGTCAGGCTCCTAATTAATATCAGGAACCTATTGTTATTAAGGTCCTTCCGTCTTCATACGGGCATAGGCCTTTACTCTGTCCGGTTAGAGTTTATGTATTTATAAACAGATATCTGTTTATTACTACGGGCGTAAGCTTCTTCTGTCTTTGATGCCTAATAGAAGGACGTTACGCTCCATTCTATTGCTAATGGATTCAATTAACTATCGATACTGCTTATGGTATATCATTGACTCAGCAGTTGTGTTTGAGATTTCAGCTCATGAAGTAAGAGCTCTTCTACATCTTGGGCTTACATTAATAGTGTCGCTATTATAGATTTTTGAAGGCTGCTCATTGCGCTCAGCCATCCACATTCATGAATTTTTATCTCAGAAATATTGAGTCCATTTCTGGAGGCCTCTATTGTTAGGTCTATTATCTACTGCTCAGAATGTCATTCACTTAACAGTTGCTACTATAGCTAGGTAGGCTGTCTGTTTCGGCAGTGACTCCGTTCTGCTGCCCTCTTCGCTCTGGGCTATTTGACCCAGGGTAAGAAAAAGGGGGGGGGGGGGGGGGGAGGGTGTTTGCTTGGGTCACCTGTTTTACTATGAAAACAAGGGGATACCTCCTCCGGAGTTAGTAATTCTGAGCTGTTATTGGGATGGTTGTTTAGTGAGAAGTTTATGTTTTAAAAATTCATTCAGGTCTTAGTTTTTAAAGTATAGCTTTTGAATATAGCACATGTCAACGGACATGATTATACAATCCTCAGACACTTTTAAGGAGTATAAAGAGTCTCTATTCTCTAGACTTACTTTATTTATTGGCTTACTTTAAAAATTATTAGTATAAGGATTATACTAGATATTAATAGAGTACATGGATGTATGATGCTCAATTTTGGAAGGTGTTGTATCTTTCTAATTTATCATAAATAAGAAAGATACATGTAAGGCCTAATACTTCTTTTTCCCTAGAGGGGATGACTCTATTTTATATAATTGAGCGTATTCCATCTTGCTCTATGTCCTTGGCCCTCCAGCCTTTTTAATATTCAGCTATGTCTGGGTCATTGGTACAGTATAAAAATGTTAAAAAATTTATAGTAATTTATATATTTTTTATACTTACCAATGACCCAGACGGGGATGGCCCTCCCAGGAGTTGGGAACTCTTACCTTCCCGCTGAGTACATAGTGCTTACCAGGCACTGGTTATTAGAATGATTAATGTCGCCAATTTCGGAACGTCCTTGACACTGCGCATGTGCAGTAGAGGTGAAGTGTGGAGGGCCATTCAGGACATGTTTTCTTTGGTTTTAGATGCAGATTTTGGGGATTGGGGGGCAAAATTTGTGTTTGGCCCTATATTTTAAGAGTTAGCACCAGCTATGTCTGGGTCATTGGTAAGTATAAAAAATATATAAATTACTATAAATTTTTTAACTTTCTTCAATTTCTGTCAAAAAATGTTGCCGTGGCCAACGTTCTTAGAACTTAGTTTAGTCAGAAGACTCAATATTTCCCTTTGGCACACCCTACAGGGTACATTTATGATCGGATTGCTTTGAAACCTGGCATGCTTGTTTGGGGTGACATCTAGATGGGAGCTATCAATTTTCTTCAATTTCCGTCAAAAAATGTTGCCGCGGCCAACGTTTTTAGAACTCAGTTTAGTCAGACCACAATATTTCCCTTTGGCACACCCTACAGGGCACATTTATGATTTGATTGCTTTGAAACCTGGTATGCTTGTTTGGGGAGACCTCTAGATGGGAGCTATCGATTTTCTTCAATTTCCATCAAAAATGTTGCCGCGGCCAACGTTCTTAGAACTTGGTTTAGTCAGAAGACTCGATATTTCCCTTTGGCACACCCTACAGGGTACATTTATGATCGGATTGCTTTGAAACCTTTCATCCTTGTTTGGGGTGACCTCTAGATGGGAGCTATCGATTTTCTTCAATTTCCATCAAAAAATGTTGCCGCAGCCAACATTCTTAGAACTTAGTTTAGTCAGACCACAATATTTCCCTTTGGCTCACCGTACAGGGCTCATTTATGATTAGATTGCTTTGAAACCTGGTATGCTTATTTACGGTGACCTCTAGATGGGAGCTATCGATTTTCTTCCATTTCCGTCCAAAAATGTTGCCACGGCCAACGTTCTTAGAATTTAGTCTAGTCAGACCACAATATTTCCCTTTTGTACGCCCTACAGGGCACATTTATGATCGGATTGCTTTGAAACCTGGCATGCTTGTTTGGGGAGGCCTCTAGATGGGAGCTATCAATTTTCTTCGGTTTCTGTCAAAAAATGTTGCCACTGGCAAAAAAACTGACATTGGTCCCAATGATCTTCAATTTTGCCATTTCATTTATAACTTACCAAGTTCAAGTTTGTCAAGTTGAGCTACAGTGTCATTGACACTTTCATTTAAGATGCCAGACACAAATCAATGATGGTTATGGTGGATTCAAGACTATAACAGGTACTGGAAGTGAACAATGGTGTTTTTGACGTTCAGGGATGTAACTTTTATATAATTATATAAAATTATTCCTGTTTCCCATATTTTTATACTGTACCAATGACCCAGACTTAGCTGGTGCTAACTCTTAAATATTTAAGGCCAAACACAAATTTTACCCCCCAATCCCCAAAATTTGCATCAAAAACCAAAAATTACATGTCCTACATGGTCCTCCATACTTTTACTCCACTGCGCATGCGCAGTGTCAAGGAGGTCTCGAAATTGGCGCAATTATCATTCTTTGTTTGGCCCTCACACTAGTTACATCTCACTGATATTTGTGCTTGTAAATCTCAGTTTAAATGATGCCAGACACATAATTATGAGAGAAATGGTGGATCTAAGGAGAAAGAAACAGTGACAGGAAATGTTCAGGACTGTAACTTATAAATTTTTATACTGTACCAATGACCCAGACTTAGCTGGTGCTAACTCTAAAATATCTAGGGCCAAATAACAAATTTTACCCCCCAATCCCCCAAATCTGCATCTAAAACCGAAAATTACATGTCCTATATGGTCCTCCATACTTTTACTCCACTGCGCATGCTCAGTGTCAAGGAGGTCTCGAAATTGGCGCAATTATCATTCTTTGATTGGCCCTCAATACATGTACACTTCACTGTTATTTGTGCTTGTAAATCTCAGTTTTAAGGATGCCAGACATAATTATGAGAGAAATGGTGGATATAAGGAGGAAATAGAAGGAGGAGAGGAAAAAACAGTGGAAACAAATGTTCAGGGCTGTAACTTATAATTATTTTACGAAATTATTCATGTTACCTATTTTCGAGGCATGACCTTGTTGTGGTCATTCTTGCTATGAATGTTCCATTGTTTAATCAGTGTTTCCTCTCTCCCTTTCCTTTATTCCCCCCTAGCTATTCTCCCATGCTTTTGGCTTATTTTTTGTAATGTTTATTACTAAAATTTCTTGGGAGTTTTGGCTTGGAAACAGAATTATTTTCTGTTTTTTTCCCCATATTTACGTCCTCACCCTTGGGTGGTTAGGCGTTTTGATCTGCATCTACCATCTGATGTTCTGCAGTTTCTTCTCTGGAAGTCTCTGTTTTGCATCAGATAGTGTTTTAATTGGTAACTGATTTCGGGCCATGTTTATCAGTGCCTGGAGTCATGTTTCCGGTTTGTTTACACTTTTTGTTTATGTTGACAATGGTTATTTCTTTTAGTGATTACTTGTCTTCTGCTTAGTTCAGTTCATAGCAAGATACATTAATATTGTCCGTAAGTGTTACATTAATTTTTTGAAATGATTTTAAAATTTTTGTCCACACTTAGGCTTTTTTGGGATCCATTTGGGCTCATTGTACCCATTGGGAACTTGGGCTCTTCTGAAAATTTTTTCAAAAATTTTTTTTTTTTAAATTATTTTCTTTTGAAATGTTATAATGGATTATAATATATTATGTAAATTTATTTCAAGGGTTAGTGCAAGTAATATGACTGTATATATTTTTTCATGTTGAAAAAATATTCTTCAATTGTAATGCAAGGATATCTTCCTCTAATTCACAGGTTCATTGTGTTTCTTGTAGTCAATGTAGTCGCACTATTTCTTGCTCTGTGTGTGTTGATTGATATGACAACGTTGGAGACGTGTGTCACGGTATTTTGTTAGTGGTGAGGGGTCCATTACGGTCCTCTCTCCGTAGGGTCACTCTATATTATCAGTTTCTTTTTCAGAATTCAGAGTGATGTTTCCGTGATGTCTTCAACAAGTGTGTCTCCGTCGTTGCAATATTAGGGCTAGCGGGAAGTGCTCAAGATATTACGACAATTGCCGGGAGTTCGCTAGTTCGATCGAAGGCATTGATCTCCCGCTAGTCTGCCCGTTGTCACGACCATTCACCAGGAAAGAATGGCTCAGCACCCGGGTTCGTCCATTGTGGTCCAGGGAAGCAGATTGGGTGATGCGAGCACTATAAAACATCAGATGTGCACACCCAGCAACGACGGATCCGAGGATAGTATGGAGGAAGCCTTTCAGTCATGTAGCTAGCTCGTCCAGGTCCACCCGGACCGCGAGCGAGAGAGGCCCCCTCTCTCTTGCATCAACATCTGTGCCGCGATGTTGTTGTATGTTTGTTTGCTTAGTCAGAGCTTATGTCCACTCCTCCTGCTCGGGACCCTCTGTCGCATGACAGTCCGATGCGGCTGTTATATTGGCTTCCTCATCCTCGTCAACACGCATGACCGCACCTTGGCTATGTGACCACAGATTTCCAGGGGACGTTCGCACATTATATAAATGCAGGATTGAACGTCCAAGGAATACATGTCGACCAGGTCACTCCATCTGCTAGCCAAGGATTCAAGACCTTTCCAGTTGGGACGTTCGCATATTATATAAATGCAGGAATGAACGTCCCGGGAGCTTCCAGCGGATAATTCCCGTAGGACTGCGGCTCCACAGGTCTCATAGAGTAACATGAAAAAGGTGTTGTTACCGTGATGTCTTCGTAAAGTGTGCTTCAGTCGTCACAGTCAAATGAAGAGTTAGCGGCAAAAGTGCTCATGTAGATGTGTCAATTGCCTGGAGTTCCCTTGTAGGATCGATGGCTTTGACACCCGCTAGCTCGCCCGGTGTCGCAACCATTCACCGAATGGCTCAGCACCCGGGTTCGTCCGTTGCGGTCCAGGAAGGAAATTTGGGTGATGCAAGCACTATAAAATACAATGTGCACACCCAGTGACGACGGATACGAAGATGGTACGGAGGAAGCCTATTAGTCCAGTTCCTAGCTCGTCTAGGTCCATCCGGGCTGCGAGCGAGAGAGGTCCCTCTCTCGTACTTCAACATCTGGGCACACATGTTGGGGTACAAAACGTTTCTCAGTCGGGATGCTCTGTTATATAGACAGTCCAGAGAGACTGCTCTTTCGGCTTCCTCATCCTCACGGCAGCACACGCGACCGCACCATGGCTACGTGACCAGTCATATTCAAACAACATTGCCGACCAGGGATTCTACGGCGACCAGGTCACACCATCCGGTAGCCAAGAATACGAGGCCTTCATACTCCGGACGTTCGCATATAAGAAATATGCAGGAATCAACATCCAAGGAGCTAATAGCGGCTAAATTCTGGAAGACCGCAGCTCCATAGGCCTTCGTTATGGACGTGCTATCGCAGATAGCACAAATTATCGCAGCATCCCAGCACCTGACAGTAACTCTGTCGGATTAAGAATTATCCAAGGAAGCTGGGTTGGTACGTTCCGCTGCAGGTTTAGGCACGGACGACCAAGAATTACAACTGGTCCGACAGGATGGCGAAAGGGATACAGATAAGTTGTATTTTCCCTTTCGGAACAACATAATTGACTTGGAGTGCATCCGGCATTATCTTCTGACATTGTTCCTCTGGACCAAAATTGCTGCGTTGCAGGATAAGAGACTGATAGCGCCACTGGACTCAGAATTCTTATCGGTTTAGGGACATCATCCCTCAGTTTCCGACATAGTCCAGATATGTCTCACGGACATTTGATCTGTTGAATGACGCTATATTTATACAACTTGCTACATAAATGGGCAGGTCAGGTTTCTAATCAGCAAATGCTCTACATCTGCCTTTCATCAATTTAAGGAATATTTTGAAACGGCAGGACAGAGCATTCTGAGAGTTCTCTGCATCTAGACGACCAGACCAGGACCTAGTATTGTTTATACCGTCGTCAATGTCAATTCCAACCATGATGTTGGAAACGACAATATCGTTTAGCAGGGTCAGCTTAGACGCATCATCATACGCAGATCACCTTACCAGAGCGTTATCATTATGTCTCAAAAGAAAAGAATTATAGGACGTACAACCTCCTTAAAAGTTCTTTCAAGGGCCTCATGTAAAACTCCGCCCTTTTAGTGGCAATATGGAGTTGGTTAGATGTGACGCGGCCCTGGCTACATCCACGTGTGTGGACAGTAAGATGAAAAACTCAGAGTTGCTCCGGTCTCCGGAGAGTTTTCGTCGACGGCAAGCTTTCCGCAGTCTATGATCAGATAACTAAGAAAGCTTCAGACTCTCTGCTATTCAAATCCACTTCCATATAGTCGGATTCTGCAGAGAAAAGTAGGACAGGTACTTCTGGGATGAATACGTCCAAGGGAAGTTCCTATAGAGGTTCCTATGCATCCTCTAGGTCTTACTCTAAAGACCGTCAGCGTAGCGACTCAGGTAGGGGCCGTAATTCTGGCCGAGACATCCGGTCAGATGCCCCTAGGTCGACGGGGTGAGGTGCGGGCCGTGGAGGACATGGCTTCACCTTCTGCAAGCCTCGCAGGACCAGGAGGTAATGGTATTAACCTCTATCGTGTACTACTGAGCGGAAGACTGTCGAGTTTCTCAATTAATTGGGAGTAGATTACGGACGTCCCTTGGATTCGAGTGGTGATTTTGGAAGGACTAATTGTCCTTCAAATGAAAACCTCCATTAACTCGAAGTCCAAGATGGACTCGGCTTCCGTCAAGTCCGCAGGAAAGAGGGTCGCTTCCATCAGAAGTCCAGTCTCTTCTGGAATGATCGCGATAGAGATCGTAGAAATCCAGGAATTTCCAGGTTTCTACAACCATCCTTTTCTGGTTCCAAAACCAGACGGCTCTTTCCGTCCACTCATAATTCTGAGCTGGATAAACAAGCTGATCATGGTCCAAGTTTATATATGGAGTCCATCCGATCGGTCAGAGCGAGTATTCGGGTGTACGACTACGCTACATGCATTGATCTCAAGAAGCGTACTTTCACGTCATGGTACATCAGGCGTTCAGAAAGTATCTTCGCTTCTTCATCATAGGAGTCGTGTATCAGTTCCGAGCAATGTGCTTCGGTTTGAATCTAGCCCCCTAGGCTTTCTCTCGAATAACGAACTCGGTAATGACTCATTTCCGAGCTCATTCATCTGCGATAACATCAGCCTACCTGGATGACATTCTTTAGAGGTACGGCAATGAGTTAACGCTTCAGAACGATGTGCAGAATCTGCTTCTATTGCTCCGACATCTCGGTTTCATAAGTAAACTAGGAGAAGTCGGATCTGGTATCATCCAAGTCATTCACCCACCAGGGGATGAGCTTCGAAACGCACAACATTCTTGTTCGTCTGCCGTTACCCAGAGCGAAAATAATCAGTTGTTATGCTCACTATTGTCTTCGCTCAGACAAGATCTCAGCGAGAGATCTCATGAGACTGATACGTTTGTGCGGAGCTGCCGCGATTTTATTCCGATGGGGCGGTTACGCACTTGTCCTCTCCAATTTCTTTTGATCCAGAATTGGAGGGTGAAGATTTTTTTGCTCGATACAGACATCTTCTTGTCAATCAAGTGAATAAGAGATTCAGACTTGGGCAGGTTTTCAGTGGTTTACTCAGGGAGTTCCATTGCAATTGCCTTATCCGAGTTTTACAGTTTTGACGGATGCCAGTCAAACAGGTTGGGTCGTATCATTGAGCCCAACGGATTTGAAGGGCCAGGGTCTTTGGGATCCGTAGTTCCTAATCAAGCACATTAACATCAAGAATGATGTCATTTTGGCTTGCGCTACGTTATCGGATGAACTTTATTCAGAATGCTCATGTGCTAATTCTGTCCGACAATTCGACGGTATTAGCGTATTTTCGGAACTAGGGAGACACTCATTCCATTCTGTTATTCATGTTAACGGAAGGAATCTTTCTGTTTGTACTAGAACATCAAGTTCTCCTATCGGTCTGTCATATTCCGGGTCGTCTGAACGTATTAGCGGACTCCCTTCACGGAGGGGCCACTTGTTGACGCCAGAATGGACTTTCAACAAACGAGTATTCAATCACATTTGCTACCAAGGAGAGCGGCATATGATTGACTTATTCGTGACGCATCTCAACAATCAGCTGCAGATGTATGTGTCATAATGTTTGGATCTTCGAGCGATTGCAGTAGACGCTCTATCGATCTCGTGAGACAGAATAATAGGATATGTGTATCTTCCAGCGCCGTTGATTTAGCAGATATTGCTCAAGTTATATATCTCAATGCAAAATCTGTTGGTAGCATTTCTAGTTCCACAAAGACCGTGGATTAATCTACTCAGGCGTCTGTTGTGGGACATGCCATGGAAGCTTCCTCCACATTTCGGTTCATTCTATGGTCAGATGGATTCAATTTACTATCAATACTGCTTATGATAATATCTTCAATCTGCAGTCTGTGCTTTAGTTTTAAGCTCATGAAGTAAGAGTTCTTTCTACATCATGGGCTTACGCTAATAATGTTGCTTTTACAGATCTAATGAGGGCTGCATATTGTTCTTAGCCCTCCACTTTCTCGAATTTGTATCTGAGAAATATTGAGTCCTTTTCTGCAAATCTGCATTGTTTAGGTCCATTATTTTTCACTCAGAATGTCGTCCACTAAACAGTGGCAACTATATATATGTAGGCTTTCGGTGCCGGCAGTGACTCTGTCCTGCTGCCCTCTTCGCTCTGGAGTATTTGATCCAGGGCAAGGGGAGGGGGGGGGGCGGGGGAGGGGGGGTTGTTCACTTAGGTCACCTGCTTTATAGTGTAAAGCAAGGGATTACCTCCCTTGGAGTCAGTAATTCCAAGTCGGTACCGGGATGGTTTTAAAGTAAAGCTAATGTTTACTCATCTATGTAATATTTTTTAAGTGTTGCTCGGTGTGAGACATTTGTATATATCACGTATTAATCAGGCGTTAATATACAATCCTCGGACACTTTTATATGAGTATATAGAGTCTCATTTTGCTGGACTTCCTTATTTATTGGCTTTCCTTTCAAAAATATTAGTATAAAGGGTTATACTGGATGTTAATAGAGATCATTGATGTTATTGCGCTCAATTACAGAATGGTGTTGTGTCTTTCTTTTTGATACAAATAAGAAAGATACATGTAAAGCCTATCTCTCATTTTCTCCTTGAGGGGATAGTTCTGTTATATGTAATTGAGTCTATTGGATTTTCCTTTATGTCCTAGGCCCTCCAACCTTTTTACTATTCAGCTAAGTCTGAGTCATCGGTACAGTATAAAAATGTTGAAAAATTTATAGTAATTTATATATTTTTTATACTTACCAATGACCCAGACGGGGATGGCCCTCCAATGAGATGGGAACTCATACCTCCCCGCTGAGTACATAACGCTTACCAGGCACTGGTTGTAAGAATGATAATTGCGCCAATTTTGAGACCTCCTTGACACTGCGCATGCGCAGTGGAGTAAAAGTATGGAGGACCATATAGGACATGTAATTTTCGGTTTTAGATGCAAATTTTGGGGATTGGGGGGTAAAATTTGCATTTGGCCCTAGATATTTTAGAGTTAGCACCAGCAAAGTCTGGGTCATTGGTAAGTATAAAAAATATATAAATTACTATAAATTTTTTAACTTTCTGGTCATAAACAAATTTCATTAATAACTGAGTAGCTACCCCTGTGCACTGTATTGATTTTGTGTAAATCTCATCTATCAGCTTTTTACCCAACATAATGGCCAAAACCAAGCCAGTACTATTCTCAAAAAGCATTCAAACTCAACTTAATACCCATCAGTGGAATGGATTGTGTTTTTTTAGTGAATTCTAAAAACGAAAACATATTCTATTTTCAATTAAAAGCTTGTTCCTAATACACTTTTGTTTTGGAAATAGTCTGGCTGCCAAGGCACTGAACTTGGTTTTGATGTATACAGATTTTTTTCCCAAAGGATTCTTATAGTGTTTTGTGCCTTTATGCATATGTTTACTGGACAGCTGACAGGATTGGGCATTTTGAGATTTCCCACAAAAACCAAGATGGACAGCCAAAATTCTAATGTTTGTATATAATCTGCTATAACTTGTGTGATAACTTGAAAGATAATCACATGCTTTATTTTAACATTGTCATGAACAAGGTTGAAAACCATGGTTATTTGTTGATAAAATGGTAGAGATATTTCCCTTTTTATGCCCCCGATCTTCTTGTGGGCACTGTGTTTTCACCATGTCCATCTGTCCATCCATCCATTCTTCCATTAACTTTTGGTTTCCATCCAATAACTAAAGAACCACTTATTTGATAAAATCATAATTTTAGGGGTTACTTGTGGATGACTAGACAATCCTTTTGATTTTCGTCAAGCTAGCCAATTCAGTATGGCCACTATGACACTGTCGGGGGCATATGCCATGCTTTGCATTGGTCTTGCTTACGTTTTATTCAATATTTTAATGATCATGGGATAACTTGAATAATAGATACTAGATTTCAATAGTGTGAAGTTCATTACCCTTCTTAAGTCATAGTTCATCAGGAGCACACAGAATTTACTTCGCAATGTGATGGGTTTTATTTGTTTTTTTCTTGTACAGGTGGATCCAGATGATGTTTTACATCATCAGGTTGATGAAACAGTAGAAAACTATTCCTCATCTCTCAATCTACATGCTGGTATTCATTTGAGAGAAGAAGAAAGTGAAGAGGGATATGAAGGAACAGATGAAAGTCTACTGACTTTGAGAAGACATGTTGAAGGGCTACATAAAATCAGTAAAGAGTGAGTTTTATTCTTTCATTTACACCCTTGAGGCAGGCCTGAAAATAAGCTGTCTGACATTTGCAGAATGAGGTCCTCCAGAGGGTGAATTTGATGGGCCAATGGGCCAATTTATCCTCTGGGTACCTCTTTTTGTTTAGTTTTTAGATCCTGATTCAGTTTGAGGTTCATAGAGGGTAAATTTAGTGATGCTACCCTGCTATGCAGGGTAGCATCACTAAATTCACCCTCTGGGGACCTCATTTTGCAGATGACAGTCTGCTTATTTTCTGGCTCGCCCTGAGGGCCTACAGATTTGTATACATTTTTACTACACTTTGCCAGTATACATCCTGTGGCTTTGCAGTTGTTTCTAGCCAAGCCTAAAAACAGCTGCCAAGGTACTTTGAATGTAACTTGCAAGTTTACCTAAACATTGCTTATTGGGACACCTATTGTATTGAAGTAAAAATTGATTAAAGTCGAAATTAGGCCTTTAAAGGTTAACATAGGGTAGCTACTGTTCCTTTAAATTCTTGAATTCAGAAATAAAATTTTAAAATTAAAACTTTAAAACAGCTTCTGATTTTTTACTTCTCTTGATGGAGAATTTTTTGGTAGCATAGGTTTCACTGTTTAAAAATTACTGCTTTGCAGTTAGGAACTCTTGGATTTAACCAGATATTGAATTAATGTAGCCTTAAATTTTTAAATTTGTTATTTTCTTTAAGGATGAAAAATCTCATGCCCTGTTTTCAATCAAAAATTTTGTCTTGTATTTATTCTGCTCCTTAATGGCTGCTTTTCAGGGCCATTTCAATCCAAATATAGCTATGTTTGGTACGGTAGATATGATAAAGAAATAAATTTTACACTGCGAATTCCTGCTTCATCACATTTTTTTTAGATTGGGGTCATTTATCGTAAACAGAAATTTTGGCATTTTCAAAATAACTTTACTTCATTTTTTATGCTCCCGACCTAGATTGGGTTGCATCTAGTGATTGAAGAGTGACTGTTGGTTGTTCCTGTCTCTAAACCAATAACTGAAAAACTATTGGGTCTATAATCATCAAACCTCATGCAATTATAAAGGACAATGAAAAAGGGATGCAGACTAGACTGGACCACTAGTGGTGGTCCAGTCTAGTCCAGGGGAGAGGTGGTCCAGTCCAGTCCGGTCCAACCCTAGGTGGTCTGATATTCTTGCCTGGACCGGTTCCGGACAGGTTGAATCATTATAAAATACCTTAAATGAAGTGAAATGTGTTAAAATCTTACTTTTGGTAATACCAAATTAAGATTTTAACACATTTGCTTTATTTAAGATATTTTATAATGATTGAATTGGTACACGCATTTGTGTTAAAGATAGCATGAATTTGCTGCCCTCTGAAGGGCAAGCTTGGTAACTCTGAGCATGCTATATAATACATTGTTTGCACATTGTGGAAATGTGTAGTGTATTTTGAAATATTTTCTCATATCCATCATTATAGAGAAGTTAGAGACCAAATAAACATGCTCACAACTTGTAACTGTGACTCACTCAGTGACTGTGGAGTCTGAAGTTCACGTTTCCCACTATCCTGCACATGCTATATGTCATATAGCATGTGGAGGATAGCGGAAACATGAACTACAGACTAAATTTTATTAGTGCTGAAAGACTTGGAGCATTTGCACTATCTGTCTTTAAGTTCTTAACCCAATCATATTATATAGTATATGATTGGGTTAAGAACTTAAAGATAGATAGTGCAAATGCGCTAAGTCTTTCAGCACAAAAACGTTTTGTTCTTAGCATTGGCACCTGACATATTCCAGATAGATTGGTTAATTTACAACATGCCGGTATGCATACTGATATTCGGTATTGGATGTAGTGACTACCATGTTCTTGACATTTTGGCCCGTATCTGACACATTGGGTATTACCCAAATTACCCAGTGTGTCAGACATCAGTCCAAATGTCGAGAGCATGGTAATTGTATAAGCGGTTTCATAATTTCAGACACTGTCATTTCAGAGATCAAAGGTTCAAGAGGATATTTTTGTAAAATGCTTATTCGTTTCATCAAGGATCGTTGTTTTTGTCCTGGATGCAAGCTGTCAAGTTAGAGAAGATGGCTGTATGAAAAGCATTTTAGAAAGTGTCCCGCTGAACATCTAACCTCAAAAGTGGCAATGTCTGACTTCATGAAATAACTTATTGTAATCGATAATGTATATTGTGGATTACATCATCGCTTGCCCATTTGCCCCAACCTGAATAAAACTATAACTATCATCTCATATTTGTGTAATTTGCAATGCATAATTATTGTAAACTGGTCACTTGTCAATGTGCAATTATAAACAGAAAAATAATTCCCAAACACTTGCAATTGTTAACTTGTTGCATCATGTTGATTGTCACACGGGAGTCACATAAACAGTAAACACAATACACTTGTATTCCTTGTCAGTCAGGCATTTTATAGGTTTTCAGATCCTTCTTCTTGGACGAGACGCTTGCAATTCCTGCAGTTATCCAAACTATGCATCCATAGGTATTGGGGATGGTGGCGCTTTCCAACATTGTCATGCAAAAATGATAAATTAGCTACTGTATTGGGTAATAGATGATTTCGTATTGAAGTAATAATGTCTTGTGTAACACTGAACAAACACTCACTTGGCACACTAGTAGCAACTACGCACATAACTTTTTCACCAATTCAGACATGTATGGAAGCGTATCTTTATGTAACTTCCACCAATCATGTGGGTTAGTATTTATCCCAGCGCATGGCAGGGCATTGTACCCACTTCTTTCTGTCATTGCGATGTCTGAATTGCTCGAATTACGTGACAAGTGTGTTCCAAACATGGTGCCAAGAAGATGGATCCCCAACACCTGGCAGCACAAAATCACTTCCACAAGTATCTGATGTCTGCGTTTTTATACACCCGATTAACCCCATAAGTTCTGATGTCACCTTTGACGCAATAGTCAATCTCGCCTCCAACTTGTGACCGAAAGCATATGACCTCATGTCCACTTGATTTTCTTCAGCTTTCTTATCGAAGTATTTGTTCATCTTCAGTTTAGCTTGCTCCTTGAATTTCTTGATTCCGGGAAGGTTGTTTACTTTTGTTTCCAAATGTTGCCCTAACATTGCTACAGCTGGTCCAACCACTGATATTGTCACATACGAAGAGGAACTTATCCAAACTGTCACATCATAAAATGGTCGTAGTAGTGAAATCACCTTGGAGACAAGATTCCACTCAACTTCATTGGTGAAGTAAGTGGGTTTTGGAGCATTCCTGTGTGGTAGGGTATCATCTACAATGGTGGTTATAATATCTGTATGTTCCAAAAGTCTTGACAACATTAAATACGTTGAGTTCCATCGAGTACATACACCTTGAATGAGTCTTAATGTCTTAAGTTTCTTTTCTCGTACAGCCTCCATTTTATCAAGCAGGACCTTGCTCTTGCGGAAATGCATTACCAGTTTCTCACACCGGTCTATGGCTTTCTGTAACTTCCCACACATTAAGTCCATCTTGTACAGCTAAGTTCAAAACGTGGCTGAGGCATGGAAATCGTTCAACATGTAAAAAGTCTCGGCAACATTTGATGTTCGAACTGACATTGTTGCCACTACTAACTTGTCTCTTGGCAGCTCCCATGTGTCCTACATTTCGAAAACTTTGTCAGCGAAACTTTCCCCTGAGTGTTCTCCAGGAAAAGATACATCTCCAAGTCTAACACTCTCTTATTCCCATGAACCTGAAATGTACAGTCAAATTGATATATGAATGCATTGCCTTAGATGTCCATATATCAAAAGTGGCACAGAAGTATGTGATGTTTTTTTCAAACAGTTTTTGCACTGTGGCTTTCCTATCGTCATATACTTTTGTGATCTCATTGTCCATTGTGTCTCTCGAAGGAACTATGAATCTTGGATTTAATGTGTAAGAGTACTGTAGAAATCCAGGGTAATTCACTATAGATACAGGCTGAATACCTGAACATATCATCTCAGCGAGATTCCGTTTACATTGGCGTATCGAAGACTATCTTTCTTGTAGTATTCTTCTGACCCGAACTTGGATTCACCGACTGCAATTCCTTGTAGAAGCGGGATAGATTTGGATGATGATGCAGTTGTAGATATCTTTTTTTACATAGTTCAACATGGATGTGTGTCTTTTGGCTGGTGGTTCAATCAATGTTTCGAAAATGTCTTTATGGTGCCTCTTAAAATGTTTTTTTAAGTTGGACTGGCCACCACCACCTTTTTTTTATTTTTTCCTCACATTTTACACATCGAAAAACACCAGCTGCATCATTCTTTTCTCAATACAGATACCCATATTCTGGGAAAGATTATTTTGAGTCCCATAGTGTCCTGTGTTTTGGTATCGTTCCTGTACTTGTAGCTGTATTAGAATTACTGGGCGATTCACTAATTTCACTAGATTGAGTGTCATTCGACTCTCTAGAAGGCTCCATTATTTTAAATTTTAACAACTGGTTATGTTATATTTTAAACAAATGACCGGTAGGTAGAGTTACAGAATTACAAATGATTTATTTGGAACCATCTGGCATCTGCCAAAGGTCCAGGACTGGACCATCATGTGTGGACTGCTCCAATGATGGTGGTCCTGTCTATGGTCCATATGAGTTTTTTGAGGTCCGGTCCGCATCCCCACAATGAAAGGATATCTAGCACACCATATGTTGGTCTGTAATTTAGTTTCATTTAGTGGTTTCTAGGAATGGGAATATCATCTGAAACTCGAACAACATTTCTTGTTTCCATCTCTGAAGACTTGCAGTATGATTCTACTATTGAAGCTCATGAAGGGTTCTGCGAGGCTTTGAGATTCAATTTGATTTTGAATTTTAGCTTGTTATTCGGTTAAATTTGAATTGGCTGCACGATTTGTTTCCATTCAAATCTTTTTACTGGAATATAGCTTGGCATCAGTCATCATTGTTGTCTCACAATATGTAGAGTTCTGGTAGAAATTGTGCATAGATAATATTGAAAATCAAGACTTGAGTGTAGTTTCCACTATCTAAACAGAAACAACATCTGTACGCATGCCACAAGCCATGTTAATTCCAATTACACTAGACACTATCACTATTAAAAGAAAATTTAAAGTTTCCAGGCAATATCAATGGTGGATTGCTGTTAACAGTTAGCCCTGTGCAGTGCCCAGTACCGATGATTCTTGCACCCATTTGTTTTTTAACTATAATCCTTACTGGGTAATATCCCAACTATGTCATCAAGGCATACCTTTGATGAAGGCATGCCTTGGTGATGTAGTTGGAATATTTTATCAGTCGTGACATGAGCCATCACTGTCGGAACAAATCAGGTTTACAGCAACCACTTCCCCAGTCGGTCATCTTCAGGATGCCCCTGATTCGATTTGAGATTTGATTAAAATTCAAATAATAGAACAGATTCGATGCGAGATTCAAAGCGGAAATGGGTGATTTGCAGGACCCTACATGAAGACTATCCATTTTTGAAGTCTTTATTGGGGATCACAGATCAAGGTGTTCCCCTAAAATGAAACAAAAATTATTGTGCAGAAAGCATGACATCTTATTACATTCCCCATCAACCTTTTTTATGACTTCTCATTTGAACACGTTCAAAAAGCTTGTTTCCCCAAGATGTCATCAGCTGTGTTTTGGAAGATTAAGGTAAGGCCATACAAAGTAGATGTTCTGTTTCTCAAGCCAAGTTTTGTAAAATTGCATGTGGGCGGGCAGTTTTTTATTTTATATTTTATTTTTGTAATTATTTCTTTGCCATCAGAAGTTCATATTCTTGGTTTATTTTATGTTTTAGGCCTCATAATCTACAGAATAGCAAGGGTGGTGGTGTATTTCGTCCCTTGGGTGCAACAAGGCTTTGCAATGCTAAAGCATTGCAAAGCCTTGTTGCACTCAAGGGACAAATTGATCAATTTTATTAACTTGTGTAAAATATCAGACATAAACCATTTAATTTTTAGTTTTTCAAGTTTGCATTTGGTCATAAAAAGAGAGCATGGGGCAGCCAAAAGGACCATGCCGGAGGGCCTGAGAAACAGATTTTTAATTTTATTAAGCCTAAATTAAGGATTTTTTAAAAAAGATTTTACTTATTATGCCTCCAATCTCCAGAGGAGGTTTTAGTGGGCATATAGTAAAGGGCTCCATCCGCCACGGTGCTTCTTATGTCGGTATGTCTGTTTGAATGTTTTGAATTATAACTCAGTGTCAGTTGTCGGATCTTGAATTCCTATTGTATTGTGAGAAACCGGCAAAGGAGGTCCACATAATTCAGTTTTTGTTCATTTATAAGTGCCAGATTTATGGCCCTTGTTACACTTAGAAAACTTTCAGAATGAACATTTTGCATTTTAACTCAGTCATCGTTGTCGGATTTTGATGTCCTTTGGTGTGGTGAGAGACCAGCATGGGGGAACAGAGATCCACATAATGCAGGTTTTGTAATGCATATGTACCAGAGCTATATCCTTTGTTACTTTACAAAACTGTCCATACAAACCTTTTGCATTATAACTTGAACATTGGTTTTTGATGTCCTTTGGTGTGGTGACAGATCGATGTCCCCTAAGAACCTTTTGCATTGTTTTTTGTCCATGGCAATAATTTGTATTGAGTGGCAGTTGAAAACTGAATAATTTGTATATCGCCCATGTTGAATGGGTATACAAGGGGGAGTTTAGTCTGCATGTCTGTTCGGTTGTTTGTTTAGAATGGCAAACATTTATGCCATCTTGAGAAATGCCACCACTCCAGTGAGCAGCATATGCTATCTGTGGAATTGTAAGAGGGGACATATGCAGTACTTTGCGATGGACATTTTTTTGTTTGTTCTGTGAAGACTAAGCTAGCTTTGCGGGTCAAAAAGTAAAGAATAATGAAATATCAAACTAGCTTTCATTCTTACAGATAAGGTATCAATTTTATTTGTTCCAGATTGTAAACAATTTGCTGGAATGACTTCAGAAACAGAACAAATTGTTTCACATCAAAAACAAATTAACATGATTGTTCTTGCTTCACAGTATGCCTTTTAGAAAATGAATAAGACTAAAAGAATGAGTTGAGATTGATTGGACATGATTGTAGCTGAATTTATTTAACAAAAAATTCTTTTTTTTCAGGCGAAATAGGAATGGACCATTCCTTTGTCAGTTGTGCGGAATCAACAGTTTCAACACACAAGCTCTTGATCTTCATTTACACACACGGACTCATATTACAAATGAAGAAAACCTTTTTAACTTGTGATAAGTGTCCACAGCAATGAAAGGATGTTGGTGCTAAGAATAACCGACCTTTGATGGCTTTTAGCCCTTAAAGGCCTATTTCTGACTTTTTTGACCGCTGAACAGGTGCCATGCCATCATGAGGAGGTCCGGCTGACAACAAGGAGGTCCTGCCGACAACAGGCAAATTACCAAGCAGTGGTTTCTTGTTAGGTCTTGGCTGGCCTTGTCCAGACCCTTAAAGATTAAGCACAAACCATATAAATTGATACAAACAAGGTAACTCTGGAAGAGAGACTGTTTAACCTGCAATTAACACTTTAATGTAACTAATGTAACTTCCACGATTCACAAAAAATGCTGTTCAAATTTTATTACATTTTAATTTTTTGTCTAAAAAACATAGGCAATGACCCTCATGGAACGAGCTTGTTGAGTTCATTCCATGAGGGATCATAAATTCATAATCCATATATTTTAGACAAAAACTGGAGTTATTCAAGAATTTTTTTGTTGATCAACTGAATAATGGAAGCCATCAGAGGCAGACACTTAGTCATTTTATGGTGAAAAATAACCCAACTTCAGCCTGCTTATTCTGGAAGTTAAACCACAGATTTCAGTCGGAAGACAACTGAGGATTTGTGGTTTGTAGCATTTGTTTAGAGACAATTTTACATTAATGCAATATGATCAGATCATAATTTAAAAAACACTTCCAACCATCCAGTGATGGGGGTCATGATAGACCAAGCACTTTCTGTCTTCGAATATATAACTTGAGGATCTGCATGTCATGGAAAAATATAGGATTTAGATGCAAATGCAAATATATTCCAGCTCGGCATCTTGTGGGTTCCTTGAATTTTCACTGTTTCATCCTGAAATAAACTTGTTAATGTGTGAACAAGTGACAAAGTATATTTTAAAAGTCAAGTTTACAGTGCAAGTTAAATTCTCCATTCTCATTTTATGATCATTTTTATTTCCAAATGTTTCTCCAGAAGAGTACAGGAGTTTCAGTTGATTGCTTAATTTCATCATTCTGTCTGATGCCTACCCAGGTTAACAATAAGATTAACTGGTTGAGTGCTCAATTATTTTTCAAAGGTGATTTGAAATGTGATTATTTTTTTTTCAAAGCTTCCATGCAGTTTTTCAAAGACCAATCAAAAGCCCTGAAAACAAGTTTGGAGTTAACCCAAACAATGCATGTTGGGGCACCTGTTCCTTTGCATTAAAACGTTGCCAAAGTTGAAATTAGGCCCTTTAGGGTTAAGTACAGTACTTTGTTTACAAAAGTGTTATTTTTCTAGATACACTTACAAACCAGTGGATCGAGATTTCGTAAAAAAAATGTTGTGAAATCAAGACCAAATCATGAACAACAAAAATTAAAATAGTATCAATATCAAATCCACTGTTTTTGAATTCCTTTCCGACAGCAGAGATGCTACAGTGCTGTTTGGAGAAAAGTATAAAGGTAATTTTGATGTGATTGATCCACCTTTGTGGTCACAGCAATGTATATTGATTCCAGAATTATGCTAGAAGTTGGGAAGAACTGATCTTTCATCAAAAATGTGCCCCATAAAAACATTTCACCAGCTTAACCACCAGCACTCTGGTAGTGAAACAGAATTTTCTCCAGTGCCTCTGTTCTTCTTATTTTTGACTATGAATTTAACCAAATATATCTTGTTTGACAGAGCTCACTGAGCTCTGTCAAAAAAGGTATATTTGGTTAAATATCAAACTGCATTATGGGAAATATTTGCCGCTGAAAACTTTGTAATTTTGACACCAGAGTGCAGAGGGTTAATGAAAGATGTTTTGAGCTGTGCTTGCAATGTTCTGCCCACTCACATCAGTCACAGCAATAAATCAGTTAAAATTGGCCTGTATATAAATGCGTATAAATAAGAAATTAAGAAAACCTGAGAAAATGTTGTCTACGCATTTAACCCTTTACCTAATGTAATGGTCAAAACCAGACCATGCTATTCGCAAAATTGGCATTCAAATTTTACTATTTTTTTTCAAACATAACTTATGACCCCTCATTGGGACAGGCTTCTTGAGCCTATTTTTCAATGAGAGATCATATACTATGTTTTTGAGGTGAAAATTGAATTTTTTTTTTGTTATTCCTGGTTATTCAAGAAAATTTTTGCAGATGTGTGGGTTGCGTAAAGGGTTAAGCCAATCCATTTGTCAGCAAAAGGTAAATTAACCCTTTGGGTCAAAGGCTGACATGAAGTTACAAAGGGCAGATATCTCAGCCGGTTGGAAACAACCAAGTAATAACCTCTTTATTTATTAAACCCAAACAAACAGTTACAAAATGTTCTCAGATCTGTTTTAGTTTTCAGACAGTGTTATTGTTTCTCATTCTTTCCACAAAGTGTAATGTTTAAGCTTCTCCTAGTTTAGCTGTCCGAGGGTGTCGGCTTCTTCACTGGGGGAGCTGCGACATTCAGACAGCTGAACTATCTCTTCTCCCACTTTGATAAATCTCTACTTATGACTCTAAATCTTAATTTGCTCTTGAATTTTGTGTACTACTCTCATCTTTCTTCTCTTCCTCCACCCAATCTTTATTATTTCCTCGTCATTCAAAAACTCTCTTTCCGAGCACTCCATTATGCCTGGTAACATAAGTTTTCCCTATTGTGTTTGATGAGTAAAGGTTAATGGTTTCGATGTAAACAATTTGTTGCACCTAGTAATGATGCATCAAGGGGAAATAGCTGTGCCTTGGGCAATTCTGGGAATGAAAATAATATCTAATAGTAATGATTTCATTTGCTACATTTGTTCGTACAAGAAAACTGTGGCTTATTTGGTGAGTCATAATTTATTATGCTCCTGACCTCCAAAGGAGGATTCAAGGTATCTTGTGAAGCCCTCTGGCCATCCGTCTGTCCATACACATGTTTTGCACTGTAATTTCAAAGCCATTAGTCAGATCGGGATCTATTTTAGTATGCTAATAGACCCGTATAGGGGAACAGATATGCACAATGAACAGGTTCTGGCCAGGCCTGAAAATAAGCAGTCTGACATTTGCAGAATGAGGTCCCCAGAAGGTGAATTTGATGATGCTATCCCATACAGTGGGCCAATATATCCTCTGGGTACCTCTTTCTGTTTCGTTTTGAGACCCTGATTCAGATTGAGGTTCACAGAGGGTACATTTAGGCAGGGTAGCATCACTAAATTCACCCTCTGAGGACCTCATTTTACAGATGATAGTCTGCTTATTTTCTGGCTTGGTTCTGGCCAATAATTGTTCCCAGAGTTATGGCTCTTTTCACCTTTTGACTTGGAAAATTTTTCTGTTTTCTCTCTTATGACTTATGTCCCACAATACCTTTAAGCTTAGCTTTCTGTTTTCACTTTTTTGACTTAGAAACTTTTTCTGTCCCACATTACCTTTAAGGATACTTCGAACATGCTCATGGGTCAGGGCTGTGACTCATGCTTTGCATAGCCCTTGTTTATTGGTGTTTAACGACACTTTTGACAGCCATTATCATCTAGTGTTGGACTGTTTTATGGGTGGAGGAAGCTGGAGTACCCGGAGAGATAGCTGAGTGATGGCGAGCAGCTGTCACACTCCAAAACGTACTAACTTCATGCAAGCAAGGTTAGCATTGGTTAAAGACAAGTGCACCATCGATATGCACTACACCTTAGTACACAGCGTCACTACATGGGAAATTGGCATGAAGTGCCTTACCCAAGGTCACAATGCAGTTACCCGTAGTGGGGATCGAACTGCAGACCTTGCTGTTTGAAGTTCAATGCCATAACCTCTGAGTCACTATGCTCCCATCTTGTGAGTTTCCTTCATTTAGTTGATAAAATGCTGCGATGTAATACATTGTTGGGAAGGGCTCAGGCAGCTCTTCCCAACAGTGTGTTACATTGCAGCATTTTATTATGCCCCTGACTTGAAAAAGTCGAAGGGGGATCTAGTGGAGACCTCCATCCATCCTTTTGTCTCTCTGTACCAACATTCTCCCTTGTATCTCAGCCACTGTTACTCCGATTTGAATGATATTTGGTGCAGTGATAGCATCAATGGAGAATGATTGATACCTGTGTAGCTTGAGTTTCTTCCACACATTTTTTCCAGAGTTATGGCCCTTTTTCACTCTTTCGACTGAGAAAATTTTTGGTGATTTGGGGGCATTGGCACACGCTTTGCCTTGCCCCTCTTGTTGTCAAAGTTAAGGAACTCAAGCTTTGTTATCATTATCAAATAGATCTTCAGTTTTGGGAAAGTTAATGAATAAATAATACCAAGAGGTATTTCAATAAATTTTCATACTATATGCTAAAAGTTTTGTCATGAAAATGAATGAAAAAAGCAGATTATAAATTAAAAAAAATGTCTGTTTTCATGCTCATTAACCCTTTTTGAGAACTCCAGGAAGTGGAGCAGTGCTTGTTTACTGTGGGACTGTGATAAACAAGCTCCATATTACTGGTACAATAAGGACCTATAATAAGTGTCTGAGGTGGTAGCTGTTTCCTGTTACCAAATGTATCTGTAAATTTACCTCAACTGTGTAATGTGATCTTTTTTTATGAAAAGCTGTTGGTTTGGGATCTAATTTGATAACTTCTTTTTTCCATTGCTACATTCATATACAGATCAGTGTAAAATGTGCTAATATTTAATAGTTTTATAAACATCATGTCTAAGAATTTGTTAATGTTTTGTTTTCATGTTTTGTTTATATTTCATTAAATTCATAACATCAAGAAAGATGATTTTCATTGAAATAAAGCAAAATATTTTCACCATGTATTTTCTTTTATCCCCATCCTTTTTTTTTTAAAAAAAAAAAAGAAAAAAGATTAGTTTCACTTTATATTTTCCATGGTCAATCTCTCTTCCTTCCAATGCCATGCCCTCTTTGCATCATATAAGCTACCAAAGATTAATTTCTCAGCTTTGAAGGAATTATGCACCTTTTTGTTGGAAATTTGATGTTTTTTGTAAAAATGACTTTGTGAACGTGATAGCTGGAACAAATGTAATCAGATTTTCATACAACTTGCTATGGGCATACATTTTCAGAAGATCTTGATCAAGTTTGATATTCACATAATTATACCCCCCGCAAACAAAGTCTGGGGGGTATATAGGAATCACCCTGTCTGTCTGCCCATCCTTATAAGCGCAACTCCTCCTAAACCGTTTGAAGAATTTTCATGAAACTTTACACAATGGAAGAACTCCATATGAAGATGTGCATGAAGCAATATAATTCCGTTCTGATATTTCCAAGGGGAGATAATCTAACTTATACATTTGGGGGTATCGCTTTGTGAGCTTGCTCACAGTACCTCTAGTTTCCACACCTTTTGTTGGAGTTATGCCCCATTTTGTTGGAAATTTGTCGTTTGCCTGATAATAAATTTGTTTATTACACATCCATTAAATTTTAAACCCTTGTATTCAATGGAATCGCCGCTATGATATAAATGATTCTGTATTCAATGGGTGATATACAAGCCAGAACTTTTTTAACGCACCGTTTAGTTACGCTTCGAAAATTTTCCAAATTTCGTTATACAATCATTGACCGTCTGTCGCATAGTGTGAAAATGAAAACGTCCAAAGCAAAATAAAGTCGGTTCACAAAAAATTAGCCAAAAATGAGATAATATTTTTAAAAAACCCAATCATTTCCAACCAGAACATTAACCCAATCCCATTGCCTTCTCGTTTTGTGGATCCCATTATATCTAAATTGGTCAACTTTATTTCGGTAAATCTACGTACACCTTGACATGCTTCGAACTTTTAAAAACGTTTCTCCCGGTTGTTTTGCAAATCTGCACATATTTGTACTTATATTTTTACTAACAGCAATAGCCACCAAATGGTTAGGCGTGAATGGGCACCAGCCCACACGCCTAGCCATTTGGTGGCTATTACTGTTAGTAAATAGCGATAGGAATTTCAACAAACACTGGTTCCGAAAAGGTTGTTTTGATTTTTTTATCGATCCATATGATCAGTACAGCTTCAGTCAAAACAAACTCTTCACCTTTGGGTTTAATTGTCGGAATTAAAATTTGTTTATTTAAATGCATGGGTTGTGTAATAAACACAGAACGCGATGTGTGTTTGAATCGGTGGGTGTTTTACATAACGAGTTGGAATGGCATAGTCATATTGAAATATGATTACGCCATTCCAACGAGTTATGTAAAACACCCACCGATTCAAACACATCGCGTTCTGTCTATGAATGCAACAACTTGAACAAATAAAATCAAATTTTCACAAAATTTGCTATAGGGATTTGTTTGGAGAAGATCTCATTCAAATATGTTTGGTTTTGTAGGAGTTTTCCCCTTTTGTATTGAAACTTGGTGTTTGTTAGATAATGACTTTTTGAACACAATAACTTGAACAAATGTAATCTGATTTTTACAATACTTATTACAGGCATACATTGTGAGAAGATCCTGATCAAGTTTGATATTCCCCAAAATTTCCTTGGCTTTTGTAGGAGTTATGACCCTTTTTGTTTGGAATTTGGTGTTTGTAAGATATGACTTATTGAATGTGATAACTCAAACAAATGTGATTGGGTTTTCTCAAAACTTGCTATATATAGGCATACATTTAGAGAAAGTTTCCATCGACACTTTTTAACAATTTAATCCATTCAGCCAGCGCTCTCAATTGCCATCAGAAAAGTATGCATGTTTAACTCTTAGCACACTGCTGGCTGATCTTCCTGCCAGGGCAGGATTTCTCTTGCCAATGAAATAAGTATAATTTGGGAACTTTTACTCCAATTTTCTCTCTGTAAATTGAATGGATCACCAATAATTTCTTTAAATTTATATGAATTTTTCCTCAAATATAGTCATGGCTGCTGTGAAGATTTAATGAAAAATATCTTGTAAATACCAAGTGGGTTAAGAGTTAACCCTTCAGCCCACATAATTCACAAACTGAGCAGTTTAAAAAAAAATTATTTTTAAAACATTTCAACAAATGAGGGGTCACATGATATGGTTTTGTTGAACTTTTTCGAAAAAAAATAACAAATTTTGATACCTTGTGTATTGAGTAAAGTGTTCTAATATATTCAAATCATTACTGATGTTTGTGGACCTCCTCCTAGTAATTCAAAAATCTGTATTCCCAACCAATAACTCTGGAAATTACACAGAGGCACTATATTTTTATACTGTACCAATGACCCAGACTTAGCTGGTGCTAACTCTAACAAAACCAGGGCCAAACACAAATTTTGCCCCCCAATCCCCAAAATTTGCATCCAAAACAAAAAGAAATCATGTCCTAAAGGACCTCCATACTACGCCTCTACTGCGCATGCACAGTGACGCAGACGTCCCGAAATTGGCGCCAATTATCATTCTCTGTTTGGCCCTTCATCAGTCAACATCTCACTGATCTTTGTGCTTGTAAATCTCAGTTTAAAGGATGCCAGACATGTAATTTTTGGAGAAAATGTGATTCTAAGGAGGATAGAAGGAGGAGAGGAAAAAGAAGTGACAAAAAATAATCAGGGCTGTACTTAAAATTTTTTTATGAAATTATGTTAAGTTGCCTATTTTCGAGGCATGGGCCTCTTGTTGTCATTCTTGCTAAATGTTGCACTGCTTATTCAGTGTTTCCTCTCCCCTAGCCTTCTAAAGTCCCCCCTTGCAATTCTCCCATGCTTTTGGCATATTTTTGAGAAAGTTCATTTCTAAAATTTCCTGGGAGAGTTGCTTGGTTACAGAATGTTTTCTGTTATTTTCCCCATAGTTACGTTTTCACCCATGGGTGTATAACGTTTGTGTTCTGCATCTTCCATCTGATGTTCTGCAGATTCTCCCCTGGGAGTCTCTGTTTTGCATCAGATAGAGTGTAATTTTGATGACTGATTCCGGGCCAGTTTTTTTCAGTGCCTGGAGTCATGTTTTCTGGTGTTTTACACTGTTTGTTTTCATTGGCAACAGCCTTTTTTGAGGGGGGCTGTTTGCCTTTGCTGTAGTTTATCTCACTATAAGATACATTTATATTATCCATAAGTGTCTCATTAATTATTTAATATAAATTTAAAATTTTTGACCACACTTTGCCATCGGATCCATCGGGGCTCAACGTTACTTTTCAGCAACTTGGGCTTCGCTGAAAAAATATTTTTTCAAAATTATTTTGATATGTAATTGTTTTTTCATTTATTAATGGATCATGTTATTATGTATCTTTGTGTCAGGGGTTTTTGCGAGTAACTAGGACTTGTTGTTGTTCTTTCACAATGAAGGGACATTGTTCAAATTGTAATAGGAAGAAATCTTCCTCTGACTTTCATGATCATTGTATAAATTGTAGTCAGTGTTCTCGCATTAATCCCTGTCCTATATGTGAATATTGGGATGAGAAACATTGGAAACGTGTGTCATGATATGTTGTTTCTGGAGAAAGGGCTATGCCGGCTCTTTCTCCGCAAGGTCACTCTACTCTCTCAGTTTCTATTTCAGAGGAACAAGAACAGGGTGATGTTTCCATGTTATCTTCTACAAGTGTGCGTCCGTCGTCACAAATGAATTCAGAGCTAGCGGCAAAAGTGCTCATGGAGATTAGACAAATGTCGTCCGCTAGCTCGCCCGGTGTAGCGTCCATTCACCGAATGGTTCGGCAGCCAGGTTCGTCCGATGCAGTCCAGGAGGAAATTTTGGGTGATGCGAGCACTATAAACATAATAGATGCACACCCAGTGACGGCGGATAGTAAGCGAGAACGGGGGAAGCCTTTGAGTCCGGTTCCTAGCTCGTCCAGGTCCAGCCGGGCTGCGAGCGAGAGAGGCCCCTCTCTCGTACAACAACATCTGGGACCAGATGTTGTGGTACAAAATGTGTCGTTAGCGGAGCATACGTCCGTCGCTCGGGACGCTCCGTTGTATAGGCAGTCCACGGAGACTGCTAAGGCTTCCTCTTCTCGTAAGCGCACACGACCGCACCTTGGCTGCATGACCGCCGATATATTACCAGCTTCGCCGATCAAGGATTCTTCGGCGACCAGGTCACACCATCCGGCAGCCAGGGATTCGAGACCGATGAACTCCGGACGTTCGCATAGGAAAAGTATGCGGGAGCCATCTGAAGCGGAGCTGCCCTCGGCGAAGCAGCGAAAGACTGCGCCTCCGCAGGTCTCGACGCCGGACATTCTTGTGCAGATAGCACAGCTTATCGCAGCATCCCAGCAGCCGACAGAAACGGTGTCGGATCGAGAATTATCCGACGGCGCTGGGTCGGTACGCTCCGCCGAAGCATCGGGGGCGGACGACCGGGAACATCATGAGGTCTGACCGGATGGTGAAAGGGATACGGATGATTTGGAGCTATCCCTTTCGGAACAACATAAAGCTGCCGTGGACTTCATCCGGCACTTTCTCCCTCAAGTTGTTCCGTCGAGCCAGACTGCTGCGGTTCCGGACAAGAGGATCATAGCGTCATTGGACTCTGATTTTTTTTGAGCGGTTCAGGGACATCGCTCCCGGGTTTCCGTCGCAGTCCAATAATGTTGCAAGAACATTTGAATTATTGAACGACGCTATTTTCAAACTTGCTTCCAAGACGGGGAAAGCAGGTTTCTTGTCTGCTAATACTCTCAACCTGCCTTTCATTAATGCAAGGAATAAATTCGATACGGCAGGACAGGGTATCCCGAGAGTTCCTCTGCATATGGACGACGAGGCGGAAGACTTAGAGCTATCATTACCGTCGTCGGCTTCTATTCCAACCGCGGTGTTGGAAACGGCTGTTGCGTCTAACAGAGCCAATTTAGATGCCTTATCTTACGCAGATCACCTTACTAAGGCGTTATCACTGCGCCTTCAAGGGAAAGAGTTTCAGGATATACAATCCTCTTTAAGACTTCTTTCAAGGGCAGTAGCTTATTCCACGTGTAACTCCGCCCTTTCAGTGGCAAATCTGGATTTGGTTAGACGTGACGCAGCCCTAGCTACATCCACACTAGTGGATACTAAGGTGAAGAACTCTCTTAGAGTCACTTCGGTCTCCGGAGAACTTCTCTTTGACGGCAAGCTTTCTGCTATTTATGATAAAATTACAAAGAAAGCTTCGGATTCTCTGTTGTTCAAATCTGCTTCTAAGAAGCCAGATACAGCAGACAAGAATAAGACAGGCACTTCTGGGTCTAATGCGCCCAAGAGAGGTTCCTATAGAGGTTCCGGTGCGTCCTCTTGGTCTTATTCGAGAGACCGTCAGGGTAGCGACTCTCGTTCAAGACGTCCTTCGGGCCGGGACAATCGGTCGGACGCCCCGAGGTCGACGGGGCGAGGTGCGGGTCGTGGAGGAGGTGGTTTCTCCTACCGCAGGCCTCGCAGGTCCAGGAGGTGATGGCTTAAACCTCTATCGCGTACCGGTTGGCGGAAGGTTGTCAAGCTTTTCACAAGAATGGGCGTCGATTACGGACGACCCTTGGGTGAGAGGAGTGACTTCGGAAGGTCTAAAGATATCCTTCAAACGAAAGCCTCCATTAACTCGAAGTCCAAAGTGGACTCATCTTCCGTCAAATCCGCAGAAAAGAGACGCTCTGCTATCAGAGGTGCAGTCTCTTTTAATGAAGAACGCGGTAGAGGTCGTAGAAAACCAGGAATCTCCGGGATTCTACAGCCATCTGTTTCTGGTTCCGAAACCAGATGGCTCGTTCCGTCCAGTCATAGATTTGAGCTGGATAAACAAGCTGATCGTCGCTCCGAAGTTTTATATGGAGACGATTCGGTCGGTCAGAGCGAGTTTTCGGGGTGAACGATTATGCAACGAGCATAGATCTCAAAGATGCGTACTTTCACGTCATGGTACATCCGACATTCCGAAAGTACCTACGCTTCGCAGTCCTAGGAGTGGTGTATCAATTCCGGGCGATGTGCTTCGGATTGAATCTAGCACCCTGGGCTTTCACTCGGGTAATGAACTCGGTAATGATCTATTTCCGAGCTAATTCGTCTGCAGTAACGTCGGCCTACCTGGACGACATTCTTCAGAGGTACGGCAACGAGTTAACGCTTCAGAACGATGTTCAGAATCTTCTTCTTTTGCTCCGACGTCTCGGTTTTATAGTAAACGAGGAGAAGTCGGATCTGGTGCCGTCCAAGTCATTCACTCATCTGGGAATGAGCTTCGAGACGCACAACAATCTCGTTTGTCTGCCATTAACCAGAGCGAAATTAGTCAGTTGTTACGCTCGCTATTGTCTGCACGCAGACAAAGTCACAGCGAGAGAATTTATGAGACTGATAGGTCTGTGTGGAGCCGCTGCGGATCTCATTCCGATGCACACGTCCTCTTCAAATTTTCTTGACTCAGAATTGGAGTGTGAAAATTCATTCGCTCGACGTAGACGTTCTCTTGTCAGATCAAGTGAAACAAGAGATTCAGACTTGGGCAAACATTCAGTGGTTAACTCAGGGAGTTCCGCTGCAGTTGCCGGATCCGAGTTTTACCATTATGACGGATGCCAGTCAAACAGGTTGGGGTGCATCATTAATCCCAACGGATTCGAGATGCCAGGGTCTTTGGGATCCGCAATTCCTGTGCAAGCACATAAACATCAAAGAGATGATGTCAATTTGGCTTGCGTTACGTCACTGGATGGACATTATTCACGATGCTCATGTCCAAATCCTATCCGACAATACGACAGTAGTGGCGTATATACGGAATCAGGGAGGCACTCATTCAGTTCCGTTGTTCAATCTAACGGAAAGAATCCTTCTGTTTGCGCTAGAACATCATGTTCTTCTTTCGGTCCGTCACATACCGGGTCGTCTGAATGTGCTAGCAGACTCCCTTTCACGAAAGGGTCGCTTGTTGCCGTCGGAATGGACTCTCAACAAACAAGTATTCAATCAGATTTGCTACCAATGGGAACGGCCAATGATAGACTTATTTGCGACACATCTCAACAATCAGTTGCAGACGTATGTGTCTCCGTGTCCGGATCCAAGAGCATTTGCAGTAGACGCTCTGTCGATCCCTTGGGACGGAATGATAGGATATGCGTATCCTCCAGCGCCGTTAATTCAACAAGTATTGCTAAAGATAAAACAACCTCAATGCAAGATTCTGTTGGTAGCATCTCTGTCGCCACAGAGACCATGGATAAATCTACTCAGGTGTCTGTTGTGGGACCTACCGCGAAAGCTTCCTCCACGGGAGGATCTTCTTTAGCAGGGGAAATCGCGCCAACTCCATCACAACCCGCAAGGTCTCAACCTTCACGTTTTTCCATTGTGCGGTCCTTCTTGCATGGCAAACACTTTACAGGACGAGCAGTGGACGCGATTTCTAACTGTAGGAGGACTTCCTCTTCGCTAAACTATGCGGCTAAGTGGAAGGTTTTTCGTCGTTGGTGTAGGGATCATTCTGTAGATATATTCGATCCCTCTATACCAGACATTGCAAACTTTCTAGTATACTTGTTTGACGAAATCAAACTGCAGCCTGTTACTATAAAGGGTTATAGGTCTATGTTATCTGATACCTATGCACATCATGATAGTTTACAAATTGGATCTAATGTCTCTTTATCTAAGTTGGTTAGAAACTTTTCGATAAATAGACCCAGAACTCTTAGATTAATTCCTAAGTGGAATTTAGCTTGGGTTCTTCTTAAATTGAAGGAAAAACCATTTGAACCTCTTGGGACAGTAGATTTCAAATTCTTATCTTATAAGACAGCTTTTCTCTTAGCTTTCTCTTCTGCTAGAAGAGTCAGTGAGCTTCATGCACTGTCGGTGGATGATTCTCATTATCGTAGTGTCGGGAACACTATCACCTTCACTACTAATGTGGGTTTTTTAGCTAAGAATCAGGCTCCTAATAAATATCCGGAACCTATTGTTATTAAGGCTCTTCCGTCTTCAGACGGGCGTAGGCCTTTACTCTGTCCTGTTAGAGCGTTACGTATCTATAAACAGAGATCTCAGTTTATCAGAAAGGGACGGAAACGTTTCTTTCTGTCTTTGATGCCTAATAGAAGGGACATTTCGGTCCATTCTATTGCTAGATGGATTCAATTAGCTATCCGTACTGCTTATGAGAGTTTATCTTCTTCTCAGCAGTCTGTGCTTAAGATTTCCGCTCATGAAGTAAGAGCTCTTTCTACTTCCTGGGCTTATGCTAATAGTGTTGCTATTACAGATTTAATGAAGGCTGCTTATTGGTCTCAGCCATCTACATTTACGAATTTTTATCTCAGAAATATTGAGTCCATTTCTGGAGACCTGCATTGTTTAGGTCCGTTATCTGTTGCTCAGAATGTCGTCCACTAAACAGTTGCAACTATAGTTATGCAGGCTTTCTGTTCCGGCAGTGACTCCGTCCGACTGCCCTCTTCGCTCTGGGCTATTTGACCAAGGGCAAGGGGAAGGGGGGGGGGGGGGCGGGTGTTCCCTTAGGTCACCTGCTTTATAGTGAAAAGCAAGGGAATGCCTCCTCCAAGTCAGTATTTCTGAGTCGCTTCCGGGATGGTTTTAAAGTGTAATATTAATGTTAAAATTCATTCATGTCTTATTTTTGAAGTGTAGCTCGGTGTGAAGCATTTGTATATGTCAAGTGTCAAACGGGCTTTAATATACAATACTCGGACACTTTTAAATGACTATAAAGAGTCTCAATTCTCTGGACTACTTTATTTATTGGCTTACTTTAAAATAATTAGTATAAGGGATATACTGGATGTTAATAGAGAACATGAATGTTATTGTGCTCAATTATTAAGGGTAGTGTATCTTTCTAATTTAGTATTAAATAAGAAAGATACATGTAAAGCCTAATACTCCTTTTCTCCTTAAGGGGTTACCTCTTTACTGTATAGTTGAGCTTATTGGATTTTCCTCTATGTCCTAGGCCCTCCAGCCTGTTTACTATTCAGCTAAGTCTGGGTCATTGGTACAGTATAAAAATGTTAAAAAATTTATAGTAATTTATATATTTTTTATACTTACCAATGACCCAGACGGGGATGGCCCTCCCTGGAGTTGGGAACTCTTGCCTCCCCGCTGAGTACATAGCGCTGACCAGGCACTGCCAGTAAGAATGATAATTGGCGCCAATTTTGGGACGTCTGCGTCACTGCGCATGCGCAGTAGAGGCGTAGTATGGAGGTCCTTTAGGACATGATTTCTTTTTGTTTTGGATGCAAATTTTGGGGATTGGGGGGCAAAATTTGTGTTTGGCCCTGGTTTTGTTAGAGTTAGCACCAGCTAAGTCTGGGTCATTGGTAAGTATAAAAAATATATAAATTACTATAAATTTTTCAACTTTTGCTTGATTCAGTAAGTGACCGATGTCGTCATCAAGATAAACAAGTACTGCCATACTCTCCCGGTGATACATAAGATATTATTGCAGAACATTCATTAACCATTTACCTAACCTGAATAGCGACGCTAGCCCCAAATTTCTAGCATAACTGAAAATGTTTGGTTTTTGTCTCAAAAACATTACTTATGACCCCCATAAAAATAATTCCAATGACAGTCTATTTCATTCATTTTCCATGTACAGTACTTCACTGGTTGAGGGCTAGTTATTTTTGGTGGTCTGAGTTTGTTATTCAGGATTTGTTGTATTACAAATTATGGGAGAGTGCCCACGGGCGATCTCCAATACTTTGTTACGAAACAAAGTTACATAAACAAAATATTATTTGTTTTTAACTGAATGTGAAACATGGGCAAGAAGAATGTTGACTTTTGCTCTAGTACCCTCAATTTTTTTTAAAGCCCTTCTAGTGGCTTCTACCACTAATTCAGTTAAGGAAACGTATACTGTTCAAAAAAGAAACACAAAACGGGTATAGTCACGGCAACATGGCAAATTTTGGAGAATATAGTGATGAAGTGTGGCTGTAGATATGGTTAATGACTTGTTGTGGTGGTCTAAACATTATGTAACATTTTGGATACTGGGGCATAATTCTGGCCACCCCACAAATATTGAAATTAACAAAGTTTCCACTGAGTGAATACTTGATCATGAAGTTGCATGCTGCAAGCAGAGCTTGTGGGGGTATAAATTGATGTGGGAATCGATTGGAATTCGCACAGAATTAAAGGGATATTGCTCATGCAAAATGCCACATTTGACCGAAGCTCAGAGAAATAATGCCATTGGCCGCTTGGAAACAGGCGAATCAGCTTTGAACGTAGTGAGAGTGTTCAATGTCTCACGGAGCATAATCACACACCTGTGGAACCACTACCAAATCCAGGGGACAATGCAAGACCTTCCAAGATCTGGGAGATCCTGAGAGACCACCTCAGCTCAGAACTGGTACATCCGATTACTTCATTTGCGGGAGAGAATAACCACAGCAACCTCTAAAGCATCAACGCTACCAGGTCGGCAGGGGATTTTGGATCAGACCGTTCACAACCATCTATGCAAGGCAGGTCTGCATGCTAGATGGACAGTTCGTGGCGTCATTTTGACGTTGCAGCATCGTCAATGGTGACTTCAATGGTGTCAGCTGCAAAGGGCATAGCCTCATCAGAGATGGAGAACGGTATTTTTCAGTGACAAGTCACGTTTCCTTCACAGAGTTGGTGGACGATGCCATGTGTACAGACTTTGTGGAGAACATTTTGCACGTAGCTGCATTCCAAAGGGGGACAGATTTGGTGGCAGTAGTGTTATGATGTGGGCAGCCATCTCGCACACAGTAGAACGGACCTCGTCCATGTTGAGGACGGTGCAGAGGTATAGAGATGAAATTTTGCATCCACACATGCTCCCCATTGTGCAGAATGCCAACGCCATTTTCCAGCATGATAGTGCCCGACCGCACACAGCAAGGCTTATGACACCTTATCTCCAGGATAACACATCAAAGTCTTGCCCTGGCCCTCCAAATCGCCAGATTTGAACCCGATCAAACATCTATGGGATCAACTTGATCAACATGTGCAACGTCAACCAAAAGTTTTCATTCTTAAATCGCTATTTTCAAAATATTTTTCATCAGATCTAGCCATGGCTGCTGTAAAGTAGCCATGACTAGATTTGATTTAAAATCCATCTAAATTTAGCTCCACAAATCATTGGTCAAAACATCTACTGAAGTTATATGGAAAAAATTGGGCAAAATACCTAAATTGTACTTCTTTCAGTGGCAAGAGATTTTGTGTCCTAGGCAGAAATATCCGCGACCATTTATTTATTTATTGGGTTTAATGACACTTTTGACAGCCAGCCAGTTTTACGGGTGGATTAAGCCAGAGTACCTATAGAGAACCACCGAGCAACTGTTGGACTCCCCAACGTCGTATTAACTCCGCACAAGCAGGGTTAGCATTGGTTGAAGACATACTACAAAATGGGCATCCTTCCACAGGGATCTCAAATATTGACCTACTGAGACCCTTGAATCTGCATCACTAAAGTAAGTTCCACACCAGAAATCTAAGCATTATTTGCGAGTGGTTCCTGAGATGATGATTTTTAAAGAATTTTAGGTTTTTGGGGCATTAAGACCAGCCCCAAGGGGAGTAGCAACTTCTGGGGGAAAATGTATACTCCAAGATGTTTTGTACCAAATTAGTTTAGATTTGTCCAAAGGTTCTCAAGAAAAATACTTAGTTGATGGAGCATTTTCCCTTTGCCAAGCTCATGTTTCCGTAGTCCATTCCAGAATACATGGTTTATTCCGGGCATGCGCAGACAACTCGGATTACCAATCTGGTTGTTTTCTTTGCAAACCGTCATTCTGGAATATCATTCCGAATCATTCTGAGTAAACCACCTCGCGAGCAGGTTTTGATGGTTTACCTTTTATTCCTGACATGCGCAATTATCAACAAATAGTGGAAAATATTTTCCTGTTCGTTGTATTCTCCAAAACGTTTGAGTGATCAAGACAATAACAAATATGTTAGGTACATGGAATTCAGCAAAATATTTAAACATAGTATACCCACAAATATTTGATGAAAATAAAGAGAAAGAACTATAGTTAGTTCAATTAAACAACAGGGCCGTTGACCCTCCCCAAAATTGAATAAATGATTTTTTTGAACCCTGGAATTCATTTTTTTGCAAAGCGACCACTCTTGACTGCTCATAACTGACTCATTTATTTCCCCTTGACCCGAAACCCTGATTATTGTGACAGAACATTACATCTGGATGTGAAATCCTAAAATGATGAACATTGAGAGAGGGAGGGGGGGGGGGGGGGGTACAACCAACTTGGTTACAAGGCTCAAATCCTACAGACGCAAAAATTCTGAAAACTGAAGATCTGGAAATCTTTCTCCACCCGCCCCCCACCAGTTGGAAATTTGAGGGGTGTGACCACACCCCGCCCCATTTTAACGCTCCAGCCAAGCTGCGTGGGTTTGCCTCCCCCCACCTTCTCCCTGGTGAGATCGGATATTGTTACTGAACCTTAACAACGCGGCGGTGCAATCATGACCTTCTTGTTCACGGGAACTCTGTGGTGAGAGTGCACAGACAGGCTTTGCTGGTTCTCAGTATACTCACATAACCAACAAATAGTGGACACCAAATACTGAATTTTTTTTTTAAAAATTCTCGCTCAAATAACGTCAACGAGCAGAGTTGAATGGACAATGGCGAGAACCTGTCCCCAATCCCCGGCGTCTGGGCCAGTGGGGGGGGGGGGGGGGGGGGGGGGGGGGGGGGGGGGCTGGAGGCTCAGGTTAACCTAAAGCTTTAGCATCCCCCACCTAAATAAAAAAGAAAAATATTGACCCAAATGCTCTCCAATATAGGGCTACACAGGTTACAATTGCCTCATATTCGATCTTGGAGTACTAAATTTTGCAAAATTTTCTCGGAGAAGGCCTTGTCCAAACTAGGCCCTGGGTGCTAGCTTGGACAAGGCAAGGACCCCCGAAACCCCACAACATTACAAATATCATGGTATGCCCCAGCCCCCACAAAAAAATGGCTAGAAATGGATACCCCCCCCCCCCCCCGCTCAATTATTGAATCGTGGCTATGCCCCTGACTAACAAATGGGAGTCGAAATAATAATAAAACTCAAGTGCTCTGTCCACCGTTTCTTTGTAATTTTTTTTGTTTCTTTTTAATCTGGTCATATTGACCTACGTATCCATAGGAGAGCTATGTTGTTTTATACAGATGCGGCACTGCGATAAGCAAAAACAGCATCTATGTTGTCATTGACAACATCATCAACAAAAATTGTGAGCGCCACTTCCTCAAATTCCATTCTGGTTTACATTCAAAGTGCAATTTGCTGTTTCCTCGCGATTACTATTCTGTATCTTCACTGCGCATGTCACACTATTCCATGTAATCCGGAATGGACAACGGAAACATAAGCCAAGAGTGTTAAAATGGGCATTCCCATATGGCACCCCATGACAAAATCGATAGCAATTTTTTGGGTGTCTATCTGATTCCACTGGCCCTAAGGAAGCTTTCTACCAAAAAACAATATTCTAATCCAAGTAGTTTCGGAAATGTGGGGTTCCCGTGGGGCCAAAAATAAAAATCATTTGCAGCATAAATCAAGTACTTATTCCCAATTATGCTACATGCCAAATTTGGTTCAAATCAGCCCATTGGTTGTTGAAACAGAAATTTTAGGTGGAGCCCAAAATAGGCATGCTATCAAAGAGAGCCCAAATACTGACCTACAAACTTGCCTTGAATAAACTTTAAATGTCATCACCAAAGAAAGTTCCATACCGAATTTCAAAGCATTCTCTCTGGTGATTCATGAGATGATGATTTTTAAAGATTTGTCTTTTTGAGCATTAACCTCAGCCCATTGATGACAGCAGCTTCATTTGAACAAAGTGGAAAGGGTATCTGTGCAATATATGTTTGAATTGATAAGTTTCAGAAGTTAACAGACGAGGCACGACTGATGACGTGATGGCAATAGCTCCCACTGACTTCCAGACAGGTGAGCTAAAATGAGTAGAGTGAAGTGTTGCATATGACCTCCCTGTAATACCACGAATAACATGTGCTGCTCATTGGGGTGGTGGCATTTCTCAAGATGGCATAAATGTCTGTCATTTTGAATGAACAAATGAATGAACAGGCAGACAACTCGGGGAAACTCCTTATACAAAATGGACAATACAAAAATTATTCAATTTTCTACTTCCATCAGCTTCCATCCAAAAAAAATTATTCCCATTGACAAAAAACAATATAAAAATTCACTGGGACAGTTTTCCCAAGTCTAGCAAAGGGCACAGCTGTGATAAGTATGCGTGGACAACACTAGCATACATGTGGATATCCTTTCTCCCGTACTGGTCTATCACCACACCGAAGGACATCAAAACCTGACAACCAATGCTTGAGTTATAATGAAAAAAGTTCAAAGGGACAGTTTTTCCAAGAGTAACAAGGGGAATAACTGTGGAAAGTATGGATAAAAATCGCAATATATGGATATTCTTTGCCCGATGCAGGTCTCTCACCATTCCAAACACCATAAGAATTTGACACCAGATGATTGAGTTATAATGTAAAATGCTCACAATGGAATTTTTCTACTTGCAGCAAGGGACATAACACTGGTACTTATGTGTGGATGAACCCCCCCCCCCCCCCCAATATTTGGACATCCTTTCCCCATGCTGGTGTCTCACCATACTAAAGTGCATCTAAATCTAACAACCAATGTGAGGGTCAAAAGGGGCTTGCCCCGCAGCGTCCCTCTGCGCCTTCGGCGTGCGAAAACCATACTTTCCCACGTCCAATGCTTGAGTTATAATGCAAAATGCTGATATAGAAAATTTACCAAGTGTAACAGGGGCCAAAACTCAGTTTTCTAACTCTGGAACAGTTGGGGGAAAAACCTCTCAAGTCACAGTGCCTCAGATACAAGAGTAAATACTGGTATGGAGAGATAGATGAACAGATGGACAGGCAGACAAACAGTGGTCTCCACCGGATACTCCTCGACTTTTCAAGCTGGGGGCATAACAATATCATCACTCTATAATTATCCACAAATTTTTAGCCACTTGGCCTTTATCAAGCGGAAAATATATAAAAGGTTGCTTACGATGTTAAGTCCATATTCACAATGTGAATATGGTCTTTACATAGTAAGCAACCTTTTATAGTATATAAAATGTTGCTTACTGTGTAAAGTCCATATTCAGTAGTTGCAAGATAGATTTTTAATATTTTTATATTGGGGTCCCTGATACATGTTGTTTTCCATCAATTACAGATACAAAACATACTTGTTGTGAGATCAATTACCGGGTAAGTAATGGGTTAACCCTTTGACAATCACACAAGTTATAGATTAGGCTTAAAAACTTTAAACATCTGTTTTTCAGGCACTCCCACATGGTCCTTTTGGATACCACATGCTCTCTTTTAAAATATTTAAAAGGTTGCTTACTATGTAAAGTCCATATTCACACTGTATATTTTTATATATTTTCCACTTGATAAAGGCGAAGTGGATAATAGAGTGATGATATTGTTTACAATACACAACTTTCCTTTGGAGGACCTGATGTGATAAAGTATTACAGATTCTCCCTATCTAATTAATGTTCCCAGTGTCATCTCCTCATCCAATGTCAAAATTTTGCATATCAATTTTTTTTTTTTCCATCTTGCATATATGGTTTAACCCTTTACCCAACGAATCGCCTACATCCGCTCGCGTAATATGCAAATCCAGCAGCTGAAAAAATATTATTTTTCGAAACATTTCAACAAAACCATATCATGTGACCCCTCTTTGGAACGAGCTCCTCAAGCTTGTTCCAAAGAGAGGTCACATGATATGGTTTTGTTGAAATTTTTTGAAAAAATATAAAAAAAGATATTTCAAAAAATAAATTTTGAAATCGTCTTGGGAAAGGTTTAATGCAAAATGGATCATATTATGTGTTGAAAAATAAAACCAAATCCAAATTTAAACGAATATAAGTTTATTTGGAAACAGTTCATAAAATGTGTAACATAACAATGGTATCCGAAAAATAAAAGTTTACACTCTTTTGTCTTTGGCTAATAATACAAAAATATAAGAATAAGCATGACCATTGAAACTCAGAAATGGTAATTGTTGGTGCCAATGAAAATATTAATTTAATGTTGTTTGAGGTCACTTTAGCATCTTTCGCTATATCATAATGCAACACAAGTAGAGAGTCAAGTTAATAGTTATTCGTTTATATCTGTGCTATCCAATTTAGAGAACTTCCACACCAGGTACTGCAGACAGGTTTCTCTTTACCAACAATAAAACCAAACTTGTTTCCATTTTGATGAGGATGAGTTAAGATATGGCCTTAGAAACAAGAGCGAGACTCTGCAACATTTTGTACATAACATAATGGTGAAGATAGATTTATCTCTCAATTCCCAACTGTAATGAACACTGCATTTTATATTTAGATTTTATTTTCAGACACAAAAATGCTTTTTGTTTCTGTTGAAACTGTATGTGACTGCCTTGAACTTTTACGATCATTGGGTAAACTTATTAAGCGCATTTATTTATTTATTTATTTATTGGTGTTTAAGGCCACATATTTCTAAGCATGACCCCAACAAGGATATAAAGTCAAGCCCAGCCAATCATTTATATCCAAGATTTTTAAAAATAGCACACTATTTGGGCATGACCCTACCGAGGGGCGAGGCAACTTGATATGAACAAAATGAAATTGCGATGTCATAACAAACTATTATCTCAATTGGTTCAGCTGGTTTGGGAGAAGATGCAAACACCATGTTCACGGACGACGGATGGTGAGTGATCACTACAGCTCTCCCGACTGACTGAAAGTCAGGTGAGCTAAAAAGGTAAACATGTAATCTTTTTCCCATTGACTTTAGTGTTAAAAATGCTGAGTCATCATATTTTCATAACACCAAAAACAGACCATATGACAGATTCGCCAGCAATTTTTTTGGGTCCAATTGTTTCAACTGCTCAGAAGAAAGCTTCATACCAAATACAAAATCTCTAGTCCGTGCAAAAATTTTGGGGGCATGAATGAAGTACTTTGGGTCAACTAATGCCACATATAAAATTTGGTTCAAATCGCTCCATTGGTTCTTGAAATAGAAATTTTCAGGGGAGCTCAAAAGTGAGCCCATCCCCTAGAGAGCCCAAATATGGACCTATCAACGTTCTTCGAACAACTTTTAATCTTGAACACCAGAGGAAGTTTCATACCAAATATCAAAGCATTCCCACTTGTGGTTCATGAGAAGATTTTTAAAGAATTTCATCATATTTAGGCATAAGCCCACGCCCAAAAAGGGCGGAGACCCCATTTGAACAAAACTAAAACAATACCCCCAAGATGATGTGGCCCATATATGTTTCAATTTGGGCCATTAGTTTGTGAGGAGAAGATTGTTTTGTAAAAGCTAACGTACAATGGAAGACGGATGATGGAAGCCGAGTGATGGCAATAGCTCACACTGACTTTCAGTCAGGTGAGCTAATAAAGAATTCTCGAGATTTTTTTCAATTTTTGAAAAGTGATGAATCTGCATTTTTCCATTACCCCTCATATGGCACCCCATGACACAAATGATTGAGAATTTTTTTACCAAATTGATTCTACTGTTCCTAAGAATGCTGTACAACAAATAACAATTCACAGTTCTGTGCAGTTTGGGAAATATGGGGATTTGATTTTTTTCTATTTTCAGCTACTAGGGCTGCAAAAAACTACTAGCACAAGCCCAAATACTGCCAGAGAAAGTGTCTTTGAACAAACTTGAATCTTAAGCAAAAAAGGGGCTGCATGCAAAAGTTCAGAGCATTATGACTGGTGGTTTATAAGAAAGGATTTTTGAAGAATTTGGGGGTTTTGAGGCACTTTCTCCAGCCCATTAGGCTTAGCTCCTCTGTGTTGAAAAATCTGGAAGGTTCTTTACCCAATGCAGACGTTATCAAAATTTATTATTTGAAAAAAACATTTTTTCAAATTTTAAAAAAAAATTCAACAAAACCATATCATGTGACCCCTCATTGGAACGAGCTCGTTCCACAAATGGGTCACATGATATGGTTTTCTTGAAATTTTTTGAAAAATAATATTTTTTCAGATGCAAAATTTGCATATTATGCAGGCGGACGTTACCGATTCGTTGGGGAAAGGGTTAACCCCGAAAGATAATTGTTGCCTAGTTTGGTTGGGTCGGTCCAGTGGTTTGGAAGATCTGGAAGGTTAACCCCCAAAGATAATTGTTGCCAAGTTTGGTTGGGTTGGTCCAGTGGTTTGGAAGATCTGGAAGGTTAACACCCAAAAATAATTGTTGCCTAGTTTGGTTGGGTTGGTTCAGTGGTTTGGAAGATCTGCAAGGTTAACCACCAAAGATAACTGTTGCCTAGTTTGGTTGGGTTGGTCCAGTGGTTTGGAAGATCTGGAAGGTTAACCCCCAAAGATAATTGTTGCCTAGTTTGGTTGGGTTGGTCCATTGGTTTGGAAGATCTGGAAGGCTAACCCTCAAAGATAATTGTTGCCTAGTTTGGTTGGATTTGTCCAGTGGGTTGGAAGATCTGGAAGGTTAACCCACAAAGATAATTGTTGTCTAGTTTGGTTGGGTTGGTCCAGTGGTTTGGAAGATCTGGAAGGTTAATCCCAAAGATAACTGTTGCCTAGTTTGGTTGGGTTGGTCCAGTGGTTTGGAAGATCTGGAAGGTTAACCCCAAAGATAATTGTTGCCAAGTTTGGTTGGGTTGGTATAGCGGTTTGGAAGATCTGGAAGGTTAACCCCCAAAGATAATTGTTGCCTAGTTTGGTTGGGTTGGTCCTGTGGTTTGGAAGATCTGGAAGGTTAACCCCCAAAGATAATTCTTGCCTAGTTTTGTTGGGTTGGTCCAATGGTTTGGAAGAAGACTTATATGCAAATTTAACAAATGACAGATGCCAAATGATGGTAACAGCTCACCATGACTTTCAGTCATGTGAGCTAAAAACAATAGACATCCCCAATTTCAATTTCATCTGTGTGATGTCTGTAATCTGAGTCATGTCATGAACAAAGACAGTAATTACTTTAACCCTTTACCCAACGCAGATGATTTCAAAATTTATTATTTTAAAAATCATTTTTTAAATTTTTTCAAAAAATTTCAACAAAACCATATCATATGACCCCTCTTTGGAACGAGCTCCACGAGCTCGTTCCAAAGAAGGGTCACATGATAAGATTTTGTTGAAATTTTTCGAAAAATAATATTATTTCAGCAGCTGAATTTGCATATTATGCGGGCGGATGCGGGCGATTTGTTGGGTAAAGGTTAACCCTTAAGAGCCTAATTTAATCATATTTTTTTGTCTGTGTGATGTCTGTAATCTGAGTCATGTCATGAACAAAGACAGTAATTAATTTAACCCTTAAGGGCCTACTTTAACCCTTTACCCAACAAATCGCCCGCATCCACCCGCGTAATATGTAAATTCAGCATTTGAAAAAATATTATTTTTCAAAAAATTTTAACAAAACCATATCATGTGACCCCTCGTTGGAACGAGCTCGTTCCAACGAGGGGTCACATGATATGGTTTTGTTGAAATTTTTTGAAAAATTTGAAAAAATGATATTTAAAATAATAAATTTTGATATCGTCTGCGTTGGGTAAAGGGTTAATCACATTTTTTGTCTGTGTGATGACTGTAATCTGAGTCATGTCATGAACAAAGACAGTAATTAATTTAATCCTTAAGGGCCTATTTTAATTACATTTTTTGTCTGTGTGATGACTGTAATCTGAGTCATGTCATGAACAAAGACAGTAGTTAATTTAACCCTTAAGGGCCTACTTTAATCACATTTTTTTGTCTGTGATGACTGTAATCTGAGTCATTTCCCGCACTCTCCCATAAATTGTAACAAGGCGAAGATCTGTGAACATATTCGGATGACCAAAAACAATTTAGCGCTCTACCAGTTAAAGGCCAATTGCAGCTTTTTGTGATCTCGGAACACGTGCCCTTAAAATGTTGCCATCAGGAGGTCCTTCCGAAAATAAATAAATCACCTGGACAGTGATTTCCAGTCATGTCTTCGCTGCCTGTACTGAAAAATCACTACTAAGAAAAGGAACATTACAGGTTACAATCTAGTGGGAATTCAGGAAAATTGCCCAGGTCTTGAAGGGTTAACAAAACCGAAAAGAAGAAAATCAGTCACTTCTTTCATTAAAATGAACAGTTCAGCTGCTACTAAGCTTCACAAGGTTTTATTTTATTTATTTATTGGTGGTTAAGGTCACATACTGATGCACAATGGCTAAATGTGACCGTGACAGTTTTACGGGTGGAGGAGGCCGGAGTACCTGGAGAGCACCACCGAGCATCGACGAGCAATTTTTGCACTGATCTGGCTCGTTTGGGCATTGTACTGTATTTGTTTATTGGTGGTATAAGGCCACTATGGCTATATCATGACCATAACACCAGTATGATGTTAAGTTCAGCTAATCTTTTACACCTATGCTGCTCACTCTGGAGGAATTCACACCACAGGTGTTATCTGGGTCCTATTTTACCACTAAAACAGTGATGGGGGAATTTTATTATAATTTACTGGAGACTGTATATAGTCATTCACAAATAAACTATAACAAAATAAATTCACACACATAAATCATTCACTTCCAAATGTATATGATGCACATCCAAAGAATAAGAAGCATTCACTGCAACAGTAACACTTTCCAATGCAACTTGAATGTGGCATCTGGCAAGGTGACAGTCAATTTATTTATTGGTGTTTAAGGTCACATATTTCTACACAGGCTAATTGTGACTTCAACATGGAGATAAAGTCAAGGTTATTCAATCATTTATACCCATGTTGCCCATTCAAGAGGACTTCCACCCAAAGCAATGGTGACTGGGTCCTATTTTACCAGTAAAACAGAGCTTTTTTACCACAAGCACTGCCTCACTTCCTAAGGTTCCCACAGGGGAGGAGGTGACAGTCAAGAAAACACAGAACTGTTATTATCAAATTATATTATATAACAGGGTTAACTGCTCAATTTTTTATTAATTTTGTCAGGCCAACAAACCTTGTATTTGTGATTGTCTAGATTATCTCGTGGTAATATTTGTTATACTTGTGTTTTCCAGGGTGTATGGGAATTTACACCGGTTTGGGAACCCATACACCCAGAGGCAAAGCCGAGGGGTGTATGAGTTCTTACACCAGTGTAAACTCCCATACACCCTGGAAAACACAAGGATAATGGATTTATTTCCAAGAATTTTGGTGTACTTTACTTTAACCTAAATTGTGGACGAAAACTGACAGAAAATGTGTACTTTGTAAGTTTCATAATAAAACCAGACAAATATGGATGTCACTGGAACTGGCTCAATGAGTAAGTTCCAATGACATCCATATCTGTAATATTTTAATGCGCATAAATATGATGAATTTTAAGTAATTTGTATTTTTGTTCAAACATAACCAAGCAGAAGATATGAATTAATAATTAAAAATGGGTACTTTTTTAGCCACAAAGCCTGCTATTGTGTATTCTTGTTTTTACACCGTGGTTAACGACGGTGTAAAAAAAAAAACTACTGTGGATTGCAAGTTACACCATACCTCTCAGCCAATCAAAATGCAGTATTTTGTTTCATTTGGAAATACTACTTTATACTTGGCTTTCGACACAAGATACAAAAAAAGACCACTAACTGGATAAAACTCTCTGGATCACAGGTATACATAAAATGTTTGGAAGTCCAATTCACACTTGTAATCCACATTGCAAGAACAGTGTTTGGCACTAGCAATAATTAATCCGGTGAAGGAGAAGTTAAATAAATATTGGATTCCAGCTATTCAATGTTAGTTTATCTATTGAAGGTCAAATAGAGAATCTATGATTTTATCACAATTGAAACTAATATATCAAGTCAAACTTATCCAGTTATTTATAATTTTACTGCCTGCTTTAGAGTACTCACACCTTACACTGATAACTAGTTCCTGTTATACAGTGGAACTCTGTTAATTGAATTGGCACTTTGCCAATGGAAATTCTTCAATTAACAGGAGTATTCAATTAACAGAGATTGTGTCACTTTCCTGTATTTTAGAGATAAACTTAGCATCTATTCTATCTGTCAAACAAGATATAATAGATTAAATGTCTGTATTAGATGTACTGAGTCCAAATAGGTCAAAAAGAAAGCAAAACTGGGTCGAGTCAGAATAATTTCTCGACAGGTTACAAGATTTTTTATTCAATTAACAGAAGTTTATTCTATAACCTATATTAAATTAACCGGTCAAATTTGTGCTGGAGGTATGGTAAATGGTTTTGTGTTGGAAAATTATATTCAATTAACAGGGTTATTCAGTTAACCCTTTACCCAACATAACGGGAAGAACTGGCCAGCACTATTAACAAAAAAATCGCCAATTAATTTTCATTATTTTTGTATCAAAAACAGGTTATGACCCCTCATTTAAATGAGCTCGTCGATCCAATCAGGGTCATAACCTATGTTTTTGAGACAAAAAATAAAAAAAAAACCCCAGTTATTCAAGAATTTTGTTTGCAAGTGTCGTCTGCTTTTCAGATAAAGGGTTAAAAGACAGCCAATTAAGTGGCTCCACTGTACCTGTAAAACAAAACTTTGTCTTCCACAAAGATTAAGCGCTATTTTACCTCCAGGTTCCACCCAGGAAGCACAATTCAATATACCCCATAAATGGCCTTCAGGCACTAAATGTGTTGAGGTCTCATTATATAAAACTGATAAACAAGAACAGTCAGCACTGACTGAATAACATTTGTACAAATAACAAAGAAATACTGTCACATATCAAATGAACTCAAATTAAAAACAATTAAGGAAGAATAAAGATTTTTACTGATATCATAACACAACATTTAAGACCCAGCCCCAGTCATTTGGCACTTTATAAAACACAATATACAACCTTTATACAACCAAAACAAAATAAAACATGAAATTAAAAAAAATATACATGCACTGTACAAAACATAAGTATACATTTAGACCCAGCATCTTTCAAATTTCGAGTCTAATCGAATGGCGAATTGAAGCTCACTGCTTGTCACATTATAGATATTACACCCTTTTACAACCAGGGAGTATAGCAAACAGTGTCAGTCTCTACTCAAATATTCCGCTGTTTGAGCAACTCAATCAAAAAATGGAATACTCCAGAAATGGAAGCAAAAGCAGTTTTCAGAAGCAGAACCTCCTTAACTCCTTGTATGCTTTTGGTGGATATTCCTGCCCAGGACAGGATTTCTCTTGCCACTGAAATCTGTCCACTGTGTAGGGCTGAAACGGTTGGCTCATTTTCACAACCGACTAACCAGGAGCTATAACCAGATAATATCCAGTTAACTGCAGCCATTACTTCACAGAATCTGGGATCAAAACTATAGGAATTGGAAAGCAGTATTCTCAGAAACAATTTCCGTAGTGTGTATACAAACGAACGTTGTTGACAACGTTTGTTTATATACATACTACGGAATAGTTTCTGCAGTTACTCAGTACTCACGGAAATTGCCGATCATTAACGAAGTCTTGAATGCCAAAGTTGATTATTTCTCAATATATGCAGCCCTGCTTCGAGGTGTAATCTATCCCAAAGGAGAAGCGGCAGATTTACTACATTTTAACCGTGGAATGACGATCACTATCGATATTGAGGTTTTTTTTAATCTGTTAGGTACATAACCGGTTTCAAACCGGTTATCCAGTTAACCATTTCAGTACTACCACTGTGGTCATATTTAATCCAATTTCCACCATGTAAATGGAATGGATTTTTTCAACAATGATTTCTTGGGTTAATTTTGAATCAAATCTAGTCATCTTCACAGCAGCCATTTCCAGATCTGATGCAAAATATTTTAAAAATACCCAGCAGGTTAAGAGCAGGGGTTCAACCATGGTGGCCTCATGGAATGATGTGAAACTCGTAGTAGGTATGGATTCTTGCAACCATTTTTGTGAGAATCCATATGGATTCACCCAAATTCAGATGAAATATAAACCCTGCAAGATTTCATAAAATATTCTGAAAACGAGACTGTGGCATGAAAAACAAATGAAACAGCAGCTCAGATTCAATGGTCCCACACTTTTTCTGAAGGATAAGCTTCTACAATGATGTGAGGGGAAAAGAAGAAAGATAATTTCAACCGGATTGCGACCTAGTTGTGATCCAATTAAAATTCTCTATTTGCCTTTGTACTGCATGGTGATCACATTCTAGAGATCTATTAATCCTTTATCTAACATGATAAACAGATAGCACTTATAAAAAATCTTTTTTGAATAAAAAATGTTCATTTTTTGCCCCGAAACATAGCTTATGACCTCGGACTGGAACAAGTTTGATCCAATGATGAATCATGAGCAACATTAGTGAGGCACAAATTGAAAAAAAAAAAAAAATCAACATATTCCAATGACAAAATCTGAAACAGAGGGTCTGTTTATTTATTATTTGGGTTTATTAAATCTTTCAATACCCAGGATGAAATCGACTCTTACGTTTTTACAGGTGGAGGGTACCAAAGTGCCCTTGCAGTGGTATGTAATTGTCAGACTCTCCATTAACAGGTAGAGGGCTAAATTATTTTTGGTCTGAATTTATTCATCAAAATTTGTTTTATAAAAAATTATAGGCACTCTCCAATAATTTGTAAAAGAACAAATTTGTATAAACAAAATATTATTTATGCTGGACTGATAAAGGATAAAGTGTCTAGCTCAAGGACACAATGCAGATGAAGCAGGTCAGGGTCGAACGATCAACCTTTCGAACTCAAGTACAGTGCACTAAACCTTAGTTTACCCTATGTTTTGTGTGCCACTGCACTTTCAAAACTTAGAGTGAGGCCCCACAAAGTACAGTACAGTTGCCGAAGACTGGTCATAATCCATGTGTGGGCAGTGATGTCCATGCATCCATTTACCAGGTAATATAAATTATCATCAGCAAAATTTTAATTAATGAAGCACCAGGTTGTACCCGGTGCTTCATTAATTAAATTTTTGATACTTATTCCTGTAGTTAGTGTTTGAAATCTAATTCATGGAAATACTGCCCACCCGTGGAAAGTGACCAGACCACGATGGCCACACTAGATCTTTCTCAGGACTTTTTTTTGTAAAATTGCATGTGGGCGGACAGTTTTTTAATTTTATTTTTTATTTTTGTAGTTATTTCTTTACCATCAAAGTGTTCATGTTCTTGGTTTGTTTTCTGTTTTAGGACTCATCTACAGAATAGCATTGGTGGTGGTGTATTTCATCCCTTCAGTGCAAGAAGGCTTTGCAAAGCCTTGTCACCCTCAAGAGACAAATTTATCAATTTTATTAACTTGGGTAAAATATCAAGACAAAAATCAAATAGTTTTTATTTTTTCAAGTTTGCAATGGTTATAAATACAGAGCATGCAGCAGCCAAAAGAACCATAAGTAATTGCCTGAGAAACAGATTTTTAACTTTTTAGGCCTAACTCTATGTTTTGTGTTTTGTATTCAGCTAATAGATATCCAATTAAGTGGGCTCCACTCCATAAATACAAAACACAACTTAAGTAGACCACAGGGCACAGAATAAACAATCCTTGTTGAAGTCTTTCCAGTATTTCATGCATGCCCTCGGTGCATGTTTAATACAGAAAAATTATAAATTCAAAGTAATTTGTATATTTTTTATACTTACCAATGGCCCAGACTAGCTGGTGCTAACTCTAAATTAATCCAGGGCCAAACATAAATTTTGCCCCCCCCCCCCAACCCCCCAAATTTGCATGCAAAACAGAAAATTTCATGTCCTATCTGGTCCTCCATTCTTTTGCAAACTGTGCATGTGCAGTATCCAGGAAGACACCGACTTTGGCGCCAACCATCATTCTTTCTAGAAATTGCCTGCTAAATGTTGTAAACAGCGGGGAGGTATGAGTGCCCACTCATGGGAGGGCCATCCCCATCTGGGCCATTGGTAAGTATAAAAAACTAGCAGGTGATACCAGGCATTGCATGGGAGAAGATGGTTATATCAGCCGTTTTTGAAATAGGTCAAGGTCATCAATTTCAAGGTCACCCCGCATGGGCACCCCGATAATGTCAAAATGATCGATGGGTCAATATACCCCCACATATGAAATTTTAGCCTGATCGAAACAGCCGTTTTCGAAATAAAAGGTCAAGGTCACCCCGATAAAGTCAAAATGATCGATGGGTCAATATACCCGCACATATGAAATTTTAACCTGATTGCCCCAGCCGTTTGAAATAAAAGGTCAAGGTCACCAATTTCAAGGTCAAGGTCACCCCCACAAAAGTCAAAATGATCGATGGGTCAATATAACCGCACATATGAAATTTTAGCCTGATCGGCCCAGCCGTTTTCGAAATAAAAGGTTAAGGTCATCAATTTCAAGGTCAAGGTCACCCCACACGGGCATGGCACCCATCCCATGTTACTCGCAGGGACGAATTACCCTTGTGTACAAAATTTGAGATCGATCGGTCGAGAAATGGAGGAGTTCACCCAGAACAAAGATAGAGAGATAGAGAGAGCTATAGATACAGACATTCGCATTTATATATTTTATATACAAATTACTTTGAATTTATATTTTTATACAACAACCAATGGCCCAGACTAGCTGAATCGTAAAAAGGCTACAAGGCCTGGGACATAGAGGAAAATCCAATTACTCAATCACTTCTTAAAGGATAACTCCTACAGGAGAATAGGAGAGAAAGGAATTATATATGTCTTTCTCATTTGCGAGAAACAAGAAAGACATAACACCAACAATGTAATTGAGCATTACATAATATATAATTCTCCATTTAATGCCAGCATAACCCATTATGCTAATTCGGTGAAGTGAAGCCAATATATAAAGACAGTCCAGAGAATGAGACTCTTTATACTCATTTAAAAGTGTCTGAGGATTGTATATTAATGCCTGTTTGACACCTGACATATACAAATGCTTCACAGAGAGCTACACTTTAAAAACAATACATAAATGAGACATATAATTTGTTTCACACCAAGCTACACATTAAAACCATCCCAGCACCAACTCAGGACTACTAACACAGGAGGGCTTTCCTTGCTTTTCACTATAAAGCCAGATGATCATAAGGGAAAAAACTGCCCCCTCCCCCCTTTCCCCTTGTTCTGAGGTACATGACCACAGAACGAAGAGGGCAGCGGAACAGTGTCACTGCTGGAATGGTTGCCTAAATAACTATAGATGTAATCATTTAGTGGACAACATTCTGAGCAACAGATAGAGGACCTAAACATCTAAGGTCACCGGAAAAAAGGTAAAACTTGGTGAATGTAGAAGGCTGTGTCCAGTATGCAGCTTTCATGAGATCAGTAATGGCTATACTGTTAGAATAAGCCCAAGAAGTGGACAGCACTTCATGCACTGATATCTTATTAACAGAATGCTGATTCGAAGATAGTCTTTCCTATATCAATCCGCATTGCCAACTGAATCCATCTCGCAATCGAATGAACAGAAATATCTTTTCTGTTAGGAATCAGTGACGGAAAGAAGAGTTTTCTTCCTTTTCATATAAATTATGATCGGCGTTTATATATGTGCATAGCCCTGACTGGACACAGCAGAGGTCAACTGTTGTCTATAGATGGCAGAGCCTTTATGGTAATAGGCTCAGGCCATTTATCTGGAGTCTGATTCTTAGCTAAAATTCCCACTTCTGTAGTTAAAGTAATGGTATTACCAACACTACGGTAGTGAGATTTGTCAACAGACAAAGCATGAAGTTCACTAACTCTTCTAGCGGATGCAAAGGCTAAGAGAAATGCTGTTTTATAGGTCAAGAATTTGAACTCTACAACGTCCAACGGCTCAAACGGAGCTTCTTTAAGCTTGAACAGAACCCAAGCTAAATTCCACTTAGGAATTAATCTGAGGGTTCTAGGTCTATTTATAGAGAAATTTCTAACTAGTTTGGATAATGAAGCATTAGATCCAATTGCCAAGTTATCATGATGAGCGTAAGTGTCTGATAACATAGACCTATAGCCCTTAATAGAGACAGGCTGCAGTTTGAGAATGTCAAACAGGTGGACCAGAAAGTTGGCAATATCCGGTATGGACGGATCATAGATGTCTATAGACTGATCCTTCCACTTTGCTGCATAATTCAGTGAAGAGGAGGACCTCCTGCAGTTAGAAATTTCGTCCACTGCTCGTTCTATAAATTGCTTGCCGTGCAAGAAGGACTGCACAACAGAAATATGGGAAGGTTGAGACCTTCCGGGTTGTGACGCAGTGTGCGTGACTTCCTCTGATAAAGAAGGTCCTCTCGTGGAGGAAGCTTCCAGGGAACATCCCATAACAGACACCTGAGAAGATTGATCCATGGTTTCTATGACGAAAGAGATGCTACTAACAGAATCTTGCAACAAGACTGTTTGTGATTTTTAACAGAATCTGCTGAATCAACAGAGTTGGAGGATATCCTATCATTCCGTCCCATGAGATTGACAGAGTGTCTACTGTGTATGCTCGATGGTCCGGACATGGCGACACGTATGTCTGCAACTGATTGTTGAGGTGTGTCGCAAACAAATCTATCATAGGATGATCCCACTGGTAGCATATCTGTCTGAATACCCACTTGTTGAGTGTCCACTCCGATAGCAACAAGCGACCTTTCGGAGAGAGTGAGTCTGCCAGTACGTTCAGACGACCCGGTATATGACGGACCAATAGTTGAACATGATGATTCATGACAGACAGAAGAATTTTTTCCGTTAGTTCACATAACGGAATCGAATGAGTGCCTCCTTGGTTCCTGATGTATGCTACTACTGTCGAATTGTCCGACAATATCTGAACATGAGCGTCTGCTATAATGTGAATCCAATGTTGTAACGCTAACCATACTGACATCATCTCTTTGATTTTTATGTGTTTCTCTATATTGTTTCAGACAATATACCCCCACTTGGCTGGACACCATACAGTCACCATTGACCAATCAGGATAATTTTTGGGACACATATATCCAATAACTGTACCATGGGAACAATATTAAAAACAAATCAAAGGTGTGACTCTCTCATTTTATTATCCAAATTCGCTCTGTTTGAAGATATTGCCATCTCAATTTTGTCCGAGCAAATTGTAAATGACGCAGGCAAGGATAGCTCTAGGTCCTCAGAATTGGTGGGAGAACATCGACTACAAGCAAGACAACAAGCATGTAAATCTGAGGACTTCCTCGCCTTGCATTTTGAGCAATAAGCTTTCATAATGAATCAAAATAAAGTCAACAGTACTCCCACCAATTCCACAGTAAATATATGAGAAAGATACATAATAAATAACATTCAAAATATAAATCGAAAAATTAATTTCTTCCCCAAAAAATTGAAAAATTTTTTTTGACAGGAGCCCGAGTTCCCCAAAGGGAATAAGATGAGCCCAAATGTATCCCGATAGAACCTAAGTGTGGACAAAATTCCAAAAAATTGAATGCTACACTACCGGAATATTTTAATGTATCTTACAACAATCCTACCATGAACTAAATAGGAAATTACATATATTTATACAATGTTGTCAATGTAAACAACGTCAGAAGAAAAACCGGAAACAAGACTTCAGGCACTGAATAAAAAGGCCCTTAGTCAGTAACAAATTTAGAACTATCCGATGTAAAGCAAGATCTTCAGCAGAAGAAAAAACGATACATCGGATGTATGATGCATGACAGGCCCATGTCCCGAAAAAGGAAAACATGAAATAATTTCCTTCCTTCTATCATCCAAATGTGTCCTTGGATCCATCAATTCTACCATTGATTTGTGTCTGGCATCATTAAAACTGAGATTTAAAAGCACAGATGTCGGTTTGTTGTTACTGACAGAAGGGCCAAACAAAGAATGATGGTTGGCGCCAATTTCAGTGTCTTCCTGGATACTGAAAATGTGCAGTTCGCAAAAGTATGGAGGACCAGATAGGACATGAAATTTTTGGTTTTACATGCAAATTTTGGGGATTGGGGGACAAAATTTGTGTTTGGCCCTGGATTAAATTTTGAGTTAGCACCAGCTAGTCTGTTGTTGGTTGTTGTATAAAAATACTCCAAACTCGGATTGTTGATTCCTATCCCCCATATTCCACTTTTGTTGTGTTTTGTCTAAATATAATAAAGAGATGTGCCATGAGCGCATGATATGCCCGTTATTAATTACAAGAGGGAAGCACACAATATGAGTATACATGTGTACTAAGCATTTTCAAGTTATTGTTCGACATGTGGAAAATTGCTTATATTTTGATGAATAAGTCCCATAACTCTGAATGACATATCAGACAGCAACACAAATAGAAAGGGAGAGTCCTTCCATCAACATATACTTGCAACTAAAAAATCATGAAAATTGCTCAAAGTCCGACATCTGGAAAATTGCCTATATTTTGACTAATAAAGTCCCATAAGTCTGGAATGACAAATCAGACAGCGACACAAATTGAAAGGGTGATTCCTTCCATCAACATATACTTGCAACCAAAAAATCATGAAAACTGCTCTAAGCATTTTCAAGTTATTGTTCGACATGTGGAAAATAGCTTATATTTTGACAAATAAAAGTCCCATTACTCTGGAATGACAAAACATACGGCAACACAAATACAAAGGGAGATTCCTTCCATCAACATATACTTGTCACCAAAAAAGCATGAAAATTGCTCCAAGCATTTTCAAGTTATTGTCAGACATGGAAAATTGCTTATATTTTGACGAATAAAATCCCATAACTCTGGAATGACAAATTGGACAGCGACACAAATCGAAAGGGAGCTTCCTTCCATCATCATATACTTTCCACCAAAAAATCACAAAAATTGCTCAAAGCGTTTTCGAGTTATTGTATGACGTGTGGACGGACAGACAGCGGTATACCATAAGACGACTGTTTTTTCAAAACGGGCGTATAAAAAGTGCTGCTCCCCTTTCCAGGGTTCTGGAAGAAAACACAACTATAGCATTTACCACAGTTGTTTCGGAAAAGTTAACAAGCGAATAACAAGGGCTATCTGAACAAGGGACGGATACCAGAGTATCTGAAAATCACTCAATAAACAGCAGGACGTGTTTTCTAAAATGTACATACAGTACAGACTACAACAGAGTGTGCCATTAGGTAAGGATCTGCGAATCACACATTTTTTTTTAAATTGAATCTCAAATTGAATCATGTCTCTGATATTGATATGAATCAAATCCCAAACTGAATCTTAATAGACAAGTTATTTCATATTGCACCAAACGAAAGTTACAGTACTCTGTGATGACCCTTACAAGACTGACTGACATCTTAAACACCAGTAAATAAATATTCTCTGTAGCACCATCGCTGAAACAGCTAGGCCCATTATCCATAATTTTAGTTTTTGAAGGCTTGACTTTTTACAAATTTATGTTCTTAAGAACGTGAATAGTAACAAGTCAAGCCTTCAAAAACTAAAACTATGGAATTTATTTATTTATTGGTGTTTCAGGTCACATTCTTATGCACAATGGCTAATCATGACTGTGACAGTTTTACGGATGGAGGAAGCCGGAGTACCCGGAGAGAACCACAGAGCAACGACGTGCAGCTGCCAAACATGTTAATCTCCAGAATAATTTTTCAGGGAACCTGAGGGTGATTTTCAGGGAAATGGGATGGAATTCAGAGAAAAGTTCGCGCGGGGACAAAATAAAATAAAAAAAGTTGTGAATTTTCAGCTCATGGACCACTATTAACATCAAGTTATATCCAGAACTAGTTGTCAACTATGGTGATGCATTTATGCTATGGAAAAAATCATAAAATAACTGTTGATTTGACCCCCCCCCCCCCCCGATCCTCTACTTCATGAGCCCCCCCCTCCTCACAAACCACCCACCCACACTGTCCCACAGAGCACCTCCACCTGTGCTTTGCCCTTATCAAAGTCAACATAGCTAATAATTTCCCAAGTCTGGAGATGTTAACAGGAAAAAATTCCTAATTCAGTTACTTCAAAAATGTTAGTACTTAGAAAGTATCTTGATCAAACTTCATGCATGTGGGACGTTTGTGCGCTACATAAAATATTTCTTTTCATCATTGAAGCATTTTTTTTTAATTCCAAACAGTTTTGTAGTCAGCACAACAGAATAAATGTAATGTTAGAAAAAGTCCATTGTGTTTAAATATGCAGTCATAATTTTTCGGCACCCTAAGCGACTTTTACCTACTTTTAAACTGTGCTAAATAGTTGTTGTTCACGTTTTGATTTTGGAAAAGGGATGAGAATTAAAGCTATTCTATGAAGGAATAAATAAATATATATTATTTAATTCCTTTTCATATATTTTAATTTCTAAAAACTGCATTTAAATGAAGATGGAGTTTTCAATTTTTTGAAAGTAAGTCACCTATTTTCACTTCGACACTCGCATACTGATCACAAATCTCCGAAGAAAAACCACAGAAATAAACATGAACACTATTGCATAATAGGGTGTTACATGTATGAGGCTAATATTCTTGCATGGTATATGCTTTTACCTCCTCATTGGAACAAATAATCTGTATGAATGTTTTCCCATAAATAACTTCAAATATTTAACAATATTGCCATATTTCAAAGCCAGATGACCACTCATTATTTATGGAAAATGTGTAGCAAAGTTTTTGTTCCTCAATATTGCCGTATTGTGGTAACAATAAGGCAAAAATATGACATTATTAATCCCTAGCATTCTGGTAGTGCAACAGAACTTTCTCCAGTTACTCTGTTTTCTTTTGTTTAACTATGAATTTAACCAATTATATTTGTACATTTGGTTATTTAATTATTTATTTATTGGTGTTTAATGACTCTTTCAACAGTGAGTTAAGGTCACCTCATGTCTGACAGTTTTATGGGTGGAGGAACCACCGAGCAACGGCGAGCAACTAATGTACTAACTTGGCTCAAGAAGGGTTAGCATTGGATGAAGACAGGTGCACCAATGACGTGCAGTATGCATTAGTACACAGCACCACCAGGTCCCCACAAGGAAAATAGGGATTAAGAGCCTTGCCCATGGACCAAGGACACAATGCAGTAACCCCTGGCAGGGATCAAACTGTGAACCTTTTTGTTTGAAGTCCAATGTCGTAACCACTGAGCCATCACGCTCCCAAAATGTTTGGTTGAATATCAAAATGCATCATGGGAAATATTTGCTGCTGAAAAATTTGCCATTTCGACATCACAGTGTGGAGAGTTGAGATGTTAATTGTACCACCAGCTTTCCACTTTATCATAGTCTGTAAAATACACCCACAACACCAGAGCTAATGGACCTCCTATTTGAACAACATTCATTAAACTTGTTCCAATGAATGGTTATAGGTTTTTAAACAAAAAATGAACTTTTTAAGTTTTGATTTTAAGAGAAGTGGAAGTACCACCTGTTGTTTGTGTGAGGTGAAACATTCGACGCCAATGCAACAATTAATTGCATGATAAAAGTACCCCCGCCCACATCTTTGGAATCTGCTGTTGCAAGTAAATCTTGTATTTATCTTACCAGAAATCTCACCAATATGATTCAAAATAACATGAGAAATGTTCACGAAACAGTTAAAAGATTTGTCTTGGCAACTTTCAAAGCTTTTTTCACACTTTCATACAGTTTCCACACATTTGCTCCATCTAATAACAAGGCTGTATTTTTTGGTATTCCAGTGTGTTCCCAATACATCACTGATTTACTTTTCTCAAACTCCTTTTTGAGCTTCTCATTTACAATGTTTTTACGACTTTCAAATTCTGAAAGTGGAATAACCACTGGTTGTCGCTTTTGAATTATTTCACATAAAATAATAGATGGAATGTTAGCCTTATTCTGGAGTCGGAAAATCAAACGTCTGATGTTGCCAATGAACTTTGTTAAGTTATATGAGTCAGAGTCTAAATCATTCTCACCCATCAAGAATAACATTATTTCTGGAGGCTTACGCAAGAAGACATCTAAGGGCGCAGTTGTAAGATCTTCAAATGTGTAAGGGCAATGAAGCTGACCAAATATTTCCACATCCAATCCATCCATATTGAAGCTTTTAAATTTTTTTGATTCTGTTTTGTCCTTCAAAAATTCTTTAAGATGTTGTGCATTACTGCGACCAATTATCACAGATTTTGTTAGTGGAGGTTGCTTGGATAAAATTTCAATATCTCCTTTAGAGGATATTTCATGTTTGTCTGCTGTCTTAGATGGTACTTGTGAAAGTGAGGAAGTCATTTTTGAAGATCTTGAGCTGAGCATTTTATCAACATTACAGATCATTTGTGTAATGCCATTATACAAAATAAGAAAGTCATCCAAAGAAGATGAATAAATGTTTTTCAAAATTTCCATATCATTCCAAAACACTACACGATTACTATCTTCAAATTCTAACTTTAGTAAAGTATTTATATTCTCTGTTCGATTTTTATACTCAATTTTTGATATTTTGAAAGGATATTTCTTGGGAATAATCTGGCATAAAATAATATACGCTATGTTAAGTTCATTCTGTAGACGAAATATTATTCGCTGAATACTTTCAACAAACCTGTCAACAACAAAATCTTTCATGTCCACTTCATTTTCAGGCAGGAATAACACAACAATGTCAGGGGAGTTTTGTAAAATCTCAATTGGTTCATAACAGAAGTCCCTTGAATTTTTGGGACACTTTTGTTCATCAATTAATTCGACTTTTATATCCTCAAACCCAAAATTGTCCTTGAATTTCTCAGACTCTTTCTTGAATATGATTTTCAAAGAACGTATCAACTGTTGACCAATGATTGAAACTTCTCTCCTTTTTTTAGATACAATCTTGATATTCTTATCAGCTTTTTGTGTGATATCTGTTTTTGAGCTTTTATTTAAACTTTCCAAAGAAGAGCGGTTTGGAATATGTCTTGAACTTATGTCTCGATTAATTTTATTCACAGAATCTTTCAAAGCATTTTTCAGACTTGAATACAAACCAAATAATTTTTCACTGTCACTTCTAGAATCCTCAAAATTCTGTTCATGGTGCCAAAAAATGCAAGTAGGATTATTGTGAAACAATTTATTCAGTTTCAAATTTATTTCTAGCTGCCTGCTTCTATAATTGATTCGACTTGTATGTTGAGGCTCCTTTTTCATTGGTATCTCACAAAATATAAAAGATTGAACACCTATTTTATATTTGACATGATGTAATAAATCACTGACACAGGTTAAAATTAAATCTGACCTAAATTTCTTAGTATCCAAGTCATTTTCTCCCAACAACACAAGCAGAATGTCAGGCTTAGTTCTTAACAAAGAATCTATCGCTGGCACAAGATTCATTAAAGTCTTGGGACATTTCAACTGACCAATGAACTCTATATCCAAGCCAGGTAATCCAAAGTTGTTCTCCATTCTGGAACTTTTGTATATATTATCTTTAAGACTTTGAATTAGGCAGCGACCTACAATAGCTGCGGTTAATGTTTTCTGAACTGGAGTTTTCTGTTGTTGCATAGTATCAACATGAATACTGGCAGCAATGGTTTCTAAATGAGGTAAAGAAATGTCTACTTTGGAATCAATTTGTACTTTACTGGTACAGTGAGTTGTGCTCTTGTTACTGCTCTTTGTATCTTTCAGACATATTGTGGAATCATCTTTTAACAGGCATAACTGATCTGATGCCGATGAGGGCTTTCTTTCACAAGATGCATCTGGTTTATATTCTAATGTAGATTTGCTTTCAGTTTTGGTGTGTTTGTGTTTTAGAGTTGAATTGTTTGGACTGGAACAATTCTTCAGAAGCCGCTTTTTAACTTGAAGTAAAGCATATTGAAGACTGTTATAAAGACTCTCAACACCGCTATTGCAGGATAAGGAATAGAACATATCTCTCACATTTTTTTGTGGCCTGTAAAAAACTGAATGTCTGTGTTGAAATTCTTTTATCATTTGTTCATTCAAGTCTGTCCTTCTTGTCTCAAACTGCTCTCTACTAATACTGTAAAGCTTTCTCTTGGAAAGCATCTCACACCACACAATACACTGCACGTTGAGTTTATACTTAAGTTTCGAGTTCAGTTGATGAACACTGTCTAAGTAGCTATCTAGACAGTATGTGTCCCTATCAACATCACCTTCTCCAAGCATCAAAAGCACAATATCCACAGGCTTCTTGATGAAATACCGCACCCCACTATTTACAAATTCTTTCAAACACTTTGGACAAGTTTCTGGAGGTAAAAAACTGACACTGAAACACTTTATTCCGAAATTCTTGTCAAGAGAACCATCTCGTTCTGTTTTTACACTGTCTATAAAATAGTTTGATAGATTTGGTGCTATAACGAGGACACTATAATTTTTGTTCATTTCCTCTGCACACAAATTAGAAGAGATTTGTTTTTGTCTTTGCATAGTTACGTCAGTTTCTTTTGTGGCAGGATGATTCATAGATGTAGTTGATAAAATGCGTTCCTTCTTCAAATCAGAGCATGAAGTTTTATAATTCAGTGCCAAAGTCTTTTCATTCACATTAATATGTTCATTTCTGTTTTCTTTTTGTTCAAAAGGCAACATAGGAACAGTAACACCTGAAGCATAATTTTCATTTGGTTCAGACAGTGATGAGGAAACAAATGAGTTCTTAATCTGGTTTGTTAATCCTGAAGGAGTACCTGCAGCATGTTCCATATCAGAAGACCTTATAGGGGAAGAATCAGTACAAGGAGATTTTTCATATCTTCTGGTGTTAAATGATTCACAACCAGTTGTATTTTTCTTAATGTCTGCATTTGTTTTCAAATGTAATGGAGAAGATTTGATGATGTTAGAAATTTTCTCAATTCCAGAAACTGATAGTGTAGGATTGAAGACTTGTGTATTTTTCATTTCTGCCTTTGAATGATCAGAAGAATCAGCAGAGAGAGATTTATTTTCATGTTTTTTGCCAGTCAAACATTTTATGTTTTCCTTATCCATGTTTGCATCACCAGTTATGTTCTCACCCAAGATTGATGAAGATGTTAATGGTGCGCCTTTACAAAAATCATGGCAATTGTTTTTATGAATTGAAATAACAGGCTTTTGATGAATGATCCTATTTTCATCTGAAACAGACAGACCAGGTTTAGATTTGTTGGAAGATCCTGAAACTGTAACATTTTTCAAAGAGGAGGGAGTTTTTTTCTCATTTCCCTCTGGCACCACACTGTTTCCATGTTCTGATGTGGTATTCTTCTCATACACCTGGTCATTTTTGTTTCTGGGAGAACTGATAGGTTTTACATTTGAACCATGGCTGAGTTGTAGCCGCTTGAAAACATTTCGCAGAATGCAGCGTATACTTTTGTAGAAATCAAAAATATCATTTTTACGGACATTTTGAAACTGAAAGCTCGGAGCAAAATAAACTACTGAGCCTTTGTCTTCAAATTCCATTTTCATAGTTTTATTTACCTTCTGCTTTCGATGGTTATATTCAGTCATGTCAATGACCTTGGTAGACTGCTTCTGAAGTATTTCACACAACACAATATATGCGGTACCAATGTCCTGTAAATTACAGATTAACTGTTTTAGATGGCTCATGTGTTCTTCTAAGGAGAATGATTCATTATCAATATCATTTTCCCCTAAAATAATCAACACAATATCAGGACAATAAGAAAAGAACTTCTCCACTGAGAATAGTGAAAACTGTTTCACACTTTCTGGACAAACTTCTTGACTAAGAAATTCTATATTCAAACCCTTGATTCCAAAATTCATTGTCATTCGCTTTTCATGAACATTTTCAATGCTGCTTTTCATCTGATCAGTAATCTCATGAGGTGTACCTACTATCGTAGCTTTAAAATATGGAGATTCTTGATCTTTATTCTTTCCATGCAATGAGGAATCTTCCATGTCATTGTCCATCTCTTTCTTTGAACAATTTTTGTCACTGTTTGTGCTCATTGTCACAGACAACACTTTCGGTTTTGTTGCTTCTGATCTGGACGAGTTGAGATGTGTGTCTATTTCACAAGTTGAAATAATTGTTTGCTCCTGAGAGGATGTGACACAATGCGAAGAAACTACGGATTGTCTTTGCTCTTCATTTGTTTTTGCCATGTTTTTACTATCGTTTTCAGTTTCTGAAAAAGATTTTTTAACATTATCATTTCTTTCATCATAATTTAAACGAGAGGTAACAAGTGCTTTTATATCTCTCTTATCACCACAAGGCATCGACTCAACTGGTTCATTTGTTTCTGCAGTAATTTGAAGTGTTTGTTTTTTGTCATCTCTCCCAACACTACCTGCCTCAACTTCTCCAGTTTTCTTACTGGATTTACAATGAATTATCTTATTATTTGCTTTTGCTACTCCACCTCCACCAAGCAGATTCATCTTTGATGATCTATCAACTTGCCTACATTCGGGACTATGACCAGCTGCTAATTCAGATGACTTTATTTCCCTCACAGAATGTATTTCTGCATTTTTTTCATCAGTTACAAGATCATCTAGGTTAACAGCCATGCCTTTCACATGTTCATGGATGTATCCCTGCAATGGTGTTCTTGCTTCTTCTCCATTGGCAACATGTATTGTGTCAACAGAGAACTCAGACTCTTTTATAGGAAAGGGTTGCTTAGCAGACAATACTGCTTCTTCAGTTCTTGGTGACTTTAAATTTAGTGTTGATTCAGCAGAGTCCAGTGTGATTTCACCATCAGTAGTATCTGATGTCTGTATCTTTCCTTTCTCTACAAAAAGTACATGTTTCACATTTGTGGCATCACTACTTTGATCAACAAACTTTGGCTTAACAGATGCTAAAATCAACTCCTCTTCTGCATGTGCTGGATTCACAGAAAAAACAGATTTCTTAGCCACATCTGAACATGCTGAAACGATTTCCGATTCAGTTTTTCTCACTTCACCCAAAGTTTCTGCTTTCTTGGGTGTACATGTAGTAGAACAAAAACATGATGCATTTTGAAGAAGTGCTCCTTTCAAGCTATCATAAATCTTGTTTATATTTTGCATCCCAGTAACCTCAAAACTGTTCCCAATAATGGCTTCATGATTCCATAGTGTAACATTTTCACAACCTTTATAAGCATCCACCAATAATTCATTTATTTGATTTCGTTTATTTTCACAACGCCTATGAACAAAACATTTTTGGCAACCTTTTGTTAAAATTTGACACAGCAAAATGGAAGAGGAAGAGATGGCCTGTAATGTGGATATGAAATGTTTAATGCCCGATACAACTTCATTTTCACAGGCAGTTTTACAGTCAATGTCGTTCTCTCCAACCATTAGGATATACAAACTAGCACTGATATTGGTTAAGTGATCACGTATTCCAGACAGAAGATCTGACATCTTTAATCTGTTGTCCTGTTTGGCAAACACTTCTAAATGTACATTACAATTGGGTGGGCTGATGTCTTTCTTTTTGGGGGAGCTCATTTGTATGTATTTATTAAAATTATGGGCAAGTGCGTGACCTATAACCACAACCTTGTGCCCAATTACTAAATCATTAGAAGGCATTTCCTTATTAGAATTACTACACATCTTGCGGACTTCATTTATAACTGACTGCTTTGGTTGTTTATGGTCATTTTTAATTTGAATATCAAGACAGTGATTATCAACCCCTCCAGTCACATCACTAAGTTGACATATTAGATCTTTTGAGTTCACAGTTTTTTGATGACTATAACATTGTTTGTTATCTGTTGCTGCATTCTTATCAAGTACAGGTGCCTGTTTGTCATCAACCGGTAAAGATTTATATTTTGATGCAGAGGATTCATTTTTATCACACAGATTCTTACCTTCATTTTGTGTAACTCTGTCAAATAATGCTTTACTTTCTTGAGTGGGTTGTGTTTCAGAAGAATTACTAGCAGCCAAACTATTATCCAATTTGACACTGGTTGAAATATTCTCTTGCCTATTTTCATTTGACTTACTAAGCACTGTGCTGCTTTTTGAGATCTTGTCTGTGTTAGATGATGCTGTTTCATTTCTCTCTTTTCCGTCCAGTGATTTAGTCTTTCTTTGTCTGTGATTTAAAGTACTGACTTTTTTGGGAATAGCACCAGGTTCTTGTGCTGAATTACCAACATTAATGAACTCTGCAACCTCTTTACATATTTTTTGAGACCCACCATTTCTGAAAGCATAACGACATCGTTCAATAATTTCCCAGTAAGATTTCAATTTAGCTTGATGTTTTTTCGAATTGACTTTTCTTGTTCTCCTCTTAGTGTCTAGTCGTTCAATTACCTTCAACAAATTGATTTTAGTTTCAAAATTCAAAAACAAACCCAAAGCTTGCTTCACACTTTCAAACAGCTTTCTTGTATTCAATGTCTTCCCAACAGTGAAGCTCTTCCCTAAATGATTCCAGACAGCAACATATGGAACATTTATTAAAAAGGATCTGAACATTTTGTTTGCTTGAACCCTCAGAAAATCAAATGCAGGACATTTTGGAGATGTTTTCGGTAATATGTCACACAAAATAATATAAGCAGAAGACAACTTTATTTGTGTAATTAATCTTCTTAGATCAGACATGAGTTTCTTTTTACTGCAAAACTTGGAATCAATGTCATTCTCACCAGTCAACAATAACACAACATCTGGTTGACAGCTTCGCAACAAATGCATTTTACGAGTGAGATGACTGATTTTATTATTGCACTCCCCAGCACTAATTATTTGAACATTCAAATTTGGAAAACTTAAAGTTTGTCCACTACTTTCCATAAAATGTTGAAGAAAGTCAACATTTTCATGTCCAAATATTACTGCTTGAAAAGTCTTATTTCCCTTCTCCAGTGTATTTGGCACACTGACATTTTTAACACCCCTTAACAGTTTGCTACATGTATTTGTAGTTGATTTAGTGACATCACATAGTGGTTCCGTACAAGTTTGATTATTAGATGCTTTATGGTTAGGTTTTTTGATTTTATAACACAAAGTCTCCGCAGAAATATGTTGCAGATTTATATGATCATCACTAGCGTCTTTTGTACCAATCTTATTTACTCCACTCTTATCCAGTGCTTCTTTACAATTGGTTTTATTATGGCTGTTTTCATTTAGAATTGTATCAGTATCTGATTCAACAACACCATGATGTTTATCAATATTATTAGGTCTCTTCTTGGCAGATTCCAATATATCACAACACTTCCTCTTGAGACGATTTGATGTCTTATTATTGAGTGAAGAATCTGGTTTCAACTGGTAATTATCTGTAACATTCTGCAATGTACTCAGTCCTTGGATAGAAGGGTTGTTTTCAGAACTGTAGGTTGTCACTGGAGTTTCTTCCACCACTTGAATGACATTGTTCAACTTCAGCTTTTGGTGGTCAGCATCTTTTTTGATTTTACCCTCTTTGTTCTTAACATTAGTTTCCAGTTTTCTCTCCTTACTATGATCATGGGTATTGCAGTTATTATTTGTTACGGCAACTGGAGAATTCACTTGATAATTTATAGCATCCCATGAGTCATCTTTATCTTTCCTATTTTCACGTTTGCCCAAGACCATCACTGAATAATCATTTTTCTGAGTAACTGGAGACTCCATTCGATAATTCGCAGCATCCCAAGAATCATCAAGTACATCAATGTTCAGAGGCCTGGAAATATCAACCTCATATTCCCTACAGTTACTTCTACAAAACTCACGTCTCATGTCTGAATAATAAGGTCTTTTACACAATCTCCTATCTTGTGGTTTATCCTCTGTCTCACTGTTATCACTGGACGAGCCTGTACTAATATCCGAGTAATATTTCTGTTCTCTACCATGGTGAAGCCTGCCACTTCTAACATAACCCCTGTGTTTGAAAACACACTTATGCACATTCTTGGCTACTTTACCATCAGTACACTGCACATTGTTTTTTGTTTTTTCATATGTGCTGTCCTCACCAGACTTCCTCCTATATCTATCACTACCACCATGAAGGTTTTCAATATCATTACACCCATCTGCTGATTGCCTACTATTCTCACCAGAAGGCCTCCTGGACCTGTTAATATCACAACTGCCACCAGATTGTTTCCTGCTTCTTGGGAGCTCATCACCATGCTTATCTACTGAATGTTCGCCACTAGTATTTGCACTGAGTCTCCTATAATGACATATTTCCGGAGATCTGTTCTTAAAGCATCTACTGTATCGTAATGGTTCAACAGCCTTCATCTTTTGTTTTTTAACAGATTTACATTTTTCTGATATGCATTTATCTTTCTTTTGCTTGTGACTACTGAATGCACATTGCTTATCTGGGTTTTTGATTCTGGACAAGTAGTTGCTGAGATTTTTATTTTGATGGCCATTGTTACAGATATTACTATTAAGCTTGGATGACTGACTAGTTTTTACAGAATCATCATCAGAAATCACAATAATACTGTCAACTTCTTCGTTCTCACAACTGACAGAACAATTATTATTTTTATTTTCTGATCCAATTTCAGCTGGCCTTACCTGGAGATCTTTTTTCTTTCTTTTTAATTGGTTTTCAGTTTCTTTCTCCTCAGCTTTGTGGGAGTTATTACTAATATCTGTGGATTCTTTATTGCAAGTTAAAGGCTCCACCATTTCCTTCGAATTGTTTTTATCTTCTCTGACAATCTGGATGACTGATGACTTCACACAAGCTTTTGACTTGTGTTTGTCAATGCTATGTTGAGTTCTTGGCAATGGCTGTTTTCTATCCCACCTCTTACTAGATTTAGAGTGCTTAGTGCCATTAGTTTCTTTAGAATCAGCTGGTAATTCATGTTGATTTGCATTATTACAGTTATCAAATAACTCTACTTTCTTTACATCATCATTATCAGATGTATGTTTTCTACTCTTTACTTCAGTTTCAATTAGGTTTTCATGAGCAGCATTTTGGTTTGTGAAAAGTTCTTTTGAGCCACTTTGGTGCTGATCACCAATTATGTCAAAGTCTTTAAAATTTCCAATAAATGAATTATTTGTCTCGATGAAAAATTCTGTTCCACAGCAGGGAATATTCTCTCCACTGTTATGTTTTGAATCTGTAACTTCTTTGCATGAAGTGTTGTGGCTGACAGTAACCGTATGTTTGTTATTCTGTTTACTTAAAATGCTTTCAAACACTGTTTTACATGACTCTTTGGTGATATTTTTCTGTTCAAAAACTGATGATTCTCCATCAGCACGATTTGATTCAGACAAATCTATTTGTGTAAGCAATTTTTTCTGAGGAGAAGAATGTTTAGGTGCCATCTCAACTTCAGCAGAGGAGGATCCAGTAGCATCATTAATTTCAACTGATTCAACCTGCAATCCCTTCAAAAATTTCTTATACTGATCACCGATACCACCCACTTGATTTTCATCACTAGATCCTGCTGAAGAATGTAAATCATAGCTCAATTCTCTATCAGAAGACTGATGGTTGATAGCAAGAATGCCATCAACAAAGGAAATTCCATTAACCAATTCTCGACCTCTGATAAACTCTTCACGAAACTTAGGATCACGTCGCAAACGATCATAACAATAGCTGTCATCAGAGTCATCACCTGAATCCAAAGAAAGGTAGAAATCATCATCAAAGCCCTGCATTGATTTTTCTTGTTTCACAGTATCAATTAAAGATTCGCAATCTTTGTAAACATTTGCATCTACTGTTTTCTCTCTAATTTCATCCAAAAACATTCCTGGTCCAACATTTTGGGCATGGCAATCCAAATCACTGGTTTGTTCCTTGGTGGTGTTAGTTGATAACTGGATCGATTCAAATGATTTATCTTGTTGCTTCAGCACATCTTTATTCAATGAAAATGAGTTTTTCCTATCATCTGATAATGACTTCAAATCAACTTCAAACAAACTGTCTGATGAAGAACATGATTTGGAATGTTTTGATTCAAAAGAAGCCTGTTCTAAATTCGATGAGTTTTTTCTTTCTGACTCTGAAAAAGTTTGGCTTGAACTGCATTTTCTGTTTTCAGTCTTTGAAATGTCAAACTCACTTTCCTTCTTTCCTCTTACAGTGTTCTGATTTTTATTTGCACATGTATATATTTTGCTCCCGTGTGATACTGGGGCAGTGTGTGAACAGTCATCCTTATTTTGAAGTGCCGTAGAGCTGAAACAGATATTTACAGAGGAACTGCTTTGATTCCCTTTGCTTCCATTTTCATTCTCACTACTGTGCTCAAAATTTATCTCATCATCAGTCTGTTTCAGAAGCAGTTCTCCTTGGTGGCTTTTATAAAAGCTTTCAAATTCGTCTTTAATTTTTGACTTCAACTTTAAAGTAATATCATCTGGAAGATCTGAAAGTTTGGATGGATCAATACCAAGTGACTCCAAAAAGCCTGCATATATTGCCTGTTCTGTAAAGTCTGGTGTACTTATATCATCTGCTTGTTTGACAAATTTGTGGTCATTGTTCGCAATTTCAACTTCTAATCTGTTCAGAGCTTTACATGCATTTTCCATACACTTTCTCTTTTCAAGGTCTGCTGAACCAATTTCTACACTTTCCCTACGTTTCCTTTTACATCCATGCAATCCTTTATCATGATTTCCCTCAACTACGAAAGATTCATCTTCCAGTTCAAAGTTTTGATTACATTCGACATGTTTCTTCTTTTCTTGATCAGAGTTCAGGGTATTACAGTGCTCAACACTATTGTGCCTTAATGAATGTTCCTTTAGCTGAATAGATCTTGATATGAATGCAATATATCCTTTGTCTATGGAAGGTTCATGGTGATGACTGAATATGTTTTGTCTCAGAGACCTCAGATTTTTACTTCTCTCAAAAATGTCCACTTCATTTTGTAACACTCTCTCCTCCAGAGTGTGCCAACACAATGATAACTGGTTAGGATACTGAATATTAGTACCATTCTCCGATTCTACCTCATATGAAGGGTTGTTGTGCTCTGCATATTCGTTATCAATGATAATCTTAAGACTTTCTGAGGATTCAACGTATGAACACTGAAAGAAGAAAAATAATAAGACAAGTTAATTTATTTCATGCTAACAAAGAACTAGAGTGATGTCACGCATACAGCCCGACTGTCCCAGCAATGGCAATGCTTAGACACAAAATAGTTAGAGCCATTTTTTGTTAACCATTTACCCAATGAATCTGCCATATCTGCACTCAGGTGTACAAGATTTGCTGTTCAAATTTTATTTTTTCATTTCTCTACTCGAAAACATACCTCATGACCTATTAATAGAACAAGCTTGATGAGCTTAATAAGGACTAATAGGCCATAAATCTGATGTAAAATGAAAAAATCTGATGTTTCAGAAAAAGTTGGCTTCAACTTGTGTAAGGTAAAGGATTAAAGATGCAGTACATAAAGCAATGTTGGGCTATAGGAGTCAAATTTTCTTTTTTGCATGTAATAACTCCCAATCCTTCAAAATGCATTTTGGGAATAATTGCCTAAGTGATGTGTGTGGGGGGGGGGGGGGGGGGGGGGGAGGGGAGGGGAGGGAGTTGTGAAACCTATATTCAAACTTGGCCTGTATTATAAATACAAACAACTTTAACAGTTTTCATTGGTTGGACCTTGAGACATGTTCTGAGAAGAATTGAAATCTGATAACTTTTGTTTAACCCTTTACCAAATGCAGACGATATCAAAATTTATTACTTTAAATATCATTTTTTAAAGTTTTTCAAAACAATTTCAACAAAACCATATCATGTGACCCCTTGTTGGAACGAGGGGTCACATATGGTTTTGTTGAAAGTTTAAAATAATATTTTTTCAACAGCTGAATTTGCATATTACGCGGACGGATGTGTGCGATTCGTTGGGTAAAGGGTTAAGTCATGTGGCATAAAGAAAGTTTGGACAGACGGATGGACTGATGGATGGATGGACAGACTGATAGACAGATGGACAGAGCGAGCTCTGTGCTATATCCCTCTCTTGTGGGAGGAGATAAAAAGTAATAAAGTATGTGGTAGAAGCCCAATTTGAAATTTAGAGAAACTGAGTTCGAAAAACGTTGTGAAAAGGGTTAAATGAATGCCAATATTATTTGAAACCACTGTGTTCAGCTTCAGTAGACCTTGCGTGAAATGAAGTGAAAGTGTCAATGACACTGTAGCTAAACTTGTTTAAGACATATACATGTATAGTGTGTGACACAGCAATGACAAACATCTAGGTAATGACCTGATAAAGGTACATGTAAAGTATTGTAACGGTCTGTACATAAATGTTGACCGTAGCCTTAACAAATATATAGGTAAAGTATTGTAAAAGTGGGGTGATAATTAGATGCTAAACTAGAAAAGAAATCTTTGAGTCCCAGAGTGGGTCTGACTGAACCCCCAAATATTTGTTCTCATACCATAGTGATAACAAAGGCACCCAAAAACACTCATTCCTGTCACAAGGTGATAACAAAGGTACCCAAGAAGTTTCATGAAGATCAGTTCATAAATGCGGCCTCTAGCCTGAGCCGTATTGGCATTTGCAGTTGCAGTGCTGAAAGTGACACTAAAAAAATCAAAGTTAGTCTAATTTGTATAATTTATGCATGAGAAAAAACCCGTATTATATGTGATGTATCCCATGGTACTAAACATTCATACAAAAAATTATTCAAATCAGAGCTTTCATATGGAAGTTATGTGCAAAAATTGGATTGCACCTAATTTTGTACAAAATGGCTGCCAGCGGCCGTCTTGAATTTCGGACCGGACCCAAAAACACTCGTTCTCGTCTCACAATGATAACAAAGGTACCCAAGAAGTTTCGTAAAGATCGGTTCATAAATACAGCCTCTTGCCCGAGCCATGTGTATGGCGCAACGGACAGACAGATGGACGGACAGCCAGACGGACGATGGGCCATGACAATACCTCAAATTTGGCTTCGCTAAAGTTCAGCTAAAAAAGAAATGACATTGTAACAGAGTATTTGGAGAATGAAATTGATTGGCAAAAGGGGTGGGTGTGGTGTTTGTCTGGATTTTTAACCACAAACTTTTAAGCAAAACTGTAATGAAAGTGTCAATGACACTGTAGCTCAACTTGTCAAGACATGTACATATATAGTATGTGACACAGCAATGACAAACATCTAGGTAATGACCTGATAACAAAGTTACATATAAAGTATTGTAACGGTCTGTACATAAATACTGACCGTAGCCTGTAACAAATGTATAGGTAAAGTATTGTAAAGGTGGGTGACAGTCAGAAGCTAAACTAGAAAAGAAATCTTTGAGTCCCAGAGTGGGTCTGACTGAACCCCAAAATATTTGTTCTCATAGCACAGTGATAACAAAGGCACCCCAAAACACACTCATTCCTGTCCCAAGGTGAAAACAAAGGTACCCAAGAAGTTTCGTGAAGATCAGTTCATAACTACGAGCTGTATACAAGTTGTGACAAAAAACTGACTGGTCCTAATTTCGGTACAAAATGGCCACTGGCAGCTATCTTGAATTTTGGACCGCACTCAAAAACACTCGTTCTCGTCCCAAGGTGATAACAGAGGTACCCAAGAAGTTTTGTAAAGATCGGTTGATAAATACAGCCTCTAGCCCGAGCCGTATTGACATGTGAACTTACAGTGTATAAGTAGCACTAAATAAATCAAAATTCATCTAATTTGCATAATTTCTGCATGAGAAAAAAACCTGTACTATATGTGATGTATTCCATTTTGCTCTAAACATTCATACAAAAATTTATTCAAATCAGAACTTTCATACAGAAGTTCTGTACAAAAGACTGATTGCACTAATTTTGGTACAAAATGGCTGCTGGTGGCCATCTTGAATTTCGGACCACACCCCCAAAACACTCGTTCTCATCCCACGGTGATAACAAAGGTACCCAAGAAGTTTCGTAAAGATCGGTTCATAAATAAAGCCTCTAGCCTGAGCCGTATAGAAGTTGTGTACAAAAAACTTATTAGACCTAATTTCGGTACAAAATGGCCACTGGCAGCCATCTTGAATTTTGGACCGCACTCAAAAACACTCGTTCTCGTCCCAAGATGATAACAGAGGTACCCAAGAAGTTTCGTGAAGATCGGTTGATAAATACAGCCTCTAGCCCGAGCCGTATTGACATGTGTACTTACTATGTGTAAGTAGCACTGAAAAAATCAAAGTTCATCTAATTTGCATAATTTCTGCACGAGAAAAAAACCTGTATTATATGTGATGTATCCCATGGTACTAAACATTCACACAAAAAATTTTTCAAATCAGTGCTTTCATATGGAAGTTCTGTGTAAAAATCTGATTGTACCTAATTTTGTACAAAATGGCTGCCATCGGCCATCTTGAATTTCGGACCGCACCCAAAAACGCTCGTTCTCGTCCCACGGTGATGTCAAAGGTACCCAAGAAGTTTCGTAATGATCAGTTTATAAATACAGCCTCTAGCCCGAGCCATATTGGCATTTGCACTTACAGTGCTGAAAGTAACACTAAATTTATTTATTTATTGATGTTTAAGATCACATATTTATACACAATGGCTAATCATGACCGTGACAGTTTTATGTGTGGAGGAGGTCGGAGTACCTGGAGAGAACCACCGAGCAATGACGAGCAGCTGCCAGCTCCCCAACATCGTAACTCCGCACTGCGGCACAGGCAGGGTTAGATTGGTTGAAGACATGCGTACCATCGACGTGTAGTATGCCTTAGTACACGGCGTCATCGTGCCCCCAGTAACACTAAATACATCAAAGTTAGTCTAATTTGCATAATTTATGTACGAGAAAAAAACCTGTATTATATGTGATGTATCCCATGGTACTAAACATTCATACAAAAAATTATTCAAATCAACGCTTTCCTATGGAAGTTCTGCGCAAAAATCTGATTTCACCTAAGCCTGTACAAAATGGCTGCCAGCGGCCAACTTGAATATCGGATCGGACCCCAAAACACTCTCATCCCACAGTCATAACAAAGGTACCCAATAAGTTTCATAAAGATCGGTTCATAAATACAGCCTCTAGCCCGAGCCGTATTGAATTGTTGACAGACGGACGACTGGCCATGGCATAAGCTCAAATTTGGCTTTGCCAAAGTTGAGCTAAAAATGCATTTCTGACGAAAGAAAAAAAAGTGCCTAACTGGCCCCCGGGAAGGGGGGGGGGGGGGGGGGGGGTACATGAGTTTCAAAAAAAGTTACGCATGTAGTAACTGTAAGTAGTTCAAAATGCATATTGGAGGAAAGGAAGAAACAAAATGGCTAATTGGTGGGGGCTGGGCAGGGTAATAACTTCAACAATTTTCATTGGATGATTGTGGTCATCAAACTTGGCCTAGAGACATGTACTGAAAAGAATTGAAATCTGTTAACTTTTGTTTAAGTTATGGCATAAAGAAAGTTTGGACAGACAGATGGACTGACAGATAGACAGATGGGGCGAGCTCTGTGCTATATCCCTCCCTTGTGGGAAGGGATAATGAAAGTGTCAATGACACTGTAGCTTAACTTGTCTGTGTGTTGTGTTTGATGAAAAGGATAATGTTCCATGTTTATGAAAGGATTATAAATATGACAAGAATTGTGATATTTGGAAATATGTTAATTTCTGTTCCCTGTATGCTGTTTTTAATAAAAATAATATGAGGTGTACACGGTACTAAAGAGCTTAGGGGTGGATTAATATGACCTCACAGTTAATGTGCAAGTTCGCAACTGCCGACCGGTCTTGATTATTACACTGACAGTTCAAAAGTTCAGAACATCAAAGCTTTGATGTACCTGAAAGACAAATGCTTCCAACGGCTTCTTGAGGTTTAACATCGATGTTCTTGACCTTTTACCTTTAGCAACAACAGTTTTTTCATCCAATATTTTTTTTAATTATTAAACGTCTAAAACGGGGTAAAATTTAGCGTTTCATCGATAAAACACTAATCGATTTTGGCGTGACCGATCAACAATCGATTAATCAATTAATCGTGACAGCCCTACAATAAACAGGTAAATTTATACTAAAGGTATGGTAAATAGTTTTGTGTTTTGAAATTATATTCAGTTCATCAAGGGCCAATAACTTCAAGAAAAATATTTGGAACAACACATGCATTGAACAGTGGCTAGACATCAATAAGATACAATTACATGCCAAATATAAAGTCATTCCATCATGTATTTCAAAAGTTATTGAGTTTTGAAACTCGTCGGTCACAGACAGACCGACCGACAGACCGACCGATGGGCCATAACTCCAAGAAAAATATTTGGAACAACACATGCATTGAACATTGGCTAGACATCAATAAGATACACTTACATGCCAAATATAAAGTCATTCCATCAAGTATTTCAAAAGTTATTGAGTTTTGAAACTCGTTGGTCACAGACAGACCGACTGACAGACAGACCGACAGACAGACAGACAGACATTGCCACTTATAGAGCTGCTAGTCGCAGCTAAAAATTTGAATGAGGATTTTTGTTCATGGTGCAGGACAGATTTTTCTGTCACATTAGGTAAAGGGTCAATTGACTAATCAAATTATGTGAACTACAGATACATGTAACTTATAAATTTTTTATCTGCTTTTATGATCACAGGAGAGTAATAAATTAATGACTGTTACGTTTTTTTTTATTAGGGTTTAACGACACGTTAACAGCCAGGGTCATATCATGTCGGTGATAGTTTTACAGGTGGAGGAAGCCGGAGTACCCGGAGAGAACCACCGAGCAACGATGAGCAGTTGTCAGCTCTCCAACATCGTAACTCTGAACTCTGCGCAGCAGCACAGGCAGGGTTAGATTGGTTGAAGACATACGCACATTCGACGTGCAGTATGCCTTAGTACACAGCGTCATCGTGCCCCCATGTAGGCAATCGGGGTTAAGTGCCTTGGCCATGGACAAGCAAATCAGTCGCTGAAATGGTCACCCATCCAACTACTAGCCGCGCTCAACGCTGCTTAACTTTGGTGATCTGGCGAGAACCGGATACTGCGATGCCACCACGCCCCTTCAGTGACTGTAAACAAGACAGTGTTATTACAGTGGTACCCCAATAGAATAGCAACAGGATTATACAATTAACAGGGGCTGGGTCATTTTCCTACCTTCTAGTTTTAAACTAAGTATAAATTCTATTACATTTTGTCTGACAGAGCTCCTGAGCTCTGTCAGACAAGACATAATGGATTAAATGCCAGTATTTTATGTTCTGAGAACAAATAGCTCTATAGACAAGAGGAGTTTGGTGATTATTGAAGTAATTTCTTGACATATTACAAAATTTCTTATTCATTTAACAGGAGTTTGCTCTGTAGCACTGATGCAATAAACTAGGGCTGTCATGATTTTTTAATTTTGGAATCGATTAATCATCGCAAATAATCGTTAATAATCAATTAATCGTACCTAGATGACCCCTCTCCCTCTTTTTGAAGTCGTTAAAAATGAAGTTCAACTGTGCTGACCTACCTCAAGTATACAACGAAGACGATCCTCTTTTAGGTACATTCAAAGCTTTGATGTTCTGAACTTTTGAACCGTCAAGAGTAATAATCCTACCAAGTTATCAAGAAAACCCCTCATAAACACGACCTGAAGACTGTGCTAAAGGTTTTCAGGTTTTGGGCTCGGACAGCCATCATGGTTGATCGATCGCGACCAAAAGGGGATGTCCTCTAGACATTATACTAAGTCATCCTACCAAGTTACAATTGAATCCCTTCATAAATGCGACCTATAGTCTGTGCTAAAGGTTTTCGGGTTTTGGACTTGGGCAGTTGTCACGGCTGACAGATCATGACCAAATGTGGAAGTTCTCATCTAGACATCACAAATGTAGCGATCACGGTTGATTGATCGCAACCCAAAGGGGACATCCTCATCTAGACATCATACAGAGTTATCTCACCAAGATACAATGAAATCCCCGCATATTAAATATGATCTGTAGACTGTGCTAAAAGTTTTGGGGTTTTGGGCTTGGGAAGCCATCACGGTTGACAGAACATGACCAAAAGGGGACATTCTCATCTAGATATTATACCAAGTCATCCTACCAAGTTACCATGAAATTCCTTCATAAATACGACCTGCAGACTGTGCTAAAGGTTGTCGGGTTTTGGGCTCGGGTCACCATCACAGTTGACTGATCGCGACCAAACAGGGACGTTCGCATCTAGACATGGCCTCAAACCTGCATGTAAAATTTGTGACGATCGGACAAAAACTACGGGTTGTAGCCTGTGCTAAAGGAAAATGTGAACAGACTTCCGCACACGTGATGACAATAGCTTATCTTGACTTTGTCAAGTTAAGCTAAAAATTAACACATCTGGAAAAGATAAATTTAAAGTAATTTGTATATTTTTTATACTTTCCAATGGCCCAGACTAGCTGGTGCAAACTCAAAGTTATCAAGGACCAAACACAAATTTTGAACCCCCCCCCCACCCAATCCCCAAATTTTGCTTGCAAAACCGAAAATTAAAAGTCCTATCTGGTCCTCCATACTTTTACTCTCCGCGCATGCGCAGCCATCAGGAAGTGACCGGAATTGGCACCAACATCATTCTTTGCAGAAGAGAGTACTACATAATAACTCAGTGAGGAGGTATGAGTGCCCACTCATGGGAGGACCATACCTGTCTGGGCCATTGGTAAGTATAAAAAATATACAAATTACTTTAAATTTGTCATATTTTTATACTAATTAATTAATCTTATTTGTTTTTCAAGGATTGGAGAACAAGTTATGCAACTTATATTAACGCCTCTCCTTGGCCCAATGACGTAGGTGTGTGAGATGACCTTCATAGCGGCAACTTCGTAGCCTAGCTCTTCTCGAATACTACAAAGGGATCTTTAGCCTGCACGGAGTATGTCTCTCTCCGCACAGAGGACAGCCATTTTACGTCCCCCCCGATAGGACGGTACGCTGGTGCAAACTCAAAGTTATCAAGGACCAAACACAAATTTGGTATTTGGTATTTTTATACTATAAACCAATGGCCCAGACAAGCTGAATCGTAAAAAAAAGGCGGAGGGCCTAGGACTTCAGAATTAGCAGACCAACATAGTTCCCAAGCCCGCAATCCAAGGTGAAAGGAAATTAAATTAAAAAGGAATTACATGTATGTCTCTCTGTACAGTAACAGAGATTCAAAATCATATCGAACCCCAATCACTTGCATTACTTGAATCGTTCTTGTGTTAATCATCAAAATAGTATAGGAACCGCAGGTCTCCCTCACATCTGACCAACTCCATAACGCCACTAAGGCCGGAGGACATGATGAACAAATACACCATATTAACTCATGCCAACCATACCAGTTTGAAGAGAATAACCTCCTCTAACAAATGGCATCATGTCCGATAGGATAACTAACTCAGCCTAGCTGAAGCAGCTAAAGGTCTTCCTGTACATGAAGACCATTAAAAGCTGATAACTGAGTCCCTTGAAGCTCACTAAGGAGACTTACAATGCTAGCCATAGTTTTTAAGTCTTCGGGTACGTTTCCGTGGGCCATTCGAGAATACTAGTGTTATTCTGGACATGTGCAGATAAGGCAGAATGTGATTCGTGTCGTTTTGTTCAAGTAAATGTATTCTGGAAAACTATTCGGAATGTATTCTGCTAATCCACCTCTCGAGGAGGAATAAACGTTATTCTAGACATGCGCAGTATTGCGCACTGACTAAATAGTTTTGCACATCACAAATCTTGAGGCCGAAATTTGTTTTCAACGGTGGCGAATTAGTGCCAACCCGTCTCCAGTTATTTATCTGTTACAACAGATTAATAAACTTTTATAACAGATTCATAATTTGTTTTAACAAATTAGTAATGTTTTATAACCAACTAATAATCTGTTTTTAACAGTTTTTATACAGTTATAACCAACTAATATTCTGTTGTAACAGATTAAGTTGGCCTTATCTATTTTTACCAATTAATGATCTCATCTTTTAAAAGCAACTAATGGGGAGCACGGCGGCTCATTGACTGGCGCATCGGACTTGTGACCGGTATGTTGACAGGTCCATACCACTTGCATTGTGATACTGAGCATGTCACTCCAAACTGCACACACAGGGGCACAGATGCAAAGTGTTCTTAGATGTGCTGCGCGTTAATGGCACGCGTGCATTCAACAAATGCTCATCTGGCTTGTGTCTGGTGAGTCTGTTGGAGAGTCTAGCAGTTACTTGTCACTATGCGATGGTTTCTCTAGATACTCCGGCTTTCTCCATCTGTAAAACTGCTTGACACGATATGGCCTTGGCATTCGAAAGTGCCGTAACCCTCAATAAACAAACTAATTATCTGTTAAACATTCACACAAAAATTTATTCAAATCAGAACTTTCATACAGAAGTTCTGTACAAAAAACTGATTGCACTAACAGTACAAAATGGCTGCTGGTGGCCATCTTGAATTTTGGACCGCACCCAAAAACACTCGTTCTCGTCCCACAGTGATAACAAAGGTACTCAAGAAGTTTCGGTAAAGGTCGGTTCATAAATATGGCCTCTAGTCCGAGCCGTATTGAATTGTTGACGGGCAGAGGGGCGACAGGCCATGCCATAACCTCAAATTTGACATGTCAAAGTTGAACTAAAAATGAATTATAACGCGGTGAGAGGCCTGGTCTCAGAACCTCACTGCCAACAACGTACCACAACACCAGTCTCCAACATTAGTCATCCCAATGAACACAAGTATGACAAGAGTCTGCAGAAGTGCATCGACTAAAGTCGATATCACTCCTCCAAACTCCACAACAAAATATATAATTAAGACACATGAATAATAGCAATCAAAATTAAATTGAAAATAATTTTTTGAAAAAATGCCTAAGTTCCAAAGGGAACATTAAGAGCCCAAGGGCAACCAGAGCCTAAGTGTGGACAAAATCCAAATTTATTGAGCTACACTACAGGAATAACAATCCATGTATCCTACAGTAATATTACAGAATTAGAATATAAATGAAAGTGTCAATGACACTGTAGCTCAACTTGTTTCAGACATGTACATGTACAGTATGTGACACTGCAATGACAAACATCTAGGTAATGATCTGATAACAAAGGTACCTGTAAAATATTGTAAAGGTCTGTACATAAATGCTGACCGTAGCCTGTAACAAATGTGTAAGTAAAGTATTGTAAAGGTGGGCGACAGTCAGATGCTAAACTAGAAAAGAAATCTTTGAGTCCCAGAGTGGGTCTGACTGAACCCAAAAATATTTGTTCTCATAGCACAGTGATAACAAAGGCACCCAAAAACACTCGTTCCTGTCACAAGGTGATAACAAAGGTACCCCAAGAAGTTTTGTGATGGTCAGTTCATAAATACAGACTCTTGCCCAAGCTGTATTGACATGTGCACTTACTGTGTACAAGTAGCACTGAACAAATCAAAGTTCATCTAATTTGCATAATTTCTGCACGAGAAAAAAAACCTTATTATATGTGATGTATTCCATGTTACTAAACATTCCTACAAAAATTTATTCGAATCAGAACTTTCATACAGAAGTTCTGTACAAAAAACTGTACAAAAAACTGATTGCACTAATTTTGGTACAAAAAGGTTGCTGGTGGCCATCTTGAATTTTGGACCGCACCCAGTAAAGATTGGTTCATAAATACGGCCTCTAGCCTGAGCCGTATAGAAGTTGTGTACAAAAAAACTGATCGGACTTAATTTCGGTACAAAATGGCCACTGGCAGCCATCTTGAATTTTGGACCGCACCCAGAAACACTCGTTCTCATCCCAAGGTGATAACAAAGGTACCCAAGAAGTTTTGTAAAGATCGGTTCATAAATACAGACTCTAGCCCGAGCCGTATTGACATGTGCATTTACTGTGGATAAGTAGCACTGAATAAATCAAAGTTCATCTAATTTGCATAATTTTTACGCATGCTGCATACCAAATATCAAAAGATTCTTATTGGTACATCTGAAGAAGATTTTTTAAGAATATTCCTCATACTGCACTAATTTAAACATTTGGGCTCCCATATGGACCTAGGGATTTGATTTCAATAAACCTGTGAAACAATCTTCCAAAGATGTTATATGAGAAATTTGAAAGCTTTTGGAGCAGTGATTTGGGAGAAAAATAGTCTTAAATGTTTTCCCCATTATCCACAGTGATAAAAAATGCTGACTCAGCACTTTTTCAATGTCCCAAAAAAAGTACCCCATGATAAAACAGATAGCAATTTTTTTGCACCATTCCATTCATTCTGTTGGTCCTAAGGAAGCTTCACTGCCGTGTAGTTTTGGAGATATGGGTGTTTTAATTTTTTTCTATTTTTAGCTCCTGCAGTTCCCATGGGGCGACAGGAAAATTTTTTTATATGTATTTATGACCCAATAAGCCCTCATATCAAATTTGGTTCTAATCTGCCTATCGGTTTGATAAATGTTAAAAAATTCTTGCCCCTCCCATAACGAAGGCAAATATAGCTCCTCGAACTTCTCTTGAACAAATCTGAGTCTACACCTCAAAAGGAAGTGCACACCAAATATTAAGTCTCTGCTACTGCTGGTTCATGAGAAGAAGATTTTAAAAGAATTTCATCATATTTGGGCATAAGACCATGCCCAAAAAGGACGGAGACCCCATTTGAACAAAACTAAAACAGAATACCCCCAAGATGATGTGGCCCATATATGTTTCAATTTGGCCCATTGGTTTGTGAGAAGATTGTTTTGTAAAAGCTAACGTACAATGGATGACGGATGCCAAGTGATGGCAATAGCTCACACTGACTTTCAGTCAGGTGAGCTAAAATTAAAGCACAGATGTCAGGTCATTGTTGCTGACTTTAGGGCCAAACAAATAATGATGTTTGCGCCATTTCTGGTTACGTCCTGATGGCTGCGCATGTGCGGAGAGTAAAAGTATGGAGGCCCAGATAGGACTTTTAATTTTCGGTTTTGCAAGAAAATTTTTGGGAGTGGAGGGGGGGGGGGGGGGGGGGGGTTCAAAATTTGTTTTTGGCCCTTGATAACTTTGAGTTTGCACCAGCTCGCCTGGGACATTGGTTTATAGTATAAAAATATATTTGTGCATATGATTGTTCCTTATCATATATGTCAATTTGTTCAAATAAAGTTGCCAGTCCCACAAGGGTATTGTGATACATATACAAACCGTTGGGAGAAGACAGCCAATCTGGCTGTGCTGTCCCCGAACGGTATGTCTATGTACCACAATATTATTCTGTAAATGTATTGATTATTACATTTTACATACCGTTAAACAAAAGAATAGAATAGGGGGGCATAACTCTGTTAGCACTTACAAAATTTTTTAATGAAAGTGTCAATGACACTTTGGCTTACCTTGACTTTATGGTGCATTTATCGAATATATGTCATAATTATCTCACTAAGGCCATACAAAGTAGATGTTCTGTTTCTCAAGCCAAGTTTTGTAAAATTGCCTGCGGGCGGGCGTTTTTTTATCTTATATTTTATTTTTGTAATTATTTCTTTGCCATCAGAAGTTCATATTCTTGGTTTATTTTATGTTTTAGGCCTCATAATCTACAGAATAGCAAGGGTGGTGGTGTATTTCATCCCTTGGGTGCAACAAGGCTTTGCAATGCTAAAGCATTGCAAAGCCTTGTTGCACTCAAGGGACAAATTTATCAATTTTATTAACTTGTGTAAAATATCAGACATAAACCATTTAATTTTTATTTTTTCAAGTTTGCATTTGGTCATAAAAAGAGAGCATGCGGCAGCCAAAAGGACCAACATGGGAGGGCCTGAGAAACAGATTTTTAATTTTATTAAGCCTAATGTTGCATTCAAGTAAACTGCAACATGATTATTGACATTTTGTTATCTATCAGAAATAAAAAACTTAACAAAAGGGATGTTACATCCCAGATGCTCCACTACATCTGCACTTGACAGTGGCATAGATAAAGGGGGGTTGGGGTGGTTGGGGTGTGGGTGGTGGTGGGGTGGTTGGGGGGGGCAGACCCCCCCCCTCCCCCAGAAGTTTTGTCGGAAATTTTTTGGGACCATTTTTAGGCGAATTTATGCCTAATAACATTAAAATGCTGGCTTTGGGGATAAAAACATGCCATTTTGGGTAAAAAAGACCAATTTTCAGTACATTTGCAGTAAACAACAGATTCTTTCTGTTTGTTTGGGTTTTTGTTGTTGTTACACTGTCGGAAAATTTTCGGTCTGTCAGAAAATTTTGGGCTTGCCCCTCCGCCAACGAAAAGCTATCTACGCCACTGGCACTTGATACAATCAATCCGATGTCAAGAAAGATTCTTGAAGCAGCATTTTTATTGTTTATGTCACCCCAAATAATGGATATGTTTAATTCTTAATGGAATATATTGCAATTAACACTAGTGAGTTTTCAATGCATCACGATTCATCACACATTGCAATGTACATCGCACCGCGAGGAAAAAATTGTGATTCGCATCGCATCGTTTCAGCCCGAATTAACACAAAGTTAATGCTACTGTAATGGTTTTCAGTAACCTAAGTCTACAATATCAATGACCTGGATAGACCCACAGAAATAAACAACAAGCCAAGACCAATACTGGGTCTGGACCTGCATCGATGCATGCAATTGATTACAGAGATGAACAGACTTCAAAGTATCACCAAGCATGAAGTGGCTGCACGGCAGATCTGAAAATTAGATACACGATACAACTCATCATTATGAAGCAGCAGACCAAATATAAAATCATTCCCTTTCATAGAAGCCAAGAAAACTTTGACGGAAGAAGTGTTTCCGACGGACTGACGCACGGATGGAGTCGAGCGGTTACTAGACCTGCTCTGGCGATGCAGGTAAAAAATACACAGTAACAAGAAATTAAGGCCCCACAATCTGAACAAAAGCTGACCTAATCACTAATTCTAACAAGAAATTAACTAAGTTTGGGCTGACAATTTTAGGTGAAATTGGAAAAAATGTCACAGTATTAGGGTTAGATACTGTTGTGGTAGCCCCTTACAATCTACATACGCAAAATTAACACCCTGGGGCCACTGGTCTTTGAGAAAAAGTCATAAACAAAATTCTTATAAAATTGGACTTTTGAAGCTGACGTCACCGGAGTCATCACATAAGCTCACCACTTTTTTAAGTAGATGAGCCAAAAAGGGTCTAAATTTTGCTTCCCAATATCATGCAATATGCCATCAATAACCTGTAGAAAGTGACCCGTCCATGGCAGCTGTAGTATACACACTTACAAAGTGACTGCATTCTATTTAACATCTGTACAAACTCTTATTTGAAGGCACCCAATTACACCAGTTCTGGATCACTGATTGTGTTGTTTGCCAACAGTGATACGGGGTCAAGATTTAAGAAACAAGAGGCCCCAAGGGGCCTGAGGGCACTCACCTGACATGGTAGCCTAAATATCAACCCAGAGAATTGATTTCAACAAGTTGCATCTGCTCCTCCTAAGAAAAGCTTATACCAAATATCCAAAGATTCTGACCAGTGGATCTAAAAAAAAAAAGAAGATTTTTAAAGAATATTCCTCATATTGAACCAAGTTATAATTCGGGCTCCCACAGGGACTTGGCTTTAACAAACTTGAATCTCACCCCTTAAGGATGCTGCACACCAAATATCAAAACATTCTGACTGCTGGATCTGAAGAAGAAGATTTTTAAAGAAAATTCCTCATTTTGAACTAAGTTACAATTCAAGCTCCCACAGTGAGTTCAAATATGGACCTAGGGACTTGGCTTGAACAAACTTGAATCTCACCCCCCTCCCCCCCTCCCCAGCCCCCCTAAGCATGGTGCATACCCAATATCAAAAGATTCTGCCTGCTCGATCTGGAGAAGAAGATTTTCAAAGAAATTTGCCTGAAATGCACTAAGTTCGAATTCAAGCTTCTATAGTAAGCCCAAATATGAATCTAGGGAGCTGATTTGAACAAACTTGAATCAGATCCATCCCACAATGTTGCATACCAAATATCAAAAGATTCTACCTGCTGAATCTGGAGAAGAAGATTTTTTAAGAAATTTGCCTGAAATGCACTAAGTTCGAATTCGGGATTCTATAGTGAGCCCAAATATGAATCCAGGGGGCCGATTTGAACAAACTTGAATCAGATCCACCCCACAATGTTGCATACCAAATATCAAAAGATTCTGCCTGCTCGATCTGGAGAAGTGGATTTTTGAAGAAATATGCCTGAAATGCGCTAAGTTCGAAATCGGGCTCCTATACTGAGCCCAAATATGAACCCAGGGGGCCGATTTGAACAAACTTGAATCAGATTCACCCTACAATGTTGCATACCAAATATGAAAAGATTCTGCCTGCTGGATCTGGAGAAGAAGATTTTTTAATGTTTTTCCCATTGGCTACAGTGTTAAAAAGTGCGGACTCAGCACTTTTTCAAAGTCCTGAAAAAAGTACCTTGTGATCAAACTGATAAGGATTTTTTTTTAACCATTCTATTCTACTGGATAAAAGTAAGCTTTAAACAGAATAAGAATTCTCTGTGCCGTGTAGTTTTGGAGATATGGCAGTTTTAAGGTTTTTCCTATTTTTAGCTCCCGAGGTTCCCACGGGGCAATTAGAAAAATTTTACATCAATCAACTACTTATGACCCATTATCATCTCATATCAAATTTGGTTCAAATCGACCTAACGGTTCTGAAAATAGAAATTTTAGGCGTGGCCAAAATTTTTGCCCCTCCCATAACGCAGGCAAATAATGCCCGACAAACATCTCTTGAACAAACTTGAATCTACACCTCAAAAGGAAGCTGCATACCAAATATCAAGTCTCTGCTACTGCTGGTTCATGAGAAGAAGATTTTCAAAGATTTTGGTGCCCCTTGGGGGCGTGGCCCCACCCAGGAGGAGGGGCAAACTTCATTTGAACAAATCTGAATTGACATTAGGTAATAAACATTTACCCAACATTTGAAAAAATATTGAACCAGTGGTTTCTTCGGAGAAGTTTGTTTTGTAAAGTTTACGCCGGACGCCGACGGACGGACGACAGACGAAAAGCGATCAGTAAAGCTCCCCTTGAGCTTCGCTCAGGTGAGCTAAAAAAGAAAACAGTGAACATCTCTCTCTCTCTATCTGCTGACCACTTAATGTACAAGTCATACATGTCTTTTTACCATTCCTCTCTATTCAAGAATATGGATGGAGCCAAATGGTTTTGAATATGGTGAGGGAGGTTCCTAGTGACTAACTGATAGGAATTTGCAAACATCATCTGCCTGCCAATTAGTTGAGTGCACAATCAGCCGATTGTGAGTGCCGATGACAGATGTCACAACCAAAAGTAGTAGCAGATTCAAGAACGCATAGAATAGGGTTAATTTTACAGCCTGTTGATCTCAAGTGAGTCAAAATAAAAATATGACATCAGCAGAAACATTTTGCCAGGGCAGCATCTTTGATCAATGCGAAACTTGGCGACTTTCACTCATACTATTTTTAAATTCCACCTCCATTTAAATTTAGTTTCAAGATGAAATTGAACTAGAGGTACTGTGAGCAAGCTCACAAAGTGATATCCCCCCCCCCCCCCCCCCCCCCCCCTGCGCCTGTCAGAACGGAATTATATTGCTTCGTGCACATCTTCATATGGAGTTCTTCCATTGTGTAAAGTTTCATGAAAATTCTTCAAACGGTTTAGGAGGAGTTGCGCTTTTAAGGATGGACTGACGGACGGATGGACATAGCGATTCCTATATACCCCTCCCAAACTTTGTTTGTGGGGGGTATAATAAAATATATCAAAGGGCAATTAAACAACATATATTTATTTACTTGATTTCATTACCAATTTATGTCCCAATTTGAATTTTAGATTCCAAACCCACATGGATATAAATAGGAAGCCCAAATATTAACTTGGACACTTGGGTTGAGAAATCTTGAATCTAACCCTCATAACAATGATGTACATATATACCAAACATTAAAAGATTCTGACTGGTGCTTCTGAAGAAGAAGATTTTTAAAGAATATTCCCATATTGCTGTAAGTTAAAAATTTTGGCTCCTGTACTGAGCCCAAATATGAACCAATGGGGTTCATTTTAACAAACTTGTATCAGACTCCCCTATGGGTGCTGTATACCAAATATCTAAAGATTCTGACCATTGGTTCTGGAGAAAAGATTTTAAAATTTCCTACAGAACACCCTAACATAACCGATGGCAATTTTATTTTACCATTCATTCAATTCTACTGGTCCTAAGGATGCATCATACCAAATAATGGTTCCCTGTTCGGTGTGCTTTGGGAAATAAGGGCATTTGAAAAATACTTCTATTTTTAGCTCCTGGCAGTCCTTGGCGTGAGACGGGCGCTATTGCGCTCACACTCGCCAGCGCCCGTAATTTAAAAAAAACGAGCGCAAAAAATCGCGCCCGACATCAAACAGTTCAACTTCAATTAAATTGCACTCAACTCACTAGCATTGCCACGGTTCAAGTCAGAATGGACATCTATTTCGTTATTGTCCATTGGTTAATGGTAAAACGAAAACAAAACTGCTGTTATATGCCACCCCCCTCCCCCCACCTCCATATCACCATCTGCTCCGCAAGAGGTCCGAATCGATATTGTCAATGAAAACTAAACATTTCCAGTTTCCTTTATTCACTGCGCATGTCATTCTACATCCCAATTCATCCAGCAAACGAAATCGAAAGTAGAATGCTAATTTAATCAGAACAAACAGATAGACCAACTGTGATTGGCCAGTCATTTGTGAAGTTGTCTGCTGCGGCCAACCAAATCGCTTGTACCAAATAATTTCACCTTGTTTCCCCTTCTTCAAACATTTGAGTACAAGCGAGAAATTTTATCGTTGGTGTTTTTGCTGTTTGCCTTTTCTGAATTGGTTACGTTTTCCAGATGCCAACGGTGACTCTATCAATGTTACAGTCTATTGAAGTATTCAGAGTAGTCACCAAGTAGCAATCTAAATATCATGATTAGCTGTGTTTAAAACATGCAGAGTTGTGAACTTTTGGGGAATTTTGCAAGTGCGATTTGCACTCGCAACACAATTTGTGAGTGCACTTTTTTGCACCCGTAAAATTTCCTCACACGAAGGACTGTCCTGGGGTTCCCACAGGGCTATGGGAATTTTTTTTTTTGCAAGAGTCAAGTACTTATGACCCAATAATACCACATACCATGCTGTATACCAAATATCAAAAGATTCTGACCATTGGTTCTGGAGAAAAGATTTTAAAATTTCCTACAGAACGCCCTAACATAACCGATGGCAATTTTATTTTACCATTCATTCAATTCTACTGGTCCTAAGGCTGCATCATACCAAATAATGGTTCCCTGTTCGGTGTGCTTTGGGAAATATGGGCATTTGAAAAATATTTCTATTTTTAGCTCCTGGGGTTCCCACAGGGCTATGGGAATTTTTTTTTTTTTTGCATGAGTCAAGTACTTATGACCCAATAATACCACATACCCAGTTTGGTTCAAATCGGATCATCAGTTCGGAAAATAGAAATTTTGGGTGGGGCCAAAAATCTCACCCCTCCCATTACAAAGCCAAATATTGCTTCATGAACTTCCTTTGAACAAACATTGATTCTACACCTCAAAAGGAAGCTCCATACCAAAATCAAGTCATTGTACCCACTGGTTCACCAGAAGAAGATTTTAAAAATATTTTTGAGCATTTTCCCCAACCCCCTCCCTATGGGGCTAGGCATGTTGAGTTGAACAAAAATGCAACGCCCCTTCAGGATCATCGCTCACGCAAACTTTCACTTGAATTGGACCAGTGGCTTTGGAGAAGACCAAAACATGGTGTTGACGGGAGAAAAATGACAGATGGAGAGCAATTAGATAATCTCAGCTTGACTTTGTCCAGGTGAGCTAAAAACAGGGTTGGCAGGTCGGAATCACTTTTTTTTCCAGAATGTAGTTCCCTTAACTCAGTTTATAACTTTTTCAACATAGAATAGGCCTCTTTTTAGTGCTGTGTGGTTTTAAGGTACACCTACTAAAATAGGTAAAATTGTCAATACTGTCACTGATACTGACAAATTAAATCATAATCGGTACCTGGAAAAGTTGGTTTATCCCCAGTAAGGCGGTATATAAATTTCAACTTGCTTTAATATCATGGTTTACAAGAAGTGATTTTACTTCACCCGAGTGGATTAATGTTGGTTTAAATTTGGGTCTTTTCCCTTTTTACCACCGTCTGCACTTGCAGCACAAAACGTTTCTGTATTACATTTCTTCATCAACTGTTCAAGTGTTTTGTCTCGACAGTGACCATTATTATGCAAGTAATTGAATATTGCTCACCTTGAATTGGAAAAAAGACACATGGAATGTATTCTGCTATTTAAAACCTGGAAATTTTCCTTGAGAAATGTCAAGAGATTCCCTGTAAAGTGATTGGCTGTTCGCACAACCTGACGACATGATAACATCATGCCTTCAAAATAGTGTGCTCAAAAGTGTTTCATACAAGACCATTAATACTTAATATCAAATTTGGTTTAAATCAGCCTCTCGGTTTGGAAAATAGAAATCTGGGGTGGGGCAAACATTCTTGTCCGACAGTCCCTCCCATAACAACAACAAATACTGCGCCTCAAACTTCTCTTGAACAAACTTGAGTCTACATCTCAAAAGGAAGCTGTATACCAAATATCAAGTTTCTGCTACAGCTGGTTCATGAGAAGATTTTTTTTTTAAAATCAAGGCATTTTGGCCCCACTACCTCCTCAATATGAGCAGAAATCCAATTTCAAGAAAAAACAAAATGCCCCTATTAACACCACGTTCGCGACGGATGACAGTCGACAGACAAAAAGTGATCAGAACAGCTCACCCTAACTTTCAGGTGAGCTAAATAGGAGGAAACTTCTATTACACCCATACAAAGGGCTAAGAAAACAGTTCTGCCTAAACAAAATATTATTCTTCCCACATAATAGAAAACGCAGTCAGAGCAGTGTGCAAATTTGACGAGAATGCTCGTTTCGTTCGCATGGCGGTTACACAAATTTAAATCTAGGCGAACGGATGACTGGTTAGCCATAAGTTGTATCTTGAATGGTCGCTAAATCTAAATTTTTTCTCAGCGTCAAGATTTGTTCACACATTTTGACTTGTTACAGTTCTAACAATGCAAATCAATGGAGATGAAGTAATTTTACTTACAAGATAATATGAAGGGCATATGCAGAATATGAAGCCTTTAACTTTAGGTACCTGCAGTTCAGAATAAAGCCCAAATATAGGCTTCTAGTACTCTAGCAGTTGAGCAGCCTCTCTTGTGTCTTGATAGATTTTTAGACTTTTGCTGTAAGAGGCTATATATATTTCAGTTCCATGCCCTATATGAATACATGTTAATGATAAAAAAAGCAGCTTCCCAAGAATTTTTACATAGCCACGTGCTTGGTTAGTCATATCCAACCCACGTGAACGGTCAGTCGGTTAGAGTCATTTTTGAAAATTGAAATTTTGCACACTGCAGAGCCACTTGAAACATGGATCACGAAGTGAGCTCTATAGGTAACAATAAATCAGTACATCTGACAGGGAAAAGTGTGTCTTCTGGTTTGACCATCGGAGACGCCCATTATTTCAGTCGATACTGAATTCTGGGATAGTTGAAAAGAAAAACAGCAACAAAAACAACAGAATGCACCGTGTGTCGGCCGCATCAATCTTTCTGAATAAAAGATGTCAATATTTCTTTTAACTTGAACATTGGCTTCCTAGAATTCAGTATTAAATTCATTTTTGTCAGTTGAAATTTTAAAATCCTACTTTTGACACCGAATCTTTTCTCTTCAGGTTTACTGCCAGTATCAGAAGTTGACAAAACTACCGGTGGTGGCAAGAATAATTTTCTTTCCACTTTACGATACAACAGAGTCCTTTGCGGCTACGTTCTCTTCTAGGCCTAACCTAATTCATATTATGCTACTGTTTATGACTAGCATACTAGAGTTAATTACATGCTCAATGCCTCTGTGCACCTTCGGCACACTAAAACTTCCATTCATTCCACTTCTTGCTTGGACACTGTACAGGAAATAGTTCACAATGGTAAATGCCTTGTTATCTTGCTTTCTGAATGTGTGATGTTTTGACAAAAAGTAAGAGACGTTTTAACGAAAAATATGCGATGTTTTGACCATTCCGAAATGTGACGTTTTGGTTGTGTGACATTTTGACGAGCACCCTTTTTCAATAAGGCAATTAGTTCAGCGATCTGAACGTCGTGGCTACCCATCTACGTTCAGACAGGAAATATATGTACTGCAGGGGTCAGCCGAGTGGGCGACTTGGGCGAAGAAGTCGCCTTGTCATTCCTCAAGTCGCCTTGGCTTACATTGGGGGCGAAATTCAAGTCGCCCTCCCAAACTTCCTTGGGAGACATGGCAGTTTACTGTATTTTCTTATGTTTTATTTTTTAAAAACACACGCTTCCGCAAAAAACAGTAAACACGGTTGCTGTTAAAGTCCGTCACACGGCTATGAAAATAGCCTAAACTAGCCCAATTTTATATTTCTGAAAAGAATTGCAATGGCGTAGTCGTTCGAACAATTCGCCCCAACTGATAGCAACCAGCACAAAATGGCTATTTAAAAACAAAGTACCAGACAACAACGAATCACACAAGACACGCATCGAGTTAATTAGAATTTATTAAAGTTAACCATCGTTTCAAAACAAAAAAAATGCATTGGAGACAGTTCGTCCATATCGAAATTGCTTGCGGTTACTGCTCTGTTCCACTGAAAAATTGGCTGCATTGAAATTCGCCCCGCAATTTGCATTGAAATTGAATGTTTTTCTTTGAAAACTTGTGAAGTTTGTTGGAAGGGGGTTAAATATAATAAGGCTACAATAGAAATAGGTATTTGGATGGATAAGAATGGCAGACCTTCAAAGCACCAATCGTACGTGTCAGTGAAAGATGGTTGGCAGAAATTGTCAGTTTTCTGAGCAGTGTATTATCAGTTTACCCAGCGCAGCCGGGAAGGGAGACAACTGAAATGTTTTGTCAATGTCATTTACCAAAGAAATTAATTAACTCAAATTGTTAATAACGCTTAATTTACGAAGGATATCGAAAACTTTTTTAACTACGCTTTTCAACTCAGTTAGGGTATTCAGAAACCATGAATGACCCAGCTTCTTATATGAACTTGAAATTTATTTTAAACACTTTAAATATTTTTTTAAAAAGAATATACCTTCTGTTACAGAGAAGAACACTCTCACCATGGGTCATACTAAATTTCAAATCCACATCGTTGAGGCAAATACAAAATCAACTGCACGGTAACCTAAGTCATCACTGTTAGGCAATGAGTTAGGGGGTATTCAGAAACCATGAACGACACAGTTTTTTGTAGGGTGGGGTGGGGGATTTTAACCTACATTCTGTTATGTAACCATCTTGACTTAGTTTTGTGTGTGTTTGTATAAACTTTTATTTATTTTTTTCTCCACAATTGTGTCCTCTATGTTCATTTATTTTGTCACAATGTCATATACGTTTTATGGGTTTTTTTTCTGATTTCTCCTTCATGTCCACTGACTTCTCCCTAAAGTCTCTGAAGGGAGAAGTCACTTCTCCCTAAAATCAGCTGCCAGGCTGACCCCTGATGTACTGTCAAATGCAGCCGGCAATAGGAGCAAAAGCTTGATATATATTCCTAATTTTGTGTTTTGAGTTCCCAATAAAACGTGTTGGGGAATTTTACCACCGATTTGAACAGGAGGAATCTGAATGGAGATGGGCAGTGACTACGTTCAGATCATTGATTTATAAAATGATCCGGATCTGCCGTAACAACGGTACAGTACGTGGAGGGTGTACTGTCACTAAATCAGTTACTAGACGATTCGCCCCCGTGGACATTTCGCCCCTAGTTTTTGTGGGTGATTCACCTCTGGATGATTCGCCTTCATGGAATATTAACCCCAGATTTTTATTTATACTTCAAATGAAATGGCTTCGGGCGCCGAAGACGTACAGGGACGGTACGGGGAGCAAACCCCTTTCGACCCTCGGTGACAGTTTAGCGGCGTTTATGTCGCTTGTTTCTCTTTTTGGGTGGAGGTGGCTGTGATGGAGAGACTGTAGTGGTTGTTGGTGTAGTTGGGCTGTTGATGTTTTTAGAGGCCTGACTAGGATGGAATGGTCGAGTCCTGGCTGCTTCAGGAGTGCTGCGGCTGGTGCGCTGTTCCAGGAGTGCCATCGTTCTGCTGTTGTTGTCAGCTGATTGCTTTAGGATATTCCTGGCTTCTTCCTGCATGCTATTTACTACTGCCGTTATGTCAAGTACATCCTGTATCATTTTCGGTTCCTGATCCGGATGGAGGGGAGAGACTGGAGTAGGAGACTTCAGAGAGCCAGTTTCCATTTCCGTCTCCGCCTTGCTGATGACGTCGCCATCCTCCATGTCATCCCTCAAATGAGAGGCAGCTGGGGAGTGGATGGTAGTCACAGGAGTTGGAGGGTGGAGAATGGTAGTGGCCTCCTCTGTCTTCTCTTCCTTCTTCCTTTTCAGGAATGTTTCCAACATCCGGGCATCGCAGCACCTGGTGGATGGGCTCTTCTTCCTCTTCTCAGGGCCTCCAAGCCTTCTCGAGTGAGGACCAGTGCGAGAGGAGGTCCTCTCAACAAAGGTACTACCTCTCCCCGAGGAGGGTAGTAATTCTTTCTCTTCTTCAACTTTGAATTCAAGGTTCAGATGAACGCTCTTGCCTATCTCCTGGATAGTCCAGGTGATAGGACAAGAGATGCCCAGAGTTGCTATCGTTCTCTTCAATCGCGCTGGTAGTTCCAGTGTTTCCATAATTAAGGTTATAATTAGGATGCTCGTACTCTGAGTTCAGAGGTGCGAATGAAATGTTGAAATGATTGTTTTTTTTTTATAATTATGTGTAAATAAAATATATATAAACATGCTGAAATATATGTTTTGAATTTTTGGGGAAAAGAATAAATAAAATTAAAAATGAATTGTCAAAATGACAAATGGAAAGGTACTTCGACTAAGTCAATTACAGAGCAAATTGTTGTCGATACAACTAATATTGGACATGTGTGCAGTGAATAATAATTCACACTGGTTGACTGAACGGTGGTGTAAAGAAACCTCAGAATTATGGGGAAATGTTTACACAACACTTTGCATTTTGGATTGAAATTACCAGATAGGAGACAGGTGGCCTTGTTTTTACAACATTCTGTGTGATGTATCTTTCAAGTCAGTCTAATTGTTTACGCAACAATCAAGGTTAATTGATTGATATCTTTTGAATCCTTTGAAATTTTGTTTTATGGCTTACAACACTATTCCAAAACAACATTTTTGTGTTAGCTTGGTCAAAAGTTTAGTTCAAAAACATTAAATAATTCGGCAAGCTTTGTTTATTTGTTCGAATCTTTTTTTACCGAACACAACACCCCATCTCATCATTTGTAACTGAGTCAGTTATCAAAATGCCTCCGAAACATCCCTGTATCATTTGTTCCAGGGCGGTTTGGGAAAATAGTTTAGCTGTTGAATGAGACAGTTGTAGTAAATGGTGCCACATACGATGTGCATGGGACAGATATATCTAGGGCAGAATATGACGTCTATAACTTCGACAACTGCATCTTTTCATGGACCTACAATCCATGCAGAAACATTGATACGCCGAATGATCAGCCAACAGCAGCCGAAGCAGTTGCAGCCAACTCTAATAAGAGACAAAGACGTATAAAGCCTGTTTCTCCATCACAACCTCCCAGGTCTCCATCGCCACATCCAAGACATGATAAATCACGATCATTTTTCAGTTTGATATTATTTTGTAGTAATTTACTGTGAAGCACTGAGCCATGCTTTCCAATAAATTACTGCAAAATATAAATCTGGAGCTTGAGTGATAGTCAGTGTTTTCAGTGCTTAACTTTTCGACTAAATTGACAAGTAAGTTGTTTTCTCTGGGCCGCAGGCATTAATGAAATATTTTTCATTAACGCCCGCAGCCTCTTTCCGGTTGTTGTAATAACAGTAATAACATGACTTTCTCTGGTATTTCTGGTCCATTAACAGCCCTCAGGAACTGAATAAGGCCCATCGGCCTACTATGTTATTGTTTTAGTATTAATTCACCATCATTTTTCAGTTCGATTCCGATCACATTTACAACGTCGAACTTTGTATGCATTTGTATGTAGATCTTGTTTGTTTTGAAATTGTATTTGTTTGTTTTTGGTGATGAAAAAAAAAAACACAGCAGATTTTTTTTGTTATTTTTATTAAAAATAATAAGAGCGGGGGGGGGGGGGGGATCGTAAAAAAAAAAACGGGGCGAATCATCCATCGGAGCGAATTGTCCACGGGGGGTGAATTGCCCTGTTCCCACTAAATCACCCATTGAGTGGAGATTCCACCCAAGCAATAATTGCAAATTTGTTGCAAAGCAAAATAAGCATAAGCCAAGTTCCAGTCAATGGACCTGGGCTGGAGTGGAGGTCCACTGGCTGAAATATTGCTGGTGTTTTTTGTCCACACACTGTATGTATAGAATTTGAAAGTTATACTTTGGATGTTAACTCCACTCCACGTGTCATTTATTTACAAACCACACTCCACGTAATGTACTTTAGTCAGTAGAGTCAATGAGAGTGTAAACCAGGAACATATTGCAGTCGAACTGGCTGCATGTACAAGTTACTACAACGCGCAAAGTTTTTAAAGTTTTCTGTTCGGGGAGAAGACGTGTGGAACATACGGTTACATACCGCATCATCCTGGAACGGAATATTCATTGTCTGTAACTATTTCTTGCTTGTTTACGCCGTAGTTCTATTACTCTAACATATCACATGCTTCAACGTTGCGCAAGCAGCGAAAAGCGAATCTTTTCATCAAAATTCGTGAGGGAAAAGCTGACATGGGCCTGCGCCGTCAACAAAAATCGTGTCAAACTACGGCAAGGCGTAACTGAAGTTCTACATCCACTTATAGTTATACCCAAATTTGGAAATATATTTAATCTACTGAAAATTTATTTTCTTGGAAATCGCTTTCATTCTTCAGTATTTTAATATATTTTTGGAAATAACGACCTATGCCGGAAACCAAAACGCTGTGACATGATTGTGGGAGTGGCGCGGCAGTTGAATCTGTCAAACAATGACTCAAACGTGGTATTACTTTTAACCGGCTGTGGATTTATTTATCAGTGTTTGGAAATGATTATCCTCTCACTATGAAGCCTTACAATTTTTTTGCGTGAAAGTATGACATCTTTACTGGACAGACCAGAACTGACATCTTCTGGTAAGTAATCAACAAAATTGGATAATTATTTTCTTTGTATTTTTCGGTGCATGTCCAATATTTTGATTTCATGTTTACATTTTGTCAGCTGTAAGCCACTGGCAGGTGCGTGTTTTTGAATACTAGTTCGCTATTCACCAATTGTGTCCACAAAAAATTCTCTGCACGGAACTGTACGTTCAGCGCTTGTCAGACTTTTGTCTTCATTTGAGGAGAGAAATTTAAAAACTCAGTGATAAAAAATAATTTATTGAAAATTCTACAACTGTCCAAGCTAATTGCACATGTGATGTAGGGGCTCATATTCCACGTGCTTGCTGTCAAATAAATTCCGTCTGCAAGACAATTCGTCTCCTCACCCCAGAAATTTTCTAGAAGTAAACCACACTTTGAATTTAAAGAGTATTAAATGGATGTTTCAAGAGACGAGAGTCTATTTGTAAACATGTTAATTGTTTACCGTATTTCAAGTCGATGACACTTCGTCAGCTGAAAGCTAGAATGTTCTATGTCCTATAGGGGACAGGAGCAGTCTAGCACTCAGGCGACAACTTGTCTTCAATCATTGCTAACCCTCCTTGCCCTGAGTTAGCACAGTGGGGAGTCTGACACTTGCTCGGTGATTCTCCCGGGGTACTCTGGCTTCCTCCTCCATAAAACTGCCAGTACGTTGTGACCCTGGCTGTCAAAAGTGTCATTAAACCTTAATAAATAAATACGTGTTGTTTTTTAAAATGTAAAAGTTTGGATCACTTATAAATTTAGGCTTACATGTGTGTATGTAAATTCTAATGGAATACATGTACATTTACAGAGGAACCCACTTAATTGGATATCCCTTAATTGAATATCCCTGTTAATTAAATAATTGTATAGGATTTGCAATACAAACCATTTACATTTCCTTTTGCATTCTTTATTTTCAGGTCTGCTTTGTTAACCATTTACCCAAGTTCACAATATCAAAATTTGTTATTTAATTTTTTTTTGTGTGAATATTTCCGAAAACTTCAACCTGTATCATGTGACCCCTCAGGCTCATTGGAAAGAGCCCATCAAGCTTGTTCCAATGAGGGACCAGATGTTATGGTTTGGTTTAAAATTATTGACTTTTTTTTTTTCAACTGCTGAATAGCAATTTGTTAATTATGCAGCCAGATGTGGCAGATTGGGTAGGTTTGGGGTAAATTGAATACTCCTGTTAACCCTTTACCTAACGAATTGCCCACATCTGCCCGCCTAATATGCAAATTCAGCAGTTAATTCCAATGAGGGGTCACATGATATGGTTTTGTTGAAATTCTTTGAAAAAATTATATTTAAAATAATAAATTTTGATATCGTCTGCGTTGGGTGAAGTTTTAATTGAATGTGTCTATTTGTTGCTGGAAAAGTGGCCTTTCAGTTAACAGGATTCGACTGTACTATGAGCGATTATTGTATATAGTATAGATAATTGTATTGGTATTCAGTCTTGACCCTGTTGGTAACCTGGTATCTTCCATTTCAGTTCACTGACGTCTGTTGGAAGAGTTCATGGTCAGTATTGGGGGAGGGGTACATGGGTACATGTAGATCAATTAATAGTTTCAACTTGCAGCATTAGGGCTGCACATTGAAAAATTAATAGGTTTGCATAAATTCACTGTAGAGTGTGCAACAACCATTCACATGAACATGTACTGGTATTTATGAAATTAGGGCATAACTATAAGACTAAAAAAGAAAGCTTTCAGTTTCATGGGGTTAAAATTAAATTATCACTGACTCTTTTATTTAGCGCCTCATCATACATTTAATCCTCAATGCCAGAGTGTATTTTTGAATTATTTCTGGAGTTTGAAAAATTACTCTTGTCAAGTTTGAGAAAACATGAGCTTCACGGCTTTGTACTATCTTAAGCTCGAAAACTACATGTAAAATGAAAATATTTTTTATTTTGATACATGTAACTAAACTCATTAAAGTTTCTGTACCCTATTTTTATTTCTGCTTTTTGAAGGAATTCTGAAAAGATTCAGCAGGTAAATATATTGATGGCATGTCATCACTCATTTATTATGCCCCCGACTTGAAAAGATGAAGGGGTATCTACATGTAGTGGAGACCTTTGTCTGTCCGTCTGTTCATCCGTCCTTCCGTACCAACATTGGTGATAGAGCATCATGATAGAGCGATACCTGTGTAGCAAGAGTTTCTTCCACACATTTTACCAGAGTTATGGCACTTTTTCACTCTTTCATCTCTGCGGGTTGGGGGGTATTGGCCCATACTTTGCGTTGTCCTTTCTTGTTGTGAATGTCTCTATTTTTATTGAAATTGTTTTGCTTACTTTGGTAAACCCATTACAAAAGACATTTTTACATACATGTGTGCACAATAAACTTTATTCTTTAACCCCGTACATATCGAATCAGCCAAACCCATCAATGCTATATACACCAACTCTACCATTCAAATTTTTCAATTAAAAATCTTTTCCAGCAAAACATACATGTAGCTCAGGACCCTTCATAGGACTTAGATCACCCTAATAAAACTACATAGGCTTTGTAATCAATAATATTAATAACTAGACTTTATGATTCTGGAGAATCATGGCTTTTCCCGATGAGATTCCATGATTTTTCATGACCCCACAGTGTCTGATGAATTGTTTTTAACTGTCTCACTGAAGTTCCTTCATTGATGTTATGAGAAAGGTGAGTATAGTAGTCTCAAATGACTCGGTTTGATGAAAAAATTGTTTAGGGAAAAACCATCATTAACGGTGGAGTGGGTTAATGTCAATATCGTCCAACAAGTCAGTGACCGACAAAAGGAGTTATGTTTGTTTGACACATACCCACTGAGTGCTGTGGCTATTTGAAAATGGTCCATTTTATCTCAAATGTATTCAAAATATTGATGTGTGGCAGCTTGTAGAGGGTTATCAAGTGCTAACAGGAATATTTGTTCATGCAACTTGTAATGTCACACCAAGAATTGTGAATGGCCATTTTTTCTTTAAAATCTACAAGATGTTTTCGGAGAAATCCAGGGAGAACATGAATTTTAAGCTTTTGATGGGTATGATTGTTTATCCAGTCCAAAACGGGTTAAGTGTTGTTTTTTGAATACTTTTATTACTTCCAAAAATAATTCTCAGTGAATTCTACTTCCACTTATTTTGATCTCTCCTCTCAACTTCGGGTGCTGTGGATACGCAAACACAGCCCATTTTATCAACATTTTGATGTTTGAGAACCTGCATAGGGTTAACAAATGCATACTGGAATATTTTGTACATGCAACTTGTAATGTCACACTAAGATCTGAGAATGGCCAATTTTTCTTGAAAATCTATGTGATGTTTTTAGAGAAATCCTCGGATAACATGAATTTTTAACCTTTCGAGGAGTATCGCTCTGTAACCAGCCCTAAATGGGTTAATGCTTGATTTTGTGAATACCTTCATTACTTACAAAATGATCTTTGGTGAATTCAACTTCCAATGAAGGAGCTTATGTTTATCTCGCAGGTACACATTTGGTGTTACATGTATGGTTACCCAAGAACAGCCCATTTTCTCCAAATGTCTATGTTTGGCAGCCTCTGGAGGGTTAACAAATGCTTACTGAAATATTTTGTCCATGCAAGTTGTAATGTCACTCCAAGACCTGCTAATGGTCAATTTTTTCTTGAGAAATCAACAGAAAACTGGAATTTTAAGCTTTTAAGGGGTATATTTCCTTAACTAGTCAAAAATTGGTTAAGACCTTGATTTTTGAATACACTTACTACTTGCAAAAAATGTTTTCCTGTCAGTTTTGCGTCTGGTAAAAGAAGTTTTGTTTCTCTGTTGCATTCCCATTTGATGTTGTTGGTGTCGAAAAACGGACTATTTTTTCGAAATATTGACATAAAGCAGTCCATGGAGGGTTAACAAATGCTTACCGGAATAATTTATCCAATCAACTGGTAATGTGACACCAAGACCTATCAATGGCCATTTTCTCTTGAAAACCCTACCAGATGTTTGTACAGAAATCCGGGGAAAACATAAATTGTTAAACTTTTGATGGGTATCACTATTAACAACCACAAAAGCGGTTAACGCTTGGTTTTTTGAATACCCTTATTACTTACAAAAATGGTCCTCGGTGCATTCCACTTCCAAGAAAGGAGATTATGTTTATTTCTCAGGTACACGTTGGGTGCTGTCAAAATTACGATGCTTGGTTAAGCATCGTAACAAAATTACGATGCTTGGTTAATAAACACTCGTCGGAATATTTTGTCCATGCAACTTTTAATGTCACACAAAGACCCACGATTAGTCATTTTTTCTTGAAAACCTACATGTACAGGATGTTTTTAGAGAAATTCCCAGAAAATGGGAATTTTAAGATTTTAAGGGGGTCTCTCTCTTTAGCCTGCCCAAAATGGGTTAAGACTTTGACTTTTGAATACCCTTACTACTTACAAAAATGTTTCCGTATAGATTGTGCACTCGATAAAAGAAGGCACTTTTCTTTGTGGCGTATCCGTTGGGTGCTGTTGGCATCCCAAAACAGCCCATTTTATTACAATTTTGACTTTTAAATGCCCGTGGAGGGAGGGTTAGCAAATGCTCATCGCAGTATTTTGTCCATGCAACTTCTATTATCACATCAAGGCCTGGGAGTGACAATTTTTTCTTGAAAATCTACAAGACTCGTTTAGAGAAATTCACGGAAAACATGAATTTTTGAGCTTTATGGGGGTATTGCTGTTTAATCAGCCCAAAACGGGTTAACGCTTGGTTTTTTGAACATCCTTATTTTTTACAAAAATGATCCTCGGTGAATTCCACTTCCAATAAAGGAAGTTATGTTTATCACTCATGTATCGTTTGGGTGCTATGGGGGCCTGAAACCGACCCATTTCATCAAAATTTTGATGTTTGGCAGCCTGTGGAGGGTTACCATATGCATCACATGATATGTCATGTTTATCAAAGGTTGTGCCTCAGGCAGGTCTAGCAATTATGAATGTTTAAAAAAAAATCTACAAGATGTGTTTCGAGAAAGTGCCTATAAACCCCAATTTTGACAGTTTTTTGCCAGTTCTGACGAAACAAGGGTTAAATCGAAAATTCTGCTTTGGTACATTTTTAGCTCAACTTGACAAAGTCAAGCTGAGCTATTGCCATCACTTCTCGTCCGTCGGCGTACGTACGTACGTACGTTAGTATGTTAGTACGTTAGTACGTACGTCCACAATTTCCTTTGGCACACCTCACAGGTCGCATTTATGATCAGATTACTTTGAAACTTCTTATGCTTGTTTGGGGTGACCTCTATATGGGAGCTATCGATTTTCTTCAATTTCCATCAAAAAATGTTGCCGCGGCCAACGTTCTTAGAACTTAGTTTAGTCAAACCACAATATTTCCCTTTGGCACACCCTACAGGGCACATTTATGATTTGATTGCTTTGAAACCTGATACGCTTATTTAGGGTGACTTCTAGATGGGAGCTATCGATTTTCTTCAATTTCCGGCAAAAAATGTTGCCACGGCCAACGTTCGTAGAACTTAGTTTAGTCAGACCTCAATATTTCCCTTTGGCACACCCTACAGGGTACATTTATGATCAGATTGCTTTGAAACTGGTATGCTTGTTTGGGGAGACCTCTAGATGGGAGCTATCGATTTTCTTCAATTTCTGTCAAAAAATGTTGCCGCGGCCAACGTTCTTAGAACTTAGTTTAGTCAGAAGACTCAATATTTCCCTTTGGCACACCCTACAGGGTACATTTATGATCGGATTGCTTTGAAACCTGGCATGCTTGTTTGGGGTGACATCTAGATGGGAGCTATCGATTTTCTTCAATTTCCGGAAAAAATGTTGCCGTGGCCAACGTTTTTAGAACTCAGTTTAGTCAGACCACAATATTTCCCTTTGGCACACTCTACAGGGCACATTTATAATTTGATTGCTTTGAAACCTGGTATGCTTGTTTGGGGAGACCTCTAGATGGGAGCTATCGATTTTCTGCAATTTCCATAAAAAAATGTTGCCGCGGCCAACGTTCTTAGAACTTGGTTTAGTCAGAAGACTCGATATTTCCCTTTGGCACACCCTACAGGGCACATTTATGATCGGATTGCTTTGAAACCTTTCATGCTTGTTTGGGGTGACCTCTAGATGGGAGCTATCGATTTTCTTCAATTTCCATCAAAAAATGTTGCCGCGGCCAACATTCTTCGAACTTAGTTTAGTCAGACCACAATATTTTCCTTTGGCTCACTCTACAGGGCTCATTTATGATTAGATTGCTTTGAAACCTGGTGCTTATTTACGGTGACTCAATATTTATGATCAGATTGCTTTGAAACCTGGTGCTTATTTACGGTGACCTCTAGATGGGAGCTATCGATTTTCTTCCATTTCCGTCAAAAAATGTTGCCACGGCCAACGTTCTTAGAATTTAGTCTAGTCAGACCACAATATTTCCTGTTTGTACACCCTACAGGGCACATTTATGATCGGATTGCTTTGAAACCTGGCATGCTTGTTTGGGGAGGCCTCTAGATGGGAGCTATCGATTTTCTTCGCTTTCTGTCAAAAAATGTTGCCACTGGCAAAAAAACTGACATTGGTCCCAATGATCTTCAATTTTGCCATTTCATTTATAACTTACCAAGTTCAAGTTTGTCAAGTTGAGCTATAGTGTCATTGACACTTTCATTAGATTTTGTGCCCCTCTATGAGTGTGCAAAATTTCGTGAAAATCGGTTTGAAAATGGCTTCTGAATTGTGCGGACAAAATGTGTGGAAAAAATAATAATAATAATCCGTAGAATAACAAGAGTCTTTTCCAGAGGGAAAACCGTAATAATGCATTGTCCATCTGCTGAATTGCTGTGGCCCTCTTATGTGATGGCCTACATGTACATGTACATCAGCTCCCAGTACATCATTCCTTCCACATTCTCTCTCTCTCACAAACTGTTTTATACATGTAATATCCGTCTTTGGCACATTCTCAATCATCCCCAACTATAATATTGTTTTTTTTCCTCTGCCATCCTTTATCCACTTACTGTATAACTCATGTTTTCTTCTCGTTCATCCATTTATTTCTCAGAAAGTCTTATTCTACTGGACAGGTATTTGGAACATTCTAAAAGGAAATGTTCCTGAGTCTCACACTACATGTATCTTACCCCTTTGTTAATTCTGGTACCAGAAGTTTTAAATCGGAAATTCATAAAACATTCTGTTCCTTGTGCATATGTACAGAATTTTATGAAAATGTTTATGTTGTCACAATTGAAAATTGGCAGTTTTAGATGTATTTGTAATACATGTACATACAAACATGTATACCGTGAATGTACATTATGTCATATAAATACTTGAAAACTGAGTTTTTACTTGCTATAGAATTCAGAACCACATCTAGTCCAGAAAGTTCTGATTTGTACGGATGCTTCATAGAACGAACACAGAATTGTTTCTGCATGCAGGGATGGTTTAGTGTTGTTTTTTGTCTGACGGCCCAAAGGAGGCAAAGACAGTGGCTCTTTGAAAGCGGTGGTGTAGGTAGCATTTTTTTGTTATTTGTTATTGTTTTGCTCCTTCCTGGGTGATAGCTGTGTTGGTCTGATGACAGGTGATGTGTAGTTGCTAGCAGGTGAGATTGGTTTGGAATGTTGTTTAATTTTTCCTGTACTTGTAGCTTTTTGGAGTGTTGATGGGCAACATTGTTTTTTGGAGATTTTTTACATGTACCGGTAGTACTCTTGCCATGAATTCTGACTTTTTGATAGTGAGTTCTATCGCAGCCGACATGGCCTGGATCAGTTGGTCAGGTTCATTCCCAGGTGGAAGAGAAGAGATTGGTATTGTAGGCATTGAAGTACTGGTTTGCATCATCGCCTCCGTTTTGCTGTTAACATCCCTCCAGTTTGACCCCCCCCCCCCCCCCCCCCCCCCCCCCAGATGGGGAGTATGGTGACTAAGTTGTTAGAGCATTGAACTTCACTGAAAGGTCAACAGTTCAATCTTGACTAGTGGTAACTGCATTGTGTCCTTTTTAATTGGTCTTCACACTTTGTTGTCCAGGGATGCCAGACACTTGGTTGATGGTCTCTTCTTTCTCAGTGTGGCATCCATTTTGGAAGGTCTGGTCTCTTTTTTGGTAGGGACCAGTGTGAGAGGAGTTGCTCTCACTATAGATACTATTCCTCCCTAAAGAATGTGGTTGCTAGTCTGTAGTCACAAATTCCATACATGTAGTTGTCTTTTGGGGGACTATTAAAATAGCCGGTGTATGTCCGTCTGTGTGTTCATCCATCCCACTTTGGTTTCCTGGTGATAACTATAGTTACTGTTGGCCAAATCAAATGAAATTTGGTGTGTCGGTGTATCGATATAAAACACAGGTCTAGTTTAAATCTGGGTGCTGTCCAACAATTTTTGCCTGAGTTTTGCCCCTTTTTCTACTTCAAAAATTGTTTTTTTGGGGTTTCCCGATAACTTCAGTTATAGTTGGCCAAATCAAATGAAATTTGGTATGTAGGTGTATCAACATAAAATACAGGTCAAGTGCGAATTGGGGTGTGGTCAGACAATTTTTGCCAGTGTTATGCCCCTTTTTCAACTTTCCACTTAAGGTGCAGGATTTTCAAATTTCCAACTTGGGTGGAAAGTTTTCATCTCTGCTGGATATCATGAGAACTTTCACCCAAACTGAAAACTTCCCACCTGTGGTGAGAATTTTACACCCAAAGTGAAATAAGTTTTCACTTGATTTGACAGATTTCTACTCTTATTGAAAACTTGTCATCTTTAAAGTTGTCAAATAGTGATTCTTAGTGGTCCAAACAAATACAGTACACGCAGGGAAAGTGGATTGACTAAATCACCTCATTCACATGTGGAGTAGAGTTAACATCCAAAGTATAACTTTCAAATTCTGTACATATGGACAAAAAACACAAGTAATATTTCAGGCAGTGGACCTCTGGGTTGAACCTGGAGGTCCATTGGCTGGGACTTTGCTTGTGCTTCTTATGCTTTGCAACAAATTTGCTATTAGTGCTTCGGTGGAATCTCCACTCTCCAGGTGATTTATTGACAATACATACTCTCCACGTACTGTAATCTGGAATTGGTAAGGCTAAAAAGGGGTATACATGTATGGCACTATTCTGATCAACTACCATTTTGGATAATTTTTTTCTGGATTATCTTGGATGCTAAGATAACAGCATCGACAAATGGAGCTCCTACAGTACTATGGTTGCAGAATGCCCAAGTCACATGCAACACTTGGACTATCCAAGTTTGCAAGAGAAAATTTACCTGGTAGTGGATTTTGATACAACACCTGAATCACTGTCCCAGGTGAGGTGAAGCACCTTTCATGTCGGATCTCCTCCCACACTGGTCACCCTCCATGTGATACGGAAGGCTTGTCAGACAACAAGCACAAGAAGTGACTAAGTGCAAGAATAAGAAAAAAAGAAAGAATGGGCCAGCTTACATGATGCCCACCGAATAACAGAGTTCCTAGAGAGGAAAAAGGAAGAGAAGGAGGAAAGTGGGGGGATTAAGAGGACTACACCTGATCAATGCCCTTGATCAACATGTATAGCCCAGCACCTACCTTTCAGGAGGATGATCCTGAGGATGCTGGGTTGCAAGGAGACAGACCAATCTCCAACTTATCTCAATCATTGTTTGAAGAGGAGAATCAGATTAAGGATGGATACTTTTCTTTGGAGAAGGACGTGGATGTAGATTTTGACAGTGCACCATCCACTTCTCTAACTCTTCAAACTGGAGCCCCAAACACTGGTCACCACAGAGTCTACAGGTGGAGGAATGATCCTGAATGAGAAGCAGCAACAACATCAGCTACTGAACTCCAAAGTGGTAACTGATGTTTCCAAACTGCAGGAATGTTCCCAAATTAGAAGGCATAGCAGATGGTTTGCAGACCTTTGTTAAATTCCACCGAATTCACACCAGAAACCAGTGCCGCTAAATTACAGAATAGAGAGAATAACACATAGTATTGTTTGTTTTTATACTTTTTTGTCCAATTTCATAAAAAGTAATTTAACTCTGAAAGGCTGGGAGGTTTGTATACCTTCTTGCTACCTAATAACAGTCTATATCTTATGGCTTTGCAGTTGTTTCTGAGATTGTGGTGTTAGTGATTATGGCATTGGACTTTAAACCGAAAGTTCCAATGGTTCAATCCTTGCCAGGGGAAACTGTTGTGTTCATGGGCATGGCACTTAATCCCAATTGCCCACATGGGGAAAGGTGGCATTGGACTACAAACTGAAAGGTCTAATAGTTCAGTCCTCACCAGGGGAAACTTCGTTGTATCCCTGGGCAAGGCACTTAATCCCAGTTGTTCACGTGGGGAACCGTGGCATTGTGTACTAAGGCGTACTGCACGTCGATGGTGCAATTGTCTTCAATCAGTGCTAACTCTGTTTGTGAAGAGTTAGTGCATTCAGGAGCAGGCCTTTAGATTACTCCAATTTCACACATATAATATAACTTCAAGTTTCTCCAGAGACTGCATTTTAGGGCACATGTTCTGTTGCAGTAAAAAGTGGCCAAAGTTGGAATCTGGCGGCCCAAAGGAGTAACTCTTAACCTGCTAAGTATTTTTAAATATTTTTTTCTCAAATCCTGTTGTGGCTGCTGTGAAGCAGAGCTGACTAGATTTGATTGAAATTTCATAGAACTCAGAACTCAAGAGATCGCTTGTCGAAAAAGTCAGTACAGTTTGTACATGCAGGTGAAAGTTTTATTTGGGGTGCTGAAATTTTACTTGTTTTAGTGGAAATGATTTAATGTCTTGGGCAAGAATATCAGCCAGCAACATGCAAGGAGTTAATACATCGAGATATTCAGAGGCACTAGAACTGCCCCCAGAAGTCAAATAAATGGCATTGCAGGTACATGTACTTGTAGTAAAAATTACAAAAAAAAGTTTCTCCAATGGCATTGAACAGCAACTGACTTGGCAAATTAGACCAATGTATATGTACAGGCCTTAGTGTGGATTGTTTTTCATCCTGTTTTGTCGAAAATAATTTTACCCCAAAAGCCCAAGTGACTTTTTTTTTACTACACGTTGACTGTCTACATTCAGTGGTTTTGCAGTTGTTTCTATAACTGTAGGAAAGTCTTGGCTGACAATATGTATATAGACAGCCAATTCTTACCTAGAAAGAACCACCGTAGTTCTTATAATGTAACTTAGAGTTTGTCCACCGACTGCATATTGCTGCATGTTTGTTGGGATACTTGTTCTGTTTCAAGAAGAAGTGATCTAAACTGGAATTACACCCTGCAGGCAGGGGTGGTGTTGCTGTGAAGCAGCCATGACTAGATTTGCTGAAAAAATTCATCTCATTTTAACTCAAGAAATCATTGCTGAAAAAATTCCTTCAATTTACAGAGAGAAAATTGGATGAAATGTGCCCAAATTATTCTTATTTTAGTGGCAAGAGAAAATCCAGTCATGGGCAGGAATATCTGCCAGCAGCATACAAGGTGTTAATCAGTTAAAGTCATATTTAAAAAGAATATAACAACATCTTTTATACACATAAACATGCACAATGTAGATGGGTTAAACATGATGTAACTCTGTTAGGAACAATGTACATGAAAGAAAAAAAATCTTTTCAAAACCTTAGACATGACACATGTTCAGTGGTGTTATCTCACGCAGAACCAGTAGCTGTGTTCAGTCATGGAGTCACATTGTCTGTTCGCTGTAGCTTTTTATTGATCACATTGTCAGACCTACACAATTCCTTGTATTAAAACTATCAGCTCTTTGTCTTCAGCAGTGGACAGTTTTAAAAGTTTCTTTGTTGAAATCATTTTACTACTACTATAGATTTATAAAGTATTTAGAACTTGTTTTAAGATGATATCATTCATTTTCTCTGTTCAAACTAGATTTCAAAAAGTAAACCCAAATTGAAGATTCCTGTTCCAAGATTCTTTTCTCTGCGTGCCCCAGAATATCACATCAATCATTACATCACCTGTGCATATTCCTGTTCATACATGTAGAAACACATGTGAAAAGTTTCCATTGTCACATATTATGATTGCGACAAAGAAGGAATTGCCAATAAATTGTATAAATTTTAATTGGTTGAGTGCCTTAAGAAGCCACTATCGGGACTCTATTGAAAAGTGCTGACAGTCACTGTCGTGGCTTTACATTGTAGGTGTTGGCTTTTTGTTTCTTTGGCAGAAGAAAAAAATGTTTGCATAAAAATATTTTGTTACAGTTCATTGGAGAGTGCCTTTGGCACTCTCCAATAAATTGTAACAAATTATTTCTGAATAAAATCTTGGCAAATCAAGGCTGCTTTTGCTTGAAGCATGGTATCTATGAAAAATAATAGATGTGTTATAAATCTCCTGTTGAAAAATAATTTAGCACTCTGCCAGTTAACCCACGTATCATTACTGTCTTTATGAATTGCTAATTGACAATTTAATGCTTATTGGATTCTTCGAAAACATTTACTTTTGTCTTTCATTTGGTTGAATTTCTTGCTCTGTTTTCATAAATGAATTTCAAATGGACAACATGTGCGCATCTGAATTTTAAGGAAGGTTGCCCCAAATGTCAATATTACGTATGCATGTATTATCCATTAACTCCTTATATGCTGCTGGCTGATATTCCTGCCCAGGACAGAAATTTATTTGCTTTTGAAATAAATCAAATTTGAGGATATTTAACCAAACAGGGCTTATATTTCGTCTAAACTTGTGAGAATCCATTTGGATTCTCGTGAAAATGGTTGCGAGAATCCATACCTACTGTGAGTGTCCCAGGATCCCAGCACTCCACCATGGTTCAACCACTGTTGATTACTGATAACACATGTTAACCTTTTACCCAACACACCTTTTTAATTTTTAAAACTGAATTTGATAATTTTTAAACAATAAATAATAAATAAATGATAAAATAATTAAATGAACAATATTTACCAATAAAATCTTACAAATATGGCTGTCATTGGAACCGGTTCAATGAGCCGGTTCCAATGACAGCCATATTTGTGCAATTTTATTGACAAAGTGTTAGGATATTTCAGGTCATGTTAGCCTTCTATTAGTTAATTTGTTGCCACTGTGTTAGATAAAGGGTTAAATTGACTCAATTCTTTTCACGCGAATCCTAGCAGAGGTGCAGCGAGAATCAACATGGATTCTCGTCGGTTTTATTGCGCGAAACTTTGTGCGTATCGATTCTCGGATTCTCGTCAAAAAATATAAGCCCTGCCAAACGTTCCCCTGTTAGTTGTACAGACTTTTTAACCAATGATTTCTTGCATCAAATTTTCAAAAAATTTTCATCAGATCTAGTCATGGCTGCTTCGCAGGAGCAATGACAAGATTTGATGAAAAATGTTATAAAATTACTTGGCAGGGTAAGAGTTAAACTCACTAAACTTATTATGCAACACATCTGGGGGACAACAATTGATTTGCTAAAAACAGAATCCTTGAATAACTAAATTATTTTCCAAAAAATTATTTTCCAAACAACACAGCAGGGATTCAAGTGCACACCAAATTAAATTATGCAATCCTCTGATACTGAAATATTTTATTTTTCTGCCCCAAGCGATTGTGCATATTGCTTACTGTTTTGGATGTTACATTTGGTAAATGGTTAAAAGTTCTTTATTAAATGTGAATATTTTACTTCAGATAAATTATTTATATGTGGAACATTTATGTAAGTGTGTTCGTGTATAGAATTGACAAATTTCGACAACTGAACATTTTAAAAAAATGTATACTGTCACTTTAACCCTTTGATACTTTTGTATGTCTCATGTACGAAATCAAACAGTGTATTGATATGTTTGTACGTCTTATGACGTACGAAATCAAACATCAGGTTGATACTTTTTGGTTATTGTTTTACTATTTTTCCATTTTTAGCTCAACTTTGACGAAGTCAAATTTGAGCTATTGTCATGGCCCGTCGTCCGTCGTCCGTCTGTCCGTACGTCAACAATTGGCTATGGCTCGGGCTAGAGGTCGTATTTATGAACCGATCTTTACGAAACTTCTTGTGTACCTTTGTTATGACCCTGGGATGGGAACGAGTGTTTTTAGGTGTGGTCCAAAATTCAAGATGGCTGCCAGTGGCCATTTTGTACCGATGATGCAAAAATCAGTTTTTTGTACAGAACTTCTGTATGAAAGTTCTGATTTGAATAAAGTTTTGTATAAATGTTTAGTACCATGGGATACATCAGATATAATACGGGTTTTTTTCTCGTGCGTAAATTATGCAAATTAGACTGACTTTGATTTATTTAGTGTTACTTTCAGAGCTGTAAGTGCCAAGCTGCTATGGCTCGGGCTAGAGGCCGTATTTATGAACCGATCTTTACGAAACTTCTTGAGTTCCTTTGTTATGACCGTGGGACGAGAACGAGTGTTTTTGGGTGTGGTCCGAAATTCAAGATGGCTGCCAGCCGCCATTTTGTACCGACGATGCAGAAATCTGTTTTTTGTACAGAACTTCCATATGAAAGCTCTGATTTGAATTATTTTTTGTATGAATGTTTAGCACCATGGGATACATCACATATAATACGGGTTTTTTTCTCGTACGTAAATTGTGCAAATTAGACTAATTTTGATGTTTTTTGGGGTTACTTTTAGCACTGTAAGTGCAAATGCCAATACGGCTCGGGCTAGAGGCCGTATTTATGAACCGATCTTTACGAAACTTCTTGGGTACCTTTGGTATCACCGTGGGACGAGAACGAGTGTTTTTGGGTCCGGTCCGAAATTCAAGATGGCCGATGGCAGCCATTTTGTACAAAATTAGGTGCAATCAGATTTTTGCACAGAACTTCCATATGAAAGCCCTGATTTGAATAATTATTTTGTGTGAATGTTTAGTACCATGGGATGCATCACATATAATATGGGTTTTTTTCTCGTGCAGAAATTATGCAAATTAGATGAACTTTGATTTTTTTCAGTGCGACTTACACACAGTAAGTACACATGTCAATACGGCTCAGACTAGAGTCTGTATTTATGAACTGATCTTCACGAAATGTCTTGGGTACCTTTGTTATCACCTTGGGACGAGAACGAGTGTTTCTGAGTGCGGTCTAAAATTCAAGATGGCTGCCAGTGGCCATTTTGTACCGAAATTAGGTCTAATCAGTTTTTTGTACACATCTTCTATACAGCTCAGACTAGAGGCCATATTTATGAACCAATCTTTACGAAACTTCTTGGGTACCTTTGTTATCACCGTGGGATGAGAGCGAGTGTTTTTGGGTGTGGTCCGAAATTCAAGATGGCCACCAGCAGCCATTTTGTACCAAAATTAGTGCAATCAGTCTTTTGTATAGAACTTCTGTATGAAAGTTCTGATTTGAATAAATTTTTGTATGAATGTTTAGTAACATGGAATACATCACATATTGTAAGGGGTTTTTTTTCGTGCCGAAATTATGCAAATTAGATGAACTTTGATTTATTCAGTGCTACTTACACAATGTAAGCACACATGTCAATACGGCTCAGGGTAGAGGCTGTATTTATGAACCGATCTTCACAAAACTTCTTGGGTACCTTTGTTATCTCCTTGGGATGAGAATGAGTGTTTCTGGGTACGGTCCAAAATTCAAGATGGCTGCCGGTGGCCATTTTGTACCGAAATTAGGTCCAATCAGTTTTTTGTCACAAGTTCTATACAGCTCGTATTTATGAACTGATCTTCACAAAACTTCTTGAGTACTTTTGTTTTCACCTTGGGACAGGAACGAGTGTGTTTTGGGGTGCCTTTGTTATCACTGTGCTATGAGAACAAATATTTTGGGGTTCAGTCAGACCCACTCTGGGACTCAAAGATTTTTTTCTGGTTTAGCATCTGACTGTCACCCACCTTTACAATACTTTACCTATACATTTGTTACAGGCAACGGTCAGTATTCATGTACAGACCATTACAATACTTTATATGTACCTTTGTTATCAGGTCATTACCTAGATGTTTGTCATTGCTGTGTCACATACTATACATGTACATGTCTTTGTCTTGACAAGTTGAGCTACAGTGTCATTGACACTTTCATTTGAAAAGTTTTAACCTCAATTCCTATTTTCTCCCAGATAGTGCTCAGGGACAACAGTTGAGCCAAATGTTATCGTAGCTTAAAATACAAATGTAATCCTGCTGTCAAGACACAGCTGGTTGAATACTAGAAGCCACTATCGGGGCTTTCAAAAAAATGAAATGTGGATACCAGAGCAAAAGCCAACACTTTCCTTGCTTAAATTTCATATTCAGTCAAACACAAACAATATTTTGTTCATATAAATTTGTTTTATTACAAATTATTGGAGAGCACCTGTGGGCACTCTCCAATAATCTGTAATAAAACAAATTTTGAATAACCAATTCAGACCACCAAAAATAATCTAGCCCTCAACCAGTTAATCACTAATGTGAAAAATATCTTGTTATTTGTACTTTCTGACGTTTGACGTCGCATTTTGAAAAAACGTTGAAGAAACTGAATTCCCAGTGACGTTTGAACGGCAGGATAATTAAAGACTCAAAGGTTTAAAAGGCATCCTGATAAATACAATTTTTTCAAAGAGTAAATATGCAAAAGTGGTTACAGATTATGTTTGGATGTCAGAAATTCAAACTAGATGGTGTCACTTGTGTGCAAAGCACACTATAGTGTATCCCCGCATTTGCATCCTTGACTTTGTATGAATGCTTGATACAAAGATGAAATGTATTATATGACACACTAAAATCATATTGAGTGGCACAGGTGACACAGCTTTGTGCATATTTACAGACTCCACTGCAACATTTGAGCATGGTTTTAGCATTTCAAATTACATACATGTACCCTGGGAGTCTTTCGCCGGAAACAGTCTAAGAAAACATGAAAGTGGCAACGGTGGCAATGCCACGTGGCACCACAAAAAGCCGAAATATTCGTGCACATCTACAGACCCTACTGCAACATTTGAGCATAGTTTCAGCATTTCAAATTACATACTGTAGGAGCTTTTTGCCGGAAATGGTCTAAGAAAACACGAAAGCAAAACGGTGGCACCGCCAGGTGGCACCTGAAAAATCCGAAACCTTCGTACGCATCTATAGACCATACTGCAACATCTGAGCATGGATTTAGCATTTCGAATTACATACCCTACGAGCCTTTCACCGGAAAAGGTCTAAGAAAACACAAAAGTGGCAACGGTGGCACAGCCAAGTGGTACCCAAAAAATCCAAAACCTTCGTACGCATCTATAGACCATACTGCAACATCTGAGAATAGTTTTAGCATTTTGAATTACATACCCTACGAGACTTTCGGCGGAAACGGTCTAAGAAAACATAAAAGTGGCTAAAGTGGCACAGCCACGTGGCACCCGAAAAATCCAAAACCTTTGTGCACATCTATAGTCCCTACTGCAACATATGAGCATGGTTTGAGCATTTCGAATTACATTCCCTACGAGCCTTTCGCCGGAAAGGATCTAAGAAAACACGAAAGTGGCTACGGTGGCACAGCCACGTGGCACCCGAAAAATCCAAAACCTTTGTGTGCATCTATAGACCCTACTGCAACATATGAGCATGGTTTTAGCATTTCGAATTACATACCCTACAAGCCTTTCGCCGGAAACGTTTCAAGAAAACACAAAAGTGACTACGGTGGCACAGCCACGTGGCACCCGAAAAATCCAAAACCTTCCTGCGCATCTATAGCCCCTACTGCAACATCTGAGCATGGATTTAGCGTTTCGAATTACATATCCTACGAGCCTTTTGCCGGAAATGGTCTAAGAAAACACAAAAGTGGCTACGGTGGCACATCCACGTGGCACCCGAAAAATCCGAAACCTTTGTGCGCATCTATAGTCCCTACTGCAAGATATGAGCATGGTTTTAGCATTTCGAATTACATTCGCTACGAGCCTTTCGCCGGAAACGATCTAAGAAAACACGAAAGTGGCTACGGTGGCACAGCCACGTGGCACCCGAAAAATCTGAAACCTTCGTGTGCATCTATAGACCCTACTGCAACATATGAGCATGGTTTTAGCATTTCGAATTACATACCCTACGAGCCTTTCGCCGGAAACGGTTCAAGAAAACACAAAAGTGGCTACGGTGGCACAGCCACGTGGCATCCGAAAAATACGAAACCTTCCTGCGCATCTATAGTCCCTACTGCAACTTCTGAGCATGGATTTAGCGTTTCGAATTACATATCCTACGAGCCTTTTGCTGGAAACGGTCTAAGAAAACACAAAAGTGGCTACGGTGGCACAGCCACGTGGCACCCGAAAAATCCGAAACCTTCGTGCGCATCTATAGACCCTACTGCAACATCTGAGCATGGATTTAGCATTTCGAATTACATATCCTACGAGCCTTTTGCCGGAAACGGTCTAAGAAAACACAAAAGTGGCTACGGTGGCACAGGCACGTGGCACCCGAAAAATCCGAAACCTTCCAACATATCTACAGATCATTTAGCAACACCCTAGTGTAATTTTAGAACTCCGAATTACATAGGTTGGGACTATTCAGCAAAAAAGTGAAAAAATAACGCATTTTTTAAGTGGCTCCACAGAAGCCACCTGGCGGCACAAAAATTTAAAAGTTGTATTTTTGGGTTGCACAGACCCTATCGAACAACTGTAGAAAGTTACAGCGTTTCGAATTACAAAACCGGACGTACGGAAGTACGGACGTACGGATGGAGATCATGACAATATCCCCGCATTTTTTAAAATGCGGGGATAACAAAAGTCAAATTCACAGACTCTGGAAACATGTTTACATGTTCATTCCTTGTTGATTATTTTCAAATTTATTTGTTCTTTCACTTTTGTACATGTATTGATCTTGAATGAATTGATTTTTGTTGCTGAATCATGCCCAGTATTGAATTCTATGTAACTCAATATATACCTCCCTTGGAAGTGGAGCAGTGTTGGTTTACTGCACTAAACAAGTTCAGATTTACTGGTAAAATAGGACCCAGAACCAATGTGTGGGGCAGAAGTGGGCAGCATAGGTATAAACAATTGGCTAAACTTAACATCCTAACAATGGTGTGACCCCTGTGGAAACCCCAGAGGATTAAAGACCTGCTTGTTTACTGTGGTAAACAAGCCCTGTTGTACTGGTAAAATGGGACCCAGTCACCAATGTTTGGGGTGGAGTTCCTCTAAAATGGTCAACATGGGTATAAACGATTGACTAAACTTTGCTTTATCTTCATGTTGTTGTCATTAATTAGCCATTGTGCATAAATGCATGTATGTAACCTTAAGCACAATAAATAAATAAATACCTATGTTGCAATCCTGTTGTAAGCCAAAGTTGATGAAGTGACCTTAACCCCTTGAACACTGGTGTTATCTTCCATGCCAGTTAAATGGCAGAAATTGGAAGAGTCCATATCCATTATTTGGGGGTAGAACAATTAATATTTTCACGTTGAAAATATTAATTGTTCTACCACACATGTTCACTTAGTAGCCATCCTACTTATTTATTTATTTATTTATTTATTTATTTATTTATTTATTTATTTATTTATTTATTGATGTTTAAGGTCACATATTTATGCACAATGGCTAATCATGACCGTGACAGTTTTACGGGTGGAGGAAACCGGAGTACCCGGAGAGAACCACCAAGCAACGATGAGCAGCTGCCAGCTCCCCAACATCATAACTCCGCACTGCAGCACAGGCAAGGTTAGATTGGTTGACGACATGTGTACCATTGACGTGCAGTATGCCTTAGTACACTGCGTCATCGTGCCCCCATGCAGGCAATGGGGGTGAAGTGTCTTGCCCAAGGACACAATGTGGCTACCGCAGGTGGGATTCGTACCGAGGACCTCTCGGCTTTCAGCCTGCACCTCTACCAACTGAGCCACCGCGCTCCCAGCCATCCTACTTTACGAAATTATTATATATCGTGAAAAAGTGGTCTCTCGTGTTGAAAGAGTTAAACTCCAATAAATAACTTACACTATATATTTATCCCTTAATTGCATATTCATTCTGTACCAATCTATTCATGCCTCAGGTACATGCATTGTGACGACATACATGTACATGTTTTGGTTAAAGAAGAAATAGAAGTTGTGTTGTAATAAACTAAAAAAATATACATGGTCTCCGTTTTCTAAAAAAGGCAGAGGGCAACCTTAGGAATTCAAAAATAACTGCAATTTTGGGTTTCATCACATTCAACTTCCAATGTTTGAGGAATTGTACAATTGTTGAATTGGTTGAGTTTTAACAGTTTACAATGGCACAGGCCTGGAAATACAAAGCTGACACCTGGTAACCTGCTAGTAGACTACATTATATACATGTAACTTGGTGGTAACCAATAGGAAAGAAGTGTTGTAATGCTTTTCTCTATTTGTGATCACTACACTAGACATGCTGTTTACCGAATTCTTGCTTAAATCAACAACTTTTGTGAGATCACATATTAGTTTTTGCTGTTTATTTCAGAATAAATTTTGTTAAGATGTTAAAAAGGCATGCAATTCTATTGATATGTGGGTGCAAAGTGCATCTTTTGACTTTTGAGTCAAGTATGGTATGTTACATGTAGGTAAAAACATGCAGGATTTGGAATTTAATTTCTGTTGTATAATTTTGTTGTAACCTGCAGTCCATTTGGATATTTTACAGATCACGGAACTCTCACATACTGTACAAGTGACCGAAATGATTGTTCTCAGGTTATTTCCAGGCCTGATGGTTGATAATTAAGATGAATGGTGATGTGCAATGTGCATGCCATATTATTCTTATATCACATGGAATGAAGTGTGCTACATGCATTCTGCACTAGGAACCCCAACATGTGCATGTATGCATGTAATGTATCCAGAGCTAGGTCTTTCCTAGTTTTGGATTGGATTACAGGCAGATAGTTTGTTTGTTTATCAGGATTGAATGACACTTTCAACAGCCATGGTTATATTGTGTACATGTAGGAGGTAGATGTTTACAGGTAGGTCACAGAAAACATGTTCACCTCAGTTTGGAATTTAAATACAGAATATACCCATAGAAGCTTGGTGTACCAAATGTTCACCACTAGGTGAACATTTGATACACCAAGCTACTTTGGGTATATTTTATTTATAAAATGATCGTCCGATTAATAAAAGTTTAAATGTTGAATAAATCAATATTGAGACATGCAAATCTGTTTTTAGCTCATCTTGACAAAGTCAAGCTGAGCTAATCTCATCACTCTCCGTCTGTCGTCTGTCGTCCATCTGTCAACACCATGTTTTGGTCTTCTCCTCCAAAGCCACTGGGCCAATTCAAGTGAAAGTTTGTGTGAGTGATGGTCCCGAAGGGGCATTGCATTTTTGTTCAACTCAACATGCTCAGCCCCATAGGGAGGGAGTGGGGGAAAATGCTCCAAAATATTTTTAAAATCTTCTTCTCATGAACCAGTGTGTACAATGACTTGATATTTGCTATGGAGCTTCCTTTTGAGGTGTAGAATCAAGTTTGTCCAAATGAAGTTTGTGAAGCGATATTTGGCTTTGTAATAGGGGGGGGGGGGGGGGGGTGGGGGGGGTAAGATTTTTGGCTCCACCCAAAATTTCTGTTTTCTGAACCGATGGTCCGGTTTGAACCAAATTTGGTATGTGGTATTATTGGGTCATAAGTACTTGACCCATGCAAAATAAAAAATTCCTGCATCCCCATGGGAACCCTGGGAGCTAAAAATAGAAATATTTTCAAATGCCCATATTTCCCAAACCACACGGAAAGGGAGCAGTTATTTGGTATGAAGTATCCTTAGAACCAGTAGAATTGAATGGTAAAAAAATTGCCATCGGTTATGTTAGGGTGTTCTGTAATGGGCATCGAAAAAATGCTGAGTCAGCATATTTGCAAAAATTTTAAAAAATCTTCTCTCCAGAACCAATCATCAGAATCTTTTGATATTCGGTATACAGCATTCAGGGGGAGGGGAGGGGGGTCAGATACAAGTTTGTTAAAATAAAGCCCATTGGTTCATATTTGGGCTCAATAGAAGAGCCCGAATTTTTAACATAGGGTAATATGGGGAATATTCTTCTTTTTCAGAACCACCAGTCAGAATCTTTTAATGTTTGGTATACATCATTGTTATGAGGTGAGATTCAAGATTGTTCAAACCAAGTCCCTAGGTTAATATTTGGGCTTCCTATGGAAGCCCAAATTTTAACTTTGTTCAATATGGGGGATAATTTTAAAAAATCTTCTTCTTCAGATCCACCAGTCAGAATGTTTTCATATTTGGTATGCAACATCTCTAGGGGAGGTCAGATTCAAGTTTGTTCAAATCAGATCCTTAGGTGTATATTTGGGCTCGCTATGGTAGCCCAAATTGTAACTTAGTGCAATATGAAGAAATTTCTCTTCAGATCCAACTGTCAGAATGCTTTCATATTTGGTACACAACATCTCCAGGGAAGTCAGATTCAACTGTGTTCAAATCGAGAGCCTGGGTTAATATTTGGGCTCCATATGGGTTGCCGGAATTGGCCATTTTGCTGAAGATTTAAACATTTTGTGTTCAGAACCCTCTACAGGTGTGTAACTAAGATTAATCCACATAAATTGTATCAAAGGGCTTCATAGGGGAGCTCTACATTTTACATTATGATCAACTGAAGAAAAGGCATGATGCCCAGATTATTTTTGTCATTCCGGAGGTTCTCCAGGATTGACAGTGTAGCCTATGGAGATTGCTTAATGCAGATTCATTCTTGGACTCTGTTTATATTGTGTTCTGTTCAAGATGAGCGCTTCAGTCCTTGTGGGGCCTCTTGTTGTTTACATGAGCACTGGTGGGCAGTATTTCCACTGGCAATTTTAAAAATCTACATGTATATATATTTTACAGGTTGTCGACCAGAAGATGGAGTTCGTGACATGATTGTCATAAGTGATATTGATGAAAATGGGATTAAGACAAATTTAAAAACAAGGTACAAAAGAGACCAGGTGTATGTATCCTTTTCACATTAATTTTACAACATTAGTGATGCTTTGTACAGATATAACATTAAAAAGTGGTTTCTGTTTATTCCGAGTGGTACTAACATTTTAAGTGTGTGTATCCATTCTATTTCATGTTTATGTCTTTGTTTCACAGTATTAGTATGTAGGTGCCTCTGGTTTGTAGTTAAATTCCTGTATAATATAGAAACTGAGATCTGCTGTAGTATGGTCATGTTGATTGAAGTGGAATGCTATTGGTGTTTCCATTCTGTGTTGGATATCATCTGAATGTTCACACGGACACGAACAATTGTTTGTGGCATGTGATGAGGTAAATGCAATTGCAAGTCATCAGGGCTCAAAATAAGCGGTGTCGCGTCGCTTTTTGCTATGCAAAACTTGCAAAAAGCTATACAATGTTCAATTATGTATAGCATTTTGCGATACAAGATAATCAACTGCAGCCTATTAGGCTGCAGTTGATTATCTTGTATCGCAAAATGTAAATGAAAATTTGCAAACAAATTTGAAAACTAGCTCACTGATGCTTTACTTCTGATTGTGGAATATTCCATGCATAACTCAGATTAACTCTCCATCAAGCATCATTAGCAACTTCATATGTAAGATGAATTCTATTGGTTTCAATTCTTCCTGTTTTTACAACATTTTGCATAAAATGTCCATTAAGTCCATGCAACATCTAAAGGCAGTTCAGTTAAAAAAAGCATAGTAAATGTTTCATGTGTTGCAGATCTTTTGGAAATGCCCAGAAATGGATGGAAACTATTCTATCTACTTAGAAGAATTCAATATAAAACAGCATAACACAACTCTGGTATACAAAAATAGCTATGCAATTTTTACAAAATGCTATTCCTTTTTTGGAAATGTGTAGCATTTTGCTACGCAAAGAAAAAAAGTTATTTTGAGCACAGCAAGTCATGCAGTTTGTCCTCGGAGTATTATTGCCTGATGCTTTATGAGGGCGCTTTGAATGCGTGTTTTGATTGTCTATTTTTAGACTGTGGGCCCTAGGTATAGTGGCCCTCAGTCCAGTGGGTATCCAAGAAAAGTTTTTGCAGTTCCAGTCTGTTATGTTTTGAGATCAAGTTGCAGATTAATTTTTATGCTGGTCGATTTTCCTGGTCTACCAGAGTTGGTAAGTGTTCATCTGGCTTGTGGTGCTTTTTGGGAAGCTCATGGTTTTGGACATAGTTGCTGTTCAGTTGCTTGTGCTAGATCCCAAACTAAGATCGCTGAATGAGCTTGTGGCTAGTATGTCAAATGTCAGGTTTACCATATGGAGACTAATTGATAAATGTATATGAAAAGTCACTCGAAAGTGCCACAATGCAAAATTGAAAGCCTCTGACGAACCTCGAATTGAGCGAAACTAGTTTGGCAGTTATTATACGGGATCTTCTCCAGAGGAGCCCTCTTGCACTTTCGAGTGACTTTTACTTTTCATATATTGTAGAGATATAAGTTAAGTTTATAATAAAAGGTATATAAGTGAGCTACAATGTATAAGAATCATCATTAGCTCCTGGTATAATACTGGCAGATATTCATGCACAGGACCGAATTTCTCTTGTCAACAAAATAAGTATAATTTTGGTACATTTAATCAAATTTTCTTCCAAAAAATTGAATGGATTCTTTCAGAAATGATTTCTTGAGTTGAAATTTTCATCAAATCTTGTTATGGCTGCTGGAAAATATCTTTAAAATACTCAGCAGGTTAAGATTTAAGTATATAAAGCCCCACAAACTGCACAAAGTAGGTCTTCTGTTTGTCAGGCCATTTTTGTAAAATTGCATGTGGGCAGGCAGTTTTTTATTTTATTTTTTATTTTGTAATTATTTCTTTGCCATGAAAAGCACATGTTTGTGGTTTGTTTTATGTTTTAGGCTTTGTAAATCTATGGAATAGCATGGGTGGTGGTGTATTTCGTCCCTTGAGTGCAAGAAGGCTTTGCAGTGCTAAAGCTTTACAAAGCTTTGTTGCACTCAAGAGACAAATTTATCAATTTTATTAACTTGGGTGAAATATCAGACATAAACCACTTACGATAATTTTTATTTTTTTAAGTTTGCATTGGTTATAAAAAGAGAGCATGCAGCAGCCAAAAGGACCATGTGGGAGGGCCTGTGAAATAGATTTTTAACTTTTTTAGACCTAACAATTGCCAAATTTGGAGGGTTTACATGCAGCCAATTTTGGAATATGAAAACCAGATTGATTGACATTTGTTATTTCAAGTTTATAAAAATTAAATAATTTTATTTGATAGTTTGGTGTGATCTGTTTTGAGAGAAGTGAAAATACATGTACGTACATGTACATATATTCATGTTATAAACTGAGGGAATTTAGTTCTCACAAGTTTTGCTTATTGCTTCAAGAGAGCAGAAACTTCAACTCATTTTTGTCTTCCTGTGTCAACTGCTGAATCTTATATGTTAGGTAAGATTATCAATAACATTACTTCCTAGCACTTGTTGTTTACTTCCTGCCCATGCAAGTACAGTTTACATTTCGGTTCCTTAAAACTTGAAAATACAGTGTGTTGTCTTTTCCATAAAAATTGCTTATTCAGGACAATATATTATATGTTACAATACTGTACCATAACAAAAATAAAAAAAAAAATAGTACAGTGTAACCTTGTTAATTGAATAGCTACTTTGCCAGTGAAAATTATTTAATTAGCAGGAGTTTTGAATTAACAGGGAGTTGGTTATTTTCCTACATTCTTGAGATGAACAGAACATGTATTCTATTATATCTTGTTTGACAGAGCTCATGGAGCCCTGTCAAACAAGATATAATAGATTAAACACCTGTATTGGATGCCAAAAAGGTCTATAAACAAGGGGAGTTTGAGGATTCTCAAGATAATTTCTCGACATTTTATAAAAAAAATTTATTCAATTAACAGGAGTATACTCTATAACCCATATGCAATTAATAGGTCAAATTTGTACTGAAGGTATGGGAAATGGTTCTGTGTTTGGAAGTTCTACTCAGTTAACAGGGATATACAATTAAGCGATATTCGATTAAGTGGGCTCCTCTGTACTGTGCAATAACAAAAAAACAAATACTGAATCTTCAGTTTTGCCATACTTGGGACATCAGTTACCTGCCAGACTGACTGACCATGGTTCAATTCTGTCTGAAAAAAAAATTTAAAAACTGCCCCTGACCCAGAGTTTATATCATTTGTTTGGATGGAGATGACAAAGATATGGTTATTGACTTTCATGTATGATGGAGATGGGCGGTTAACCGAAACAATTACAGAAAACCGTCATCGCAGTTTTCAACTTCAATGTTGAAAAACTCTAATCAGGTCTTCAATTCTCAGAATAAAGAGATAAACAACCTAAAATTAACCAATTTTCAAACTCCAGAGACGCGGTACCCCGTTTTCAGAACAGCTGCAGTAATTGGTATTGCGTTCGAGCATGGCATTTACCGTGAAAATAGGTGACAAAATTACTTCTTAAGCATCATGTTTTAAATGTTCATATGTTTGTCAAAATCACAGTTGAAGTTGGATGGAAATTTCGGGTTATAATGACCAATATGAGCGACTTTTACTCGATAAAATTTTTATGGTCGGCATAATATTTTAGGGTGTGTCGGGTTACCCTAAACACAGGTATTTGCGGAGGGGGCTAATTTTGCAACAGACTCGAGGCAAAAATAATTTTTCTCAAACTTAAAACTCTTAAGATAATTTATGCAAATACATTGTGCTCAAGAAATCAGAGTACCGGTATAGGCTATTACACAGGTGCGTTGAACTGGAAAGGGAGTCCCAGTGACACAGACTGGTGCCAAATACATCTTATATGCAAATGCAATGTATTGTTATGTTTGTACAATGAAAACCGAAACCAAAACCCGACTCTTTGAATTAAACCAAAACCGACAAGAAATTTGAAAACCGCCCATCTCTAATGTATAATGTTTAGAAAAATATTATCTTGTATAATTATTAATTATCCCGGAAAAGTGTAGTGATGATATTTTTTTTTAAACTGGTACATTGGGACCCTGTTAATTGAATAGCCATTTTGTCAATGAAAATTATTCAATTAACAGCAGTATTCAGTTAACAAGGATTGGGTCATTTTGCTGTATTCTAGAGCTAAACTTAGCATTTATTCTGTTATATCTTGTTTGACAGAGCTCCATGAGCTCTGTCAAACAAGATATAATAGATTAAATGCCTGTATTGGATGTACTGGGGCCAAAGCCGATAAACAAAGGAAAACTGGGGAGAATTGGAGAGGGGAGAATTTGAGTAATTTCTCAGGTGGTTACAAGATTTTTTATTTAATTAACAGAAGTTTACTCTATAGCCTATATTTAATTAACAGGTCAAATTTGTACTGGAGGTATGGTAAATGGTTTTGTGTTGGAAAATTATATTCAATTAACACAGTTTTTCTGTTAAGAAATATCCAATAAATGGGCTGCTCTGTACAAGTAATTAGTCACAAGGATGTTGACCAGGAATTCACTTGGTAGCTGCAGCACTATATGGAGATAGTTTGCAGATTACTTTAGTCATTGTGAATCCTCAAATGGCATTCAAAGTGTTGGTGCGGCATATAAACAACCAGGAAGTTGTTACAGTTATATGGAAAAAATCACCATGCTATGTCATATACAGTAGAGCCCACTTAATTGGATATCTCTTTTCTGAATAACCCTGTTAATTGAATTTAATTTCCCAACACAAAACCATTTACCATACCTCCAGTACAAATTTGATCTGTTAATTGAATATAGGTTATAGAGTAAACTCCTGTTAATTGAATAAAAAATCTTGTAACCAGTTGAGAAATTACCCAGACTCTCCCCAGTTTTCCTTTGTTTATAGACCTATTTGGCCTCAGTATATCCAATAAAGGTATTTAATCTATTATATCTTGTATGGCAGAGCTCATGGGGCTCTGTCAAACAAGATATAACAGATTGAATGCTAAGTTTATCTCTAGAATACATCAAAGTGACACACTCTCTGTTATTTGAATACTCCTGTTAATCAAATAATTTTCACTGGCAAAGTGGCTATTCAATTAACAGGGTTCTACTGTATTCTATTTTTATTTTCAAAACGTATACTTTCTTGCTCATAACACAGGAGAAACTCACCTTTTGAAAAAGAAATTCCAAGACATTGTATCTCTGCTGATGTTGTCATTTATTGCTTTGACTCTGTCTTGGTTTCTGAAAATGTGATTAACCCTTTACCCAACGCAGACGATTTCAAAATTTATTATTTTAAATATTATTTTTTAAATTTTTTCAAAAAATTTCAACAAAACCATATCATGTGACCCCTCTTTGGAACGAGCTCGACGAGCTCGTTCCAAAGAGGGGTCACATGATATGATTTTGTTGAAATTTTTCGAAAAATAATATTTTTTCAGCTGCTGAATTTGCATATTACGCGGGCGGTTGCGGGCGATTCGTTGGGTAAAGGGTTAATGCAATCTTGATCCACTGTTGTAAATCAATCAGCTGTGTTTGGTTTTTGATCTGACTGAGAAAGTGATGCTTTTGCAGTCACAGTACTGTACGTTTTGATATGTATACTTATCATGTCTGAAGTGCTGGGTTAACCCCCAACAACTGAAATTTCAAGCAGTACATTTTGACCTTAAATGATAATGCAACTTAGAATATAATTAATACAGCCTGTGTTTGATGAGAGCAATAGAAGAATGAATTGGTTGAGTTCCTCGCTGTATTATGAGAACAATGTCCAGGTTAAAATTTAGATTTTTTGACATCAGTGTGCAATGAGTTAATCAAAATTCTAGTAACAACATGGATGGCATTATTTATTGTAACATAGGTTAAACTGAGCTTGCTAAGCCTTTCATACACGGAAAGATATATTGGAAAAAATATGTGAAGAAAAGCAATGAAATTGAAGCTTTTATTTCTTAATTCACAGGTAAAGACATGTTTGCTGAATTTTACTAAACATCAAGTACTGAACAACCATTGTTCAGCACTTGCCTATCGATTTGTTACCTTTTGAGAAATTATGCTTTCATTTTTCTTTAGATCAGTGAGAAAATACCAATTGGAAACCTGGTAATAAAAGGTGTTGTAACCAATTAGAAAGAAATCCTAAGTATTATTTCATAACCTTTCCACCGATCAAGTGTCACATCATTTAATTTTGGTACTTGGCTCATTTAATGAAGGGTTACATGTTACATTTTGATGAGAACACACAGAAAGCAGTGTGCAAAATTACAAAAATGACTTTTACCGACTGACCATTCACATGGTTTGGAGATGGCTAACCGAATGCTCGCCTATGTAAAAATTCCCAGAAAACTGCTTTTTCATCATTAACAAGTATTCATATATTGCGTAGAATTGAAATATATATAGCCTCTCAAGGCAAACGTCTAAACATCTATCAGCTATCAGACACAAGGAAGGCTGGTTAACTGGTAGAGTGCTGGAAGCCCATATTCTGGCTTTATTCTGAACAGCATGTACCTAAAGTTGAAGACTTCATGTTTTGTGGATTCCCTTCTTATTATCTTAGATTTGGTAAGTAAAATTACTTCATCTCCAGCGATTTGCAATGTTACAATTTATGGGAGAGTGCCTTTAGGCACTCTCCCATAAATTGTAACAAGACAAAAATGTGTTAACAAATCTTGAGGCTGAGAAAAAAATGAGCACTCTACCAGTTAAGTTACTCAGACTTTACTATTCAAGATGCAACATTTGGCTAACTGGTCATCTGTTTGCATATATTTAAATTTGCGTAACCACCACACAAACAAAACGAACATTCTCGTCAAATTTTGCACACTGGAAAGTAAAAAGATCTTTTTACTGACTATCTTTTAGATAAAGAAATAATGCATTTACCCAAAATATGTTAAGTGGCACAGCTCTTAATTGCAGTGGTAAACAAATTCTGTTTTACTGGTGTAAAGGGGCGCTAAAAGCCTATGTCTGAGGAGGGTTCCCTCTAAAATGATATTATGGTTTTGGGGAAAATTTTTAAAGTTTTTTTTTCAACTGCTATGTTTGCATAGTCCGCAGGCGGATGCAACTGATTCATTAGGTAAAAGGTTCACATTCTTTGAAATGGTCAGCATAATTATGACTGGTTAGCAATATAGCCATAGATGGTGTATATGATATAATGCATGTATCTCATTAAACAGAAGTATTGTTCAGTGAGTTATTTTATGGCACTTCTAACAGTCACTGTTCTGTCATAAAGACCTGGAGAGAATCATGTTTGAAGGGAACTGCAATATCAGATTTCCAATTGAAATGAATCTCAAATCACATTAAGCAGGTGATTTTGAATCAAATCTACAATCAAAGCTCCCTGCATTTTAACCCTCAAGTCCTCAATTAAACAATTGCTTTCCGGATGATAACTTGATAATGGTTCAACCCACGTTCATGAAACTTCATAGTTAGGTTGGTATCAGTGAGAGGAAGAACCCTATTAATTTTGGTCTTGCTTGGTCAAAGGTCAAGGCCACAGTGACCTTGAACATAGTAAATTGTAAGCAATTGGTTTCCGGATGATAACTTGACTACGGTTCAACCCACATTCATGAAACTTCATATGCGGGTTGGCCTTTGTGAGAGAAAGAACCCTTTTTATTTTGGTCTTGCTAGGTCAAAGGTCAAGGTCACAGTGACCCTGAACATAATAAATCCAAACAATTGGTTTCCGGATGATAACTTGATAATGGTTCGGCCCACGTTCATGAAACTTCATAGGTAGGTTGGCATCAGTGAGAGGAAGAACCCTATTTATTTTGGACTCACCAGGTCAATGGTGAAGGTCACAGTGACCTTGAATACACTAAATCATGAAGTCTGACATGAACAATTGGTTTCCGGATGATAACTTGACTATGGCTGAACCCACATTCATGAAACTTCATATGTAGGTTGGCCTTTGTGAGAGGAAGAACCCTATTTATTTTGGACTCGCTAGGTGAAAGGTCAGGTCACAGTGGCCTTCAACACAGTAAATCTGTAAACATTTGGTTTCCCGACGTTAACTTGATAATGGTTCAACCCACATTCTTGAAAGTTCATAGGTAGGTTGGCAACGGTGAGAGGAAGAACCCTATTCATTTTAGACTCGCTAGGTCAAAGGTCAAGGTCACAGTGACCTTGAACCTACTAATTTGATGATGGTTCAACCCACATTCATGAAACTTCATATGTAAGTTGGCCTTCTTGAGAGGAAGAACCCTTTTTATTTTGGACTCACTAGGTCAAAGTTCAAGATCACAGTGACCCTGAACATAGTAAATCAGAACAATTGGTTTCCGGATGATAACTTTATAATGGTTCGACCCACTTTCATGGAACATCGTAAGTAGGTTGGCATCAGTAAGAGGAAGAACCCTATTTATTTTGGACTCGTTAGGTGAAAGGTCAAGGTCACAGTGGCCTTCAACATAGTAATTATGTAACCGTTGGTTTCCGGATGTTAACTTGATAATGATTTGACCCACATTCATAAAACTTCATAGGTAGGTTGGCCAAAGTGAGTGGAAGACCCCTATTTATTTTGGACTCGCTAGGTCAAAGGTCATGGTCACATTGACCTGAACATAATAAATCAAAACAATTGGTTTCCAGACGATAACTTGATAATGATTTGTCCCACATTCATGAAACTTTATAGGTAGGTTGGCATCAGTGAGAGGAAGAACCCTATTTATTTTGGACTTGCTAGATGAAAGGTCAAGGTCACAGTGGCCTTCAACATAGTAAATTCGTAAACAGTTGGTTTCCGGACGATAACTTGATAATGGTTGGACCCACATTCATGAAACTTTACAGGTAGGTTGGCCTAGGTTAGTGGAAGAGCCCTATATATGTTTGACTCGCTAGGTCAGAGGTCAAGGTCACAGTGACCTTGAACATAATAAATTGTAAACAGTTAGTTTCCAGATGATAATTTGACAGTGGTTCCTCCCACGTTCATGAAACTTCATGGGTAGGTTGGTATTGGTGCAAGAAAGAGCCCTATGTATTTTGGAATCACTAGGTCAAAGGTCAAGGTCACAGTGTCCCTTCACATAGTAAATTGTAATCAACTGGTTTCCGGTCGATAAAACCCACTTTTGTGCTGTCACAACTCGACTTTGGATCGGTGATCCTTTCAGCATTTTTTTGATTATTGATTTTGAAATTTTTTGAAAAATTTCAACAATTTCATGTGAACCCCTCATTGGAATGAGCTTGATGAGCATGATATCGTTTTATTGAATTGTTCTGAAAAATATTTATTTTTTCAACTGCTTAACCTTTTGCCTAACATGAAAATCAGACAACACTTGTAAAAGAAATTTCTTGAATATTCAACTCATTTTTTTGTCTCAAAAACATAGGTTATGACCCCTAATTGGAACAAGCTCGACGAGTTTGTTCCAGAGAGGTGTCATAACCTATGTTTTTGAGACAAAAAATGAAAAAAATAATGAAAATTAATTGGCGATTTTTTAGAATAGTGCTGGCTGGTTTTGGCCGTTACATTGAGTAAATTTTAGGGTTAATTTATGAATTATGCAGGCAGATGTGATCGATCCGTTAGGTAATGGATTAAGTTTTATAATTAAATGGAATACCATCGTATCAATGCTATTTAAGACATCAGTGGTCTCAGTAAGATCCAGGGGCAAACCAATGAGTCTTAATGTAAATACACTAAGATATCATTACATGGGTACATTTAATAACAGTTGATGAATTTTATTATTAGAAAAAAACAGGTTACACAATATGAAATTATGCACCTTTGCACAAACTATTTTCAGGGTCCACAAATTTTAAATTTTGGTAGGCTTGCATCTTGCAGAATTGAAAGTGTCTGTTTTTCCACAACCCAAATCTTGTAGTCCATCAAGTAGAATTTGGGTTTTGGTTTCATGGTCATGGTTCAGAAAAAAGTGTTTAGTGAGGTATCCACCCTTTGGAAATAACTCAATCACTTTGTATGTAATTTACCCAATAAGTTTACTCAAATTCAGTAAAATAAAATTCTAGATCTCAGTTGCTGTTGTTGAAAATGGCCTCTGGCACCGTAACAGCTGACAACTTCAAGTTAATGAGTGAAACTGTCTGCCCGGTGCTGGTATTAACCTTGTACTTAAGATGAGTAGCCCAGTAAGCCCACTCAACAATTATTTGGAGTGACATGTGTTTTTTATATAAATTCCCCCTCTTTGTGGTAAATTATATATTTGAAGTGACTAGTTAATACCTGTAGTGTTTTCAATTGATTTGACTGCCTTCAGGTGTAACACTCTAACAGTAGGAGGGCATGTGTTTGTCAACAAATACTACATTAAACATCTGTTCACAAACTCTAATTGACTGTATCAGTTTGAATAGTCAGGTTGTTGCTTACTTAAAATCAGGTCTCCTGTTGAAGCTTTGATAAATAACATACCTGATTAACCCTTTTCATAGTGCAAGTAACAAATTATTGTACCAGTATTTTTTTTTAACCCTTCACCTAACATGAAAAGCAGACGACACTTGCAAAATAAATTCTTGAATAACTTATTTTTTGTCTCAAAAACATATGTTATGACCTCTCGTTGAAACGAGCTTGACAAGCTCGTTCCAACGAGTGGTCATAACCTAGGTTTTTGAGACAAATAATGAAAATTAATTGGCGATTTTTGAGAATAGCGCTGGCTGGTTTTGGCCGTTGCAATGGATAAAAGGTTAAATAGTTTAAAAAAAATATGTTTCTTCTAAACTGTGTCTTGTGACTATTCAGTGAAACAAGTTTGTTAAGCAAATGTAATGAAAGTCATAAATCTTGGTCTTGTAAACGTTTGAATATAAAAAGTGAATGTCAAATTTTGTATACAGTACTGGGTATATTGGGTCCATAAAGCAAACTGTTAGCTAGAACCCAGTTCCTTAGATACAGACTAAAGACAGGGTAGTGATATACTGTCCCCTAAATGTTTGCTCCACCCAAAACATTGGCCTAATGCAAGTTTCATATGTACAGCACCCAAAATAGTCTCCAATATAGGTCTACACATGCCACAAAGACCTCAGATTTGTTCTTAGAGCAATGAATTATGCAAAATTTTACATGGAGGCAGAACTCCTACAACAAACTTCCAAATACAAAGCCTGCCGCCACCCCATCCCCCCCCCCCCCCCCCCCCCCAAAAAAAAAATGTCTAGTCTTCCCCTTACTATAGAATCCTGGATAATGGCTGGACAGCTGAGGGAATTTGAGATTTTAGCAAAAAACAGTTGCCAAATCTAGGTGAGACTAGATAATTTCAGACGCCTTTGACCCATCCATTTCATTTTCCTTCCTTACCACACCTGAATTATGTATATTCTTTCCTCTATTACCCTTTTTTATCCCAATTTTGTCACCATTGATCAAATAATCAAATAGAAGACTGCAAACTCAGATATCTCTCCCTGCCCTTTTTATCTTTCTTTTGTCTTTTCTTCTCACCTTCTTTTACCCAAAAGATATTCACAAATCCTGCAGCTAGGAGCTCCTGGAGTTAACTCTAGTCGCACCCAGTGGGTAAGCTGACACTGTTATGACCCCTCATTGGAATAAATCCTTTGAGTTCATTCCATTGATCGATTGAAAGCAAAAAAAATCATTTGGGAAAATATTGAAAGTGACCTTTCCTAGTGTAGTAAGATGAAATCTCCATGACAACCCAAGAAAGTGGAGTAGTGCTTGTTTTCTTTGGTAACAGTTAACTAAACTTAACTGGCACTCTCCAGTAAATAATAACAAAACAAGTTCATGTGAATGGAAATCTTTGATTTGATGGGTTAACCTCATTACATATGAAGAACATTCACAGAATATGAAGTGTTTTTATCAGAATTTCAGCATTTTTTTAACCCTTTACCTAACATGAAAAGCAGACGACACTTGTCAAAAGAATTCTTGAATAACTAATTTTTTTCATTTTTTGTCTCAAAAACATAGGTTATGACCCCTGATTGGAACAATGAGCTCGTTTAATTGAGGGGGTCATAACCTATGTTTTTGAGACAAAAAAAATGAAAATTAATTGACGATTTTTGAGAATAGCACTGGCCGGTTTTGGCCGTTACGTTGGGTAAAGTGTTAACTAAACTTGACTTGACTTCATACTTGTGTTGTCATCATATGGCCATATATACTGAAAGTGACATTAACACTGATCAATAATAATAATAATAATAAGGTGAAGGGTTAATTCAAACATAGCTGGAATGGGTCCTCACAGCCTTTTCAAATTTTGTTCCAAATAATACTAGGGTTGAACACTGAATTTTAAAAAATATTCGTACTTGCATATGTGAATATTTTTTGGATGCCATCACTTTTTCTTGTGATCAGAGTCATCAAATACCAAACATTATTAAGATGCAAGATCATGTAAAGGTACTCAGCTATATATTTCTGGAGGGTTTTAATTCAGTATGAAAGAAGATCCATATATCACAAAAGATGACAGATAGGTATAAATGTGTCACATTCTAATGTCTTATTAATTCTGAATTATATCTCAAGGTCTACAAGCACCTGTATAGGTATACAATCTTCATTAGATGTTACATCATTAATGAACTCATTGCCATAATCATAAGTCAGCAATAACGGTTTAGCATCAAAACATAAATTATGACATGTAGCCAGGAGCCTAGTTTATTTGAGATTTGTACATTCTTATTCAGTTAATCACTTTTACCCATCTTATTGTTCAATCACATTGACACAGTTAGGCCAAATAAAAAAATACATTTGGTTCCCTTATTAATTAATACTTAAGTGCAGGTACCACAACTCGAAGGTTTCATATTCTGTGGATGTGGTTCATATTATATTTGAAATGAATTTATTTCATCTATTTGGATTTGCCTTGTAACAATTTATGGGAGAGTGCCTATAGGCACCCTCCTATAAATTATAACAAGGCAAAGACATCTGAACAAATTTTGGCAACCAAACAAATTGTATATTTACAAAGCAAATATAATACACTCGGTTTATCCCCCTGAAAATTTTATTGGGGAGGACTATTAAAATAGCCAGTGTCTGTGCTTGCGTCCATGCCACTTTGGTTTCCCGATAATAACTTTAGTTATAGTTGATGAAATTAAATGAAATTTGGTATGTAGGTGTATCAACATAAAATACAGGTCAAGCTTGAATTGGTCACATAATTTTTGCCAGAGTTATGCCCCTTTTTCAACTTCAAAAATTCTTTTTTTTTTGGTTTTCAATGGTAACTTCAGTTATACTTGACCAAGTCAAATTAAATTTGATATGTAGGTGTATCAACATAAAATACAGGTCAAGTGTGAATCGGAGTGTGGTCTGACAATTTTTGCCCAGAGTTATGCCTCTTTTTCTACTTCAAAAATTCATTTTTCTGTTTCCCGATGATAAATTCAGTTATAGTTGACCAAATCAAATGAAATTTGTTATGTAGATTTGTCAACATACAATACAGGTCAAGTTCGAATCAGGGTGCAGTCTGACAATTTTTGCTAGAGTTATGCCCCTTTTTTAACTTAAAATTCCTTTGTTTGGTTTCCCGATGATAACTTCAGTTACAGTTGGCCAATTAATATGAAATTTGGTATGTAGGTGTATCAACATAAAAACAGGTCAAGTTCAAATTGGGGTGTGGTCAGACAATTTTTACCAGTTATGGCACTTTTTCGACTTCAAAAATTCAATTTGTTTTGTTTCTTGATAACTTTAGTTTTTGTTGACTGATTCAATAAAATTTGGTATGTAGGTGTATCAACATAAAATACAGGTCAAAGTCAAATCAGGGTTTGGTCTGACATTCTTTGCCAGAGTTATGTCTCTTTTTCACTTTAAAAAAATTCAATTTTTTCAAATACCTCGAATTGCACACATTTTTGGAGGAGATGTGTGGCTGGGCGGCCTTTTATTATACCACCCACTTGAAAAGTGGGCGGTATATAGCATTCATGGTGTCCGTACTTCCGTACGTCCGTACTTCCGTACGTCCGTACGTCCGTGACGCTTTGGGGGTACACATCTGCTATCCGCTACTCCTCTTAAACCAGTGGGTGGATTTCATTGAAACTTACAGGCATTCTTTTCTATACATTATAGATGTGCACCTCCTATTTTGCTTTCAGGTATTTTTATTTTTTACTCTTTCCCAAAGGGCGAAATGAACTTTGCCAAATTGTTGTGATGCTTTAGGGGGGTACACTCCTGCTATCCGCTACTCCTCTTATACCAGTGGGCGAATTTCATTGAAACTCTCAGACATTCTTTTATATACATTATAGATGTGCACCTTCTATTCTGCTTTCAGGTATTTTTTTTTTTTTTTTTGGGGGGGGGGGGGGGGGGGTTGTCAGTGTTTGTGCTCTCTACATTAAACACACTTTTACTGTTGTAAAATGTTTCTTGGTGGGAGTGGGTGGTATCATTTAGTGAGCAGTGCTCACAGTTTTTCTAGTTTAATCATGCTTTGTTGAACACATGTGTAAATGAATATACATCAATCCAAAGTTGTAAACTTTTATGATTTCATACCAATTTTGGAAAACACTGCAAGCCAATAAACGAGGGCATTCGATTTCAATGAGAGATTGCCCAAGAACCCCAAAAATTTCTCTTTTTGTTGGCCTTACCGTTACTTTAAATTTTCACATTGGTAAAAGGTCAAGTCTAAACAAATTAGTAATTAATTCAATCTAAAAGAGGGTTAACCAATTTTTTTTTTAGGTGACAGTACATGCAGTTGGCTGATGATTTGATGGATGGTGTAGAAGTTTGAGAACAAACAAAATATATTTTTTTACCCCAATTTCACCATTTTGCCCCATTTTCACCCCATCAAACCCCTTTGGCCTCCTGTTTGAAAATACCAACTAAAGTGACACTCTCTGAGCTGAGCTGAGCTGAGTACACAAGCCAAATTTGGTGGTGAATTGATGGACAGTGTAGAAATTTGAGAATGATTAAATATAGATGTTTTTCACCCCATTTTCGCCCCATTTTTCCCCTTTAGTCTTCCTGTTGACAAATCCCCAAATTAGTGGCACTCTCTGGACTAAGCTAAGTACATAAACCAAGTTTGTTGGTGATTTGATGAATGGTGTAGAGTGACACTCTCTGAACTGAGTTCTGAACTGAACATGCCCAATTTGGTGGTGATTCAATCAATGAATTGAGGAGGAGCGAGGAAACAAAAACATACAAATAATCACAAATTATAGTAGATATGTACTGGATGAAAGGTGTATCACTGCACATTTTTATGTAAGTCAGATGGGTTAGTTTAGAGGTGACACCATTTTACAAGAATTTCATTTTCTTTTATTGTGTAAATGGATCAATACAGAAAGGATTGGAAAACAAGTGCTCACCACTTAGAAATCTCTCCTCAATTTCGAGTGAGAACATTGTACTTTACACATTTGAGTAACTCCATTAAAATATGTTAGACACACCTTTGTCCGCATTGTACAGGATATATACCACATGAATGCAGATGTGGTAACTTCCTGGGTGTCAGCTCATAACATCAGCAATGTAATCGAAAAGAAAACAAACTCCGAGATTTTATAAACATTTAATGTCCTACCTTTACCACCCAAACATTTTAGAAGTTTTTCATAAATCTTAAATAATTATCTGTATAGAAATCTGTTTTTGATACCAAGTTTGGCCTTCACTGCAAATGCTACATAAAATAAAAAATTTTTTTTATTTGGTTGCGCTTGTTATGCAAGTTTACGAGTTAACTCAATGCATTAACACAGCCCCATCCCCTGTTCTTCATTTTAGATTCTATCAGATTTCCTTTTTTTGTAAATAATAGTCCATTCCTAATACTGCAAGACAGAAAAGTGATTGTCAAGAGCCAGACAAAAGAAAATTATGCTTTTATACATCATCCATTTTCGAATCTCATTTTATTCCAAACTTCAGGGGTTATGTTGTCGCCTTATGCCTTCCTCTGCTTTCCATTGCTATTTTTGTCAGGAAATACATAGCTTTGCCCCAACTCCACCCAACTGGAAAAAGCTAAAATTGATGTGTTCCATCTTTTGCCTGCATTTGGTAGCATTTAAAAGTCTTGAACAATACATTTTATCTCCTGCCAAAACTAAGTTTGTGGGGGATATAACAATGGGGTCCATCCGTTCGTTCATTCATCCATATGTCTTTCCATCCATAACAACTTTGGACCTTCATATCTCAGTCAATGGATGTTGGATTTAAATGATCTTTTGGTATGCTGATAGATCACCGTGGGGGAAAGGATATTCGCAAGTAACAGATTTTGTCCATTTTGTCCTTTTTTTTTTCCCTAGAGTTTTGGGCCTTTTTCCACTTTTTTCGAGTTAGAAACCCTTTAACTTAGAAACCCTTGGCGGGGGATACCGGTGGCTTTGCACCTTGTTTAATTTAGCTACATACACAACTTTAGTTTCACAGCCAAAAAATACAAAACAATGATAACTTTTTCTGCCAAATACAGATCTATTCTGATAGATGAAACTTATCAGTTATAAGTACAAATTTCTCATATTAAAAATAAATAATATTGTCTTAACTCCATACATACTGTTGGTGGATATTCCTGCCCAGGACAGAACTTCTCTTTCCACTGAAATAAATATAACTTAATCAAATTCCCCGCCCTATAAATTGCTTTTTTATACATCATTCCTCGAGTTAAATTTAGATGAATTTTTCTGTCAAGCAGCCATGACAAGCTATGATGAAATTTATTTATTGGAGTTTAGCTTTCACTGTCAACAGCCAAGGTCACAAGTGAAGGAAGCCAGAGTACTCAGAGAGAACCACTGTGCAATGGTGAGCAACTGTCAGACTCCCCAATGTACCAACTCCACATAAGCAGGCTTAGCATTGGTTGAAGACAGGTGCACCATTAATGTGTAGTACGCCTATAAATAAACAGCGCTACCATGAGGGCAATCAGGATTAAGTGCCCTGCCCATGGACAAAGTACATTTACCCTGGCTGGAATCGAACCGTGGACCTCTCGGTTTGAAGTTCAGTGCCGTAACCACTGAGCCACTGTGCTCCCATTTGATGAAAAATATCCTGAAAATACACAACGGGTTCAGGGTTAATCGATCTAATCCTCTACTTAATATAACATCAAGTACTAGTCACACAAATAACATTCATCCAATTTAACATCAAGTACTAAAATATCCTGAAAATACTCAATGGGTTCAGGGTTAATTGACTTTAATCCTCTACTTAACATAACATCAAGTATTAGTCACACACATAACATTCATCCAATTTAACATCAAGTACTAATCACACAAATAACATCCAATTTAACCCTCTGCACTCTGATGTCAAAATACCAAAATTTTAAGTAGTCATATTTCCCATAATGCATCTAGAAATTTAGCCACTTCAATCTTGTTTGACAGAGCTCAGTGAGCTCTGTCAAACAAGATTGAATTTGCTAAATTCCTAGTTGCATTATGGGAAAATTTTGCACCTGAAAATTTTTATGCATCGACATCAGTGTGCAGGGAGTTAACATCAAGTACTAGTCACACAAATAACATTCATCCAAATTTTATTGTGTCCAACATTTGCCTCTAAAACAATAATACATGTAACTTAATGACCTTTCTGTGTAACAAGCTCATCAAGCTCATTCCATTGATGGCTTAGCTTTGTTTTTGTATCAAACATTTTTTTGACTTATTCAAGAGACCTGTTAGCAAGTGTTGTATTATAGTCATGTTTGGTAAAGAGTTAACAAATTTTAATTCTTCACTTCCAAATCATTTCTAAGAGCTGACTTAACTGGTTGTTATTTAACTGAATAACCATGTTAATTGATTATAATGTCCAAACACATAGTCATTTACCTTCCCTTCAGTTCAAATTTGATCTGTTAATTGCATATACTTTATTGAGTAAATTCCTGTTAATTGAATAAAAATGTGTCAAGAAACTTCCCTGATCATCACTGAATTCCCCTTAGTTGTAGACATATTTGGCCTCATTGCATCCAATAAAGGCATTTAATATATTACATCTTGTTTGAGAGAGCTCTACGAGCTCTGTCAAAAAGATATAATAGAATAAATGCTCAGTCTTTCTTCAGAATGTTGGAAAGACCAAACTCTTTTTAATTGAATACATCAAGCTAATCATACATTGAAAAGCCACTAAAATAGATTTTAGCCCTTTTCAGTAGAGACATGATAATGGCTTCCAGCACTCAAGGAGTTATGTGTATTTATTTGCTTAACCCTTTACCCAACGTAACGGCCAAAACCGGCCAGCGCTATTCTCAAAAATCGCCAATTAATTTTCAAAATATTTTCATTTTTTGTCTCAAAAACATAGGTTATGACCCCTCGTTGGAACGAGCTCGTCGAGCTCGTTCCAACGAGGGGTCATAACCTATGTTTTTGAGACAAAAAATGAAAAAATTTAGTTATTCAAGAATTTTTTTTGCAAGTGTCGTCTGCTTTTCATGTTAGGTAAAGGGTTAAATAATAAAATTTGGAGGTGCAGTATTTCTCATTGTTTGATGTCATGTATAACCAAGAGGTCAAGTTGAAAAATGCCCCATGTTACTTTCCAGGAAGTAGAGCAGTGATTATTTTCTTAGTAAACAAGTTCTGTTTTACTGATTTAAAAGAACCATATAACCAACACCTATGTTTCATGTCTTCTAAATGAGTAGCATAGGTACATGTATAAATGATTGGCTAAACTTGACTTCATACATGTACCTGTGTTTTTGTCATTTTATTACCATGTATGTTGAAAGTGACCGTAATTAAAAAAAAATACCCAAACAAACAATCGCAAACTATACTTACTTATTCAGTGGGCACAACCCAATCCCTTCCATGCAAAACTTTAAAGTATTGATCAGGTAATTACATGTATGTGTATACAATGAATCAATTTTGCTCCCGATACAAGCTAAAACACCCAGACAGATACAAATTTGTATTTGCTACAATAACTTCCATGAACACATGCGATCATTCGATTTAGAATCTGGGTGTTTTAACCCGCACTCATTGAAAACTGATTACACATGTTGAGGTCACCATATTGATAACAGGAATTTACATGACAAATAAATCACCAACTCGGCGAAATAAATTAGACAAGATAAATTTTTGCCATGATGATATTTTTATATAGTCCTACCATGCATTGAAGCTAGAAAATAGAACAACGAAACACATGTGAAACACTATTCAAAACTTTGGCAGTTTCAGTACAAGTGGAACACTGAATCGGGATTGCATCTGGAGTTGTGTGGTTGACCGAAAATTCGGTTCGGTTTCAGTTTTGTTAAAACAGAAAACAAAACAATTACAGAAAACCCCTCATTGTGGTTTTCAACTTCAATGTTGAAAAACTCTAATCAGTCTTCACTCAGGGCAAAAATAATTTTTCTCAAACTTGAAACTCTTGAGATAATTTATGCAAATACATTGTGCTCAGGAAATCGGAGTACTGGTATATTACACAGGTGCGTTTACCTGGAAAGGTCCTGTCAACAGTGACTGGCACTTCAATTAACACCTCATAAGATATTCTACCCAAAAATATATTTAATCTTTTTCATGAAAGTACAAGAAGTACTTGCAGACCTTTTACGCATGGACCACTGGATTGTACCCAGTGACCCACTAGATGCCATTATGCCAGTTTGCAAATATTTCTTGTGTTTTGTTTTCGAAAATTTTGAATAATCGCCATTGGAAAATGTATATGGCTGCAATTTAGTAGTAAGTCACCATCCAGTATCCAGCTACTATAGTTCCGTCAGTTGAATAAATTACAGCTTCAAGCAATTCGAGACAGAGAGTGCTGCTATAAAAGATTGAATTTGACTTGGATATCTCAACAAAGTATCATGTTCTGTTTTACTTTATAAATGGGTAGATTTAAAGTTCTTATTTGTTTGATGCAAATGCATGTACTGTCAAATACATCTTCCTACATGTATATGCAAATGCAATGTATTGTTATGTTTGTACTGTGAAAACTGAAACCAAAAACCCAACTCTTTCAATGAAACCAAAACTGGAATCAACATGAAATTTGAAAACCACTCATCTCTGATTACATCATGCACAACACCTGGCCTTTAAATTCTTTCCAACTAATGATGGTAAACGCGTTCCCAAATAAGGTAATTGTGCCCAAATTATGCGGAGTTTGAAATTTTTTCCATAATTTTGCAGTGTTTTGATAATATATAGTTTGGCCAGGTTTCCCTGATGATTGTAATATAGCTTAGAGCTTACCTTTGAATCAAACAGTGCAACAGATAAATAAGTTTTTAAAAAACCCACAGAGTTCGCCACAGAAAATCAATCGGCATCGACAGTGTCGTATACAACACTGTCGACGGTGATTGCTTTTCTGTGGTGAATTCTATATGATCATGCACTTAAAGCTTGAGATCTATTATATTCATGTTTGTGGCATTTTTCAGTAAACGCCATGCGTAATTTAGCTTACATTCAAATAGGCCTTTGGCTCGACACTGGAAAACTAAGAAGCCTTCTCGAGTTAGTAGAGTAAACTTACGTCAAAGGGTGGTGGGAACCAGTGATAATGTTGACCTATAACAAGGGATTGTAAACTATCATTTTAAGATGGTGACCTAAAACCTAAAACAGACGCCAAGAAGAAGAAAATACCGGTGCTTTTTCTCCAACCATGCAGGCCACATCCATATTTGCCATTGTGCCCAATTTAAACTGATCTAAATGCCTACACAGCCCATGAATGTAATACATGTACCATGACATCATCATGATCTTCATTCATTAAAAATCAGTTCATATAGACGCTGAATGGATGTCAAAATACATACGAACAAGTCAAGGAAGGGAAGAATATTGTAAGATAAATTGGTTATTATTATGACCTTGCTGGGGTTGCAGGTCACTAAGGCATGGCTGCTGCTCAGCGGGCTTGGCTGCGAGAGGTAGTAAATTACATCTTTGCTCATTTTATGAACTTTTATTAATGGTCCATCAAATATTTACATTATAATCGGCTGCATTAACATAAACATGGTAAAGTACATTCTTGGATCAGCCTATGTCTACTTTGGTATAACATGGTATAACTAATAACTGGTGCTGCTAAAAGTGGCTGTCTGCTAACTGATTGACTGGCAACATATTCAATACTCTAACTTAACAACAAAGCAACTTGAAAACTGTGTGACTTGATAACTTATTTGTTGACTCATTGACTGCCCTACACTTTCTTCACTGCAGAAAGAAATGGTTTCGCGCACCGAAGACGCGCAGGGACGATTTGGGGGACAAGCCCCTTTCGACCGACTGTAAATGATGGTTTTTGCATGTCTAGGCATGTTAAAGGAGGAAAAGGAAGGAGGGAAGAGGTTTATCCCTTTCTGCCCTTCTTGCGGCTCTTCTTTTTGGGTGGAGGTTGGCTAGGTGATGGTGATTTTGATGAGGCTGGTGGTGGTGGTGTAGAGTATTTTGTCAGTACTTCACAGGTTCTCCTGAGGACTTCTTCTACTGAGAAGTTTTCCGGAACTGTCAGGTCCTGGCATTCCGGCAGTGAAGGAAGAGGAAAGTGAGGGGTGGGAGGCGGTGAAAAAGCAACTTCCAGTTCCTCCCCAGTCTCCACTGGATGTTCCTCATCCAACTTTACCGCCTCAAGAGCCGGCAGTTGATTGGGAGTACCAGTGGGACAAGGAGGGGAACTGGCGGCTGCCTCCAGGACCTCCCCCCCTCACTCAACTCTTTCTTCCTGTTCCGGAATGCCTCCAAGTCCCGGGCGTCCCTGTGCTTGGTTGATGGACTCTTCTTCTTCTTCCTCTTCTCAGGACCTCTGTGCCTCTTTGGGTGAGGACCAGTGGGAGAGGGGATCCTCTCTCCAAAGGTGCTACCTCTCCCCGAAGAGGATGGTGTTTCGTGTTTTTCAGGTTTCTTAACTTGGAATTCCAATTTCAGGTAGACACTCATGCCTACCTCCTGGACAGTCCAGGAGACAGGACATGAGATGCCCAGAGCTGAGATGGTCTTCTCCAATCTATCTGGTAGCTCCATGGTAGATGTGTACACTCTGCAGTCAGAAGTGTGAATGCACGCACGCTCACTGCAGAGCTTGCCAATGTCTTTTTTGTATCAAAAAGGTTTCATCATCTATCTGCAGGTGACAGGCAATGTATGCTCCATCTATAATTCCACACAGCTCTTTTTGATTGGCCTAGACTGACAGTTCAACCCAGTTACCCTGGACAGGAAAACAGCCATCTTGTGAATTTGTTATGGTCAATTTAAATGATAGACCTTAGGTAAAGAAAAGCTGTTGTCTTTTACTTCAAAGATTTCAGTTGAAGATAGGGTGTACCATTACACAATTTTACAGGAAATGAAACACCTAATCCTAGCAGGGTAGATTTCCAATCACCTAATTTGTTTTATAAATTGTTTTAAGAGATATTTACCATACAAATAGCCTGGGGGAAGCAGGTGGGCTCAACATTAAGAACATCTTAAAATTATACAGCTACAAGGAAAAGAGTGTGCCAAGCAACAGAAAATAAATGATATTATTTTCTCCAACTGGACCCACTGAATTTTTTTGTAACTGGTTATATTATCATCAAATGGGTTTCAGAGATGATAAGTTAAATTTGTCATCAGCACTATGTATTGATCAAGAAACTTGTATCTGGCTTCAATGGTGTTTATATTACGTATGACGACTCGATCAAAAGGGCTTACCACAATACCTAGTATGAACACCATCTCGGTATGATACAAGTTTTCTCGATCAACACATTGTGGTGATAACATATATATAAAGCGTAATCGCTTGGCTGGACTGGTTACATGAAATAATTCATGAGAGGTGAATGCGCACGAGTGTTTTACAATATAGTCCCTCGCCTCGAATGAATTATTTCACGTAACCAGTCCAGTCAAGCGATTGCTCTATTTATTACTTTTCATTATGAACGATAATTTTATTATTTAACCCTTTACCTAACAAAACGGCAAAAACCGGCCAGCGCTATTCTCAAAAATCGCCAATTAATTTTCATTATTTTTTTCATTTTTTGTCTCTAAAACATGGGTTATGACCCCTCATTGGAACGAGCTCATTCCAATGAGGAGTCATAACCTATGTTTTTGAGACAACAAATAAAAATAATAATTATTCAAGAATTTTTTTTGCAAGTGTCGTCTTCTTTTTTAAGTCCCCATTACACCCATGGCAAAGTGTCTTCATTTGCGAGCACAGATACATGACACAATTTTTGATTGCTTAATTCACTTGTGAAGTTATTGTTTATAATCAAACCCAGAAATCCCAGTAAATCACACTTTGGAAAGTAATAAATATATTTAATTTCAGTTTGTTAACCCCTCTCAGTAGAAAAGATGGGTGCTCTGTGATAATGATCATGTGTAAAATATACCCAGGACTGAATCCATACTTTGAAGCTTGAAATTTTTGATATTTGATAGAAGTGTGTTAAAGTAAAGTAAATTTTACTCAACAGAACACAAAGGTTACAACTTTCTCACATCACTTGAAAATATAAATGCAAATAAATAGCATTCTTTTGGGAGACAGAACAACCAGATTGGCTGTCTTTCTGCTGACTCCATCATTATGAATGTGTGGAAACACAGAAGACATTATTACATGTAGGTTTGCAAGTTGTCATCTTCAGATTTATAATTTGCCAAATTTTCAAAATTATCATATTGATTGAAAAAATGCTTAATTAATCTGACCATACTTCCGACCATTACACTGAGACCACCATTTGCGATAAAACACAATTACCCAGCAACACACAGAACATGACTTAACATAATGTGACATAGCATAGCATCCAAGAACAACACAAATCTGATAGGGAGAGCTAGCTGCCTCCAGAATTATTTATCATATTGATCAAGGCAAGTTTCAAATGATTTGTCTTCAACAAATGCTAAACCTGCGTGTGTGGAGTGGGTACAGAGGGGGGTCTAACAGTTGCTCGGTGATTCTCTCCAGGTACTCTGGCTTCCACCGCTTGTAAAACTCTGATATGAGGTGTCCCTTGCTGTTGAAAGTGTTAAATCCCAATAAATAAATAAATAAATAAATAATTAAGTTACAAACACCGTTTACTAGTATTTTTCTATAACAACTGAATGTTTTTCACCTATGCCGCCAAAACACAGACCATGACCCCCTCATTGGAATGGCCATCGATGTGCAGAGGGTTAAATGAAGTCATCACATTGATTGAAGGCAGCATTAACTGGTAGAGTGCTAGAAGCCACTATCAGGGCTTTAATATGAAGCGCACGTACCTCAGTCCAAATGTGTCTTATTCTGTGGATGTGCTTCGTATTACCTTAGATATGAAAATACTTAGTCTCTATAGGTTTCCCTTGTTACAATTTGTGGGAGAGTGCCTCTTGGCACTCTCCCATAAATTGTAACAAGGCAGACACATGAACAAATTTTGATGAACAAAAATAACTTGGCACTCTACCAGTTAACCCCTTACCTAACATGAAAGGTAGTCAATACTTGCAAACAAAATTATTGAATAACTAATTTTTCATTTACTGCCCCCCTCATTTGAATGGGCGCAATGAACTTGTTCCAGTTAGAGTCATAAGCTATGTTTTTGAAACCAAGATGAAAAAAATAACGAAAATTGAATGATGATTTTTAGCTTAACTTGACATAGTCAAGATAAGCTATTGTCATCACATGTGCAGAAGTCTGTTAGTCCGTGAGTCTGTTCACATTTTCCTTTAGCACGGGCTACATCCCGCAGTTCTTGTCTGATCGTCAAAATATGCAGGTTTGGGGTCATGTCTAGATGAGAACGCCCCCTTTTGGTTGCCCCCTTTTGGTTGCGATCAGACAACCAGTATGGCTGCCCCAGCCCAAAACCTGAAAACCATTAGCACAGTCTGCAGGTTGTATTTATGAAGGGCTTTCATTGTAACTTGGTAGGATGCCTCTGTATAATGCCTAGATGAGAACGTCCCCTTTTGGGCATGATCTATCAACCATGATGGCTGCCCAAGCCCGAAACCCAAAACCTTTTAGCACAGTCTGCAGGTCATGTTAAGTATGGAGGGATTTCATTGTAACTTGGTAGGATGACTCCTTATGATGTCTAGATGAGAATTTCCCCATTTGGGCATGATCTGACAACCGTGATGACTGCCCGAGCCCAAAACCCGAAAACCTTTATCACAGTCTACAGGTCATATTTATTGAGGAATTTCATTGTAACTTGGTGGGTTGACTTCATATAATATCTAGATGAGAAAGTCCCCTTTTGGACATGATTGGGCAACTGTGATGGCTACAGGGGCCCAAAGCCCGAAAACCTTTAGCACAGTCTAGAGGTCATATTTATGAAGGGATTTCATTGTAACTTGGTAGGATGACTCCAAATAATGTCTAGATGAGCGTCCCATTTTGATCGCGATCATTCAGCCTTGATGGGTGCCCGAGCCCAAAAACCTTTAGCATAGGCAAAAGGTCATATTTATGGAAGGATTTCATTGTAACCTGTTAGGTTGACTCCATATAATACCTAGATGATGACATCCCCTTTTGGTCATGATGGGTCAGCTGTGATGGCTACAACCTTGAGCACAGGCTACAGGTCATATTTATAAAAGAATTTCATTGTAACTTCGTAGGATCACTCCAGATAATGCCCAGATGAGATTTTCCCCTATGGTTGCGATCATTCAACCATGATGGCTGCCCGAGCCCGAAGCCCGAAAACATTTAGCACAGTCTACAGGTCATATTTATGAAGGGATTTCATTGTAACTTGGTAGGTTGACTTCATATAATGTCTAGATGAGAACATCCCCTTTTAGACATGATTGGGCAACTGTGACGGCTAAAGGTGCCCGAAGCCCGAAAACCTTCAGCACAGTCTACAGGTCATATTTATGAAGGGATTTCATTGTAACTTGGTAGGATGACTCCAAATAATGCATGATTTGTCAACCGTGATGGCTGCCCAAAACCCAAAAACTTTTAGCACAGTCTGCAGGTCATGTTTAATATGGAGGGATTTCATTGTAACTTGATACGATGACTGTATGATGTCTACATGAGAATTTCCCCATTTGGGCGTGATCTATTAACCGTCACAACTGCCCGAGCCCAAAACCCGAAAACCTTTAGCACAGTTTACAGGTCATATTTATGAAGGGATTTCATTGTAACTTGGTAGGATGACTCCAAATAATGTCTAGATGAGAACATCCCATTTTGGTCGTGATCATTCAGCCTTGATGGGTGCCCGAGCCCATAAACCTTTAGCATAGGCAAAATGTTATATTTATAGAAGGATTTCATTGTAACCTGTTAGGTTGACTCCATATAAGGCCTAGATGATGACATCCCCTTTTGGTCGTGATTGGTCAACTGTGATGGCTACAGGTGCCCGAAGCCCGAAAACCTTGAGCACAGTCTACAGGTCATATTTATGAAGGGATTTCATTGTAACTTCGCAGGATCACTCCAGATGATGCCCAGACGAGATTCTCCCCTTTGGTTGCGATCATTCAGCCATGATGGCTGCCCGAGCCCGAAGCCCAAAGACCTTTAGCACAGTCTATAGGTCATATTTATGAAGGGATATTTCATTGTAACTTGGTAGGTTGACTTCATATAATGTCTAGATGAGAACGTCCCCTTTTGGACACGATTGGGCAACTGTGACGGCTACAGGGGCTCAAAGCCCCAAAACATTTAGAACAGTCTACAGGTCATAATTATGAAGGGATTTCATTGTAACTTGGTAGGTTACCTCCATATAATGCCTTGATGATGACATCCCCTTTTGGTCGTGATTGGTCAGCTGTGATGGCTACAAGTGCCCGAAGCCCGAAAACCTTTAGCACAGTCTACAGGTCATATTTATGAAGGGATTTCATTGTAACTTCGTAGGATCACTCCAGATGATGCCCAGATGAGAATGTCCCCTTTTGGTTGCGATCATTCAGCCATGATGGCTGCCAGAGCCCAAAGCCCCAAAACCTTTAGCACAGTCTACAAGTCATATTTATGAAGGGATTTCTTTGTAACTTGGTTGGTTGACTTCATATAATGTCTAGATGAGAACATCCCCTTTGGACGCAATTGGGAAACTGACGGCTACAGGGGCCCGAAGCCCGAAAACCTTTAGCACAGTCTGCAGGCCATATTTATGAAGGGATTTTAATGTAACTTGACAGGATGACTCGTTTTGGAATAATTTCACTGTAACTTGTAACTTTTGTTGATATACGTTAACTGTGAGGGCCACATACATTAACTGTGAGGTCATATTAACCCACCCCTCAGCTCTTTAGTACAGTGTACGCCTCATATTATTTTTATCAAAAACATAGCATACAGGGAACAGAAATGAACATATTCCCAATTATCACAATTCTTGTCTTATTTCATAATCCTTTCATAAACATTGAACATTATCCATTTCATCAAACACAACACAAGTTAAGCTACAGTGTCATTGACACTTTCATTGTGAATAGTGCTGCTTGGTTTTGGTTATTACTTTGGGTAAAGGGTTAACATCATTGTTGTTTATGCTTTGAAACTTACACCCACTACACTATCTGCACAACGTTCTTTATAGGAACCCCTGGAAGTGATTACAGTAGAAGGCAAGTTGAGTTCTGTAGGTATAATAGGACCTGGTAACTTTTGCCTACAGTGAAAGTCCTTTAAAGTCAGCAACATGATTATAAACAATTGGTTTAACTCTTAACCCGCTGACTAATTTCTCAATATTTTCCATCAGACCTGGTCATGGCTATAGCAGCCATGACTAGATTTGATGAAAAATTCATAAAAAATTATCTCAAAGAATCATTGTTGAAAAAATCCATTTAATTTACTTGAGAAAAATCTGATTAATTGTGCCCAGATTATTCTTATTTCATTGGCAAGAGAAATTCTGTTCTGAGCAGGAATATCTTCCAGTAGCATTTAAGGAGTTAAATTGACGTTATTCTTTTGTTGTTGCCTTAAATGATGAAAGTTTCCTCAACCATTAAGAGCCTGGAGATTTTTATACATTTTTGCTATACTTTGAAAGTCTACCTCCAGTGGCTTTGCAGTTGTTTGTAGTCAAGCTTTGGGTACCTACAGAGGCAGCGAACACTTACCTAGAAACAACTGACAAAGTACTTAGAAAACAAGTTTTGAGATTACCCAAACAATGCATGTTGGGGCACCTGGTCCTTTGCATTAAAAAGTTATCAAAGTCAGAATTAGGCCCTTAAAGGTTAAATTCTTCTAACTAAATATACATAAATTCCAATAAATAAATGAATAAATAAATAGAAAAAATAGATATCTGTTAATTGAAAGTGTGTGCAACAGCGAGGAGTTGGACTATTTTGTTGTGTCATACATGCCTCCAGCAAGAGATCATTTTTTTTATTCAAACTGTATTTAGAGTTTTATTCTGTATATTTTGTTCTTCATATCATCTCTGGCAGTAGCTGGTATATGAATATTCTCATAGACTCAACCAAATTCTGTTATTGATTTCTGAGAGAAGTTAGACCACAACTGATACAAAAATTATGCTTTCTCGTAAAATGCATGAGTAATGAAATTATTTTGTTTGTTTGACAACAGCTTTGATCATTCATACTCCCTGTACAGTTAATCAGAGCAGGATAACATGTGTCTGCAAAAGTTAAGGCTACGCATGTAACTATTAACTTATCATAAAAATAAAATTTACTACAATACAAGTAACATCAATAATTAACAGTTCATTTATAATTTTTATATATACAAGAGCTGAAACGGTTAAAGGGTTTTCTTGATCGATTAATCACATGGATTAATATTAATTAATCAATTAATCACCTGCACTGATAGGTAGAAAAAAACATAGCTTATGACCCCTCATTGGAGCTTGCTGAGATCGTTCCAATGAGGGGTCATAAGCCATATTTTTGAGACAAAAATTGAAAATTTTCAGTAATTACAGAATTTATTTTGAAAGTATCGTCTGCTACGTGCGATGGGTACAGAGTTAAAAATCACCATTTCCAGCTACTGATACAAATAATGATCATGCAAGTGAACAAGTATGTCAGCATGTAACTATGCTTTACGTGCTTTACTCTGTCTCATATAACTGATGTGAGTCAGTGTGACACTGTTTGCCTGTTTTGGGGCAAATTTGTTCCTTTGTTAACCCATTTAAAACAGTAGCTCAAAAGAAACAGTTAAACGATCAATTACTTTTTTGATCGATCAAGACGTTGACCATTGGTTAATCAATTAATCGGTTAACCATTTCACCTCTAATATATACATTACATATAAACTTGAAAAAGTATTATATTTTTGCTAGAGTCCTGCTAATCTCAAATTTCAAGTCAGATGAAATTGTGAATCGAATCAAACAGATTTCGAATTGAATTTAAATCTCCAATTCAGTTGCAATATACTTTAAGTTGTAGATGTTGCAGCATTTTACAATCATAAATATTGCCAGTCTTGTATTAAACAGCACCTTGTTTGTTTTGCCAAACGAAAAAGACCTGATAGAAAAAGAGTTCAAGAGGAGGAAATTTGATAGGATTTTGAGAATGTCTTGATTTATAAATTACCGAAACAGCACAACTTAACCCTTTACCCAACGTAACGGCCCAAACCGGCCAGCGCTATTCTAAAAAATCGTCAATTAATTTTCAAAATATTTTAATTTTTTGTCTCAAAAACATAGGTTATGACCCCTCGTTGGAACGAGCACGTTCCAACGAGGGGTCATAACCTATTTTTTGAGACAAAAAATGAAAAAAATTAGTAATTCAAGAATTTTTTTTGCAAGTGTCGTCTGCTTTTCATGTCAGGTAAAGGGTTAAATCATAATGAAACATCAGGTTGATTTTGAATCAACTTGAATTTAAAAGCTTCAGAGGTCCCTGGTTTTTGCTTGATTTTATTCTGTTTTGTAACATATTTTTAATGTTACATTGAAAAACAGTAGTTAGGTTTTAGTTTTTTTTCTCCATGCAGTGCATCTGTTATTATTATTCTAACAGTTCCTAGAAGCAAACTGATGTGGATTATTTGTATACAAATTCTAGGTATGGCTCCACACACAAGCACTCTAGCCATTCATGGTGAGGTTGATGTGTACTCTCTTGTGTATTAATCATATCCAGAATAGTGAAATACTGGCTTAGTCTCCAGAAACATAATCCTGAATCTCTAGTCTCCAAATATATACACAGAACGACACACACTTGTGAATGGGTTTATCGATATGGCACAAGTGCCAGCACTTAAGGGTAAAAAGAGAGGCCGCAAGTTTTAACCTTCCACGATGACACAAGTGCCATATCGATTCATCCATTCACATGCGTGTGGCGTTCTGTGTTTATTACACACCTTCACGTCTACAAAAACAATTATTAGAAGGACACTCAGTCGTTCATTGGACAACTATCAACAAAAAGAACACATTTTATCGCCAACCAAATTTGCGAGGAGAACCCATGTTACTATTTGTCCCCTGAGTTCCAATGTGTTTTATGTACCTACTGGTACAAAGAACACATTGGAATTCAGGGGGCGATTTTTGGCTATCATTAGGGATTCAAATTGTAATTGTGGTGCACAATTTGTAGAAAATTCCAGTGAAATTTTGCTTCTATTTAAAAATAGTCTGTCAACGATTTCCATTTTTCCATATGTGTGGAACAGATTTTCATTTTCCGCATGGTTTAGTGTTGCTTTAGATGGGGATTACATAGAACAGGTGTGTAATAAAATCAGGATACAGACTGCCATGGAACTTCAGAATGGAATGTAAGTGTAAAAAATATTTTAATCTACATTGGGTTCTGACCTTGTCCGGTTCAGTAAGACTACATATGATGTCAAAATCCTAAGCTCTGACATCACCAAACAGGTGATATTCCTGAAGAAGTCTCCGTCCGAAAGCTCAAAAAAGAGTAAAGCCACCTACATTTTGACTAAAATAGACCCCTCATCAATATTTTCGTTGAACTAAACATGGAAACTTAAATGTTGAGGTTGGAAGACATCATGAAAAGCCTCCTGTCTGAAGGGACTGAAGCTTCTGCCTAGTGTGTTCCACAGATGTTGTGGATACAGTGCACACACTCTGTTTTGTATTGTTCAAACTATTAAACTGAGAGATACAACCTAGAATACTATTATCAGTTCTGAACACTTGCCTATGACACCAGACAAATGATTCCTTCCTGGTAATTTTGACTCGGGGAAATACATGTAATGGGTGGACCCATGAAATTTGTACACAATGTTTTAACTCCCCACAGGTCTCAAAATGTGTGACTGTATGTATCCTTTGTACATTATATACCATAACAATATGCACATTACGGATGAGTTCTCATTCTAGAGTGGTACTGGTGTTTTGTGAGTGTAGGTGTATATCTGTACTTGTCTGCGTGTGTGTGTTTGTATGAGCATATGTGCCTGCAGTGTGCAAGAGTGCGTGCATGAGTGGATGGACATGGGTGAGTTTGTTTTACTGTTGTGTGTGGGCAATGTGTGTGCAACGGGGCAAGCGAGAATGTCTGTGACTGGGGGGAGGGGGGAATTACATTTGTATGAATGGGGAAAGGGGCAGAGGTCTTTGTGTGCAGTGGGGCGAGAGAGAATGTCTTTATCTGTGACCGGGGAGGGATTGCATTTGTATGAATGGGGAGGTAGGAGTAGGGCACCATGCATTTTTAATCCACTGTAGATTGCTGTATTTCTCAGTTTATATTGTGTTGGTGTTGGAGTTCTTGTAGATGTTATAAAATGCGTATTAGTTCATGTACCAATCTTGTGACAAAATACAATAAAGACATTATTATTGCCAAGAAGTTCCAACTTATAGTATACAGTACGTGGAGGGTGGATTGTAACTAAATCACCCAGGGAGTGGAGTTATCCTCCAAAGTATCACTTGCAAATTCTGTACAAGTGGACAAAAAACACAAGCAATGTTTCAGCCAATGGACCTCCGTGTATAACCTGGAGGTCCATTGGCTGGAACTTTGCTGGAACTTTGCTTGTACTTGTTATGCTTAGCAACAAATTTACAATTATTGCTTGGGTGGCATCTCCATTCTGCAGGTGATTTAGTGATAATACACTCTCCACGTGTACTGTTTGTAGCTTTTTGCAAAAACCTGACTTTCTGAACATATTTGACTCTTGTTTGCTTGCAATCTTAGCTTTAACCCTTTATCCAGCATAACGGCAAAAACTGGCCAGTGCTATTCTAAAAAATCGTCAATTAATTTTCAGTATTTTTTTATCTTTTGTCTAAAAAACATAGGTTATGTTTGTTGGAATGAGCTCATCGAGCTGGTTCCAACAAGGGGTCATAACCTGTGTTTTTGAGACAAAAGATGAAAAAAAATTGGTTATATTTTTTTTGTTTTTTGCAAGTGTCGTCTGCTTTTCATGTTAGCTAAAGGGTTAACTTGTTTTGAAGTCATATTGTATGACTTTAATTTGACCATAATCATGCTGTATAAATAATATTTGTGCTTGTATTTATTGAAGAACACTCTCAGTGAGTTCTCATTGAGTTGTGGATATTTATAGGAAGATTACCCTTTTGACCTGATGGATCTATGACATTCCATGAATAGGGCTGTCACGATTTTGTAATTTAGGAATCGATTAATCGTCGCAAATAATCGATAATAATCGATTGATCGTACCTAGATGACCCTCCCCCCCTCTCCCTCTCTTTGAAGTCGTTAAAAATGAAGTTCAAGTCAGTTGACCTACGTCAAGTAAACAACGAAGACGATCATTTTTTAGGTACATTCAAAGCTTTGATGTTCTGAACTTTTGAACCGTCAGTGTAATAATCAAGACCGGTCGGCAGTTGCGAACTTCGCAACTGCCGACCGGTCTTGATTATTACACTGACGGTTCAAAAGTTCAGAACATCAAAGCTTTGAATATACCTAAAAGACAAATGCTTCTATCGGCTTCTTGAGGTTTAACGTCGACGTTCTTGACCTTTTATATTTAGAAACAATAGTTTTTCCTCACTTTTTTTAAAAAAATGTTAAACGTCTAAAACGGGGTAAAATTTAACGATTCTTCGACAAAGGAAAATGCTAATCGATTTGGGCGTGACCGATCGACAATCGATTAATCGATTAATCATGACAGCCCTATCCATGAAACAATTCAATGTTTTGAATTGTTGGTCTTTTTTCAGCTTTCTCTGGAATGTGCTTAAACTTGTGGACACTGACGTCAAAACAACAAAATTTCAAGCAACAGATTCCCTGTGGGAACCCTGGAAAATGGAGTAGTGCATGTCTACTGTTGTAAACAAGTTCTGCTTTAATAGTAAAGAAGACCCTGAGCCTTTACTCAGGGTAATGGCCAAAACCGGCCAGCACTATTCACAAAAAAATCACCATTCAATTTTCATTATGTTTTTTTCTATTTTTTGTCTCAAAAACATAGCTTATGACCACTCATCAGAACGAACTTGAGCTCATTCCAATGAGGCGGTCATAAGCTATGTTTTTGATGCAAAAAATGGAAAAATTTGAAGAATTTTATTTGCAACTGTCGTCTGCTTTTCATGTTAGGTAAAGGGTTAAGTGGGCAGCATAGGTACAATATGTCTGCCGTGGACTGGTCAGTTTTCACGGTTGGGCAGTATTTCCACTGATGCAATAATATTAAATTCCAAACGCTAATTACAGAAATAATCATCAAAAATTTAATGACTGAAGCATCGGGTGCAACCCAGCACTTCATTAATTAAAATTTTGTTGATGATGATTTTTATTACCTGCTAAACGCATGCCTGAACATCATTGCCCATGTGTGGATTATGACCATCCATAACAATTGTACTGGACAAACGATAGACTAAACTTGACTTCATCTCTATGTTGCAGTCGTGAGATAGCCAAATATGCTGAAAGTGACTATAAACACCAATAAATAAATCAAACAGTCAATCAAGCAACAAATTATTCCAATAATTCAAGTAGGAATTTTATTTTGTGTCATCACGGAAGCATAAAACTCGAGGCCTGCAGCCTCTCATTCTATCCTTCTGCACTGGCTCTCATGCCATATGATTAACCCATTCACATGCTTGTGTCGTTCTGTATATTTACCATTTCAATCTTGTTTGACTGAGGTCAAGGTTGAATTGGTTAAATTTCTGGTTGTATTATGGGAAAAATGGGCTTGTTGAAATTTTGATACTTCGACATCAGTGTGCGTAGGGTTAAAAGTGATTGAAGTGTAAAATTGAAATTCCAGTTCCTTGAAAATGCTTAGTATTGGGGGAAAAGTCATGGAAAGTCTTTGAAAAATATACATGTATTTGGGTAACTGCTTGGCTTATTTTAGTCAAAATTTAAATAGACAATCTGTGTTTTGTGTGTGTTTTTCTTGTGTGATGTGCATTTTCATCCATGAAATTGGTCACAATTCACCATTGTGCACAAATATGTCACCTTTAACTAAATTTCTCTGCCTATTCAATTGTTCCATCATGGTGATGAGCCTGATTACCAACTCACAGGCTCATTCTGTAAAACACAATTTTCATTCAAATCTCATAGACCGAATCTCTTTCACTCGGTAACTCTATTGTACATTACAGATGTGCAAGAGACAATTCTGATAAACCCTCAAAACACAGTGAAGTATCTAAGTTTGGTTTGTTATTCATGTATGTTTTCTGGTACAGCAGAACCCTGTTAATTGAATAGCCACTTTGCCAATGAAAATTATTCAATTAACAGGAGTATTCAATTAACGGATTGTGTCACTTTCCTGTATTCGAGAGATAAACTTAGCATTTATTCTATTATACCTTGTTTGACAGAGCTCCATGAGCTTTGTCAAACAAGATATAATAGATTAAATGCCTGTATTGGATGTACTGAGGCCAAATAGGTCTATAAACAAAGGAAAACTGGGGAGAGTCAGTGTAATTTCTCGACAGATTACAAGATTTTTTATTCAATTCACAGCAGTTTACTTTATAAACTATATTCAATTAACAAGTCAAATTTGTACTGGAGGTATGGTAAATGGTTTTGTGTTGTGAAATTATATTCAATTAACAGGGTTATTCTGTTAAGAGAAAACCAATTAAGTGGGCTCCACTGTATTAGTTCATTGATTTTTTTCAACTTTTGCTTTTTATAACCCCCCACAACCCCCATCCCCCTCCCCCCTCCCACACACACACGCACACATTTTTCCCTTTTTATACCAGAGTTTGGGTTGGTGCGTTTAAGAATCACTGTTTTTATACACCTACTCTCGAAGAGAATGGGGGTGTACTGGGTTACATGCGTCCATCTATGCATCTGTCCGTGTATCTGTCTGCTTGTTCATGCATCCATGTGTCTATCTGCAGCTATATCTTACCAGTGAGTGGATGGATTTCAGTGAAATTTGATATGAGGGATCCTTATGACAAGCCACTCCTGCACATGTTATAAAAAGTTAACTGTATTTTTTCAACTGAGTTATGGCCCTTACTTTGTTTTTAATTCATTTATGCCATTCATAGTCGGAGTTTGTGTTGGTGTGTAAGTCCATCAGTCGGTCTGTTTGCAACCTTGTCATCTCATTTTCTCCTATAGATCTCAGTAGATTTTAGCCAAACATTGTATACATTAAAGGAGTGATTGGAGGAAGTGAATGAAGTATGTGACCTTAAACACCGAATAAATAACTAACTAAATATGAGTGTAATTTGCTTCCTACATCTAACTCATTCCATGTCCACAATTCATCGTTCGTACTCACTATGTAAAGAACTGACATATAATTTTGTTAACCATTTTTGTGCCTGACAGCTTATTATTCATTCTGAGTTTTTCCAGAATTGAAAGGGCTTGAGGGGAAGAATTTTAAAAAAAATGACTCGATCTTTTCTGAAAAAATTCCATGCCTTCATTGAATTTCAGTAATACTGATGGCATGTCATGATATAAAATGGTATTGGGGCTTCACTTCAAGCCTTTCAAAATTTGTAAAGTGGCACGTCATGAAAAGCTTGAAACACATTATTTGCAGTGAAAAACATAAATGCATAAAAGCTTTAGCAGTATGGTCAAAATATATCTTGATCAAACAGCTATTAAGGGAAGTTATCAGTTATCAGTTTCCTGTTAACTGTTGAGTTGACTAGAAGCCGCTATCAGGGCTTTAACAAAAACGAGGATACCAGAGCAAAAGCTAACATTTTCATTGCTCATGTTCCATATTTAGTCAAACGAAAATAATATTTTGTTTATATAAATTTGTTTATTACAAATTATTGGAGAGTTCCCACAGACACTCTCCAGTAATTTGTAATAAACAAATTTTGATGAACAAATTCAGACCACCAAAAATAATCTAGCCCTCAACCAGTTAAGAACATGATTCAGTTTATTTGTACTGTGGAACCCTAGTAATTGAATAGGCACTTTGTCAGTGAAAATTATTCAATTAACAAGAGTATTCAATTAACAGGGATTGTGTGACTTCCCTGTATTCGAGAGATAAACTGAGCCTTTATTCTATTATATCTTGTTTGACAGAGCTCCATGAGCTCTGTCAAACAAGATATAATAGATTAAATGCCTGTATTGGATGTACCAAGGAAAAATGGGTCTATAAACAAAGGAAAACTGGGGAAAGTCAGAGTAATTTCTCGACAGGTTACAAGAATTGTTATTCAATTCACAGCAGTTTACTCAATAACCTATATTCAATTAACAGGTCAAATTTGTACTTACTGGAGGTTTAGTAAATGGTTTTGTGTTGGGAAATTATATTCAATTAACAGGGATATACAAGAGATATCCAATTAAGTGGGCTCCACTGTACCAAATAATTCAACAGGCTGGATAGAGTGTTGATTCTATTTGTTAAAGATTGTCAGTTTGAATCCGAACTCTAGTGTTTTCAGTGGTTTGAGCTTGTGCAGATATCTTTATGTTGGTTATCTTTATCACTTCAATTTCCAGAGCGCAATGATTAAAATAATATTAAGCAAAATTTGTGAATTTGTCTGTTACTATTTTTGGAAAGGGCACATAGGCTCCTTCCATAAATTGTAACAAGACTAATGCAAATGCACAAAATTATATTTCTTCCTAGAGAATTCCACAGAACATTAAGCAATTTAATTGTTGTACAGGAACCCTGAGTGTATTAAGACAAAAATAGAGCCTGGGTATATTTATGCTCAAAGTCAACAACCGGGTCACGCTGTCTTCTACACACAATGGGAAGGCTTGTTTTTTATCAACAAACAAAACTTAAGATGTGTTGCAGTAAGGACTAGATGTACTGTTTTATTAAAATTCAAACAAAAGTTTCATGGAAACAAATATAAATTAACTAAAGTACAGCTAGCTGAGGTTAACAATAAAAAGGTGACTGTATGAACCGCCAAAGATGTGGCATGAGATGCATTAGATGTCAGGGCTAGCAGCACAGTATTGTATTCAATGGTAACTCATCTATTTGGACAAGTCATCTGAAAAGACAGAAAATTTCAGAATGGAATCAAGTAGATTTGCAGGTGAACCTCTTCAGCCCTGGTAATTCACCCTCAGCAATCAGCAGTGCTGAGGAAACAAAACATATCCACAGCAAAAATACTGCCGAGGATGGCTTCTTCAGAAAGCTTTGTGGTGGCAGAAATTGTACAACTTTCAGTTTACACAAGGAATCAAACCATGTGGGTTGCACTATGCTGTATTGCTAATCTTACAATTTACAGTACAAGTTGCAGCATACCAACTATAAACTATGTGTTCTGCTTCTTCTATGTTGATAACACCAGTATCTAATATCAGATTCTGGAAAGCTCTTACAGAGCTTTTCAGAAACTGATTTCAGATTCTGGTGTTATCAATATAGAAGCAGTGAGATACTTAGTTTGTGGTTATGATGCATTCTATTTTCACTCATACTATTCATATTGAGCAAGTTGCCTGCTCACTTCCAAGATTTTTTCTCAGCATTCACATGGTTCATGATTTACTGTGATTATATACACAAGTATCTCGAACTACTTTCACGTGCTAAAGTTACTTGAAAGTTTTCACTTCACTGCATACTATAAATACATGTACATGGCAACTGAGACTATGCTCTGCTCCCTGATGATTGTTACGTAATCGAACAGGCTTCACAGCAATTGCCGTAGAAGCACCAGTTTTCCACAGCAATTTTTTTGCCGAGGAAACAAGGATGAAATACCTGGACTGCCTCTTTGAACTCGTCTTCTTTCAGTAGATGTCCCATACAGTACTGTACAAGAGGAGATTCTTAGTAGAATTTTGAGAACATCTTGACGATTTGAAAATTTCTGAATCAGTGTGACTCAAATCCAATCATTGGGCCGATCCCAAATCAAACCAAATTTTGAAGCTTTGCAGGGCCCTAATGTGAACGTTCCTGAAAGTGTTCGGAAATATTTTGGATGAGTCTTGACCCCCATGGTAAATTGGAGAATTGGGGCATTGCTTGTTTACTGTGGTAAACAAGCTCTGTTTCATTGGCAAAATAGGGCCCAGTCATCAATGCTTGGTGTGGGAGTCCTCTGAGATCAGCAACATGGTTATAAATGAGTCACTGAACTTGACTTTATCTCCATGTTGCAGTCATGATTAGACATTGTGCAGAAATATGTGACCTAAAACACAAGTAAATAAATAAATATTAGACAAGTCTTTAAAAGTTCCGAAATTATTTTCTCTCAAGGTTGTATGAAACCTGCTATATATAGCAATGTGTTGCTACATAAAGGGTAATTATTAGAGAAAACTATGTATTGGTGTATATCTTATCAGACATAATTTTCAGTATATAATGTTTATAATAAGATGTTACTTCTTCCAATGTACCTGCTGATTTACATAGTGCACCCAGTATGTTTTACAAGTATTACAATATTCATTTCAGAAACATATATGTAGCATGTGTGTTTACTCATCTGAGAACACCAGAGATTGATTTTGAAAACTGATAAAATTAAAGGTAGATTTGTTGGATAACCAACATTGAATATTACCTGAGCTAAAAAAAAATGTGAAAAATTAGGCTATTAAAAAAAAATACTTGCATCTCAGGCACCTCCATCATTATTGAAAATCTGCATCATCACTTCTTTTTTTTTTACCTTAAAATCTCTTCACTGATACTGTTTTGGACTAAATACAGGGACTTGCAGGCCTAAAAATTTAACCGGCTACATCTTGTTTGACAGACTTCACTGAGCTTTGTCAGACAAGTTATACATGTAGCTGTGAAATTGGCAACTGCAGTATGAGAAATTTTCACAGCTGAAACATTTGTTTTGTCACAAAATAGTGTAAGGAGTTAAATAAATAGTTCCAACTTGTTTTCAAGACTGTTTTATGGATTTAAAAAAAAGTTTCTCATCACAAAATTGAGGGAAAATTGCCTGAGACACAAGAATGTTTTTAATAGGCCTTTTATTCAATTTTTCAACACTGCCTTCCCACACTTCCAGGCTTTGCCAAGGCCGGGAGGTGTGAGAGGAGCAGTGCAGCCATCTCACAGAGACTACCTTCCTGGAAGCACCAAATAGAATGTGCAATGCCAATTAGGCAGAATTCATTAATGGTAAGCATAAGGAGAGCTAAGCGCTCCCCAAAGCAATACGAGGGGAGTGATTTTTAGCCCTCCTGCATTTTTAAGAATGCCAGGCCTGGTGATTGTCGCCCAATAATATAACAGTCATTTCATTCTGACCTGTACCTTAGACTTGGAGGTGTTAACCTTAAAAGGTATTTTACTGACGATGACAAAGCATATTATCTCAGAACAAGTACATTAACATACAGTTACTTCAGCAGTGATTTCTAGTAAAATTTTGGCTGTCTCTAGAGGCAGCCCTGACTATGCTAGGAATCACTGCTAAGCTGCAGGTCACACTAGGCTGAAGTAAAAAGTCTTAAAAAATTTCTGAATGTTTAAAGGTTAAAAAAGTCTTGGTATGTTTCCATTAAATTTATTATTCAAATGCAGATTTTAAAATCCTTCACTTTATAAGAGATTTTCTAGGTGGGCATTTACTCTTTGTATTCTCATATCAGACAGGCCATAGAAAGTGAACACAACAGTTAGCATCAAAACATCTGGTGTGCTGTATTTTCCATATCCATGTAATAGTCAAACAATTGTTGATGTTAATTACTTCATGTTATCCAGTAAAATGTCTTTCAAAAAATTATTTGATCCATTAGAAATTTATAAATACAAGCACAAAATTTCTCAACTTTACAGATCATTTTGCCTTTAATTCTTCGATAATAAGCTTTTTAAACTCATTTACTTTTTTGGACAGACAGATATGCTGAAAGCTCATGGTTTGTTAATGATACTCTTGCATACAACCAGAAGAAATTAAGATCAGACTCTGGGAAACTGTATTTTGTGTGAATCAGAGAGTCAAATTCATTAGAAAAATTCTCACAAATTTGTTTCTCAACAGCAGAATAAAAAATGGCACATGTCTGCCGTTTTTATACCTTAGGTCCTTTTCTATTGCCAGTTTGTGTAGATTTATCGAATTGGTTTTCCAAGCATCAGGATGTATCAACAATTGGCTGTCATGACTTCATCTGTCTTCTTGTCTCAGACTTCTCAGTGTCTGGTGGGCTTTCTGCCCCTGCCACTACTTGCTCTTTCACTCTGTGTTATATAGACACCAGCAGCTTCGGGTGGCATGATGATGCCCCCTTATCACTGTGCAGTGCATAGCGCTGCCATTGATAGGTAAACACCATCTTTGGCAAATTCTTGCGACCTTTGCTTATCAACAAAACATTTCTTTCAGTTTATCCTCAATTTGTTTACTTTTCCTGGCACACTGCTAAACTATACAATTTCATATTATTACAATTATCGATATGATTTTATAATTTTGTAAATATTATTTGCAAATACTTTAGCAATAAATATGCAGTGTATCAAAATCGCAATATTATGTTAGGTTCCATATTTTTTCTATAGCAAACAAGCCTCCTGCTGGTGTCCTCCTATGTTCCACTGGGTCTGATGTCATTTTGATTCTTCTACAAACCACTTCTCCAAATGCTTACATGTTTGATACATTTATCTAATATCTGTGTAAAGCACTGCTTAACCCTTTACCCAACGCAGAGGATATCAAAATTTATTATTTTAAATATAATTTTTTTAAATTTTTCACAAAATGTCAAGAAAACCATATCATGTGACCCCTCGTTGGAACGAGCTCGATGAGCTCGTTCCAACGAGGTGTCACATGATATGGTTTTGTGGAAATTTTTTGAAAAAATCATATTTTTTCAACTGCTGAATTTGCATATTACGAGGGCGGATGCGGCCGATTCGTTGGGTAAAGGGTTAAAGGTTTGTTCATACCAAATAGTCATACTAATCCTGTGGTCATACAAGGGTTATACTTAGGGGTGTCATGGGGACCCCAAGATATTCCATTGTTGGTAATGATAAAAACATTTAAAATACACTTCTCCCGAATACTATCAACACACTTCCATTTCAGTAAATAACATCCTTATAAGGTCACATAAATAAATTCATTTTCAGGCAATTTTTTTTCAAATCAGTTTCATATTGATTAACCCATTCACACATGTTTGTCATTCTGTGTTTATTACATTCCTTCACCTCTGTAAAAGCAATTATTAGAAGGACACTCAGCAATTCATTTAACAATATCAACAAAAAGAACGCATTTTATCGCCAACCAAATTTGCAAGGAGAACCTGTGTTACTATGTTTAGCTAGCACTGGAAATACAAATTGCAATTGGTGTGCATGATTTGTAGAAAATTCCGATGAAATTTTGATTCTATTTAAAAATAGTCCTTCGACGATTTGAGTTCGTCACATATGTGCCAAATGGATTTTCATTTTCCGCATGGTTTCGTGTTGCTACAGATGGGGATTTCACAAAACAGGCATGTAATAAAATAGAACTACCGTTGCTAAATTTATTTATTTATTTATTGATGTTTAAGGTCACATATTTATGCACAATGGCTAATCATGACCATGACAGTTTTACGGGTGGGGGAAGCCGGAGTACCCGGAGAGAACCACCCACCAACGATGAGCAGCTGCCAGCTCCACCACATTGACCATTGCTAAAAGCAATATTGAATCCTAATACAGAAGTAAAAAAACTTACTACAAAGTTTGACATTATAGTTTTATTTATCTAATCCTAGATGCTAAAAGGAACTTTGGAATCTTTCCATTCAAGCAACCCATTAACTCCTTGCATGCTGCTGGTGAATATTTCTACTCAAGAATGAAATCTCTTACATTTAAAAAAAAGTTAAATTTGAAATTATTTAACCAAATTTCCCTTTGGGAATTGCATAGAAGTTTTCACCAATGTTCTCTTGGATGAATAATTATTCATGAATTTTTCCTCAAATCTAGTCATGGCTGCTTCACAGCAGCCATGACTAGATTTGATGAAAAATAGTTTAAAAGTACTCAGCTGGTTAAGAAGTAAAATTTGACATCTGCTGGAATTTGCCAAGTTTTGCTGAATCTCATAGGGAACTTTAAAAAGCATCATGATTTGAATGCAGTTCTCAGTGGTGGATCCAGCCTACTGCTCAGGATGCTCAAGTGGTACTCAGATTTTCTCAGCTAATACTGACTCAACTTTCAAAAATTACCTTTCTGGTTGGTGTTGCTTGAGGTTCACAGTGAGAAACATAAAACCAACCATTTTGCGATTAAATTGACATCCCATAGCACTTTACCGATCATTAGTGTGTCTGTATTCACTTATTCGTGACAAGGAAAATTATACCAACTTAGTAATGAAATACAACGAAAACAGGCCCAGAAATGTGCCTCTGTGCATCCCATTTCTAAAAATAATTTTCCAGTGGGGGGGGGGGGGGGGGGGGGAGCCTCCCCAGACACCCACCAATGGGAGGGGGACACCCCCTCCAATACCCTCTCCCGATGTGGCCTATGCCTCTGGCCAAGCTTTTCAACTTCTGGATCCGCCCCTGGTTCTTATTGGCCAACTCACACCAGATCCAACTCTCAGAACTAGAAGAGTCAGTGGTTTAATTTATTTTCAAAGGCTACCTGATGCCAGTCTTCATCTGGGGCATGTACTTAAGAAATTTGTAAACATTATCTCCTTGTTGTGTATGTACAGCCTGTAGTAGTGAAGGATTTTATCTTGTTTTCTCAGTCACAGTTCAGGAAAACATGAAAGCTGGTGTAGAGTGAACCTCCCACTGATTACTTACAGATTGTGGAACTATTCATTCATGAAATATTCTTATCTGCATTAAGATGTTTTTATTTTTTCTAAGATAAATATTATCCAATAATGTATTGTCATTTTATGCTACTTGGACCCTTTTAACATCTTAATTTATTGTCATAATTCTGATTTCACTATGTTTTGTAGTTTAAAGTTTCTGCTTTCTGTGGCTGAGTTCCATAGTGAACATAAAGAAAACATTCCAACCAGTAGGGATTACTGGTTTCCACATTCTGTGGCTGAGTTCCATAGTTAACATAAAGAAAACATTAGGACCAGTAGGGGATATTGAAACAGTGGGTATCCCCTCAACCCTTAAGGACAGGATAAATTTCTTGAATACCCACTAGACCGCCACCTATGCATTGCCAGTAGGCTAAGCAGTGACTTCTAGTCAAGTCTTGGCTGCCCTTTTAGGCAGCCAAGACTTAACTAGAAACCACTGCCAAGGTAATATTTCTATTTTCAGCAGAATCTCCTCTTGATTGCATGTTAAGGGTACCTGTTCTAAGGAGGTAAAAGTCAGAAATGTGCCTTTAAGAGTTAATGGAATAGTGCTTAACAGAACAACCTTGGTAATACAGTGGATCCCTTTGGAGGGTGGTGCTGGTGGTTGATTGGTTAATAAATTACTAGTAGGCTTGAAATGAAATGTTGATGGTTTGATCCTGACCCATGCCCTCTGCGTTGTGTCCTTTGGCAAGATACTTCATCCCCATTGGTCAAGTAACACTGTGTACTGAGGCACAGGGTTCTATGGCAGTACACTTACCATCAACCTATGCTATCACTGCTTGTACCAGGTTAGTAAGTTGGAGAGTCCCAGTAAACTTATTCAAATAACAAAAATATGTCTGAAAGATTTTCTCAAGAAATCTCTACTTTTCATGTTATTCTTGGAGAATTTCATGATTTAAATATATGTGAACAGATTAATTTCAAGCATTTTACCATGTGATCATCACATGACATCTGTTCAGAGTTTAATTCAAGGATTTTTTGGGGCTGAATTTCTGCCCCATTCCCATTGTGGATAGGGCAGAAAATTCCCTATTGAACTGACCATGTTGTTGCCTACCATCTGTGGTAATCCATTCCTATCAGCACTGAGACCAAGGCTTGAACATATTACATGCAAGTATTGGAAATAAACAATCTGTCATTTGCAGAATGAGGTCCCCAGAGGTTGAATTTGCTGATGCTATCCCATACAGTGGGCCAATTTATCCTCCAGGTACCTCCCTCTTTGAGCCTGATACCTTGATTCAGATTAAGGTTAACAGAGGGTAAATTTAGAGATACTACCTTGCTGTGCTGGGAACCTCATTTTGCAGATGACAGTCTGCTTATTTCCAGGCTTGATTTTATGCAAACTGTAGGCATTTTCTCAGGTGATGTTTTCACGGGGTCTAATGTATGGCACATTGCCAGGGCTGCTTTAAATACCTCATTTCTAGGGACCTTGATAGCTCTGTGGTGCTAGACAAATTGTCAGACCCCACAGGTCTGTTCGAGTCCCAAGAATTCTGATATAGTTTGCTTGAACTTTATAGGTTTTGATGACCCTTGAGGGTATGCTCTCCCAAAAAAGGCTCCAGAAACTTGCTCAGTGTTAAACCCTATGAAAACAAATTCCATGACAACAAATAGGATTCGTACAGGTTATGGAAAGGTATGGAAAATCTTGGAAAGCAGTAAATTGATTTTCCAGGCCCTGGAAAACTATGGAAAATTGGGGGTGGTTTTTTTTTGAGTTATGGAAAATGAACAGAATCGTGTAATTAGGGTATGTCTTCCATCTAATGTAACCATTCAAAAAGTCTTTAAAGTTTGTACTCCCAAATTTTAAAGTCCACCAAGAATCTCTACTTGAGTGATTGGTGTTTCGGGCTTTTTAACCCTTGAAATGCCTGGTGGTTTTGCATACACTTTTGCCTCACTTTGATAGAGTACATCTGGTGGCCTTGCAGTTGTTTCTAGACTAGGCAAGTTTTGGTTGCCTGTACAGGCAGGCAAAACTTGCCTAGAAACAACTGCCAAGGTACTAAGAATGTAACTTAAAAGTTTCCCTAAAGCCTCAATGTCCAAGCATCAGTTTTATTGAAGTACAAAGTGATCAGAGTTGGAATTGGGGCCTTCAGGGTTCAGAGTGTTGTCAAGGAGGGTGAGGAGAAGAAAAAAATAGATTTTATTTTGAGTCATATTTAACCCTTAGGGCTTTGGAAATTTTTATGTCCAAGGGAAGGAAAAGGTGTGGAAGAGTTATGGAGAACCAAATTGCCTAGTCTGTATGAACCTTGAACAAATTACTTGACAGTTTAACCCTTTACCTAACCTGAAAAGCAGACGACACTTGCAAAAATAATTCTTGAATAACTAATTCTTTTCATTTTTTGTCTCAAAAACATAGGTTATGCCCCCTCGTTGGAACGAGCACGATGAGCTCGTTCCAACAAGGGGTCATAACCTATGTTTTTGAGACAAAAATTTTTTAAAATAATGAAAATTAATTGGTGATTTTTGAGAATAGCGCTGGCCGGTTTTGGCCATTACGTTAGGTAAAGGGTTAATGCCTACGTGCATCTGTGTAATATGTGCAGGACTTGGACTCGGTGCTTCTTGGAAAATTGGGTTCAATTGCTTGTAGATGGTAGGTGAGGGGAAACTTGGTTTGTAAGATTGGGTATTTTACTGTCTATTTTACATTGGAAATGGGGCCACATTAGGCTCCAAAGGGAGCTTGGATGAAACCCTGACCAGTTTACAGGCAGTGCCTCTTTGACAAAACTCTGTAAGCTGGAATTGCTTCTGTGAGTTAATTGGTAATTCTGTATTTAGTATGTTTGTCTTGTCTTCTGAACTTGTAATAGAGACTGAAATGCAAATCATCTGGAGGTTCTGAAGTAATTGAATTTGATGAGGTGGTAGGATCTGATTAATTTTCTCTAATAACTCATACCTTTCTATATAATTAACTGCAGAGAGAGTGCTGCATATTAGCCAATGCTATTGATATAAAATATTTATCGTTATATGCATTGCAGGGAATTACATAGCCACAGCATTCATGACTGTTTCGGTGCTGTGAACTATTTTACAATGATGAAACAAACTTATTTCTTGTATGTTGAATCTTGGTGAAATGTTTATGGCACAAGAACTGTAAGCTGAGATTACTTCTAAAACACTCTAAAGGGAGATGGCGGTTGTATATTTTTTTTCATCTCTCAACATAAAACAGTTTCTTTGAAAAAGTTCAAGAAACACTCTGAAGCTTTTTCCAAAAGACACCACCCTCTCCACCTCCTACCCTTAACCCTTTACCCAATGTAACAGCCAAAACCGACCAGCAATATTCAAAAAAATCGCCAATTATTTTTCATTATTTTTTCATTTTTTGTCTCAAAAACATAGGTTATGACCCCTCTTTGGGATGAGCTCATTGAGCTCGTTCCAATGAGGAGTCATAACCTATGTTTTTGAGACAACAAAATGAAAAAAAATTAGTTATTCAAGAATTTTGTTTGCAAGTGTCGTCTGCTTTTCATGTTAGGTAAAAGGCTAAGTTAGTTTTCTTGTGCTTTTGTCTATTTGTGTCTCCGGTACCTTCTATATGAGTGACGCAGCCCCCTTACTGGGCCTGCATCAGCTCTGGACGACGCAACCATGCCACACTCGGCTTATCAATGCTCCTGCGTCTGAGACATAGTCTCAATGACTGAAGTAAGATTCATGTCCAGAAAGGGCCAGTACTTGGCCATTTATTAACATATAGTGAATAAAGTGTTGTACATAATATTGATTTTACACGATACAGATTATTTATATACATATATGTTGTTAAACCCCAACCAATTCAAACCTCTAATGTCACAACTGGCAGAGGTGGGAGAATAAACGCCACTTGGCCATTTATTAACATATAGTGAATAAAGTGTTGTACATAATATTGATTTTACACGATACAGATTATTTATATACATATATGTTGTTAAACCCCAACCAATTCAAACCTCTAATGTCACAACTGGCAGAGGTGGGAGAATAAACGGCGCCGCCTGCAGAACTGTAGCCATTGAAAAAGGGAGGGAATGGAATGCCCAGGGTGGGAAAAGAGTAACGAAACGATGGCGGGACCTGATTCCCGACTTGTTCCCACGAAGCTCCGAATGAAAATGCAGCTATACGTACTGAATTCCCCCACGCCTTAATAAATCTCTTTGTCTGTCCGATGGTCATTGGCCGAATTTGGAACCATGTGTTTTGGATTATTGAGAAACCCTTATCACATTGTCCCTTGTCTGACCTGGCTTTGGATTTAGCTGTCTATACCAATTAGATAAGGGTCTTTCCAGACGTGCCGCAGCTCTAACATTTGCCACCATGACTGATGGTGACTTGTAAGAGATGTCTAAGTACCGTTAGGCACAAACTTATTTACACAGCCATGCTTGGCTATGTAAATCCCCTTTGTGTCTCCGGTACCTTCTATATGAGTGACGCAGCCCCCTTACTGGGCCTGCATCAGCTCTGGACGACGCAACCATGCCACACTCGGCTTATCAATGCTCCTGCGTCTGAGACATAGTCTCAATGACTGAAGTAAGATTCATGTCCAGAAAGGGCCAGTACTTGGCCATTTATTAACATATAGTGAATAAAGTGTTGTACATAATATTGATTTTACACGATACAGATTATTTATATACATATATGTTGTTAAACCCCAACCAATTCAAACCTCTAATGTCACAACTGGCAGAGGTGGGAGAATAAACGCCACCATGTCTGGTTAGCCCTCAATAGAGACATGCTACCAGACATTCCCCACCGAAACAGCCAGGGCAACGCGTGGAAAAGAGGTGCCGGTGGACCAGATTGGTGAGCAGTGCCCATGAGAAGGGAACTCGAGCTCAGTGAGGATACGGCACGTCGATGAAGGGGCGTTCGAATTTCTGTAAGAGATGGCGTGCCACCCCCCCCCCCCCCTTGCCTTCCCAAGCTGTGACCACCTTGCCTCCAGGCTGGCATCTGACCCGGCGGAGGGGCTCCGACACGAGACGGCAGTGCGGCCACGCAAGGGTGAACAGAGAATGCAGATGCAGGGCCTTGGATCCAATGACTACAGTTAAGCAATAGACGGGTAATAGGAGGGAATTAAAACACAAGTGACAAACTGTTAACAAATGTGGTAGAGTGCTTTTGCATCTCTAAAAACTGTAACATGGAGAGAATAGTGAAGAGAGGCCCGATTGGCCATGTTGCCCACAGAGAGCATAACTAGGTATGTACAAAATCAGTCACCTGTAGTGGTGGAGTGCCATTGCAACCCCACGGTCTAGATCTGGTAAGAAGGCATTCACACGAAAACCAAGTTGGGTGATGCCGGGAACCGAGGTGATAGGGCCTAAGGCGGCGATGTGAGTGGGGTGCCTTTGCATACCCACGCTTACGGGCGAGATGAGTGGGCGTATAGCAGGAGAGGCGCAATTTAAACGAGAAATGCCACATATGCATACATACTAGTACCTATGAATCAAGTCTAGCGGTGAGGTGCTTTTGCATCCTAACCCCCAAAGTCAATAGGAGGAAACCAATCAGGAAAACACGGGAATGGTGGATGCAGGTCACGGAGAGAGTGCAACAATGGGGCCCGTGCATCACCCTACCAACGCTGTGCATGAAGCTACAAATGTCACCGAGAGATAACGCGACAGGAACCGTGAGGGTGCCTTTGCATCCCCCAACAGTACTGAATAGGAATGGAACGGAACAGAACACGAATAACAGAAAAATATCTTCCTGGTCGCCAGAAGGCTGCCAACCGATCTGAACAACTGAGATGGCCGGGAGGGTGTCCATCTCTCTTGAAAGTCACAAACTATCAATCTGGTGGAAGTAACGAATATGCTGACAGGAGGAAGGTATGTACTGGTGTCTCCTTGTGGTGTTTATCCAGTCGTGCTGTGGTAGGTATCCAGTTAATAGATTGACAATGGAAGATGACCCGATGTCTGTAGATCTCCTAGAGAGCCATGGTGGGCTGTGGCAGGCTCGAACCCCTGCAGGGGCACCCTGGAAACTGAATAAATAAGGAAAAGGAAAGTGCCTTTGCAACTATCCCCAGTGCCAGACGATGAGGGCCCAGTATATGGAAATGATCGGGGATCCGATGGGAAAGGCCACTCCAGACGGAAGTGCCATTGCATCCTCCATCCGCCAGTGTCCGCAGGGCCAAAGCCCCATCACCCCCACCCTGGGAAGAAGGTGACCGTCTCCCGGATCAAACCCCTTTTGCCATGTGATCGGCGGAAAAGCCGACTCAAGACAGAAGTGCCTTTGCATCCTCCGTCAGCCAGTGCCTGGAGAGCCAGAGACCCCTCACCCCCCACCCCAGGAAGAAGGTGACCTCCCGGGATCTAACCCCTTTGCCACCTACACGGTAACGTGCCTGAAGCCGGTGGGCACCCCTGGGCGACTGGTGGACAAGAAAACAAGAGGAAACGCTTAGGCCAGATTTGGGCAACCGCTGAGGGCAGGCGGCCGAATGTATTTTTTGAAAGCATCGGACTTCCACCGACCCATGGAACGAATCTGAGCATCCGTAAAACCGGAAGCTGCAGCATCGGTGGCAGCCCCAATGCGGAAGCTATGCCCTTTGTACTGAGAGGACTGCAAACCACAAAAAGCGAGAGAAGCAGCAAGGACTTGGTCGAAAACCCGCCGAGGAAGCCCGCGACCCGTTGGCATGGAAAATAAGGGACCTGGGCAGGAGCCTCTGAGGGAGAGAAAGTGCTGCAAGAGTGCCACTGGGCAGATGATTCGGGAGGGTGTGGGGGACAATGTGACCACATGGGGTTGCCCCGTGGTATTGTGTTTGAAGTGACGGAATGTCAACAAGATGTGTCCTTCTTGGAAGACCAGGTCGGATAATTGCACCACCCGCCCCTCTGATGCAGGGGTGGACGTGCACAATTCACCAATGCGAGCAAACCCAAAATATGCAGTACTAAAAAGTGCCTGGAACATTCCCTGGTTGTAGGGGCCTGTGCAACAATGAGCCACTGCCCGGGAAAGTCTGGCCAAAATTGACTTAGTAATGGGCAGGCGAAGGTCAAAGGCAGGATGGAGACGCTGCACACCCGCTACCAGCTTTTGGACCACAAAGTGACGAGTCGGGTCTGCCACGCTATGGATCTTATGGAAATATGAGAGAGCTGAGAGGATAGAGAGAATAGTGGAGGGAGCATATTGTTGGTGGTGTAGGAAGGAGATAAAAAGACATAAGGTGCTCAAAGAAATAGGTAACTGAGGACCCAAGCCATAAGTGTCACAGAATGCCCCGAATTGGGCTCGAGCCCGCCCATATGCATGCTGCGTAGCTGGTGTCAGAGAGTTAGTCAGCAGTGTTAACGCTGTCCCAGTAAGTTCTGAATGGAGAGGTGGACAGGAATGTGGACTGGATCGGGGTTCGCCCACGGAGCTAGAAGATGGAATTTGGAAACCTGTAAACGAGAAAGAGCATCTGCTAAACCATTACGTTTACCTGGGACATGAAACGCCCGAGTAAGTATATTGTAGCGAAGGCAAAGAAGGACAAAACGCCGCACGAGGGTGAGAAGCATGATATCTTTGGAGGACTGCTTGTTTAAAACACAGACCACTGCCTCGTTATCGCAGAGAAGTCGAATGCATTTATTCGCCAGGGAGGAGCCCCAAAGTTCCAACGCCACGACGATGGGATACAGTTCCCGAACCGAAATGGATAATGAAAGCTCATCCTGCCATGACCCAGCAAACCACTGGACCCCGAAAACAGCTCCAAAACCTAAAGAGCCAGAGGCATCTGTATACAGCTGGAGCTGTTCATTGGAGAGCCAACGATTTTCCAGAAAGAAGGTGCAGCCATTGTAGGACTGCAAAAAGTTGAGCCACATTACCAAATCAGACTTGACAGCCCTGGGTAAGCGAATTCGATGGTGCGCTTTGGAAACCCCAGTCGTGAGGTTAATAAGACGACGCAAAAAGACGCGGCCAGGACAAATTACTGAACAGGCGAAGTTGAGCAAGCCAATCACCGATTGCAGGTGGTGCAGTGTAGTTTTCGACATTGTTAACAGCAGCTCGATTTCGGAGCGACAAGTGGTCAATTTATCAGCAGGTAAACGGGCCAGCATGTCAACCGAGTCCAGGTCAATCCCTAAAAACTGTATGCAACGTGTGGGGCCCACTGTCTTTTCCGACGCAATGGGGACGCCAAGAAAGTCACAGAGATGAAGAAACAGTCGTAAGGAGAGGGCACACTGATCCCGGGTGGGGGCCAAGAAGAGAAAGTCATCCAGGACATGGACAACCCCTGGGATATGAAACTTCGAAGTGGCTATCCATTCCAGCGCGGAACTGAAAGCCTCGAATATACTACAGGAGGTAGAACAACCCATGGGGAGGCATTTGTCATAATAGAATTTCCCACCCCACGACATCCCGAGAAGATGATAATCATCTGGGTGAACGGGAATGATGCGAAATGCAGACTGAATGTCAGTTTTTGCCATGAAGCAGCCTTCGCCAAGAGACTGGATGTGGGTAATAGCGTCCTGCAAAGATGCATATCGGACATGAGACAGTTCCTCGGGGATGCCATCATTAACGGAATCTCCCTTGGGGTAGGATAGATGATGGATCACCCGGTATTCACCGGGTGCCTTTTTGGGAACGACGCCAAGTGGTGAGACCCGAAAATTGGGAAACGGGGGCGTGTGAAATGGGCCCGCAATTCTTCCTGCTAAACGTTCCTTTTCCAGTTTGGCATCGAGCACGTGTGGCAAATCGGCTGCAGAAGTCAAATTAGGGGCATGCATTGCGAGGTCACGTCCTGAAAACCCTACACGAAAACCAGTTGTAAATCCGAGAAGTAAGCCCTGTGCCTTATCCGGCGAATACCCAGCCAGTATGAAGGCCAGATGGCGTACCTTTACTGGAGTGGGCAAAGTAACCCCCCTTTCAGGCCCTGGGGGAATCATGCTTGGGGTGAAAAGAGGAGCCCTTGGGTGCTCCTGACCGAAAGGAAGCCTTAGTACATGCTGAAACAGGATGGTCCCCAGAGCACTGGAAGCATTTGTGCATAAATCGACAAGGACCAACGCATGGCTCACCATGATGGAAGCGGTCACAATAGCCTACCGGAAATTCTCGTGGGGCCCTAGGTGTGCTGGGCCGCTGAGATGCGTGATGTAGTGTTTCCTTAGGACGTCTGGCCTCAGGCTTGGAGGCAATGGGGTCATGTAGGGCCTTGAACCAAAGGTCAAGTTGGTTGAAATCCCAAGGGATAGTAGGGTCAGACTGTCGTAAAAGTCGGAATTCCCTGTCATAATACATCCAATTCCCCCCACTGGCAGCTATCGACCTGATATGTGCCAGGTATTTCAGTAACGGGCCGCTTTGAGAGGGGAACCGAACGATGTACACTGACATGAAAATTTCAAAAGCAGAAAGCCACTGTTCCAGGGAACTGATTGTGCGTGTGGCTTTCGGCGTGTAGACCAAAGAGGGGCTGTCCGCATTGGAACCTCCCATGGTGATGGTGTATGCGTGAGATGTGTCACCTGATTGCCCGAGTAGGAGAGAGGAGAAGTCCACAAACTCCTCTGCCCAAATTTTGTCCTTTATCTTTAACGGTGCCCTACTCTCGAGAGGCACCGAGGAAGACAAACAACGATCATTCCTATGGGGGACCCAATGTCTAAAAGTGGGTGGAGAAAGGGAGGGAAAAGTGGGCCCTCGTGCGGCAAACTCCGGGACAAGACCTGCAGGGTGCCCATGCAAATTACCGATGGTCTCTGGCATGGAAGCGTCATGACTGGTGGATGGCTGTGAAGATGCTGTATCCGGTGCTGTTCCTGGCTGTGCCGGCTGGTTGGTACCTGAAGTCAATGCCCCCAAAATTTGAGTCCGGAGCACCTGCTCCGATGGCACGATAAAGCCCTGTGGGAAGTCAATGTGGAGAACCAGCTGCTGTGGGGGCTGGTCCTGATTTGGCTCACCCCTGGGTGCCGATGTGGTGTGTCTGGTGTTGTCGCTGCTCGGGTGTACCCCCTGTGGACCTGCTCGAGTTGAAGATGCTGATGAATCCTGGGCGGGGTGCAAAATACTGCCCCGCTGAATGCGGGTGGATGCCCTACACGAACGTCCCCCTGTAGGTCTCTGAGGAGCGTCCTCTGTGCTAAAAAAACCTGACAGACCATCCTCCAACCGAGTCGAGGTCCTACTGGGAGCCCGAACAGACTTCCTTTTGGCTTTGGGCATGATGAACACAAACTGGAAAGAGAAGAAAGTTGCTAAGCATTGCGGAGATGTTGTGGGATCCTGAGGGCATGCCGGCCTCCCCTGCCAGGCCCACTGTAGACAAGTGGGGGGATAGCAGAGCTCAATTGAACCTCAAAATTTTGAATAGCGTTGGCAAATGACATCGCCGTGGAACATCAGTCCTAGCAGCGGATGCAAAAGCACTGCATCGTAGAGTGACGGAAAGCCTAAAATCAGTGAACAAATGCAGGTGGGGGGGGGGGGGGGGGGGGGGGGGGGGGGGGGGCAATTCGAACGGGCAGAATGAGGAATCGGAATGCCAAAAGTAAACGTATGTCGAGGGGACACGTAACGAGCATGAGGTACGTGACGAACATGGGAATTAAGCGTTCCGCCTAACATGGGGGGCCGGCACGCCCCGCTGTGCAAGTGATAGTCTGGAGGATTCACCCCCCCCCCACTGTCAACTCCC